>CM070619.1:34464005-35188728 GCA_036346255.1 Ampelocalamus luodianensis
TTTACGAGTACACCGCCATGTCTTTGGTTTGACCAATGCTCCCGCTTTATTCATGAATCTTATGAACTCAAAGATTCATGGAGTATTTGGATAGGTTTGTGGTGGTATTCATCGATGATATCCTTATCTACTCCAAGAGTGAAGAAGAGCATGCCGAGCATCTTCACTTGTGTTGGGCAAGTCAACAACACCACCGTATGCCAAATTCGGCAAGTGCGAGTTCGTTGAAGGAAGTGGCGTTTGGGCCATGTTCTTTCAAAGCAGAGGTGTGGTCGTGGATCCTAGCAAGGTCGTTGATGTGCTATCTTGGGGTCAACCTAAGTCGGTCACGGATGCGGAGTTTTCTTGGTTTGGTGGGCTACTATCGCCGCTTCATCGAGAATTTCTCCAAGATTGCAAAGCCTATGACCGAATTGCTCAAGAAAGACAAGAAGTTTGAGTGGTCCGCTTGTGATGTGAGTTTTCAGAACTCAAGAAGCTGGCTGACCTCACCCAAGGCTTGTTCTCCCCGATATTCACAAGAGTTTTGATATCTTTTGTGATGCTTCGCCGTGGTCTTGGTTGTGTTCTTATGCAGGAGGGCAAGGTTGTGGCCTATGCATCGCGGCGCTTGAGGCCTCATGAACTCAACTATCCTACTCATGACTTGGAGTTAGTCTGTGTGGTCCATGCACTCAAGATTTGGCGGCATTATCCGATTGGTAACCGCTATGCAGGTGTATTCACCACAAGAGCTTGAAGTACTTGTTCACCCAACAGATCTGAACCTCTGCAAAGAAGATGGTTGGAATTGATCAAGGACTATGACATGGGCATTCGCACCATCCGGCAAGGCCAATGTCGCTGCGATGCACTCGCCAAGGTGTATTGCAACATGTTGATGCTCCAAGAGCAAAGAGCCGCTCTCATTTCTAATTTCAGCGCTTTAATTTGGGTTTGACCGAGCACGTTCTCTTGCTACATTGGTTGTGCAACCAACCTTGGTGGACTAAATCAAGGCGCAAAGAAATGATGTTGGTGTGAGCCGATCGCGTAACATCAAGGATGGGATAGCAAGTGCTTTTCGAGGATGAGCATGGCGTTGTGTGGTTTGGGCAAGCGCCTTGTGGTCCCTAAGGTCATGGAATTGCGATTTGATTCTCCGCGAAGCCCATGATTCTCCTTTGTCTATTCATCCCGGCTACCAAGATGTATCAGACCTTCGCCGAGATTCGTGGACTCGCATGAAGCGCGATTGCCGTTCGTTCGAGCGCGACGTGTCGGTGTCGCAGTGAAGGCCGAGCATCGGCCAAAGCAGTCTTCTTCACCTTTGCCGCCGAATGGAAGTGGATTCCGCTGGCATGGACTTCATCACGGGTTGCCCGCGCCGTCAAAAGGAATGATGCTATTTGGGTCGTGGATCGACATGTGTTGACTAAAGTGGCACATTTCCTTCCCGCCAAGACTCGGCCGTGGTGGGGCCTTTGGCCGAACTTTATGTCTCGAGATTGTGAGTCTTCACGGTGTCACAAGACGATTATTTCGATCGTGGTGCACTTTTCACCTCGCGTTTTGGCATAGTTCGCAATGTGCTATGGGGACCCGCCTTCATTTCAAGATGCCTTTCATCCTCGGATCGATGGTCGACGGAGCGAGTCAACCAAGTGTTGGAAGATATGTCGCGGCTTGTGTTCTCTCCTATGGGAAGAAGTGGGAGAAATGCCTACCATTTGCCGAGTTCTCCTACAACAATAGCTGTGCCGCCTTGGCATGGCACCATTTGAGGCTTTGTATGGGAGGAGATGCAACCCCATTGAACTGGCCGAGATCGTGAGGCGGCGCCGCCTGCATCGATCAATGAGGCCGAAAGTCAAGTTCGGCTTGATCCGCGAGCATCCGCGCACGCCCGACCCGCATAAAAGAGCTGCGCAGATCGCCGCCGCCGTGAGCCGAGCTTGAGCCCAATGACTTTGTGTATCTCAAAGTCTCACCCTTGAAGGGCCATCAGCTTTGGCATCAAGGGCAAGTTGGCTCCTCGATATGTTGGGCCCACCGCATCATCGAGAAAGTTGGAGCGCCGCATGCATTGGAGCTACCAAATGCACTTGAGGTGCATGATGTGTTCCATGTTTCACACCAAGAAGTGCCTCCGCGTCCCGATCGAGGAAGCTCCATTGAGGTTCTCGATGTGCGAGAATTTGACCTACCACGAGCATCCTGCTCAGATTCTTGAGGAATCAACTGAGGACGAGGAACCGTGTCATCAAGTTCCTTAAGGTTCAGTGGTCAAACCATTCTCAAGATGAAGCAACTTGGGAGCGCCAAGATCGCTTCGCGCGCATTTTCCTTCTTTCTTCTCCGAGTAAATGTAATCTCTGCCGAGATTCTTGTAAGGGGGAGAGTTGTAACATCCCAATTTTGGGCTTGTGTTTCAAATGTAAGAAAATCAGTAGAAATTAAAACTTTTCTTACATCATGTATTTCCGTGGTGCCAAGAAATTCTTGTACAAGGAAGTGTGGAAATACATTGTCACAAGTCTTGTTGATCCAAATCTTGCTATTCCAAAACAATCTTGTCAAATCTTATGATCACCCTCTGAAAATATTTTTCCTAAGTCTCTGTGATGGTAAGTGACCCTCCTAAAAATTTCACAATTTTTAGAAATTGTTTGAATATTTTAGAGGCAATAAACCTGCTTGACTCTCACCAAATATTAAAACAGAGCCTTGTAGAATTTTTGGAAATTTATTCACAGCATAAAACCTCTGAAAATTTTACACAAGGTTAATATCTGAGTTAGCAAACTTCGTAAAATTTTCATAATTTCGGAGTTATTTTGCTACCTCAAATAAATCTTTCAAAGTCTCTGTTCTTTTCAAAGTCAAACTTGGTTTTATCATTACTTGGTTCGAGTCGACTCGGCTCGAGTCAATCGATTTGATCGAATCAACTAATCGCACCGAGCCTCCCTTTTAAACGCTGCGCATTCTCAACCGTTAGATCTAAATCGCACGGCCGCTGCAGATCGTTTCGACCTTCCGCAAGATTGATTGTCAACCGTTAGATCGCAATCCAACCCATCGAGATTTCCCGAACCTTCTGACCCTCCGCGGCAGGTTGAATCGAGCCGTTGATTAAAATCCAACGCCGCGCACTTCTTCGTTGTAATTTGAGTTTGCAACGCGGAGCCATTCGAGCCATCCATTTCTAATCAAGGCTCGCAATCTTCCCGCTGTATTATAAACTCGTAGGCGTGGCACTATCTCACCGCTCGCTTTCATCCAACGGCGTGAATCGCCCGAGCTTTTATACTGGTCATCTTCAACCTCCGCCGCGCGAAAACAAAGGCAAGGCATGGTGAGGTCATTTCTTGCTCCCTAAAGCCACCCTAGCCGACGGTAGGAGTATGGGAGGTACACCGAGCCAGGCCATGCCCTAATGCACGCTTCACCTCTTTTCCTTGTCTGCCGCGGCGTGGTGCTTTGTGTTTTGCCACTCGAGAGAGGAGGGGTGCAAACCCTAACACTTTCGTGGCTTTATAAGCACCTCATTGCTTCCTAGTATCTCTTTAGACCACCACCAAGCTTCACTCACAAAGATTGGAGCTTAATACCTCAAAATGGCAATCGCCATTGTTGACCCGTGGAGCTCCATTGATGTTCTTGTGTTCCAGTGGTCCTCCTTCATGTTTCTTTGCCCTAACCTTGTTCATTTACTTCCTTGAACATTTTCCTCACTTAATTTTGGATTTGATTCTCGTGAATTGTCCAATTTGGGTTTGTTCAAATTCGCCGAATTTGGTCATCTTCTTCCTCACTCGTGAGTGCTCCATTTTCCAATTCTTTGCTCTTATAGCTTCAGGATCATAATGAAGCTATTTTGATACTTTGGTATCACTCATTTGGCTCAGTGGTGTCAATTTCAACCTTCTTCTTCAAGTCCCATGAAGCCACCTTGATCACATCTCCCGCCATCTTCAAGCTTCTAGTCGCTAAGGTAGCTTCTTATTAGTCCTTAGAAGCTCGCACCCGCTTCCTGATCCACAATGAGCTTTTCGCTATTTTCATGTTTAGTCAGAAAGCTCCTTTTCATTTTCCGGCTAGCCGGCGTTCTAGTCCTCACCGCGGCGAGAATGCTACCATTAGACTCAGTGCTATTGCGATTCCATTTTAGTACTTGGTGAGCGCCACACAAGCCTGTCGCCAGCGATTCGCCGTTGAAGCCACTCGGTTTTGCCGCAAAGACTCCCGCTTCGCCATTTGTTTAGGCACATTAATGGCCGATCATTAGTTATTAATTGTGTCTTAATCATTATTGCCGAGCCATCGACTTGTGGGCCCGAGGGTTAGAATCAAATCTCGCAGCCATTAGAGTCTAATTAATGTCAATCATTAGAATCATTAATTTGGTCTTAACCGCCCGCTAGTCGCCGACTTTAGGCCCAAAGCGCTGCGGCACGTGGTTAATTCGCTATGCGTGACTCGTAGTCACCGACACGCGTGCCCTCGTGTCAAGATCCTTTGAACTTCAATCGATAGTCACCGCCGATCCCTTGATCAACGCCTAGATCCTCGTATGCATTCGACCATCCGTTCCTCATCATCTCCGACCGCCCATCTCGTGATCTCGCGCGAGATCATGAGTGCAATCGACCTTCCGTTAGATATGGATTCGAGCCGCTCATCCTTAGATTCGCGGTCGTGAGCCCACCGAGGCAACCGCATCGTCCGCTGCATACACTGCAGTGAGCCGCTGGATCTTGATCCAACGGTGGCTTCTAGTGACTTCACGCGGCGTCGCCGTTTCTGCGCCAGCGTGAGCCGCAGATTTTCGATCAAGGGTGGAGAATGGTCCACGCCATTTTCTCGTTATTAGGTTGTTCAGATTTCGTAAGTAATTGTTTAACAAATCAAAATGATGTAAAACTTTAGAAACTCATAACTAATTCATTTTAATCGCTTTTGGTTAATTCCAATCTGTAATAAATTATGTTATCACTTTAGTTTATTATAAAATGGATTTGAGCATGTTCCTCAGAGTGCGTAAAATTGCATAACTAGGAATAACTTGATTTGCCATTTTGAATATTCCGTAAATGAATAAAACTTTAGAAAATGCATATCTTGCTCAGGTATGTCCAAAATGAATAGTTCCAACTTTGATAAATTTGTTATTAACCCAATGTTAATATAAAAATGATGGTAGGTCCAAGATTGTAGCAAAAACCTTGTTAATGATTTAGTACCTATTTTCAAAGATTTAGAAAATTCGGGAGACTTATAAAATGCACCAAGTAATTCTCTGTAAATGCAAAATATATATGATAAATTCTAGAGAACCCTCTCGTTGGTATACTTCATCAGTGAAATTAGCTTTGAACATATTTATGCTCCCGAAAGTGCATTATGCCAATTTTGCATCTTAGAAAATCATAACTAAATCACTTTAACTCCAAATGACCTGAAATTTTATATGGGTTATTTCAATACCAGTAGGTAGCTACCATAAAATTTCAGCTTCAAAATCTTTCTAGAAAATATTTTTGCTACAGTGTTAATTATGGCCGAAATTGTATGTTTAGGCAATATCTTTGCACCACAAATCCAAATTAGGTTTTTTCAGTTTCTATGTCTAGGTATATTCGTATTCTACCTTATGTGTAAATTTCACGATTTGGTTAAGTTTTGCTTGCTCTTTGTTTATTTGTGGTCTGCCTTATTGGTTGTTCTTGGTTCTTTTGACTTTCGCTTAGGATTCGACATTTATGTAATCCCGAGAACGATCCTCCGCAACCAATTGAGCAGCAGCAAGAAGGCAAGCAGTTTGATCATGTTAATCCCAGATTTTAAGTATTTATGTTGATTACAAATTCTATGTATGCATTGCTACTTTGTTTTAATAGTTGGCCTAGTAGATGCATTTCCTTAGCAAATGATTATCCTCTACTACCATGAGCCTAGGTTACTTGTCGTGATTTAGAGTTCGTGGATGGGCTCTTGTCACTTAGTAGTTGCGAATTAATTGCTTAGCCCCGCTTAGCTTCTAGAGAAATGGGCGGTTATCGACTTGTCGATAACCTTGATCACACAAGCTTATTATGTATTATGATTTCCATCTTGTGCCATGTCTACTTATGAAAACTAAAACTGAAAACAAAATGATTTAGACTTGGGCACAATGGTATGATGGTGTGATTTTCTGTGACTGAATGGTGCCTAAGTCAACAAGGACCGAACATCTTGTTACACTAAACCAAGCATTTTAGCGCATAACCACACTAGAGGGTATGGGACCTCTCTGACTTAGTACTTTTACGTGTATTGGCCCGGCCCAGGAGGTCGCAGGAGGGATGGTGTTGGGAGCATTGTAGTGTCCAAAAGACTTCACCCGGATGGGATTTGTTGTCTTTCGGCTTGCAATGTAAGCGTATGGTGTTTCTACCCATACGAGCTGCTCGTGAGCTAATACACAATATTGGAAAGCGCTCAGAGGACTTAGCCGTGTTCGCATACCTACGAAGTGTGCTTTGGCTTAAAGGCGGTCCGGAGTGTGGGTACATTGGTACACCCCGCAGGTTAAAACTATTCGAATAGCCTCGCCCCAGGTTATGGACACGCTTGGGGAGGTCTTTCAAGAGTTAGACTACAACCTTTAAATTAAAACTTGATGGGTGGTACGAATCGATTCGTATATGTTGTGGTGGCTATTGGGATAGTCACCTGTGTGGTTACTTGTATGTATCTTTAATATCTGTTATTTCAACATTAAAAACAGATTTGCAAACTTGCTTTTAAATGTATTACATTATTGCAAATAAAGTTGGCTTCATGCAAAATGAGACATACAACCTCCACCTAAACAAGCTTGCATGTAGTTATGAATAGGTCCGCTATTCCACACGCGCCTTAAGTGTACAAAGACAATCTTTGTGCTCAGATGCTATGCTTACTTGTTTTGATGCAGAGGAAGGAGGTGAGCTCAAGGGCCTCACTTTTGTGAGTCAGTGTTGTGGTAGCTATGAGCGACTAGCTTATGCCCTGGCCGGTTGCCTTGTGGGTGTATGGCTAACCGGCCGACTTTTGTTCTAGCCATCTTATGGCACTTTTGCTTCCACTGTCATTCTTGTTTATTGTTATATTTGGCCGGTCGGCTCTCTTTTGTAATAACTTTACTTTATGTATGTCGTTGTTGAACTTAGTGATGTATGTGTATGGAATTGATGTGTGATTTGTGATGATGTACATATGCTGCAATTCTGGGAAGCATATGTCCATCGAGGCTTAGAATGTTTAATTAGTAACGCTAGAACCAGCTGGAGGTTATGTTACTAGTTAAATATTCCGGTCCTCACACAAAGACACCCAAGACAAAGACTCCACGGAGGCTCACCGCTGATCAAGATCCAACATCCGCATCGAGATGGCACCGGATCGAAGCGATGCCCGCCATCCTCGGGCCGCCGATCAAGCGATGAAGGGTCGATTGAGGAAGCTTCGACACCCAATTGCTCCACGATCCCGCCACGCACTCCACATCGAACTACCGAGGTTGATTGGGCCGTTTATGATTTGAACATGGCTACTGACAATAGGGGCCCACATGCAAGCGACTGAGGAGGTGGGTTTAGGACAGCTAATGATTACTAACCCATGATTAACAATGATTATCATTAATGAACGCCATTACTGTGTCCGAACGATATTACGGCACCGCCGCTGTCCGACAACAAAACCGAGGGCACCTCCGGCTTGTCGCCGCGACCCAAGGCACGGCGGCGGGGAGCTAAGTGCACAAATGGAACCGCCATAGCATTGCGCACTCCATCGGGACCATCCACACCATCGGCGGTGTCCTGAGCGCGCTAGCCGACGATGAGCGCGCGCACCAAAACGGCCGAAATGCATAATGACCAAAAGCTCGCAATAAACCATTCCAGCGGTGCCCAAGCTTCTAGGGGCTACTAGAAGGGTACCGAGCACCGGTGGAGCTCTGAGGTGGTCGAGGTGGCTCCGCGACGAAGAACGCGCGCTTCAGACCAAGAAGAAGAAGTGAAGATGACGCACTGAGCAAACTGTGGTGAGAACGGGTCATCACTACACCCACAAGAGCCCATATATGCTTCCCGAGCAAAGAATTAGGAAATGAAGCTTCTCCGCGGTGAGGAAGAAGGGGTGCTCACGTCGAAAAGAGGAAATTCCCAAAATTGAGCCGCTCCGTGAAAAGCAACTACAATTGTTAGGTTTTGCTCCAAGAAGTGAGGACACAAACCAAGCAAAGAAGGGAAGAAAGCCACTGGAGCGCTGGTTGCACCGAGGAGCTCCCACTCAACAATGGCGGCCGAAGGGTTCTCGAGATTTGGGCTCAAGCAAGCAAAGAGAGTGCAAGCCGGAGCTCAAGGGGGTAAAGAAAGCTACCAAGGCCTCGAGGGCTTAAGTAGTCGAGGGACGAACAGAGTAACAAGCACATGCCCATGGGTGGACTTCGGTCCACAAAGAATAGGCGGTCGCCGGAGCGACGGAGCGTAAGCTCGACGACTCGAGGGCGTGCACCGACGGCATTTAATGCGCCGCAGAGAGCCGCTTAAAGGGCTCAAGGAGGTGACAAGGCATCGCGCCTCCTCTCTCTCTCGCCACAGACAGGCACACGCACGCGAGGAGGAAGATGACCAACGCCACGCCGGGCCCACCAACGCCGAGAGAACGAACGCTCTGACTCAACAACTAACGCGGCCGAGCCCAACCCACTCGATGCTGACCGTCGGATTAGAATCAGACGGCCACGATGTGATCGCTGATTTGAAAACGGCTAACGCGAAACGGTACAGTCCCGCGATGGTTGGATCAGGATCCAACGGCTGAGAATCAGATGGCAACCGGAGTTGTCCGAATGCTTACACGCATGAGAGCCGTTCGATGGAAATCTAACGGCTGATGACGCATGGCGCCGCCGATCGCGCGGGTGCAGTTAGTTGGCTCGGTCGAGTCAAGTGACTCGAGCCCGAGCCTGACTCGAGTCCAATGAACAGTGCAAACCAGTTAGGTTTTGATTTTTGAACATGAACTTTGAGGATTTAATTGAGGCATCAAATCAACTCCAAAATTTATGAAATTTTAACTGGAGCTTCCTGACCTTAGGGTTAACCTTCCATAAAATTTCCAGAGATTTTTATGCACTGGAATTTTCTCAAGAAATTCCAGAAGGTTATTTCAGAGGTTTGACCAAGGTTTGACTTGCCCCTAAAATATTTCAAATAATTTCCAAAAATTATGGAATAATTCAGAGGTGCCACCAAGCAACCTTGGAACCCAGGAAAATTATTTCCAAGTGTTTGACACCAGATTTGACCAAGGAGGTTGTTGACTTGATAATAAATGAGGGTTTTGATTTTGAATTTCCCAAAATTCCTTTACAAGAATTTCAGAAAAGTTCAAGAGTGAAAGGATGACAGAAAAAGTTTTAATTTACCCTCATTTTATTACATTTGAAACACAAGCCCAAATTGGGGATGTTACAAACCTCCCCCCTTACAAAAAATCTCGTCCCGAGATTTGGTTCACTCGGAAAAGAAAGAGGGGTAGTCTGCACGAAGACGATCTTCTCGCTCCCAAGTAGCCTCATCCTCAGAATGGTTTGACCACTGAACTTTAAGGAACTTGATGGTCTTGTTCCTTGTTCTTCGCTCACCTCTCGAGTATGCGAACAGGGTGCTCGCGATAGGTCAAATCCTCCGAACATCAAGAGTTTCCAACGAGTTTCTCTGTTGGAACACTGAGACACTTCTTTAGCCGGGACACATGGAAAACATCATGTACCCCCGCAAGTGCAGCAGGCAATTCCAACTTGTACGCGACAGCTCCTTTCTTCTTGATAATACGGTAGGGACCGACATATCGAGGAGCCAACTTGCCCTTGACACCAAAACGCTGGTGACCCTTCAGAGGAGAAACCTTGAGATAAACGAAGTCATTGGGCTCAAAGCTCAACTCACGACGACGGCGATCCGCATAGCTCTTTTGCCTGGATTGAGTGTGCGTGGCGATCACGAATGAGCCGACTTGACCCTCGCCTCATTAATCGAGTCCGGGCCAAAGAAAGGTCTCTCACCGGTCTCAGACCAGTTCAACGGGGTTCTACACTTTCTCCCGTATAAGGCCTCAAATGGTGCCATGCCGAGACTGGCTTGGAAGCTGTTGTTATAAGAAAACTCGGCGAATGGCAAGCACTTCTCCCAACGCTTCCCATAGGAAAGGACACAAGCTCGCAGCATGTCCTCCAAAACTTGGTTGACCCTCTCGGTCTGATCATCTGTTTGGGGGTGAAATGCTGAGCTGAAAGAAAGCGAGTTCCCATAGCCTCTGCGGGCTATGCCAAAATCGCGGTAAACAAAATAACCACGATCCGACACAATCGCCTTTGGTACACCATGCAAACTCACGATGCGGGCTATGTAGAGATCCGCGTAAGACCTACTCAAGGTCGGTCTTGACAGAAGAAAATGAGCCACCTTAGTCAATCGATCGATGACGACCAAGATAGCATCATTCTTCTTTGGGGACCGGGGTAGACCAGTGATAAAGTCCATCCCGACCGAATCCCACTTCCACTCCGGAATTGGTAAGGGCTGAAGCAGTCCGGCCGGACGATGATGTTCGCCTTGACACGACGACACGCCGCACTCGACGCGAACCTTGCGATCTCTCTTCATTCAGTCCACCAAAATCTCGCTTGAGATCATGATACATCTTCGTGGCCCCGGGATGAATGGACAAGGGAGAATCATGGGCTTCGCAGAGGATCAACTCCCGCAACTCCATGTCCTTTGGAACTACGAGGCGTTGCCCGAACCTCACGACACCAAGCTCATCTACGGAGAAGCACTTGGCTATTCCATTCTTGACATTTTCCTTGATGCGTTCACTCCAACATCCGATCACGAGCGCACTTGATCCGATCCACCAAGGTTGGTCAGACAACCAAGGCGATGAGGGAACCATGCTCCACCAAACCCAAGTTAAGACGCTGAAACTCCTCCAAAAGGGGGGGCTGAGGCTCCTGAAGCAACAATGCATTGCAATGCGCTTTGCGACTAAGCGCATCTGCAACGACATTAGCTTTGCCTCGGATGGTAGTGAATACCCATATCATAGTCCTTGATCAACTCCAACCATCTCCTTTGCCCGAGGTTCGGATCTGGTTGGGTGAACAAATACTTTAAGCTTTTGTGATCTGAATACACTTCACAACGACACGACAGGTAATGTCGCCAAATCTTAAGTGCATGGATCACGCCAACTCCAAGTCATGGGTAGGATAGTTGAGTTCATGAGGTCTCAATTGCCTTGATGCATAGGCCACTACCTTGCCTTCTTGCATAAGGACACACCCGAGGCCTCGACAAGAAGCGCCACAAAAGATATCGGCTTCGACGGACATCGGGAGAACAAGAACGGGAGCGGTGGTCAATCGCCGCTAAGTGCTTGAAACTTTCTCGCAATCAGCGACCACGAGAACTTCTTGTCCTTCTTGAGTAACTCCGTCATCGGCCGCTATCTTGGAGAAATTCTCGATGAAGCGACGATAATATCCCGCTAAACCAAGAAAACTCCGAACTTCGGTGACCAAGTAGGTCGACTCGTGAGCACGTCGATCTTGCTAGGATCCACAGCCTACGCCCCGAAAGAATATGGCCTAAGAAGGCTACTTCCTTCAACCGAACGCCGCACTTGCTGAACTTTGCATACAGACTTGTGCTCGCGGCTTGCCCAACACAAGCTTCAATGCTCTGTGTTCCTCATCGCTCTTGGAGTAGATAAGAATATCATCGATGAAGACCACAATGAACCTATCCAAATACTCCATGAACACCGAATTCATGAGGTTCATGAACAAGGCCGAGCATTGGTTAAGCCGAAAGACATGACGGTATACTCGCATAAGCCATAACGAGTAGAAAAAGCCGTCTTTGGAATATCCTCCGTCGAATCCGAACACGTGATATCCCACTCGATCAATCTTGGAGAAAACTCGAGCTCCAGCTTAATTGATCGAAGAGATCGCCGATACGGGCAAAGGGTACTTGTTCTTTACCGTTACTTCATTAAGTGGACGGTAATCAACGCACATGCGCAGCGTCTTGTCCTTTTTCGACAAAGATTGCCGAGCATCCCCAAGGAGATGAGCTAGGGCGGATGAAACCCTTCTCTTGAAGCTCACCTGCCGCTTCTTCAACTCCACCAACTCAATTGGGTCCATCCGTAAGGCCTCTTCGAGATCGGGCGATGCAGGAACCAACTCAATGACAAACTCGAGGTCTCGAATGGTGGCATCCTGGAAGGTCGTCGGGAAGACATCAACAAAGTCACACACCACCGGGACTTCGCTAATATCTAGAGCGGCTTCGCTGGCGCGAAGAGATGCGGATCCTGCAGCTTCTGGCAAAGCGAACTCGCCGCCGTAAGGATCGTGAGGTAGATGAGCCTCCTAGCGCAATCAATTTGTCCCATGTGCTGAGACAACCAATCCATGCCTAGGATTACATCTAAGCTTGCCGATCGAAGGAGGATAAGGTTTGCCAAGAATCCTACCCCTTCTATCTCAACAGGGACATCCCTACACTCAGACTCAGCTCTCAACTCCGAACCGGGAGAGCGAATGAGCAGCGGAACCAATAATGAAGTAAAAAGAAGACCTCCCACAGCAGCAAAAGACTCAGAAACAAACGAATGAGACGCGCCTGAATCAAACAAAACTGTAGCAGGGAAAGAGTTAACCGAAAGGGTACCCAAGACGACGTCGGGTGCCTCCTGTGCCTCCTCCGCAGAGATGAGGTTGACGCGGCCACTACCCACGCCTTGGGTAGCGGGGACAACCTTCTGATCCTGGGAAGAACCACCTCCCTGCCCGCGTCCTCCATTAGGACGAGGGGATGCTCCAGTCTTGTTAGGGCAACTATTGGCATAATGCCCCTTCTGGTTGCACGAAAAGCAAGTGACCGGCGGCCGGATTGCGGGGCCACCTGCTGTTCGCAGCGCACGGATCGGGCACGGCTGCGGAGGGCGCTGGAGCCGGGCGGCCTCGGTGGTAGTGAAGCCACGAACGGGCCTCGGGTAGGCCCGACACGGGACGAGAGAGGCCGGCTGCGCGACCTTTGGGCCTCCCACTTGCGCTTGCGGGACTCGCCAGGCGCCTTGCGCCTTGTGCTCGGCAACAATGGCCTTGTCCACCAAGGTCCGAAAGTCGGCAAAGTCCACAATTGAGAGCTGTCTTGCGGCTCCTCGCACAAGCCCTCCATGAACTTCTCTGCTTGGCCTCATCGGTGGCCACCTCGGATGGAGCATAACGAGCCAAGTGATTGAACTCGCACAGTACTCCATCACCGACTTACGCCCTGCTTGAGCGCGAGGAATTCCTTCTTCTTGACTTCATCCACCGGCGGATGTGAGCTCGGCGAACGCCGTCCGGAACTCATCCCAAGAGACAGCGTGGCCGGCGGACTGCATGGACAAGAAGTTCTCCCACCGGAGAGCGCCGTCAAGCCGATGGGAGGCAAAGAGTGCCTTGTCTGGTCCAGCATCGAGCAACGTCGAGCTTACGCTCAACTCGACGCAGCCAACATCTGCGTCCAAGGGGTCCTCGGACTGAGAACATGGGGGTTGAGTGCGAAGAAACTCACCAAACCCCACGAGATCGATGTCCACCCGCCGCCTGCATCCCGAGGCACCGAAGAAGGCGGAGGTGTTGCGCGCAATAACATCCAGCAGACCCTCCCGCCCTCTGAACAGTTGCGCTCTATCGAAGAAGGACTCACCATGGTCTGAGGAGGCGGGAGCCTCATCCAAACCAGTCACGACCACGGCCGCCACGAGTACCTCCACCATCCCGATTCAAGAATTTTAAGTTAGAAACCAAAGCACTAATACTAGAAGTTGATGAAAGCGAAAAGCTGACGATTAGGGGAATGTGACACCACCCTAACCGAAAGCCAAAAACAGCAAGTAAACAAACTTTAAATGTTTCCAAAGAAGCTCCAACACAGCAAGGAAACTCCAAACCAAGCTCAACTTCTCAATGCCATTAACCCGTATTGAAAGAACGAGCAATGGTTTGTGAGAAGATAAAAATTTCAGCACATTACAACAAGTCTAACACTACTCGAGAGCAAGGTTAAATCAACGCAATAGGTGTTAGATACGTAGCTAACTAGTATCACATCTTACCCTTTTGTTCCCACAAGTTTTAATTGATTAACCTCTCATTTTCTACCCTATTTAGAACCTTTGAGCCTGCTGTCCGGAAATTGAATGCTCGCTGTCCAGATTTCGCATCCAAGCCCCTAAGCCGAAATCTTCAACTTTGGAAGCTTCAAAACCTTGTAGAGAACAGCTAACACTTCAATTTGCCAAACTCATTGGTTCCCAAAACCCAATTAATCGATACAACTATCTTTTGAGAGAAGGAAAGGAGAACAACTTTTAAAACTCAAATTAGAGTAAGATGAGATAGAAAGCTCAGATAGGTAAGGAATAAAATCTGAGAATTTACTTAAGCTTTCATAACTCATTTGATACTTTGAAAATAAGGTTTCCAAAATATCCTAGGGACGACCAAGCTTGGTTACTACGGTCGAATGGCTCGATACCAACTTTGTGAGGACCCGGTTTATTCGGCTTGTACTGCTTAACCATCCACTTGGTCCCAACAAGACAAATCAAATAAACTAAGCCTCGAGATATGTATACTTCCTTAAATGCAGTATACACACCTGTTACAAAATCATACATCAATTCCATTCATACACATAGAGTCAAGCAAAGCAATAATCGAAAGACATAGATAATATAAAGAGAGTTATTACAAAGAGAGGCCAACCGCCAAGAGTCATACAAATAAGTAAATACACAATGAAGCAAAATGGCCATAAGATGGCGATAAACAAAAGCCAATCGGTGTGCCTTTACCCACAAGGCAACCAACCGGACCGCCAAGCTAATCGTCCCAGACAGCGCGCAACACAACTCACAAAAGTGAGGCCCTTGGGGCTCACCTTCTTCCTCTGCAACAATTAATATTAAGCAAAGCGTATGAGTACAAAACTTGTTTTTGTACTCGCAAGACTGACGTGTGAGATAACGTAACTATAATTAACTACATGCAAGCTTGATTTAAGTGGATGAGGCTCGACTTATTTTCAAAGATAAAGCAAGTTTTCATTTGCAATAAGGTAATAGATTCAAAGCAAGTTTGCAATTAACTTTTATTGTTCAAATAAAAGAGAGACAATAATAACAATAGATAGATGACAACACCAACCTAGAAGTGACTAACCCATAGCCACCACAACAATAGCATGAAGTACCCTTCATACCACCCATGTCAAGTTTAAGTTTTAAAAGGTTGTAGTCTAGTTCTTGCACGACCTTACCAAGCATGTCCATAACCTAGGGCGAGGCTATTCGAATAGTTTTAACCTGCAGGTGTACCAATGTACCCACACGATAGACCGCCTTTCCACCACCACGGTTAGCACACTTCCTTTGGTATGCGCATGGCTAAGTCTAACAAGACGCTTTCCAATGGACGATGCTAATTAAGAGCCGCAACCCACGGGAGAAGGACACATTAGATGTACTAACCGGTCCGCTAATGCTCCTCCAAAACACACACACAAGAACACACCCACCGACCAGCTCATAATTAACACCTTCCAGAGTACTTAGTCAAGAGAGGTTCCATATCCCCCTCGTGTGGTTAGCACGCAATAAGCGCTTGGCTTAGTGACACAAGTAACTCGGTCCTTGGGGACTTAGGCACCATTCCACACACCCAACAGATCACATCAACATACCATTGTGCCCAAGTCAAGATATAGTTTTGTTTTCGCTTTTGATTTGTAAATCAATAAAACACAAGGGTTGGACATAATGGAGTAGTATAAGTAGTTGTGTGATCAAGATCATCGACTAAGTCGATGATCGCCCAATACTACCGATAACTAGGCATGGCTAAGCAATATTCATTCAGTAATCTACTAAGTGATAAGAGTTCATCCATCGAACTCTAACCACAAAGAAATAACCTAGGCTCGGGTAGTAGAGGATAATCATTTACCTACAGATTATGCAACTAGAGGATTAACTAATCAATTTAACAACAAATTAGCAATGCATACATAGAAGTTAAACAAAATATTAGACTTTTAAAAGTAATGGGATCAATGGGAAATGATCAAACTGCTTGCACGCTTGCTCGTTGCTCAATTTTTGCGGGGTCGTTTCTGGGTCACCGCAAATGTCGAAACCTAAGCGAAAGAGCGAAAACAACCAATAAGACGAGCAACACTAAAACGAAAGAGCAAGCAAAATTATCCAAATGCGATTTAAAATTATACACAAGGTATAATAGGAATATACCTAGACATAGAAACTGGAAAAACCTAATTTGGATTTGTGGTGCAAAGATATTCCCTAAAAACCTATTTTCGCCAAAATGCTACACTTAAATAGCACTGTAGCAAAAATATTTTCTAGAAAGGTTTTGAAGCTGAAATTTTTATGGTAGCTACCTCCTGGTGTGGTGATAACCCATATAAAATTTCAGGTCATTTGAAGTTACAACGAATTAGTTATGATTTTTCTAAGTTCTAAAATTAGGACATCATTTATATCAGTAGCAAAGACCACTAGCAAACTGGTCCTTCACTAAAGTTCATCCCTAAAGGAATTAACAAAATTTAGTTCGCTCTATTTGGATTTACAGAAAACAAGTTATGGATTTTCTAAGTTTTTATAGCATTTTTGGAATATTTAATAAGGGCTGAAAAGGCTAAAATCGATTCCCAACATTTCTGGTTCTTAACAGGGCCTGGAAACATTTCTAGATTAATCTCTAGCCTAAAAGAAAATTAACACTACTGAAATCACCCAAAAAGGATCTATAATGAAAAAGATATGAATTTCTAAAGTTTTAACAACATTTTTCAGTAGAAAGATAAAGCTCACCGAGGAATTTTATACCCTCAACCGAAAAGAAAAGGCGTGGCTCAACGTGGGCCGCTGATTAAAGATCCGACGGCCCACGCGCACGGCCGACTCAACATGCGCACGCGCGCGCACAGCACACCCGCACAACACCCACGGAGGCTCACCGTTGGATCAAGATCCAACAGTCCAGATCGAGATGGCAATCGGACCGAGCGGATGCCCGCCCATCCTGGGCCGTCGATCAAGCGATGAAGGGCTGGGATTGAGGAAGCCTTCGGACAGTCCAATTGCTCCCACGATCCCGGCCACAGACCCAATATCGAACGGCTGAGGTTGATTGGGCCGTTTATGATTTGAACATGGCTACTGACAATAGGGGCCCACATGCAAGCGACTGAGGAGGTGGGTTTAGGACAGCTAATGATTACTAACCCATGATTAACAATGATTATCATTAATGAACGCCATTACTGTGTCCGAACGATATTACGGCACCGCCGTTTTCGTCCGACAACAAAACCGAGGGCACCCTCCGGCTTGTCGCCGGCGACCCAAGGCACGGCGGCGGGAGCTAAGTGCCAAAATGGAACCGCCATAGCATTGCGCACCCATCGGGACCATCCACACCATCGGCGGTGTCCCGAGCGGCTAGCCGACGATGAGCGCGCGACCAAAACGGCCGAAATGCATAATGACCAAAAGCTCCGCAATAAACCATTCCAGCGGGTGCCCAAGCTTCTAGGGGCTACTAGAAGGGTACCTGAGCACGGGTGGAGCTCGGAGGAGGTCGAGGTGGCTCCGGCGACGAAGAACGGCGTCGGCACCGAAGAAGAAGAAGTGAAGATGACGACCTGAGCAACCAGGGTGAGACCGGGTCATCACTACCGCTCCACAGTAGCCCATATATGCTTCCTGAGCAAAGAATTAGGAAATGAAGCTTCTTACCGGCGGTGAGGAAGAAGGGGGTGCTCACGGCCGAAAAGAGGAAATTCCCAAAATTGAGCTGCTCCTGTGAAAAGCAACTACAATTGTTAGGGTTTTGCTCCAAGAAGTGAGGACACAAACCGAAGCAAAAGAAGGGAAGAAAAGCCACTGAGCGCGGGTTGCACCGAGGAGCTCCTACCAACAATGGCGCCAAAGGGTTCTGAGATTTGGGCTCAAGCAAGCAAAGAGAGTGCAGTTTGGAGCTCAAGGGGTGTAAAGAAAGCTACCAAGGCCTTGAGGGCTTAAGTAGTTGAGGGGACGAACAGTAACAAGCACATGCCCATGGGTGGACTTCGTCCACAAGCGTCATGCGGTCGCTCGGGCGACGGAGGCGAAGCTCGACGACTCTGAGGGCGGTGCACTGACGGGCATTTAATGCGCCGCAGAGAGAGCCGTTTAAAGGGCTCAAGGAGGTGACAAGGCATCGCGCCTCCTCTCTTTCTCTGCCACGGCGTACAGGGCACACGCACGCGAGGAGGAAGATGACCAGCGCTACGTCGGGCCCATCAATGAGAGAGAAACGGCGCTCGGACTCAACAGCTAACGCGGTCGAGCCCAACCCACTCGATGCTGACCGTCGGATTAGAATCAGACGGCCACGATGTGATCGCTGATTTGAAAACGGCTAACGCGAAACGGTACAGTCCCGCGATGGTTGGATCAGGATCCAACGGCTGAGAATCAGATGGCAACCGGAGTTGTCCGAATGCTTACACGCATGAGAGCCGTTCGATGGAAATCTAACGGCTGATGACGCGTGCGCTCGCTCGACCGCGCCGGGTGCAGTTAGTTGGCTCGGTCGAGTCAAGTGACTCGAGCCCGAGCCTGACTCGAGTCCAATGAACAGTGCAAACCAGTTAGGTTTTGATTTTTGAACATGAACTTTGAGGATTTAATTGAGGCATCAAATCAACTCCAAAATTTATGAAATTTTAACTGGAGCTTCCTGACCTTAGGGTTAACCTTCCATAAAATTTCCAGAGATTTTTATGCACTGGAATTTTCTCAAGAAATTCCAGAAGGTTATTTAAGAGGTTTGACCAAGGTTTGACTTGCCCCTAAAATATTTCAAATAATTTCCAAAAATTATGGAATAATTCAGAGGTGCCACCAAGCAACCTTGGAACCCAGGAAAATTATTTCCAAGTGTTTGACACCAGATTTGACCAAGGAGGTTGTTGACTTGATAATAAATGAGGGTTTTGATTTTGAATTTCCCAAAATTCCTTTACAAGAATTTCAGAAAAGTTCAAGAGTGAAAGGATGACAGAAAAAGTTTTAATTTACCCTCATTTTATTACATTTGAAACACAAGCCCAAATTGGGGATGTTACATGACGCGAAAAGGAAAGGATGATCTTCACTGTTTGCGGTAATGACACGGCGGCGGTGCCACGGTCGTGCACCAGAGCTCGAGCATTACTACGATTTGAGCTCAGAAGGAGCAATGGGTGATAGGAGTTGGCTTAATGGTGTCTAAAGAAGGAAGAGGGAGCTTTGGGTGAGCTTAAGTAGGGAAGAGGGCGAAGGAAACAAGAGGCGGAGCTTCTCGGCACCGAGACGCATGGAAGGAAAAGCGGCGAGTCAGAGAGGCAGATGACGGGCGATTAATGCCGCACCAGGGTATGGGCTAGCAGCGGGCGATGCGGCCGAGGTGAAACGCGCGAGAGAACCGAGAATGGACGGCGAGACGAGGTGGCGCGCATGCATGCCGCCGATGGCACTCGGCTCAGCGCGAGGTAGGTGATGACCGGCAGGATGGCCCACACGTCACGAAAGAAGTGGAGTGGCGCGAGCGAGTTGGTGCGATCCTACTAATCGGTTCGACTCGATCGGAAGATATCGACCGTTCGATCGCTAATGGACGGTGAGATCGGTGTAAGCATTCTGGACAGTCGGCGGACTCGGCGCGACGAGGGCCGCACGATCCAGATCGGATGGTCGGCGAGATCGGGCTCGAGCGGTGCCGCTAGGTGGCGCGACCGAGCCATGTGGTGCGGTCGGACTCGAGCCCAAGTGTGGTTGGGCCCGACAAGCAAGTGTTTTGAGTCGATTTAAAAGACAGAGAAGTTTTGGGAAATTTTTAGAGATAGCTCCAGGGCTCCAAAAATTCCTAAATTTTTATGGAAGCTTACTGGAATAGAGGACAACCTTGTGTAATTTTTCCAGGAGTTTTTATGCACTAGATTTCTCCCAATAAAATTCACAAGCTGCTGATCAAGAGTTTGACCAGATTTCAAACTAGTTTGACTAGGCCATATGAAATAGCAATAAAAATCTAAAAATTGTGAAATAATTCAGGGAGGTAGATAGGATGGTCAAGATGATAGGAAAAATAATCTCAGAGGATGATCACAAGTTTGAAAGCTAAGAATTTGCTGACAACAATTTCCATTCACAAGAATTTAATTCTAAAAATTGGAAATTGCTAGGGAAAATTTGGAAATCTTCCAAATGATTTGATGAGACAACAAAAGTTTTTATTTCTCCTCAAAATTTTACATTTGAAATACAAACCCTAAATTAGGGCTGTTACAAATCTCCCCTTACAGAATCTCACCCGAGATTCTCGATCATCGAGAAAGAAGGATGGGTAATCTGCCGAGAGGCGATCTTCCCGCTCCCAAGTGGCTTCATCCTCGGAGTGGTTCGACCACTGAACTTTAAGGAACTTGATCACACGGTTCCTTGTTCTGCGTTCAGCTTCTTCGAGGATACGAACGGGCGTTCACGATAGGACAGATCTTCCTGCACATCGATATTTTCCAATGGCGTTTCCTCCACTGGAACACGAAGGCACTTCTTCAATTGTGACACATGGAAAACATCATGCACCCCCTCAAGTGTAGCTGGCAACTCCAGCTTGTATGCAACAGCTCTCACTCTCTTGATGATGCGATATGGCCCGACATATCGAGGAGCCAGTTTGCCCTTGACACCGAAACGACGATGTCCCTTCAGAGGCGAGACTTTGAGGTACACAAAGTCATTGGGTGGAAACTCGACTCACGGCGACGCCGACCGCATAGCTCTTCTCGCTCGATCGAGCTACGCGCAAGTGCTCACGAATCAATCGCACTTGACTTTCACCTCATTGATGGAATCGACCAAAGAACCGCCTTTCACGGTTTCGACCGGTTCAACGGTGTTCTGCGCCGCCCATACAAGGCCTCAAATGGTGCCATACCGAGATCGCCCGAAGCTTTTGTTGTAGGAGAACTCGGCAAGCGGTAGGCACTTCTCCCAATTCTTTCCATAGGAAAGAACACAAGCACGGAGCATGTCTTCAAGCACCTGATTGACGAGCTCCGTCTGACCATCAGTCTGAGGATGATAGGCTGAGCTGAACGAAAGACGGGTCCCCATGGCTTCCTGCAGACTATGCCAAAACCGAGAGGTGAACAGAGAACCACGATCTGACACAATTGTTCGTGGCACACCATGCAGACTCACAATGCGGGATATGTAAAGATCCGCTAACTGATTCACATCAATCTTCGATCACACTGGAAGGAAATGAGCCACCTTCGTCAATCGATCGATGATAACCCATAATGCATCCTTCCCTGCAGGAGTACGGGGTAGACCAGTGATGAAGTCCATGCTAGGCTGAAGGAGACCTGCTGGACGCTGATGCTCGGCCTTGACGCGACAACATATGTCACATCCGCCACGAACACGCAATCTCGCGCTTCATGCGAGTCCACCGAATCTCGACGCAGATCTTGGTACATTTTAGTGGCCACGGATGGATGGATAAAGGCGAATCATGGGCCTCTGCAGAATCAAATCCCGCAACTCGGGACCTTTGGGACCACAAGACGCCCAAACCATACAACACCGTGCTCATCTTACGTGAAACACTTGGCTGATCCATTCTCGATGTTACGCTTGATTTTACCCACACCATCATCGATTCTTTGTCTTTGCCTTGATTTTATCCACCAAGGTCGGTTGCACAACCAAGGCAACAAAGGAACCATGCTCAACCAAACCCAAGTTGAGACGCTGAAATTCGCAAGAAGTGCAGTTCTTTCTCTTGGATCATCGTAGTATTGCAATACACCTTTCGGCTAAGTGCATCAAGAACCACATTGGCCTTTCCAGATGATACGAATACCCATGTCATAATCTTTGATCAATTCTAGCCATCTCCTCTGCTGAGGTTCAGATCTGTTTGGGTGAACAAGTATTTCAAGCTCTTGTGATCGGAATACACCTCACGTGTTACCGATCGATAATGCCGCCAAATCTTGAGTGCATGCACCACAAATGCCAACTCTAAATCATGGGTGGGATAATTGAGCTCGTGAGGTCTCAATCGCTGGATGCATAGGCAATCGCCTTGCCTTCTGCATAAGAACACATCCAAGTCCTCGACGAGAGGCATCGCAATAAATATCGAAGCTCTTGTGGATATCGGGAAGAGTGAGGATCAAGTGAAGTCAATCGCCGTTTGAGCTCCCAAAGCTCTCATCACAAGCGAGAGGACCACAAAACTTCTTGTCCTTCTTGAGCAATTCACCATCGGCTGCGATCTTGGAGAAGTTCTCGATAAAGCGGCGGTAATAGCCCGCTAAACCGAAAAACTCCGCACATCGGTGGATCGACTTGGGCTGCCCCAAGATAGAACATCGCCGACCTTGCTGGGATCCACGACTCGCCTCCACCGAAAGAACATGGCCCAAGAATGCCACTTCCTTCAACGAACTCGCATTTCTGAACTTCGCGTATAGCCGGTGTTCCCGCAATTTGCCCAAAACAATCTTGGATGCTCGGCATGATCTTCTTGATCTTGGAATAAATAAGAATATCATCAATGAAGACCACCACAAATTTGTCCAAAACTCCATGAATACTGAATTCATTAAGTTCATGAACAAAGCCGGAGTATTGGTTAAGCCAAAGGACATGACGGTGTACTCGCATGCACCATTACGAGTAGTGAAAGTCGCTTGAATATCTTGATTCGATCCTGACTGATGATACCCCATTCTCAAATCAATCTTTGAGAACACAGGCTCCAGAGTCAAGCGATCAAACAGATCATCAATGCGGGCGAGAGGATATTTGTTCTTCACCGTCACCTCATTGAGAGGACGGTAATCAACACACATGCGCAAAGTCTTGTCCTTCTTCTTCACAAAGATCACCTGACAACCCCAAGGAGATGAACTTGGACGGATGAAACCCTTTGCTTGGAGCTCACCAAGCCGCTTCTTCAATTCTTCTAGCTCATTGGGAGGCATCCGATACGGCGCCTTGAAATCGGGCGAGCAGGGCAGCAAAGCTCGATGACAAACTCGGATCTCGAACGGAGGCATCCTGTAAATCATCGGAAAAACATCCTCAAAATCACAAACAAGTGGGAACCTCCCGAATCTTCAAAGCTGGCTTTGCTGCAAGTGCACAAAGGTGTGACTCTTGCAAACATGGGAAAAGCCAACTTGTTCGCCATAAAAGTTGGTGAGAAAACCATCTTCTTGGCACAATCGATCTGTCCCAAGTGTTGGGACAACCAATCCATACCAAGAATTACATCCGGGCTCACGAGTTGAGCAGATGAGATTTGCCAAAAATTCCACTCCTTTGACTACGATAGGGACATCCCGACACGAGATCGGCTCTCATTTCCGACCCGGAGCGGATGAGCAAAGGAATTCCCAAAGGAACACAAAGAAGACCACTAACAGCAGCGAATGATCTTGAAATAAAGAATGCGATGCTCCGTAATCAAATAATACTGCAGCGACGAGAATTAACAAGAAGTGTACCCATCACGACATCCGCGCCTCCGAGCCTCCTCACCGAAAGGTGGTTGACTCGACCATTGCCGCACCACAGTCTTCGGATAATCTTAGTGCGTGGGTGACCACTCCCCGCCGCGTCCTCCATTAGGGCGAGGGCTGCTTCTGAACACTCGAGGGCGTGCATTCGCATAACGGCCCTTGTTGTGGCAATAAAACAAGTAACCTCGGCGCCGGATTGCGGAGGCCGCTCTGTCTTGGATCGCGCGCGACGTGGTGGCTCACGCCTGCGGTGGACGAGGAGCTGGTGCGGATGGCCTCGGCGCCGGTGGAGCAAAAGAACGGGCCATCGTGCCGCCCACCGAGGACGAGTGAGGCCGTGTGAGTAGACCGATCGCGCCCCATTTGCGCTATGGGACTCGCCAGCGCTTTGCCTTATGCTCGGCAACAATGGCCTTATCTACCAAGGCACGAAAGTCGAGAAGTCCACAATAGATAGCTTGTCCCGCGGCTCCTCGGACAAGCCATCCATAAACTTCTCTGCTAGCCTCATCGAGGCCACCTCTCCGGAGCATAACGAGCCGATGATTGAACTCGCATGGTACTCAGTCACGCACTTGCGCCCTTGCTTGAGCGCGAGGAATTCCTTCTTTTCACTTCATCACCCATCGTGATGTGGGCCCGACGAAAGCCGACTGAACTCCTCCCACGCGACCACATGGCTGCGGGCGCATGGCGAGATAGTTCTCCCACCATGAGAGTGCTTTGCGCCCTCAAGCCGGTGGGGCGCGAAGAGTGCCTTATCCTGTGCTTGGCATCGAGCTATGTTGAGCTTTCGCTCAACCATGCGCGACCAATCATCCGCATCGAGAGGGTCCTCGGGCGGGAGAAAGTCGGTGGTCGCGTGCGGAGGAACTCTGCAAGTCCCCGCGAGTCCGTGGCCGCCACCACGGCAGGAGTGGAGGTATTCCTAGCAATAACCTCCAAAATGCGCGTCTGGTCCATGCGGTTTCGCTCGATTTGAGCGAGAACCTCAGCCATGGTCGGAGGAGGGGGAAGCTCCTCATCATGGCCAGCCTGCTGACTGCCGCGCGTTCTCCCGGCCATCCTGTTTCACTAAGACAAGTTAACAACAATCGGAAAACACAAAGTCGACAACCCACTGCAAATAACTTACTAACAGCACAAAATAAACACAAGACTTTTAAGTTACAAAACCAATTGACAAAAAAATCAGACACTTAGCAAACTCATACATAACTTACCCTTATACCCCCACAACTTTTAATTAGACTAATTCTCTATGGTTCTCCCAAAGACTGATTCTACCGGTAGTAACTATCTTTTGATAGGAAAGAGAGAAACCAAGTTTTAAACTCAAATTAGAGTAAGATGAGAGTAGAAGGCTAAGATAGGTAAGGAGTAAAATCTGAGAATCTGCCTAGGTTTTCATAAACTCTTTTTTTATAATTTGAAAATAAGCTTTTCTAAAATATCCTAAGGACGACTATGCTTGGGTTACTATGGTCAGAATGGCTCTGATACCAACTTTGTGAGGACCCCAATTTATTTGGCTTGTAATGCTTAACCAACCACCGGTCCTAGCATCAAATCAAATAAATCGATCCTTGAGATATGTATACTTCCTAGAAAGCAGTATACACACCTCGTTACAAAATTAGACATCAACTCCATTCCAAACATAGAGTCCAAACACCACACTACCAAACGGAAGATAAACAAATAGTAGAGTTATTACAGACAAAGGCCGATGTGCCAAGATACACAAATAAACAAGAACGACAATGAAGCAAAAGTGCCATAAGATGGCTATAAACAAAGCCAATCGCGTGCCTCCAACCCACAAGGCATCCGACCGACCGCCAAGTCTAGTCGCCCACGAATCGGCAACCTGACTCACGTAAGTGAGGCCCTTGGGGCTCACCTTCTTCCTCTGCAATAAAAACATTAAGCAAAGCACCGAGTACAAAGATTGTCTTTGTACCCGCAAGACTAACGTGTGAACTAGCGCACCTATTCATAAACTACATGCGGACTTATTTGGTGGAGGCCATATGTTTTATTTGCATAAAGCCAACTTTATTTGCAATAATGTAATACTGCTTTGAAGGCAAGTTTGCAATTCATTTTAAGGTTGAAATAACATGATAGGATAATAATACAAAGAATAGAGATAAAACATCCTAGAAGTGACTATCCCAATAGTCACCACAACAATAGCACGAATCCCGCATTCGCACCACCCATCAAATTTTAATTTAAATGTTGTAGTCTAGTTCTTGGGGCGATCCGGCGTGTCCATAACCTAGGGCGAGGCTATTCGAATAGTTTTAACCTGCAGGTGTACCAATGTACCCACACTTCTGCATCGCTTTAAGCCAAAGCACACTTAGAAGGTATCTTTGCACGGCTAAGTCCTCGAGACTTTTCCAATATTGTGTATTAACTACGAGCCGCTCGTATGGATAGAAATCCATACGCTACATGGTAAAGCCGAAAAGGCAACTACCCACTCAGATAAAGCTTTCGGACAACTACCATGCTCCCACCTCCATCCCTCCCGCGACCTCCTGCGACCGGAGCCAATACACGCCAAAGTACTAGGTCAAGAGAGGTCCCATATACACTAGTGTGGTTAGCACGCAAAATGCTCGAAGACGGGTGGCGCAAGTAACTCGGTCCTTAATCGACTCGGGCACCTTTCCAACACACCCAACAGATCACACCAGTCTTACCATTGTGCCCAAGTCTAAATCATTTTTGTTTTCATTTTTAATTTTGCAATAAAACATAGCAGAAATGCTGAAACATAAAGTTATAGTAAATTTTGTGTGATCAAGGTTACCGACTAAGTCGATAACCGCCCATTTCTACCGATACTAAGCATGTCTAAGCAGCTGAAATCGTATCTACTAAGTGACAAGAGATCATCCAGCGATCTCTAATCATAGCAAATAACCTAGGCCCAGGTAGTAGAGGATAATCATTTGCCTACAGATTATGCATCTAAGGATTAACTAACCAATTTAACACAAATTAAGCGATGCATACATACAGTTGAAACAAAATATTAGACTTTAAAATACTGGGATAAACATGATCAAACTGCTTGCACATCGCTCTTTGTTGCTCGTAATGCTCAACTTTGCTGCAGGATCGCTCTCAGGGTTACCGCAAATGTCGAAGCCTAACGATTGAACAAATAACAGCGAATAAGAACGAATAACACCGGCAAAACTCAATAATCAAACACAAACACCAATTTATACACAGAGGCTAGAACAACACAAAAGGAGTAACAATTAACTGCTACAGGGATGCTTCAATAAGACATGCTTTCAAGTGATTGATCTACCCACTCACTTATTTATCAGGTTAACCACAAAATTAATCCTCTTATATGATTTAAACTTTGGACAGACTTTGATGGTGATTGTGTGCACATCTATTATTTAATCATCAAGTTAGTATATCAAAAACAGCTAGCTACTCTAAAACAACCATTAACAGGGAAGAGCACAGAACCTACAAGAAGCTATTGAAAACACTAACTAGTCAAGTATTCAATTGTGAGATGCTAACAACCTTTTCTATCTAAGATAGGATTTTAAAGATACTCAGCTATTCACACTCCTAAGCATCACACCAAGGTACTGCAATGCTAACGATTTTCAACATGCGGCTACAACAAAACCTTACCTTACTGAAAATACACCACAAGCACAGAGGCAAAACCTCAAATTCTGATAACAGCTTCATAGATCAAAAGCCAACTAATGATTTAAAACCTATAGAGATTATCCAATTAACTTCTTGCTAAGCACCACTTCTAAGGGAGTCACCAAGCACTAACCAAATATGAATAGCATAAGAATGAACCCAATTTCGGGTTCGACAACAAAAACGACAACAACAAGCATACAGAGAACTAAAATACTTTCAAACTTCCAATACCTATTTTTGATCATGCAATGAGTGAACTAATGAACATTCCTAATCATGATTAGAGACTAAAGAACTGGTTTTGAAGGAGGGGCCCCACCGCCGATGCATGCAGAGGAGCACAACAGAAGAACAGAGAGGCTCGCGCGGCTCGGACTGGATTCGTCGCGGTGAAGGAGTGGCGGCGAGGTCGCGACGACGGCCAAAATGGGTTGCTCGAGATCACCGGTCAAGGTGGTCACGCGGCGGCCGGAGATGCACCGAGGTGGCGCGCGACGAGCACGCGCGGCGGCGGTGGGGTGACAAGGGCAGCTCGCGCGAGGAGAATAAGGTGAAAACTAGCGCGCGCATGGGCATCGGTGAGGCTTCGTAACTCACCGGAATGACGCGAGCTCGGTGGTCGCGGAGATGGCCCGCGACGAGAACTGCGGCGCGATCAAGGGGTCACCGAGGAAGGAACAACTGAGCAAAAACAGGAGAAAAGGGAGATGGAGATAGCTCGAGTGAGTGCACTAGATGGCGCTTTGCGCGAGCAATTACTCTATGAACCAACTCACCGGGAGAAGAGGACACGCGAAGGTTTGAACTTTCGAGCCGAGGAAGAGGGGTGATAGGAGTTGAAATTCAACGGCTCTGTGAATAAAACTTCAAATTAGTTGAGGGACGCATGGAAAGCACGAGTTGAGAGGCGATGACGGCGATTAATGCCGCACTGGAACACGAAATGGCGTGTGAGGACCCGCGCATGCATGCCGCCGATGGCACTCGTTTATTATGACCGACAGGATGGCCCACACGCCGGCCGAAAGAAGCGGAGTGGCTTGGGCGCGTCCTACTAATCGTTTAACCATCCACTTGGTCCTAACGGTACACGAATCAAATAAACCAAGCCTCGAGATATGTATACTTCCAAAATGCATGATACACACAACCTTGTGTAATTTTTCCAGTTACAAAATCATGCATCAATTCCATTCATACACATATGAAATAGAAATAATTCAGGAGGTAGATAGGATGGTCAAGATGATAGGAAAAATAATCTCAGAGGATGATCACAAGTTTGAAAGCTAAGAATTTGCTGACAACAATTTCCATTCACAAGAATTTAATTCTAAAAATTGGAAATTGCTAGGGAAAATTTGGAAATCTTCCAAATGATTTGATGAGACAACAAAAGTTTTTATTTCTCCTCAAAATTTTACATTTGAAATACAAACCCTAAATTAGGGCTTTTATGTCGGCACTCGTGCAAACGCCGCATGAGGAGAAAGGTCCGCGAGCGGGACCGGGTTGTCAGCGAGAGAGAAGGGGGCGGCTCGAGTCGGAGTCTGGTGCGGCGTGCCGAGTTGGTCTGACTCGATCACGAAGATGTCGATCGCTCGATCTAGAATGGACGACCGAGATCTGCTGGTGCAATCGGACTGGTCGTTTGCATGCCCGAACGTGGACCGTGTGATGCACATCGGACGGTCACGAACGCTTGGGCTCGGGCGGTGCGGCCAGTTGGTGCGACCGAGCCAACCGGTGCGGTCGGACTCGAGCCTGAGTTGAGTCCGAGCCCGAGGAACAGTGATTCCAAAATTTGAATTAAAAAGGCTGAGCAGGTTTGGGGAATTTTTAGAGGTAGTTCCAGAGCTCCAAAAATTCCGAAATTTTTATGGTAGCTAGTTTGGACAGAGAACAACATTGCATAAATTTTCCAGAACTTTTTATGCACTGCATTGTTCTGAAGAAAATTCACAAGCTGCTGCCCTAGGAGTTTGACCAGATTTCAAACAGAGTTGACTTGGCCATTTGAAATAGCAAACAAAATCTAAAAATTGTGAAATTTTTCAGGGAGGTAACTAGGATGGTCAAGATGATAGGAAAAATATTCCTAGAGGATGATCACAAGTTTAAGGCCAAGAATTTTGTTGACAACAACTTCCATTCACAAGAATAAATTCTTAGAAAATGGAATTTGGTTAGGGAAAATTTAGAAAACTTCCAAATGATTTCATGAGGCATCAAAAGTTTTTATTTCACCTCAAAATTTTACATTTGGAACACAAACCCTAACTTAGGGCTGTTACAAATCTCCCCCCCTTACAGGAATCTCGCCCCGAGATTCTGATCACTGGGAAAAGAAGGACGGGTAGTCTGCTCGGAGACGATCTTCCCGCTCCCAAGTGGCTTCATCCTCGGAGTGGTTCGACCACTGAACTTTAAAGAACTTGATGGCACGGTTCCTTGTCCTTCGCTCAGATTCATCCATAATACGAATAGGACGTTCGCGGTACGACAAATTTGCTTGCACATCAAGATTTTCCAATGGAGTTTCTTCGGTCGGAACGCGAAGGCATTTCTTCAACTGCGACACATGGAATACATCATGCACCCCCTCAAGTGTAGCTGGCAACTCCAACTGGTATGCAACGGCTCCCACTTTCTTGATGACGCGATAAGGCCCGACATACCGAGGAGCCAGTTTGCCCTTGACACCGAAACGCTGATGTCCCTTCAAAGGTGAGACTTTCAGATACACAAAGTCATTGGGCTGGAAACTCAGCTGACAACGACGCCGATCTGCATAGCTCTTTTGCCTGGACTGAGCTATGCGCAAGTGCTCACGAATCAACTGCACTTGATTTTCATCCTCATTAATTGATTAGGGCGAAGAACCGTCTTTCCCGATTTACGACCACCAATGGGGTTCGCACCGTCTCCCATACAAAGCCTCAAGCGGTGCCATACCGAGACTAGCTCGAAGTCTGTTGTTGTAGGAGAACTTCGGCAAGCGGTAGGCACTTCTCCCAATTCTTCCCATAGGAAAGAACACAAGCACGGAGCATATCTTCAAGCACCTGGTTGACTTGCTCAGTCTGACCGTCAGTTTGGGGATGAAATGCTGAACTGAAAGAATGACGGGTTCCCATGGCCTCTTGCAATTTGTGCCAAAATCGAGAGGTAAAAAGAGAACCACGATCAGATACAATCGTTCGTGGCACACCATGCAAGCTCACAATGCGGGATATGTAGAGGTCCGCCAGTCGACTGACATTGAGAGTGGTACTCACTGGCAGAAAGTGTGCTACCTTAGTCAGTCGATCGATAACAACCCAGATAGCATCCTTCCCAGAAGAAATACGGGACAAACCGGTGATAAAATCCATACCAACGGAATCCCACTTCCACTCTGGTATAGGCAAGGGCTGGAGAAGACCCGCTGGACGCTGATGCTCGGCCTTGACACGACAACATACGTCGCATCTGGCAATGAACCTGGCAATCTCGCGCTTCATGCGAGTCCACCAGAATCTCTGACGCAGGTCTTGGTACATTTTGGTGGCCCCGGGATGGATGGACAAAGGCGAATCATGGGCCTCATGGAGAATCAAATCCCGTAATTTCGGAACCTTTGGAACCACGAGACGCTGCCCAAACCACACAACACCGTGCTCATCTTCTGTGAAACACTTGGCTGATCCATTCTTGAAGTTCTGCTTGATTTTACTCACACCGACATCTGATTGCTGTGCTGCCTTGACTTGATCCGCCAAGGTTGGTTGCACAACCAATGCAGCAAGGGAACCATGCTCAACCAAACCCATGTTGAGGCGTTGAAATTCTGCAAGAAGTGCTGGCTGCTGCTCTTGGATCATCAAAGTATAGCAATACACCTTTCGGCTAAGTGCATCAGCAACCACATTGGCTTTGCCAGGATGATACTGAATACCCATGTCATAATCTTTGATCAATTCCAGCCATCTCCTCTGCTCGAGGTTGGATCTGGTGAGTGAGCAGTATTTCAAGCTCTTGTGATCGAATACACCTCACGATTACCGATCGATAATGCCGCCAAATCTTGAGTGCATGAACTACAACAAAGAAGCTCTAAATCATGGGTGGGATAGTTGAGCTCATGAGGCCTCAATCGCTGGATGCATAGGCAACGCTTGCCTTCTTGCATAAGAACACACCCGAGTCCGGACGAGAGGCATCGCAATAGATATCAAAGCTCTTGTGGACATCGGAAGAGTAAGAACTGAGTGAAGTCAATCGCCGCTGAGCTCCCGAAAGCTCTCATCACAAGCAGAGGACCACACAAACTTCTTGTCCTTCTTGAGCAATTCGGTCATTGGCTTTGCGATCTTGGAGAAGTTCTCGATAAAGCGCGGTAGTAGCTCGCTAAACCAAGAAAACTCCGCACATCGGTGACCGACTTGGCTGACCCCAAGATAGCACATCGCCGACCTTGCCAGATCCATAGATCGCCTCTGCCGAAAGAACATGGCCCAAGAATGCCACTTCCTTCAACGAACTCGCATTTGTTTGAACTTGGCGTCAAATGGTGCTCACGCAGCTTGCCCAAAACAATCTTCAGATGCTCAGCATGCTCTTCTTCATTCTTGGAGTAGATAAGAATATCATCAATGAAGACCACCACAAATTTATCCAAATACTCCATGAATACTGAATTCATGAGGTTCATGAAATAAGCTGGAGCATTGGTTAAGCCGAAAGACATGACGGTATACTCGTAAAGACCATAACGAGTAGTGAAAGCCGTCTTCGGAATATCCTCATATCTGATCCTGACCTGATGATACTCCAATCTCAAATCAATCTTTGAGAACACCTGGGCTCTAGTCAACTGATCAAACAGATCATCAATGTGGGGCAAAGGATATTTGTTCTTCACCGTCACCTCATTGAGCGGACGGTAATCAACACACATGCGCAAAGTCTTGTCCTTCTTCTTCACAAAGATCACCGGACAACCCCAAGGAGATGAGCTAGGACGGATGAACCCCTTTGCTTGAAGCTCACCTAATTGCTTCTTCAATTCCTCCAATTCATTGGGAGGCATCCGATACGGCGCCTTCGAAATCGGGCGCGCACCGGCAAAGAACTCAATGACAAACTCAAGGTCTCGAACTGGAGGTATCCCAGGCAAATCTTCGGGAAAGACATCCACAAAGTTAGATACTATGGGAACATCCTGAATCTGCAAGACGGGCTTCGCTTCTAATGCACACAAATGTAGTCCTGCATTGCGCGAAAACCCAACTGCTACTTTGAAGGGTGGTGAGATAGACAATCTTCCTGGCACAATCGATTTGCCCTAAGTGTTGGGACAACCAATCCATGCCAAGAATCACATCCAGACTAGCTGAACAGAGTAGAATAAGGTTTGCCAAAAATCCTACCCCTTTGACTTCAATAGGAACGCCACGGCATTCCAAATCAGCTCTCATTTCCGAACCCGGAGAGCGAATGAGCAAAGGAATCCCCAAAGGAACACAGTGAAGACCACTAGCAGCAGCAAATGATCTTGAAATAAAAGAATGCGATGCTCCAGAATCAAATAATACTGCAGCAGGGCGATAATTGATAAGAAGTGTACCCATCACAACGTCTGGCGCCTCCTGAGCCTCCTCAGCTGAAAGATGGTTGACTCGACCGCTGCACACCACAGGACTTACGGATCATCTTACGTCGGTGGTGACCACTCCCCGCCGCGTCCTCCATTAGGACGCAGGGGCTCTGCAACACTCGAGGCGAGCATTCGCATAATGGCCCTTGTTGTGACAACAGAAACAAGTAACCTCGGCCGCCGGATTGCGGAGGCCACCCTGCTGCTGGACTACCGGCGCACGTGGTGGCTCACGGCTGCGGTGGACAAGGCTGCGCCGATGGCCTCGGCGCCGGTGGAGCAAAAGAACGGGCCCCTGGTGCTAGCCCAGCCCGAGGACGAGTGAGGCTGGTGTGAGTAGACTGATGGGCCTCCCATTTGCGCTTGCGAGACTCGCCCAGCGCTTTTGCCTTATGCTCTGCAACAATGGCCTTATCCACTAAGGCCTGAAAGTCGGAGAAGTCCACAATAGATAGCTTGTCCTGCAGCTCCTCGGACAAACCATCCATAAACTTCTCCTGCTTAGCCTCATCAGAGGCCACCTCTCCCGGAGCATAACGAGCCAAGTGATTAAACTCGTAGAGGTACTCCATCACAGATTTGCGCCCCTGTTTGAGCGCGAGGAATTCTTTCTTCTTGACTTCATCGAGGCCATCGGGGATGTGGGCCGACGCAGCGGACTGAACTCCTCCCACGCGACCACATGGCCCGCGGGCGCATGGCGAGGTAGTTCTCCCACCATGAGAGTGTCGCGCCTCAGGTGGTGGGGCGCGAAGAGTGCCTTCTCTGGGCACGGCATCGAGCGATGTTGAGCTTCGCTCAACCATGCGCGACCAATCATCCGCATCGAGAGGTCCTCGAGCGGGAGAAAGTCGGCGGCTGCGTACGGAGGAACTCTGCAAGTCCCCCGCGAGTCTGATGTCCGCCACCTCCAGATCCAGAGGCACCGGCAGGAGTGGATGTATTCCTAGCAATAACCTCCAAAATACGCGTCTGGTCCATGCGATTCCGCTCGATTTGAGCAAGAACCTCAGCCATGGTCGGAGGAGGGGGAAGCTCCTCATCATGACCAGCCGGCTGACTGCCACGCGTCCTCCCAGCCATCCTGTTTGCTAAGATAGGTTAGTGATAGACTGAGAGCAAGAAATCAATTAAGCACTGAAACAGCTCAAAAATAACTAGTGACAAGCACAAGCATTTAAACTTCAAACATCAATCTCTCGAAACGACCAACTCGTATTGACAGACGAGTCATCGTTCAAGAAGGCAAGGTTTCACAATTCAAAACTTGGTTCAATACAGCTAAAAGCAAAGCAAACCAACTAGCAAAAATTAGACACTTAGCAGACTTACAACACATCCTACCCTTATGTTCCCACAAATTTTAATTAGACTAATCTTCTATGGTTCTCCCAAAGACTAATTCCACCGGTAGTAACTATCTTTTGAAAGGAAAGAGAGAAACCAAGTTTTAAAACTCAAATTAGAGTAAGATGAGAGTAGAAGGCTAAGATAGATAAGGAGTAAAACCTGAGAATCTGCCTAGGTTTTCATAAACCATTTTTATACTTTGAAAATAAGCCTTTCCAAAATATCCTAAGGACGACTATGCTTGGGTTACTACGGTCAGAATGGCTCTGATACCAACTTTGTGAGGACCCCAATTTATTTGGCTTGTAATCAACACTACCAAGCAGAAGGTAAACAACAGTAGATTATTACAAACCAGGGCCGATCGGCCAAAAGATACACAAATAACATAAGATAGACAGCGGAAGCAAAAGTGCCATAAGATGGCTATAAACAAAGCCAATCAGCGTGCCTTCAACCCACAAGGCATCTGACCGGACCGCCAAGCCTAGTCGTCAAACACGGCGGCAAAGACAACTCACGTAAGTGAGGCCCTTGGGGCTCACCTTCTTCCTCTGCAACAAAACATTAAGCAAGCAAATTGAGTACAAAAATTGTTTTTGTACTCGCAAGACTGACGTGTGAACTAGCAGACCTGTTCATATGCTACATGCAGGCTTATTTGGTGGAGGCCATATGTTTCATTTGCACAAAGCCAGATTTGTTTGCAATAATGTAATACAGTTTGAAGGCAAGTTTGCAATTCATTTTTAATGTTGAAATAACAGTGAAATAAAGATAGATAAAAGTAACCACCTAGAAGTGACTATCCCAATAGTCACCACAACATAGCATGAATCCCTGATTCGTACCACCCGTCAAGTTTTAGTTAAAAGGTTGTAGTCTAACTCTTGAAAAGCTTACCCAAGCGTGTCCATAACCTAGGACGAGGCTATTCGAATAGTTTTAACCCTGCAGGGGTGTACCACTGTACCCACACTTCAGACCGCCTTTAAGCCAAAGCACACTACTGAAGGTATGCCGGCATAGCTAAGTCCTACGAGACTTTTTCCAATATTGTGTATTAACTACGAGCCGCTCGTATGGATAGAAATCCATACGCTTACATGGTAAAGCCGAAAAGACAACTACCTTTGCGGGGTAAAGCTTTTCGGACAACTACCATGCTCCCAACACCATCCCTCCTACGACCTCCTGCGACCCGGAGCCAATACACGCCAAAGTACTAAGTCAAGAGAGGTCCCATATACTCTAGTGTGGTTAGCACGCAAAAATGCCTGGATGACAATTCACTCACAAGATGTTCGGTCCTTAATTGACCCGGGCACCTTTCCAGTCACACCCAATAGATCACACCAAAACTTACCATTGTGCCCAAGTCTAAATCGCTTTTGTTTTCATTTTTAGTTTTTGCAATTAGACATAGTCCAAACTGGAACATAAGAACAATAATAATTTTATGTGATCAAGATCATCGACTAAGTCGATGATCGCCCAATTCTACCAGAAGCTAAGCATGGCTAAGCAACTGAACTCGTAATCTACTAAGTGATAAGAGTTCATCCAACGAACTCTAATCACAGCAAGTAACCTAGGCTCAGGTAGTAGAGATCAATATTTCACCTACAGGATATGCAGCTACGGATTTAACTAATCAATTTAACACAAATTAAGCAATGCATACATACAGCTGAAACAAAATATTAGACTTTAAAATACTGGGATAAACATGATCAAACTGCTTGCCTGGCTGCTGCTGCTCAATAGGCTCAATCTATTGCAGAGGATCACTCTCGATAAAACCAGACCCGTCGCAATCTATCGGTCGAGCAAAAGCAACAAATAAGAACCAATAACACCGACAAAACTCAAAATTTCAAAAACAACCACAAATCTATAACACATAAGCTAGACCATTACAAAAGGAACAACCAATTAGCTGCTACGGAGATGATTTAAATTAGACATGTTTTCATTTGATTGATCTACCCAAACTCACTTACTTACCAAGCTAACCACAAAATCAATCCTCTTATATGTTTTAATCTTTCGACAGACTTTGATGGTGATTGTGTGCACATCTATCAACCAAGCATCAAATTATCACATCTAAACAACTAGTTATTCTAAGCAACCAACAATAGTGATAAGATCAATAAAACCTACAAGAAGCTATTGAAACACTAACTAGTTAATTAGCCAACTATTAGGTGCTAACAATTTTCTAACTAAGGTTGGGCTTTAATAAAATTCAGCTACTAACACACCTTAGCATCACACCAACATATAGTAAGGTTAACAATTTCAGCATGCTACTACTACAAGGCCTTACTATACTTGTAAAAGCAAGAATCACAAGTAGAGACAAAACAACTAGTTCCAAAAACAGCTTCTTTTGGATCACTCATGCTAACAAGAGTTTTGAAATCTAGAATCACTAACTAATATAATTCCTTGCCAAACACTACTTCCTAAGGAATTCATCAAGTCTAACAAGACCTAATTAGCAAGCATGATACCAATTTCAGTTTACTGACAACAGAGAAAAACGACAACAGAGAAAAGCTACAGGGAAACTTGTGACTAATTTTCTTCCAAACCTCAATTCCAATTTTGATCATGCAAGAGAGTGAACTAATGAACAATCATAAGATTGATTAGCAGCTAACTACAAGGCTTAAGGGAGGTGGGCCCCACTGTCAGTGAAACAGAGGGAGACACAGCCGAAGAACAGAGGGGGCTCGGGCTGGCTCTGGACCTGGATTCGTCGCCGGCGAAGGAGTGGTGGCGCGGTAGAGGTGATAGCTAAAATGGGTTGCTGGTGGACTGTTGAAGCTGAAAGTGGTCTCGAGGCAGCCGGAGATGCACTGTGGCGGCGTGGCGACGGAGCGCGGCGGCCGGCCGTGGAGGTGACAAGGGCGACTGCGCCAGAGAAGAAGAAGGTGAGAACTAGCGCGCGCATGAGCATCAGTGGGTTACCAGGAACTCACCGGGATGACGCGGAGCTAAGGTGGCTGCCGGAGATGGCCCGGCGACGAGAGCCTGCGGCGGCGCGAGGTGGTCACCGTCGGCAAGGACCTGAGGCGAAGGAGAGAGCGTGTGAGTGATCGGGGAAGGAAGATGGAGTCCAGGCGATGCTCACCGAGAGATGAATCGAGCTGGAACTCGCCGGAGAAGACGCGGCGGCGGGAGAGGCGGATTCAGCCGGAGTTGGACAAGAAAGCCCGCGCGCAGCTCCTCGGGCGGTGAAACCCTAAATCTCTTGGGGGTTTGCTTCCTGGGGATGTGGAACACGCCGTGACGCGGTCGGGGTTGGTCGAAGACCACCGGAGTAGCCAGAACGCTCGGAGGCGACGCGGCGACGCTCTCGGCTCCCGGAGCTCAGTGGAGAAGAAAGGCAGTGGAGGAGAAAGAAACTGGGGTAGGTGGAGCCCTCGACATCTTAAGAAGAGGAGGGCGGAGGCAGCGAGGTGGAGGCGGTAGGGCGGCGAGGTGACCGGCGAGGCGACATGGTGGCACGCATGTGCCGGGGCGGTGAAGAGCGGCGCGCGAGAGAGAGCGAGCGCGCGGGAGAGCTAGCACTCGGGCAAACGCCGCGTGGAGGGAAAGGTCTGGCGAGCGGGACCGGGTTGTCAGCGAGAGAGAAGGGGGCGGCTCGAGTCGGAGTCTGTGCGGCGTGCTGAGTTGGTCTGACTCGATCACAAAGATTTCGATTGCTCGATCTAGAATGGACGACCGAGATCTGCTGGTGCAATCGGACTGGTCGTTTGCATGCGCGAACGTGGACCGTGTGATGCACATCGGACGGTCACGAACGCTTGGGCTCGGGCGGTGCGGCCAGTTGGTGCGACCGAGCCAACCGGTGCGGTCGGACTCGAGCCTGAGTTGAGTCCGAGCCCGAGGAACAATGATTCCAGAATTTGAATTAAAAAGGCTGAGCAGGTTTGGGGAATTTTTAGAGGTAGTTCCAGAGCTCCAAAAATTCCAAAATTTTTTTGGTAGCTACTTTGGACAGAGAACAACATTGCATAAATTTTCCAGAACTTTTTATGCAATGCATTGTTCTGAAGAAAATTCACAAGCTGCTGCCCTAGGAGTTTGACCAGATTTCAAACAGAGTTGACTTGGCCATTTGAAATAGCAAACAAAATCTAAAAATTGTGAAATTTTTCAGGGAGGTAACTAGGATGGTCAAGATGATAGGAAAAATATTCCTAGAGGATGATCACAAGATTAAGGCCAAGAATTTTGTTGACAACAACTTCCATTCACAAGAATAAATTCTTAGAAAATGGAATTTGGTTAGGGAAAATTTAGAAAACTTCCAAATGATTTCATGAGGCATCAAAAGTTTTTATTTCACCTCAAAATTTTACATTTGGAACACAAACCCTAACTTAGGGCTGTTACACCGGCCTTGTTCGTCCCCGTGTTGGGCCTGCACCAGGGGCCCGTTCTGTGGCTTCACCACCGCCGAGGCCTTCGGCACCAGCTCCACGTCCTCCGCAGGCCGTGACTCAGACACGTGCGCCTGCGATCCAACAGCAGGTTACTGCCCGCAACCCAACTGCCGACGTCACCTGCTTCTACTGCCACAACAAGGGCCACTATGCGAGTAGTTGCCCTAAGAAGACCGGAGCGGCCCCTCGTACTAATGGAGGACACGGGCAAGGGAGTGGTCACTCACCTGACCAGAAGACCCCGGGCTTGGAGAGTGGCCGAGTTAACCACATCTCGGCTGAGGAGGCATAGGAGGCGCCCGACGTGGTGTTGGGTACGCTTCTTGTTAATTTACGTCCTGCTGCAGTATTATTTGACTCTGGAGCTTCGCATTCTTTTATTTCGAGGTCTTTTGCTGCTGCTTGTGGACTTCACTGTGTTCCTTTGAGGATTCCCTTGCTTATTCTCTCTCCGGGTTCAGAAATGAGAGCTGACCAGGAGTGCCGGGACGTTCCTATCCACATTGAAGGAGTGAGATTCTTGGCGAATCTTATCCTACTTGACTCGGCGCGCCTGGATGTGATTCTTGGCATGGATTGGTTGTCCCAACACTTGGGGCAAATCGATTGTGCCAGGAAGGTTGTCTACCTCACCAGTCCTTCAGGAGAACAGGTTGGGTTTTCACCGCAGTTGCGAGAGCCCCTTCTTTGTGCACTTGAAGCGAAGCCAGCCTTGGAGATCCAGGATGTTCCCACAGTATGTGATTTTGTGGATGTCTTTCCCGAGGACTTGCCCGGGATGCCTCCCGTTCGAGACCTGGAGTTCGTGATAGAGTTGCTGCCCGGTACCGCCCCTATTTCAAAGGCGCCGTATCGCATGCCTCCTAATGAGTTGGAGGAGTTGAAGAAGCAAGTAGGTGAGCTGCAAGAGAAGGGTTTCATTCGTCCTAGCTCATCTCCTTGGGGCTGTCCAGATATCTTTGTGAAGAAGAAGGACAAGACCTTGCGCATGTGTGTTGATTACCGTCCGCTTAATGAAGTGACGGTGAAGAACAAGTATCCTTTGCCCCGTATTGATGACCTTTTTGATCAGTTGACCGGAGCCCAGGTGTTCTCCAAGATCGACTTGAGATTGGGCTATCAGCAAGTCAGGATCAGGGCCGAGGATATTCCGAAGACAGCCTTTGCTACTCGTTATGGTCTTTACGAGTACACCGTCATGTGTTTTGGCTTAACCAATGCTCCCGCTTTATTTATGAACCTTATGAATTCGATATTCATGGAGTATTTGGATAGGTTTGTGGTGGTATTCATCGATGATATCCTTATCTACTCCAAGAGTGAAGAGGAGCATGCTGAGCATCTTAAGCTTGTGTTGGGCAAGCTGCGCGAGCACCAGCTGTATGCAAAATTCAGCAAGTGTGAGTTCTGGTTGAAGGAAGTTGCATTCTTGGGCCATGTTCTTTCGGCAGGAGGTGTGGCTGTGGATCCTAGCAAGGTCAGTGATGTGCTATCTTGGGGTCACCAAGTCGACACCGATGTGCGGAGTTTTCTTGGTTTGGTGGCTACTATCGCCGCTTTATCGAGAATTTCTCCAAGATTGCGAAGCCTATGACCGAATCGCTCAAGAAAGACAAGAAGTTTGAGTGGTCTCGCTGCTTGTGATGTGAGTTTTCAGAACTCAAGAACCGGTTGACCTCAGCCCCAGTGCTTGTTCTCCCGATATTCACAAGAGTTTTGATATCTATTGTGATGCTTCTCGTCGAGGTCTTGGTTGTGTTCTTATGCGGGAGGGCAAGGTTGTGGCCTATGCATCGCGGCGATTGAGGCCTCATGAACTCAACTATCCTACTCATGACTTGGAGTTAGTGCGATGGTTCATGCACTCAAGATTTGGCGGCATTATCTGATTGGTAACCGTTGTGGGGTGTATTCTGACCACAAGAGCTTGAAGTACTTGTTCACCCAGCCAGATCTGAACCTCAGGCAAAGAAGATGGTTGGAGTTGATCAAGGATTATGACATGGGCATTCAGTATCATCCGGGCAAGGCCAATGTCGTTGCAGATGCACTTAGTCGGAAGTTGTATTGCAACATGTTAATGCTCCAAGAGCAGGAGCCTGCCCTCATTGCAGAATTTCAGTGCCTCAATTTGGGTTTGCTCGAGCACAGTTCTCTTGCCTCCTTGGTTGTGCAGCCGACCCTAGTGGATCAAATCAAGGCCGCACAGCAGACAGATGTTGGTGTGAGTCAAATCAAGCAGAACATCAAGGATGGGACAGCCAAGTGCTTTTCAGAGGATGAGCATGGCGTTGTGTGGTTTGGGCAGCACCTTGTAGTTCCTAAGGTCATGGAATTGCGGGATTTGATTCTCTGCGAAGCCCATGATTCTCCTTTGTCTATCCATCCCGGGGCTACCAAGATGTATCAGGACCTTCATCAGAGGTTTTGGTGGACCCGAATGAAGCGCGAGATTGCCAGGTTCGTTGCCGAGTGCGACGTGTGCTGTCGTGTGAAGGCCGAGCATCAGCGTCCAGCTGGCCTTCTTCAGCCTTTGCCAGTGCCAGAGTGGAAGTGGGATTCTGTGGGTATGGATTTCATCACTGGTTTGCCCCGTACTTCCTCTCGGAAGGATGCCATCTGGGTTGTCATTGATCGATTGACAAAGGTAGCGCATTTTCTGGCGGTGCGTACCAACCTCAGTGTTAGTCAGTTGGCGGAACTCTATGTATCTCGCATTGTGTGCCTACATGGTGTGCCACGAACGATTGTGTCAGATCGTGGTTCTCTTTTCACCTCTCGTTTCTGGCATAAATTGCAAGAGGCTATGGGCACCCGTCTTACTTTCAGTTCAGCTTACCATCCTCAGACTGATGGTCAGACGGAGCGAGTCAACCAAGTGTTGGAAGATATGCTCCGTGCTTGTATTCTTTCCTATGGGAAGAAGTGGGAGAAGTGCCTACTATTTGCTGAGTTCTCCTACAACAACAGCTTTCAGGCTAGTCTTGGCATGGCACCGTTTGAGGCCTTGTATGGGAGGAGATGCAGAACCCCTTTGAACCGGTCAGAGACTGGTGAGCGGCAGTTCATCGGCCCAGATTCGATCAATGAGGCCGAAAGCGAGGTCTAGTTGATTCGCGAGCATCTGCGCACGGCCCAGTCCAGGCAGAAGAGTTATGCAGACCGTCGTCGTCGTGAGTTGAGCTTTGAGCCCAATGACTTTGTGTATCTCAAAGTCTCACCCTTGAAGGGCCATCAGCGTTTTGGCGTCAAGGGCAAGTTGACTCCTCGCTATGTTGGGCCTTATCGCATCGTCGAGAGAGTTGGGGCTGTGGCATACAGATTGGAGCTGCCAGCTACACTTGAGGGTGTGCATGATGTGTTCCATGTATCCCACCTTAAGAAGTTCCTCCGTGTCCCGACTGAGGAAACTCCTTTGGAGGCTCTCGATGTGCAAGGAGATTTGACCTACCACGAGCAGCCGGTTCGTATTCTCGAGGAATCTGAACGAAGAACGAGGAACCGTGTCATCAAGTTCCTTAAAGTTCAGTGGTCGAACCATTCTGAAGATGAGGCAACTTGGGAGCGAGAAAATCGCCTTCGTGCAGATTATCCATCTTCTCCGAGTGAACGGAATCTCGGGAGATTCTTGTAAGGGGGGAGAGTTGTAACATCCCAACTTTGGACTTGTGTTTCAAATGTAAGAAAATGTGTAGAAATTAAAACTTTTTCTTACATTATGTATTTCCTGCATGTACTCAACAATCCTTATACAAGAAATATGGAAATACAAAGTCACAAGTCCTTTTATCCAAAAACCTTGTCTTCCAAAAACATTCAAGTCAAATCTTATGATCATGTTTTGGAAATGTTGTTCCTAAGTTCCTAATATGATCTGAGACCCCTCTGAAAAATTTCACAATTTTTTGAAATTGTTTGAATGAGTTTGGAGGCAAGTCAACCCAATTTAAATCTTGGTCAAACCTTGGTCCAGCACATTGTAGAATTTTTGGAGGAAACTGTACAACACCAAAACCTCTGAAAATTTTATACAAGGCTAATATCCCTGGTAGCAAGCTCCTGTAAAAATTTCAGAATTTTTGGAGTCGTTTTGCTATCCCAAATAAAGCCCCAAAGTTCAGCTCAAATAAAAACCCTAAAATCCAAACTCTGGTTCGAGCCAGACTTGGGTTCGAGTCTGACTCGGGCTCGGGCCACTCGACTCGGCTAAGTCAACTAACCGCACCCGAGCCCCCTTTTAAAACGCGCGATCAATTTCAACCGTTGGATTTCAATCGCACGATCCTCGTTCGCGTGAACGTTCGGACCCTCCAATCGCAATCGTCGCTCTGAGCCGTTGGATTGAAATCCAACGCTCACGAGCCCCTCTAGTTGTTTTGAAACTCAGAGGACGTGGGACGATCTCGACCGTCCGGGTAAATCTTAAACGGCCGCGATCGCCCCTATTCTTCTTCTTCTTCCTCCTCTCTGTCGTCTTCCTCGCGCTCGGCAGCTCCCGACAGCTTTGACCTTGTCTCGTCAGCTTGTCCCACCGCACACGTCCTGGTCATGACCATCACTGTTCCCGAGTCACCGCGTTCGTGCCCATCTTCTCGGCCTGTCCTTGGCACGTTTTCGTGCTGAGATCGTTGCAATGCCCGTAGGGGGTCCCCTCTGCTCCGTGCCCTAGCTTAAGCCCCTTAAGTTCCCCGGGTCCCTCCCCTGGCTTACCTTTCCCCTCGCGATCACCCGTAACCCACCCACTTGGCGCCGAACTCGAAATCCAGTGAGCACTTCCCTCCGCCATTGTCGCCGTGGAAGCTCCACCGGTGACTAGGGTGCTCTAGTGGTTCTTAAACCTCCTTTTCTTTACCACGTGGACCTCCTGGTCATCTGGAACCCACCCCTTGACTTGTTATCTGAATTGTTTTTCAAGAACAAGTTGAATTCGGGTTTTAGGTCTTCGCAGCTCCGGTGAGTGTCTCCGTCCAATTATCTGGTTCTGGACCACCTCTGGACCATCACGATCCTGCTCTTAGCATTCTTTTGTCTTCAGGTCGCTCAGGGGTGCTTGTCCGCGCTGTCTTCCCCAACTCCGGTGAACTGCTCCACCGCCAGCCCACCTCCGAGTTCCTCTGGTCCTCCTCTGCACTCAGGTGAGCTCACTTGGGACCAGTAGAGCTTGAGGACTAGTTAGTTTAGCTCAGGGTGAAGCTTTTTGCTGTTTTCGGATTTTGCCGAAAACCACCCTCCGCTCCTCTCCGGCTCGCCGGCGTTCTAAGCCAGCTCCGCCGTTGAGAATGGTACCCTTAGGTTCGCAATAGTATTGTGCACATTTTGGTTTATTTGTCTTGCGCCGCCATCGTTTAGATCACCGGCGAAAAGCCGGAGACCTTGACGTCATGTTCTGTACCCTTGTCGCGAAATCGACAAATCCTCTGTAACAGCCCCAAGTTTATAAATAGTAATAAAATGCTTTATGAACAGTAATGAGGTGTTGTTCATAGTATTACTGTTCATTTCTACAATTTGGGCAGTATGTTACAAATTAAAAACCTTCCTTTTAGCCAAAATCCTAAAGAACCATTTAAAGTCTTAAAGGAATACAAGATAAAACTTGTATTATGACTGGGAAGTATTTTTATTAAAGCCTAGATAACTTATCCTGGCTAAAAATATTTTTTGTTGAATTTTTTTTTAGAAATTATTTTGGCTTAAAGAAAAATATTTACTTTCAAACAAACACTTTCAGGCTAAAATAATTATTTATGTATTTTACAAAGTGATAATGTGATTTTAAAATTTATCTGGGAAATATATCATCCCAGTAGCTTTCAGTAAAAATTTCATGATTTTATAAATTTATTTGTTATTTTTAAAAGCCCAGTCAAACCTTTTAAGCATTTGAATAGGTTCTGGTCAACTAAACCGGTTTGAATCCAAACTCTAGCACTGTAGCGACTCGAGCCATGTGTTTGGGTCCAACCCAGTAACCCAGTGCAACTGGTCCGGCTCGGTCACGCTCGGGCGCGAGCCCGAACCCCATGCGTGATGAGAGCCGTTGATTTCTAATCGAACGGGCATGGTCGCGACGCTACGCGAGCTGTCCACGTGTGCGCACTAATCTCCGCCGTTGGATCCTGATCTAACGATCGGCGTTGGTGTATGCATTCGGACAACTCCGGTTCCCCTTTCGATCTTCGCCGTTCATTTCTAATCCAACCACACCACCCCTTTTCGTTTTAAACTTAATGGCGCGCTTTTATCTAGGCCGTCAGATTCAAATCCTACGGCACCCCTTTTTGCCGCCTGCTGTTAAGGCCTGAAATCCTTTGGGCCGTTGGATTTAAATCTTAGGGCCCAAGTCAGTGTATGCAATCGTACCATCCGGTTCATTTTTCCATCTTGACCGCAGAAATCAAATCTAACGGTGCCGTGTCATCGCATTAAAAAGGGTGACGTGTATTCCTTTTAATTGATCGTTGGACCTTAATCCAACGTCTCTCTTTGAAAGTGGAGCCCCGAAGCCCTTCTGGGTTTCGTTTAGATCTCGATCGACCGATCTAGATCGCACGGTCCATATTAAAAGTTACCGATTAAAATCTTTTAACCTCTCTATTTATCACAGCCGCCCATTTCTAATCGGACGGTTGAGATTCTTTTGAGCTTTAGGAGGCGCACGCAACTGAGGATGACAAAGGGACCCACATGTCATATGTTGCTCCTCTTCTTCCTTATCTCTGCGCGCAGCTCTCTCTGTAAACAGAGGAGAGCGTTTATCCCAAAGTTTATGCAACTAATTTTTGGGATAATTAGCCCTAAATGGACACCTCATCAACTCTAGACTTTTCCTCTGTGCCCTGTAGCTCAACATCTATATATAAACTCTAGCTTTTTGCTGTTACCAGTGTTGACCGAAAGAGCTTTTCATCCTCCATTGTTGTCCAGTGGAGTTCTTGCTCTTGTCCATTGCTTATCCATCTTAAGCACTGGATTCACCTTACACTAAGGTTTTGACATCTTTTCTAGGTTAAAACCGAAGGTTATCCCTCTATTGAGCAAAATCGATTTTCTCAACTTTTGGTGTCTTCCTTATACTGGTAAGCTAAAACCCTAGTTTTTAACATCTTGAGCATCTTAATGACCTTAGAAACTCCTGTGAATCATTCTTTTGAACATCAGTAGCTTCAACTTGCTTCAAACTGAAAAGTTGTTATTATAACTTTTCAGTCTTTCATGTCATTTTCAAGAATTAGGGTTCCTCCTGTCAACTTATCATCTTATTTAGGTTTCAACCGAACCCTAGTAGCATGATAAGTGGTTCTTTTAATCATTGTCATCATCTATTTAGTTGCTTGCAGAGATCTGTCCCTGTTCTCTTTTGTCGGCTTAACCGACAAAAATAGGTTTCTTTTTAGTTGTTGTAATCTAATCGATTAGAGTTGGATTAGGGTTAGCTTGGGATGTTAATTACCCTAAAATATCATGCTAAGTTTCATTTCTGAACCTTTGCTTGATCTATCTTCCTTTTTCCCAAAATCTGCTATCTGTCCTGTTTTCGGTTCTTTTCAAAATGTGAAAACTGAAACCTTGAACTAAACCCTAGTTTCTGCCATTTGAAAACAGTAGGTTATAATATGGGTTATTATCACTATTAGGGTAGTTGTGACTTAAGCATGCTGTTAATCATGCATTTCTTATTGATCATGCACTCTCTGTTAATTTATACTAGTTGTCATCGTTGGTGTTTATTGGAGTTTATTATTTTTATAGAATCTGGTTCTTCTGAGACTTTTGACACTGTTTCTGAGCAACCTGAGCCTGCACAAGAGGTTTATTACTATCAAGGCAAGCATCCTCTTTGCACCATATTGATCCCAAGTTTTATACAATAGATTTTCTAAATTCAGTGATATCTGTGCATGCTATTTTTCTGAAAATACCAGAAGGGACTGTATTAGTTAGTTATGACCTGAGTGACATTGTGGATTACCTTAATTATAATCATACACTTAAACCCTAGCTCAGTACTGTATATTCTAACATATATTTTCAGATTTGGCCTAGACATGCAGTCTAGAGACTTTAGAGTTTGACAAGTATATCTTGTCAAACATGGGAAATCACAAATGAACTTCATTATTTTGAACTCTTTGTCGGTTTACCTCTTTGAAAATGAGTTTTATATTTAACTTGATCTGGACAAGAGGAAGCTAGTGATGGTGCTTTTGTGCACGAGATTGGGAACTATGGTGGACTTGTCCAGGTTAAATAAGGACCGAACTCTGACTATTCAATTCAAGTCCCCACGTACTTCCACATCTTTGTGTATGGGTCTTTGTTTGGTTAAGTAAAATGTTAAGACTATTGGGTTGGAAACAGAAAGTAAGAATATGTGTATTGACCTTGTATGGCATAGATGCTTTGGTCTTATGACTGCGTTGTATGCCATGTGAGCTTGTATGTCGATGTCGATGTTCTTAAAAGGGTGAGGCGTATATGTGCTCTGTAGCATATACGTACCTTAATGGTGCCGATTGCATCCTAATATGGGTAGTGAGCCCGATTCGCATTTAATTGTTTGGATCGGCATTCGACGCAACATGTGTGCCGGTTAGCGGATGCTATCGATCGTTGTTTAAGCGAGATCGGTTCACACATGGGGTCCAACTCAATAGTATTAGCTTGTTGAAAAATACCAAATCTTAGTTTCCCCGGTCGGCATACCAAAGGAAGTATGTCATCATTCGGAGGCATCCGAAGGCAACGGGCTAGCTAAGTCATGTGGGTAAAGATGTACACCCCTGCAGGGTATAAACTGTTCGAATAGCCGTGTCCACGGTCATGGACGATAACTTGAGTTGATGTCACCTGTATAGAAATTTTATTTCAAAAACTGGTTTCGGTTTTTCTGGTTTAGCATGAGGGATTCATGCTCTGTACTGTTTACAATTGTTCCATTTACTTACTGTTCTACCTTAACTTTGATTTATTAAATTGCTTTATAAAAATTTAGTCTTTCTAGGCTAAGGTGTATTGCTTTATGCAAATCTGAACCTTTATACCTTCCTGTTGGAACCTTATGCATGTATAAATTCCATTCCTTTGATTAGGCTCTAATAAACACTTTCTTTTATTAGTTTGTGTAAGACTTGCTGAGTACCTTTCGTACTCAAGGTGCTATCACCTATTGTTGCAGGTGAGGATGGTTACCTTTATGAAGTACCCGTTAGCGCCGATCAGGGTGACGCTAACGAGTAAAGCTACTTCTTTCCTCCACGCAATTGCCTGCGGGTGGATGAGGCCATTGGTGGATCTTAATATTTTGTTGTTGCTTCCGCTGTTAGACTTTTGAAGTGACCAAGTCACTTTATATTGTAGTACTAAACCGAATGTTGTAAACTTATGTTTAACTAGTATAGTGCCCGTGCTAACGCCACGGCTTCATTTCAGGGATGCGCATGAAAACAACCAAACGACAATATTTTTCCATAGTTTAAGTCTCACGCAATTGTATATGATCATGTATATAATCCGGAAAACACTCATGCATAACAAGGCATAATAAAGTCATGTCTCGCATACTACAAATAATTCATGAATTGCTTAAGTAGATCTTGGAGTTCTCGGGGATAATATCTGTACATTCATTTGCCTTTGCTCTTCAAAATGTCCACCAAGAATTCCGTCCTCGGTGAATGTGATATCATGGATGGCGGATAATAAGTTAACTTATTAATTTGCTATGTAGTCTACAAAATATACATAGAGAATATATATGCTCACGGTGTTGATAAGCGACAATCTTTCGTCATTCCACGACTTTAGGAAGTTGTATACAAGGAAGCTGCCAATTTCTGAAGAAAAAGAGCAAGTGTTTATTTGTTGTAGATAAATCAAATGACTATTTGATAAGAAAGATGAAACATATTATATGTTTTTACGATCTCGATTTTGGAACCCCTTTTTTGAATTCACGCCTTGACCATAAATATTAGTCGTTCCATGCGAGATTCGCCAATTTCATGGCGAGATTGAAATGATTGAAAATATTATGTAATGTAGTTATATATGGCATACTTGGATCATTACCCATGTACCACAGATACCACGATTTGGAGAATGCGGATCCATAATGTAGACAATTTTGTTACCTGTCTATTATGAATAAATTGTAGAACCTATCTCGATAATATGGCAATAGAACACGTAAACAAACACCCGGACTATAAGTGCAAAATAAAATATGTTTTTAAAGGAGTTTACAGAACATATCTTCTGATCTTTGCAATCTTTAATATCGTACTCCATGTCGAGCCAGACATTCAAGCAATTTTGCTAGTTCTTTGTAGTCTATCTTGTCACAACACCGCGGATCTCGTCCAAAGCGAGTTATGGCTGTTGATTTTTGCAAAAAATTATAATTATTTGATTAATTATACAATTATATACACAAGAAGGAATAATTATATCAACTTACACGAACTTGAGGTCCATGAAATGGTATTTGTCTTCTATAAACAACTTTGGCTATGTTGCATAGCCGTCCGAACGACCATGTTGAAGCAATCATGATCCATGGGTTTGTTTGCATCTAAAATATCTCTAATTGTTACGAGACTTATAGAGATTGGGTATGATGCAGTGCTTGGACCCATTCTTTGCTAAAAAAACAAGGACCATGAGCGTATTAGTTGATCACATCTTTTAGTATTATTATTAGTAGTAGTATATTATGCCATTAATTTGAAAAAATACTTACTCTAAACACTCCATATCGTCTATCGACCATATGTATGTGCTCACCCGATGCATGATTCCTTTACGTCCGTGAATATTCGCGAGAGGGTTTAGGCGCTTGATCGTAGTATCGATAATTTCAACATCACTTGGACTATCTTACGTCATCATTTGGCGTTCAAGTTCTTGATATCCGTTCTTTATGTTTAATCTCGAATCCCACAACATAGCGGTAGCTTAAACGACCGAGTGCGATGTCAAGGAACATACCGGACCGATCTTTGTTTGATATGTCGCTAAATGCGTGTGAGTTTCTCTCCTCTCCCCATGGTAGATCTCACGTAAGCGCAATACAACAACCCTATGTTCAAACAATAGCATGTTCAACCAAAGCAGAAGGAACTCCTCGGATACAATTTGACACCTATAATATATACATATTTATAAACTCTCGGCGAAACTATCGAGCATGTCGATCATCGGATCACGAACACAGTGGCGGCGGGTTGGTGGCGGCGGCGGCGGCTGCCGGCGGTGGCGGCGACACTGGCGGCGGCTTTGGTGAAGCGGCGGCGACTGGCGCGCGGCGGCTTTGGCGTTGGCGGGGCTGGCGCGGCGACCAGCGGCAGCGGCGCTGCTGGCGGCAGTGGCGGCGGCGGCTTGGTGGGCGGCGGCGACTGGCCGGCGGCGTCGGCTGGCGTTAGCGGGCTGGCGGCGGCAGCGCTGGCGGCGGCGGCGGCGGCTGGTGGTGGGAGCTGGCGCGGCGGCACAGGTGGCGGGAGCTGGCGGCGGCGCCACAGAGGCAGCGGCTGGGGCGGCGGCGGGCTGGCGGCGGCGGCACAGTGGCGAGGCGGGCGGCGCGCCACAGAGCATACAGATGTGGGTGGGAGAGGCGGAGGAGGAGTCGAGGAGTTGGGTAGAGGAGAGTCGCGAGATGATTGAATGATTGATGAGGTTTGATCCAAAGAATGTGGACTGTTGGATTTGAGTGAGTAAGAGGAAGGAGAGGTTAGAGTTGATCTGGTGCGTTTGTTTCAAAGGTGTGTTTTTTCTGGGTGTATTTTTTTTGGGTACATGTAGGATAACTCATGACTGCGTGGGTGAGCTGTTGGTGTAGCTGTAGGAAAATTTAGTACTGGTGTCTTTATAGTAGAGATTTGCATTTAAAAACCGTGACAGATGCTAGTCGTATCAATCGTCAATAGCTTACTGAAAAGTGTAGAGATGAGAAGGGTACGACCGAATATTTAGAGCTCAGCATGACCATACTTCTTTATTACTTACATCATCAGGAAGCGGTGGGAACTAACAATTGTAATTCCCAATGTTATTTATTAACCGTGGAAGTGACGTTCTTATGTACACTTTATATCAACTTTTAAGAAAAAAGCTATATTCTAATTCTAATAATGGAAAAGAATGCAAAGTCATGCCGCCTCTTTCATCTGTCTATTCCAATGCATCCTCCTCTTCACACAGCTTTGCTGAACCTGAAAAAATCCAAAATGACACACGGTCTTTGCGTGCATAGATGAATGGTACACTGGATTGCTAGTAGCCCTCAATTCTTAAGTCCTTAATTAATCTCAATCTGTAAACAAACAGAATCATAAAGTATCACCAAGAAGGCAAGAACAATGATAATTACCCATAGAACAGAGATTTCCAGATTGGAATAGGCTGTAAGACTGTCATATCTAGCCTCTTTTTCCCGTTGAAGCCAGTAAGGTGATTCGACCCCTCAAGCAGCTATAAAGAATTCACGCATCCATTTAACCTCCAAAGAAATAACACAGTGTTAGCTATCTAGTTGTAATTCATATACAAACGGCTACAAATGCTACAATCAGACCAAAACCACCATGCATGTAAACTGATAAGGGAAAGCATGATCAAGATACTAACCTACATGCCCAGCAGGATGAAACTCTGCCATCGAATCGGCTAAACAACCAGTGCAACCTCTGGTCTCGCCCTTGTCTGCAACCAAATGGAAGGGTGGAGTGCTGCAACGAAACGGGGCAAATCCCGCAAGAAGTAAAACATTAGAAATACCAACGGGTCAACAGAAGAACCCTGCCTCAGTGTCCTGATCTGCAAAAGAAAATAAGAAATGAAACCCTGTTAGGCTCTTGAATCCTGGTTCACCAAAGATGCACAAAACATCCTCAATGAGTCAATATGCTCAAGGAAACAAAAAAAAACACCACAAAATCTAACGATGAGGTTATCGAACTTGAAGGGAGTTTCTCCCCCGGTGCAAACAGCAAGAACCATTAGATTTTGCCTAACCAACTTACCTTTTGTTGTTCGCACGCACACATAACGCCATGCACATAGGCTTTCATCCTCCAATGACGACCTGGATTTTGAAAGTGCATAAAATCGATGAAAAAAACAACTCCGTGGGGGCATACCAAGATCTGATGTATGTTTGTCCCATCAATCACACTATCTTCTAGCTCCAATCACGTCAGTCCCGGTGGGATCGATCGAACTCGTCTGTAGACTGCTCCCGCGGGCAAAAGACAGCACCACCATGTCCTCTGTCGCGAGCCCCTTCGGCTCCGCGGCGTCGGTCCGCCGCTCGATGCACAACGGATCGATCCTTATCCCTATGGCGCGGGAGAAGCGCGCGACCACGCCCGGCCGGCGGGAGAAGCGGCGGAGATAGAGGAGTTGGAGAGGAGGAAAGGTGTGGCGGCGTCCTTACGGATAGCGCGGTGCGGAAGAAGCTCAGCGGCGGCGCGGGCGTCGTTGGCGGAAGGGAGAGACGAGGCGAGGGCGGCGCGGGGTTCTCCGCGGCCTTCTCACCATGCGCCGAGGTGGCGGTGAGCCAAGCCAACCACCACGAAAGACGCGCGGTGGAGAACGAACCGGAGCGCGGTGTACGAAAGGCAGCGCGATGCGATCGAGAGGAGGACCACACTGCCGGACCGATGGTGCTTTCGGCGGCGGCGAGCAAGCACGGTGGTCAAATATCACGAGCAGGCGGCGGCGAGAGGCGAGGGCGAGGAGCGGCGGCACAGGTGGCGGGAGCTGCTGCTGGCGGCGGCGCCACAGAGCGCCACAGAGATTGTGGGTGGGGAGAGCGGAGGAGGAGTCGAAGAGTTGGGTAGAGGAGAGTCGCGCGGGATGATTGAATGATTGATGAGGTTTGATCCAAAGAATGTGGACTGTTGGATTTGAGTGAGTAAGAGGAAGGAGAGGTTAGAGTTGATCTGGTGCGTTTGTTTCAAATGTGTGTTTTTTCTGGGTGCATTGTTTTTGGTGTATATAGGATAACTCATGACTGCGTGGATGAGCTGTTGGTGTAGCTGTAGAAAAATTTAGTACTGGTGCCTTTATAGTAGAGATTATGTAAATGTATGACTTGTATGTGTGTGATGCAATGTTGTTGAAGGATATATATGCAATGGTCGTTGATCCTGGGAACCATTGTGAGATATATATATCCGGGAATCCTGTTTATTGGAATTGTCACTTGTTAAATTTATACCTTTAGCATGATCTTTAATAAAGGGGCAGTACTGTTCCTTCATTAATAATTGTGCTACAGTATGAATTTAATTAAGTACATTTCCAATATAACCGGGGGTCCTCACAGCGTTGGTATCAGAGCATACGTTGCCTGTAGGTTAGAAGTAGCATGACCGAAGTTATTAGAGAGTCTTCTAATAAAACTATTTTCAAGCAATAGTATAATTTTGAAAGCTTAAGTATGACATCTTTTATTCCTGATCCTCCTTAATATCAATTCTTGTCCCAACTTTCTGTTGGTTTATTTAAAAGTGAATTGTTTCTTACCTTATCTTTTTGTCTATAGATGAGTGGGTGGTATTTGGTCAAGGAGACCCGAGCAGAAGATGTTGATGGGTTTCCAGCCTTACTTCGGGACATGATGTGGCGCTCCAATTTCACCTACCAGCCGGAGTATGCCATTTATCGACGAGACCGAGGCCCAGGGATGGAGGAGTATCGTGCCTTCATCAACGTTATCGCTAGGCATGTAGCTGGCAGTGTTCCCTATTGTGTCCAAGCACTTGCCACTTCTGAGGCTATGGCAGTTCAGGAAGCTGCAAGTAGGATGATGAGCCTTCTTCGTCATGATTTGACGGAATTGTCTCAACCACCCTATGACCACTTCCGAATCAAGGTCCTACCTCGAAGTGAGCATGTTCGATGAGATCTGATTTGGCGAAGACCCCAGTGCGGCGGTTGGCGAGGATGGTCGCATCATGGACCAAATCCATCGTTGCATTGTGAGGAGTCGTGGGAAACTTCGGCATCGCCTTAATGAGGCCCAGAGTACACGCTTCTTGGAGTCAACATGAACCGCGTTCCTGCATAGCGTGCTTTATGGTGACAACGAGACTTCTCCCGCTGCTGCTGCACCACCTCTTTACCGACTTCCAGAAGTGGCCGGGTGCGTACCTGTTTATGGACAAGTGCGTCAAGCCCGGATCACTGCAGGTTTTCCTCACACTCTGCGGACTGCACCTCCTGGAGGTCACCAGCCACTTCTAGGATCTCCGAGGCGTCTTATTAGCCCGTTGGATCCTATTGATACTGGTTCCCCTGGAGCTCATCTTTTGAATGAGTTTCCGGTGAACTTTAATCGGGATCTTTATGCTAGTACCTCGACGATGAACCCTCGTGGATAAGGGTCTTCAGGTCTAGTAGTTGTCCTTAAATAAAATGTATGTACTAGGGCAGTGGTATTTTGTAAAGACTATGTAAGTTTGACTTTTGGCTTGTAAGATGACTTTTATGGCCGACGCTTGTGTACGGCTGTGACCGAATAACTTTTGCTGTTTATATGAAGTTTCTGGTTTTGATGTTAATTTAAATGCATGACAAAACATGATGCATTATATGTACAGTGTTTGTTTCTTTCTTAATTATAATCTTGCTTGTGCTTGCCGAGTATATCCTTGTTATGTTGTTAACCATGATGTGGTAACAGGATGACAGGACCTACTACTCGTGCGCAAGCGCAACAAGGGAAGGGTATGTCGACTCCGTGCCCCATTCTCGGGGAGGGCGGCCGAACCTTCCACTCTCGTGTCCGCAAGGTGGTCCCGGGAAGAGGAGCTTCCTCCACCACCTTCAATGGCGATGTGCTCATGCAAATTGGCGCAATCGAATGGACCAAACAGCGCATCTTGGGCAGATTGCGCGCAACACTTCTTCCTGTTGCACGAGCCGTCGAGCGGAGGTCACCTCATGCGGCGGTCTTGCGACTTTCACGGACTAACCGCGGTGTTCTCTAGCTCGAGATCCCATGGAAGCGAGAAGGCTTCCGGACCATTGAGAAGAAGCTATTAATTGCTTAGTGTTCCGAGAGGGAAAAGGTTCTCTTCGCCAGTTATCAACTTGATGGGCCAGCTAGCGTATGGTGGGATAATCTTCTTGCTATTCAGCCCGCTGGACATGTCCCTACTTGGGATGAGTTCGTGGAGGCTTTTCGTGAATCCCATATTCCTGAAGGGGTCATGATGATCAAGCAACAGGAATTCCTCGCTCTCAAGCAAGGGCGAAAATCAGTGACCGAGTACCTACATGAGTTTAACTTTCTTGCTAGATACGCCCCTGATGATGTTTCGACTGACCTTCGTCGTCGAAATCGGTTCTTGAATGGGCTATCTGAAGAATTGCAGATGGCTGTAGCTTTGCACGACTTCCGGAATTTTTCCCATCTTGTCAACAAAGCTATAGTGGCCGAAAGTAAGAGCAAGGCGTTGGAGGAGTCACGCAAGCGACAGCGGACTTCTCAGTTTATTCCTAGTGGCAGTTCGCCAAGGCCTCGCATGTGGGTGCCTAGACCACCGCGAGCACCAGCTCCACTTGCACCAAGGCCGGCAGTGTTTGCCCCTCGTCCATCCTCTTCCACTAATCAACCAAGACCTAGTGGAAACAGGCCACCATCTGTTGTTACTATCAGGCCAGGAGTTATATGCTACCATTGTGGGCGTCCAGGGCATTTCGCCAATCAGTGCTATGCCAAGGCTCAAGGGATACCACCTATTTCACCTTCTCCAGCTATTGTGCGTCCTGCACCACCTTCCCCGACCGTGGTCAAGCCTGACCCTGTTCCGGTTCGAGGTCGTGTGAATCAGATTACTGCTGAGGAAGCAGCTGTCACTCCTGAAGTTGTTCTTGGTATGCTCCTAGTTAATTTCAGCACTGCAGCTGTTTTATTTTATTCTGGAGCATCCCATTCATTTGTTAGTAGACAGTTTGCTACTCAACATCAATTAATTGTGCATCATCTTTATCCACCCCATGTCATTCACTCACCGGGATCTGTCTTTATGACTAATCAAGTCTGCCGTAATGTCAATATAAATATTGAAGGGGTAGACTTTTGGGCTGATTTGATTGTGATAGATTCTAAAGGGTTGGATGTTATCTTGGGAATGGATTGGTTATCCAAGAATCTTGGGCAAATTAATTGTGCTCACAAATCCATTTCTCTGACTAATGAAAGCGGCACTTCAGTCGTTTTTCAATCCAGGACAATGGGCTCTCATCTGTGTGCTCACCAAGTTGATACCACTCCTTCCTTGGAGTCGGTACCAATTGTTTGTGAGTATGTTGATGTCTTTCCTGAAGACCTTCCCGGTTTGCCACCAGATCGAGAAGTGGAGTTTGTTATTGAACTAGTTCCTGGAACGGCTCCTATATCCAGAAGTCCTTATCGAATGCCTGTCAACGAGTTGGTTGAATTGAAGAAGCAACTCGGAGAATTGCTTGACAAAGGATTTATTCGACCGAGCTCCTCACCTTGGGGATGCCCGGCAATCTTTGTCAAGAAGAAAGACAATACTTTGCGGATGTGTGTGGACTACCGTCCGTTAAATGAGGTCACTATCAAGAACAAGTATCCTTTGCCTCGAATTGATGATCTTTTTGATCAGTTGGTTGGAGCCCGAGTCTTTTCAAAGATTGATTTGCGATCGGGCTATCATCAAATCAAGGTTAGAGCTGAGGACATTCCTAAAACAGCTTTCTCTACTCGTTACGGTTTGTACGAGTATACTGTCATGTCCTTTGGTCTAACCAATGCTCCAGCTTATTTCATGAACCTTATGAATTCGGTGTTCATGGATTTCTTGGATAAGTTCGTTGTCGTGTTCATTGACGACATCCTTATTTATTCCAAGTCTAATGAGGACCATGAACAACATTTGAGGCTTGTGCTAGAAACACTTCGTAAGCATCGACTGTATGCTAAGTTCAGCAAGTGTGCCTTCTGGCTTAAACAAGTTGCATTTTTGGGACATGTGTTATCTGAAGGAGGTATCGCTGTTGATCCAAGCAAGGTACAAGATGTACTAGATTGGAAGCCTCCCAGGAGTGTCCCTGAGATTCGAAGTTTTCTTGGACTTGCGGGTTATTACCGTAGGTTCATTGAAAATTTCTCCAAAATTGCTAGACCTCTGACTCAGCTTTTACAGAAGGAGAAGAAATTTGAATGGTCAGCTAAATGTGAGGAGAGTTTTCGGCTTCTGAGAACTCTCTTGACTAAAGCTCCCGTTCTCACTCTTCCGGATATTCATAAGAGCTTTGACATCTTTTGCGATGCATCTCGCCATGGACTTGGTTGTGTGCTTATGCAAGAAGGCCGAGTTGTGGCATATGCATCCAGGCAGCTGCACCCTCATGAAGTTAATTATCCTACTCATGATTTGGAATTAGCTGTCGTAGTCCATGCATTGAAGATTTGGCGACATTACCTTCTTGGTAATCGTTGTGAGATCTATACTGATCATAAGAGCCTAAAGTATATATTCACTCAATCTGATCTGAATATGAGACAAAGAACATGGCTTGAACTGATCAAGGACTATGACATGGGTATTCACTATCACCCAGGCAAAGCCAATGTTGTGGCCGACGCTTTAAGCAGAAAGTCACCGTGCAACTGCATGTTTTGCCTACCTGCGGCCAAAGATTTGTGTGCTGATTTTCAGCGCCTAAATCTTGAATTGGTAGAAAAAGGTTTTCTCACTGCATTACAAGTGGAGCCGACATTAGAATCTCAGATTCTTGAGGCCCAGAAAACTGATGCCGAGGTAGCTGAAATTAAGGAAAATTTGAAAGCGGGTAAAGCCAACGAGTTTTCTGAAGATGATCGCGGTATGGTTCGATATCGCAATCGTTTGGTAGTACCTGCGGACCCTCAATTGAAAAGTCTAATTCTCAGAGAGTCTCATAATTCCAAGTTCTCTTTACATCCTGGAAGTACCAAGATGTATCAGGACTTGAAGAAAACATTTTGGTGGAGCCAAATGAAGAGGCAAATTGCTCAGTATGTTGCTGAATGTGATATTTGCCAAAGGGTTAAAGCTGAACATCTGAAGCCAGCCGGTACCCTTCAGCCTTTGCCTATTCCACAGTGGAAGTGGGAAGAGATCAGTATGGATTTTGTTACTGGTCTTCCCAAAACTTCCAATGGGTCTGATGCCGTTTGGGTAATCATCGACCGTTTGACAAAGGTGGCTCATTTTATTCCTATCAAAACCAACTTTAGTGGCAAGCAGCTAGCAGAGCTTTATATTGCTAGAATTGTTTGTCTTCATGGTGTTCCCATGGCCATTGTTTCTGACCGTGGCCCTCAGTTCACTTCCCACTTTTGGAGTTGTCTTCATCAGGCTATGGGAACTGAACTTTCTTTCAGTACTGCTTATCATCCTCAAACTAGTGGTCAAACTGAGAGAGTGAATCAAGTAATGGAAGATCTTCTTCGAGCCTATGTGCTATCTTATAGCAAAGACTGGGAGAAATCTTTGCCATTTGTGGAATTTTCCTACAATAATAGCTACCAAACAAGTATTCAAATGTCACCTTTTGAAGCCTTGTATGGAAGAGCTTGTAGGACCCCATTGAATTGGTCCGAGTCTGGTGAAAGATCATTCTTTGGTCGGACACAGTAAAAGAAGCGAAGAGCAAGTTAAATGCGATTCGAGATTGTTTGAAAACTGCACAGTCTCGTCAGAAGAGCTATGCTGATCATCGTCGTCGTGAATTAAGCTTTGAGGTAGATGATCATGTCTATCTTAAAGTATCACCGATGAAAGACACTCATCGTTTTCAGGTAAAAGGGAAGCTCGCACCTCGTTATATCGGACCTTTCCGAATCATTGCAAAGCGAGGAGCCGTAGCTTATCAACTAGAACTACCTGAATCACTTTCAGCAGTGCATGATACTTTTCATGTGTCTCAATTGAAAAAAATGCCTTCGTGTTCCTATTGAGGCAACTGCTTATGAGCATCTTGATCTCCAACCTGATCTCTCTTATCAAGAGCAACCAGTAGTATCCTCGACACAATGGAACGCAGGACAAGAAATCGTACTGTCAAGTTCTTAAAAATTCAGTGGGCTAATCATTCTGAAGATGAAGCCACCTGGGAGCGTGAAGATCTAATGCAGATTGAGCACCCCCATCTTTTTGTTGTTTAGAATTTTCCTTTGAATCAAGAAAGGAAAGTTTAAACAAAGCAATGTAAACAAAGATGTAATAATAACACCATGTTATTATGTAAAGTTCTTCTTTGTTATCTTTAAAGGAAATCAAAACAACAGATGTTGAATTTCCTTATAAATCATTTCAATTTCCCTTCTTTCTAATCTTTAACTTGTTCCAAATCTCGGGGATGAGATTTTCTTAAGGGGGGTAGGTTTGTGACAGCCCCAAGTTTATAAACAGTAATAAAATGCTTTATGAACAGTAATGAGGTGTTGTTCATAGCATTACTGTTTATTTCTACAATTTGGGCAGTATGTTACAAATTAAAAACCTTCCTTTTAGCCAAAATCCTAAAGAACCATTTAAAGTCTTAAAGGAATACAAGATAAAACTTGTATTATGACTGGGAAGTATTTTTATTAAAGCCTAGATAACTTATCCTGGCTAAAAATATTTTTTGTTGAATTTTTTTTTAGAAATTATTTTGGCTTAAAGAAAAATATTTACTTTCAAACAAACACTTTCAGGCTAAAATAATTATTTATGTATTTTACAAAGTGATAATGTGATTTTAAAATTTATCTGGGAAATATATCATCCCAGTAGCTTTCAGTAAAAATTTCATGATTTTATAAATTTATTTGTTATTTTTAAAAGCCCAGTCAAACCTTTTAAGCATTTGAATAGGTTCTGGTCAACTAAACCGTTTGAATCCAAACTCTAGCACTGTAGCGACTCGAGCCATGTGTTTGGGTCCAACCAACCCGTGCTGGCCGTCCGGCTCGATCACGCTCGAGCGCGAGCGAACCCCATGCGTGATGAGGCGCCGTTGATTTCTAATCGAACGGGCATGGTCGCGACGCTACGCAAGCTGTCCACGTGTGCGCACTAATCTCCGCCGTTGGATCCTGATCTAACGATCGGCGTTGGTGTATGCATTCGGACAACTCCGGTTCCCCTTTCGATCTTCGCCGTTCATTTCTAATCGAACCACACCACCCCTTTTCGTTTTAAACTTAAAGGTGCGCTTTTATCTAGGCCGTCAGATTCAAATCCTACGGCGCCCTTTTTTGCCGCCTGCTGTTAAGGCCTGAAATCCTTTGGGCCGTTGGATTTAAATCTTAGGGCCCAAGTCAGTGTATGCAATCGGACCATCCGGTTCATTTTTCCATCTTGACCGTAGAAATCAAATCTAACGGTGTCGCGTCATCGCATTAAAAACGGTGACGTGTATTCCTTTTAATTGATCGTTGGACCTTAATCCAACGTCTCTCTTTGAAAGTGGAGCCCCGAAGCCCTTCTGGGTTTCGTTTAGATCTCGATCGACCGATCTAGATCGCACGGTCCATATTAAAAGTTACCGATTAAAATCTTTTAACCTCTCTATTTATCACAGCCGCCCATTTCTAATCGGACGGCTGAGATTCTTTTGAGCTTTAGGAGGCGCGCGCAACTGAGGATGACAAAGGGACCCACATGTCATATGTTGCTCCTCTTCTTCCTTATCTCTGCGCGCAGCTCTCTCTGTAAACAGAGGAGAGGGTTTATCCCAAAGTTTATGCAACTAATTTTTGGGATAATTAGCCCTAAATGGACACCTCATCAACTCTAGACTTTTCCTCTGTGCCCTGTAGCTCAACATCTATATATAAACTCTAGCTTTTTGCTGTTACCAGTGTTGACCGAAAGAGCTTTTCATCCTCCATTGTTGTCCAGTGGAGTTCTTGCTCTTGTCCATTGCTTATCCATCTTAAGCACTGGATTCACCTTACACTAAGGTTTTGACATCTTTTGTAGGTTAAAACCGAAGGTTATCCCTCTGTTGAGCAAAATCGATTTTCTCAACTTTTGGTGTCTTCCTTATACTGGTAAGCTAAAACCCTAGTTTTTAACATCTTGAGCATCTTAATGACCTTAGAAACTCCTGTGAATCATTCTTTTGAACATCAGTAGCTTGAACTTGCTTCAAACTGAAAAGTTGTTATTATAACTTTTCGGTCTTTCATGTCATTTTCAAGAATTAGGGTTCCTCCTGTCAACTTATCATCTTATTTAGGTTTCAACCGAACCCTAGTAGCATGATAAGTGGTTCTTTTAATCATTGTCATCATCTATTTAGTTGCTGGCAGAGATCTGTCCCTGTTCTCTTTTGTCGGCTTAACCGACAAAAATAGGTTTCTTTTTAGTTGTTGTAATCTAATCGATTAGAGTTGGATTAGGGTTAGCTTTGGATATTAATTACCATAAAAGATCATGCTAAGTTTCATTTCTGAACCTTTGCTTGATCTATCTTCCTTTTTCCCAAAATCTGCTATCTGTCCTGTTTTCGGTTCTTTTCAAAATGTGAAAACTGAAACCTTGAACTAAACCCTAGTTTCTGCCATTTGAAAACAGTAGGTTATAATATGGGTTATTATCACTATTAGGGTAGTTGTGACTTAAGCATGCTGTTAATCATGCATTTCTTTATTGATCATGCACTCTCTGTTAATTTATACTAGTTGTCATCTTTGGTGTTTATTGGAGTTTATTATTTTTATAGAATCTGGTTCTTCTGAGACTTTTGACACTGTTTCTGAGCAACCTGAGCCTGCACAAGAGGTTTATTACTATCAAGGCAAGCATCCTCTTTGCACCATATTGATCCCAAGTTTTATACAATAGATTTTCTAAATTCAGTGATATCTGTGCATGCTATTTTTCTGAAAATACCAGAAGGGACTGTATTAGTTAGTTATGACCTGAGTGACATTGTGGATTACCTTAAGTATAATCATACACTTAACCCTAGCTCAGTACCGTATATTATAACATATATTTTCAGATTTGGCCTAGACATGCAGTCTAGAGACTTTAGAGTTTGACAAGCATATCTTGTCAAACATGGGAAATCACAAATGAAGTTCTGTTATTTTGAACTCTTTGTCCAGTTTACCTCTTTCAGAAATGAGTTTTATATTTAACTTGATCTGGACAAGAGGAAGCTAGTGATGGTGCTTTTGTGCACGAGATTGGGAACTGTGGTGGACTTGTCCAGGTTAAATAAGGACCGAACTCTGACTATTCAATTCAAGTCCCCCACGTACTTCCACATGCTGTGTATGGGTGCTGTTTGGTTAAGTAAAATGTTAAGACTATTGGGTTGGAAACAGGAAAGTAAGAATATGTGTATTGACCTTGTATGGCATAGATGCTTTGGTCTTATGATGCGTTGTATGCCATGTGAGCTTGTATGTCGATGTCGGATGTTCTTAGAAGGGTGAGGCGTATATGTGCTCCGTAGCATATACGTACCTTAATGGTGCCGATTGCATCCTAATATGGGTAGTGAGCCCGATTCGCATTTAATTGTTTGGATCGGCATTCGACGCAACATGTGTGCCCAGTTAGCGGATGCTATCAGTCGTTGTTTAAGCGAGATCAGTTCACACATGGGGGTCCAACTCAATAGTATTAGCTTGTTGAAAAATTCCAAATCTTAGTTTCCCCGGTCGGCATACCAAAGGAAGTATGTCATCATTCGGAGGCATCCGAAGGCAACGGGCTAGCTAAGTCATGTGGGTAAAGATGTACACCCCTGCAGGGTATAAACTATTCGAATAGCCGTGTCCACGGTCATGGACGATAACTTGAGTTGATGTCACCTGTATAGAAATTTTATTTCATAAACTGGTTTCGGTTTTTCTGGTTTAGCATGAGGGATTCATGCTCTGTACTGTTTACAATTGTTCCATTTACTTACTGTTCTACCTTAACTTTGATTTATTAAATTGCTTTATCAAAATTTAGTCTTTCTAGGCTAAGGTGTATTGCTTTATGCAAATCTGAACCTTTATACCTTCCTGTTGGAACCTTATGCATGTATAAATTCCATTCCTTTGATTAGGCTCTAATAAACACTTTCTTTTATTAGTTTGTGTAAGACTTGCTGAGTACCTTTCGTACTCAAGGTGCTATCACCTATTGTTGCAGGTGAGTGTGAGGACCCGGAATATTTAACTAGTAACACTTAACCTCCAAATGGTTCTGGCATTACTAATTAAACATTCTAAGCCTCGATGGACATATGCTTCCTAGAATTGCAGCATATGCACATCATCACAAAATTTCACATCAATTCCATACACATACATCACTAAGTTCAACAACGACATACGCCAAGTAAAGTTATTAGAAAAGAGAGCCGACCGGCCAAATAGAACAATATACAAGAATGACAGCGGAAGCAAAAGGTGCCATAAGATGGCTAGAACAAAAGTCGACCGGTTAGCCATACACCCACAAGGCAACCGATCGGGCGCCAAGCTAGTCGCCCATAGCTACCACAACACAGACTCACAAAAGTGAGGCCCTCGGGCTCACCTTCTTCCTCTGCAACAAAACAATTAAGCGTAGCAACCGAGTACAAAGATTGTCTTTGTACCCGCAAGATCGACGTGTGGAATAGCGACCTATTCATAAACTACATGCAAGCTTATTTAGGTGGAGGTTGTATGTCTCATTTGCACTAAGCCAACTTTATTTGCAATAGTGTAATACATTTTAAAAGCAAGTTTGCAAATCTGTTTTGTTATCAAAGTAACATGAAGTAAAGATACATACAAGTAACCACACAAGTGACTATCCCAATAGCCACCACAACATAGCACGAATCCCGATTCGTACCACCCATCAAGTTTTAATTTAAAGGTTGTAGTCTAACTCTTGAAAGACCTTGCCAGCGTGTCCATAACCTAGGGCGAGGCTATTCGAATAGTTTTAACCTGCGCAGGGTGTACCAATGTACCCACACTTGCACCGCCTTCAAGCCACAAGCACACTACAGAAGGTATGCTGGCACGCTAAGTCCTCTGAGACATTTCCAATCTTGTGTATTAACTACGAGCCGCTCATATGGATAGAAACCCATATGCTTACATTGCAAGCGAAGACAACAAATCCCATCACGGGTGAAGTCTTTCGGACACTACAATGCTCCCAACACCATCCCTCCTGCGACTCCTGCGACTCGGAGCCAATACACGCCAAAGTACTAAGTCAAGAGAGGTCCCATACCCTCTAATGTGGTTATGCGCTAAAATGCTTGGTTTAGTGTAACAAGATGTTCGGTCCTTATTGACCGGGCACCATTCGATCACACCCAAAAATCACACCATCATACCATTGTGCCCAAGTCTAAATCATTTTGTTTTCAGTTTTAGTTTTCATAAGTAGACATGGCACAAGGTGGAAATCATAATCATAATAAGTTTTAAGTGATCAAGGTTATCGACAAGTCGATAACCGCCCATTTCTACCGAAACTAAGCATGGCTAAGCAATTAATTCGCAACTACTAAGTGACAAGAACCCATCCATGAACTCTAAATCACAGCAAGTAACCTAGGCTCATGGTAGTAGAGGATAATCATTTGCTAAGGAAATGCATCTACTAGGCCAACTATTAACACAAAGTAGCAATGCATACATAGAATTTGTAATCAACATAAATACTTAAAATACGGGGATTAACATGATCAAACTGCTTGCCTTCTTGCTGTTGCTCAAACTGTCGTGGAGGGTCGCTCTCGGGATTACCGCAAATGTCGAATCCTAAGCGAAAAGACAAAAAGAACCAAGAACAACCAATAAGACGAGCCACACTTAAACAAACGAGCAAGCAAAAATTATCCAAATGCGACGAAATTTATACATAAGGCAGAATACGAATATACCTAGACATAGAAACTGGAAAAACCTAATTTGGATTTGTGGTGCAAAAGATATTACCTAAAAACCCATTTCCGGCCATAATTAGGTACTGTAGCAAAAATATTTTCTAGAGGTTTTCTAGACTTGAAATTTTTATGATAGGTTGCTACTGACATTTTAAGGCTAATACAAGTGGTTTCATCTTAATTGGAGTTAAAATGATTTAGTTATGATTTTTCTAGGATGCAAAACTAGCATAATGCACTTTCCAGAAATATAAACATGTGCAAAACCCATTTCACATTATAGTATGATAACAGAAGGATTTCCTAACATCAAATTTCTATTTTTAGGATTTACAGTGAATTACTGGTGTTTGTTACATCATTAAATGAATTTTTAATTGCTACTAATAAGGTTAAATCTATTAACATATTTTTAGTGCTGATTTAGGCCTACCACCATTTTTAGATTAAAGTTTAGTTAACAACAAATTTATCAAAGTTAAAATCATTCAATTAGCAATATACGTAAAAGATATGCATTTTCCAAGTTTTAATACAATTACGAATATATAAAAATAGCGAAACAAGCTATTAAAGATTATAGAATTTTCTACTACGAAGCATAGCTAAAAGCATTTTTATATTAAACTTTAGTGAAATACAAATTTATTGCAATTGGTTTCATGTAAAAGGATTTATCTTGAATTAGTTATGAATTTCTAAAGTTTTGATACAATTTTCATTGATAAATAAATACTTACGAAACAAAAACAACCCAACCGAAAATAACGACGTGGGCGCCGTGGGCGTTGATGCAAAATCCAACGAGCCACACGCGACGGAGAAGCGCGCCGCGCGATTCAAAACGAGGCCCACCGTTGGATCAAGATCCAACGGCTCACGAAGAAGGATGCAACCGGGCGGTGCGGTTGCCTCGGCGATCCACGATCGCAGATCTAAGGATGAACGGCTCCGATCACGCCTCGGTCGGATGGTCCGATTGCCGCGCGATCGTGGCGCAGATCAAGTAATGGACGGCGAGAATGATGAGGGGAACCGAGGGTCCGAACGCATACAAAATCTAGGCGCAGATCGCAAAATGGACGGTGGCCCAAGATCGAAGTGCAATCGAGTCTTGACACGTGGGGCGCATGTCGCTGGCGAGGTCACACATGCGAGATTTAACACACGTGCAGGTGCACGCGACCCACCGCGATGACTTAAAGGAGACTCTGGGACGGCTAATTAATTACTAATGACCAATGATTAGTGATGATTAGCAATTAATGCGTCCTAAAGATTTGAACGAGGTGATTTAGGGACGAGAGGGCCCACACGTTAGTGACCCAAAAGGTAATTTCGACACATTTATTGCTAACAATGATTAGCAATAAATAACCCAAAATCAGCCCTAATGACTTGATTTTGGCGCTAAGCTAATGGGCCCACCGGCGCATGTACGGGGGTATCCCGATACTAATAAATGCCGACACTTAATTAACCTAAGATTAACATTAATGATGCCTAAACGCACGATAAACGCCAGTGACTTAAGAAATTTGGGCGCACATGTCGGTGAGGCATTAGGCGGTTAAGACACATTAATGGCATCCAATGATTAGCAATTCATGCCCTAATAATCGGCGAAAATGGGAGCTTCACAACCGACAAAACCCGAGTGGCTTTCACGGCTTGTCGCCGCGACTCGGTCGCGGCGGCGCCTAAACTATCAAAATGGGTTCGCAATAGTGTTGCGGACCCAATGATGATGACCTCGCGGCGGTGGAGGTGCAGGCACGCCGTGAGCCGGAAAACAAAGAAAGAGGCCGACACGGCAAAACACGAAAATAGCAAGATGCTCCACGGTCCAAGGAAGCGAGTGCCATGACTTCTAGGGACTATATAGAAGCTACCTTAACCGAGAGGAGCTCCAAAGATGGCCGGGAAGACTTGAACACGATGGAGTCCACGGAGCCGAAGAAGATGAAGTGGAAGATGAGGTTCGAGCAAAATGAGTGGAACCAAATCATCACCACAGCTTCATTATAGCTCAAAGAGGCTCCAAAAGCAAATAATTGCAAAAGAACCACTTACCTGAGTGGAGAAGAAAGGGGTGAAACCAACGAAAATCTCCAAACTTAAAATTGAGTGATTCCTGTGAATGCAACCCAAAATCAAGTTAGGGGAAATATAAAGGAGGTTGAGGAGTTCAAAAGGGTGCAAGAAATGTTGAAGGTGAACCACTGGACACCAAGGCCGCCATTGGAGCTCTACGGGTCACAATGATGGATTGAAGGTTTGAGATGGTTTTGAGCTCAAACACAGAGAGTAGCTAGGTGTGGTGCAAAAGAACACCAGGAGGACCTAGAGGGCCAATTTATAGGAAAGGAATTAGGGTTTCGAGCAAGAACTCGAGTCCATGGTGGGCTCGGTTCATGCCACGGTCATGGACCAAGAAATGATGGGAGCAAGTGAGCACGGTGACAATGGAGGAGAAAGCCTGGTGCGCATTAAATGCCCCGCAGAGAGACGTTGATGAAAGCAAACTTGAAGTGACACATCAACGCCGCCCCGCGCTCTCTCGCTCTCGGCCATTGTCGCGCGCGCACGGAGAAGCCGAGGAGGAAGAAGAATGAGAAAGCGAACGATGGATCGTTGGATTGAAAATGGGCGGTCACGATTAAACGAGTTCGCCGGACGATCCGATTGCCTCGAGAGTGCGGGCGGTTGGATTGAGATCCAATGGTCCCAATTGATTAATGCAACCGAGGGTCCGAATGCTCACACGAACGTGGGCGGCGATTTGAATCAACGGTGAGATTGCACGCGTTTTAAAATGCGGCTCGGTGCAGCTAGGTGGTTCAACCGAGTCAAGTGGCTCGGACTAGAGCCCGACTCGACCCAATGAATAGTGAATCACTTTAGGTGTTAAATTAAAGTGAGACTTTTGAGGATTTATTTGGGGTAGCAAAAATAACTCCAAAAATTCTGAAATTTTTACAGAGCTTGTTGATCGAGACATTGACCTTGTATAAAATTTTCAGAGGTTTTTATGCATTGTATTTTCCTCCAAAATTCTACAAGGTACTAGTTTTGTGTTTGACTAAGAGTCAAACAGTTTGATCGCCTCTAAAATATTCAAACAATTTCTAAAAATTGTGAAATTTTTCAGAGGGGTCACATACCATCCCAAGAACTTAGGAAAAATATTCCCAGGAGATGATCACAACATTTGACAAGAATGTTTTTGAAGGAACAAGATTTGGATCAAGGACTTGTGACTTTGTACTTCCATAACCTTTTGTACAATACTTGTTCAGTACACAAAGGAAATACATGATGTAAGAAAAAGTTTTAATTTCTACTCATTTTCTTACATTTGAAACACAAGCCCAAAATTGGGATGTTACAGTGAGGATGGTTACCTTTATGAAGTACCCGTTAGCGCCGATCAGGGTGACGCTAACGAGTAAAGCTACTTCTTTCCTTCCCGCAATTGCCTGCGGGTGGATGAGGCCATTGGTGGATCTTAATATTTTGTTGTTGCTTCCACTGTTAGACTTTTGAAGTGACCAAGTCACTTTATATTGTAGTACTAAACCGAATGTTGTAAACTTATGTTTAATTATATAAATGTATGACTTGTATGTGTGTGATGCAATGTTGTTGAAGGATATATATGCAATGGTCGTTGATCCTGGGAACCATTGTGAGATATATATATCCGGGAATCCTGTTTATTAGAATTGTCACTTGTTAAATTTATACCTTTAGCATGATCTTTAATAAAGGGGCAGTACTGTTCCTTCATTAATAATTGTGCTACAGTATGAATTTAATTAAGTACATTTCCAATATAACCAGGGGTCCTCACATCCTCGGACCTCCTCGAGTTGATCCTAGCCGTTCATGACCACCCTAGGATTAGATCTGAGCCGTAAGTTATTTTCCGAAAAGGCTTAGTCCTAGGACCTCCCTCTCGTGTAATCTCGACCGTTAAAGATCACCCTAGACCTAAGTCTTTTAATGTTTCAAATTTCAAAAGTGCATAACTTTGTCATTTTAGCTCCTTTTTGAATGATTCCAACTGCTTTAGCTCTGTTATAGAGTGAACTTTAATCTGAGAATGAATTTAGGCACTGTTATGTAGCAGAAAATTGATATAAACTGCTTAGTCTTTTTTCGTGAAAAAGGTTGTCTAGAAATTCATTGAAAATTTGTAAAATGCATAACTTATTCTCTGTAATTCCAAACTGAGCAAACTAAATTTTGTTAAAACCCACTGGAAATGTACTATAATGCATAATAGGTCTTCTTATGATCCTTGCCACTGAAATTGATGATCTACTAGTTTTAGAACTTAGAAAAGTCATAACTAATTCATTTTGACTCCAAATTGTGCAAACCCTACTTCGCTGTTCTTAGAATGTCTTAACCTACCCACCATAAAAATTTCAAGTTCCAGATCATTCCGGAAAATTTCTCCATGAACAGTACCATCAAATAATTTAGTTGATTTTTCAGGCTGAGAGAGTTTAGTTTAGCCATAACTTTTTCATGCTAAGTCCAAATGAAGAAATTCTTGTTCCTAAAATTATCTAAAATCAACCTCTAGCTGCTGTATAAATTTCATGGGTTTTGGATGTTCTTTGCTGTGGAGTTTTTTTTGTGTTCTTCGTTCTTATCGATTTTATCGCCTTTTCGCGTTAGGTTCCGAAGATTATATTGAACCTGAAAATCCTCCTCTGCAGCAAGAACAAATCCAGCAAGGAAAGCAGTTTGATCATGTTAATCCCAGTATTTTTAAGTATTTATGTTGTTTACAAATTATATGTATGCATTGCTAGTTTGTGTTAAACTATTGTCGATAGTGGGCCTAGTAGATGCATTTCCTTAGACAAATGATTATCCTTTACTACCGTAAGCCTAGGTTATTGCTATGATTTAGAGTTCGTGGATGAGCTCTTGTCACTTAGTAGTTTGCGAATTAATTGCTTAGCCATGCTTAGCTTCCGGTAGAAATGGGCGGTTATCGACTTGTCGATAACCTTGATCACATAAAACTTATTATGATTATGATTTCAGCCTTGCGCCATGTCTACTTATGAAAACTAAAAACTGAAAATAAAATGATTTAGACTTGGGCACAATGGTATGTTGGTGTGTTTCTGGGTGTGACTGGAATGGTGCCCGAGTCAATTAAGGACCGAACATCTTGTGAGTACCTGTTATCCACGCAATTTGTGTGTGCTAACCACACTAGAGGGTATGGGACCTCTCTTGACTTAGTACTTTGGCGTGTATTAGCTTCGGGTCGCAAGGAGTCGCAGGAGGGATGGTGTTGGGAGCATTGTAGAGTCCGAAAGGCTTCCCCCGTGAGGGCTGGTTGTCTTTCGGCTGGCAATGTAAGCGTATGGATTTCGATCCATACGAGCGGCTTGTGGTTAATACACAATATTGGAAAACGTTTCGTAGGACTTAGCCGTGCCGGCATACCTTCGGAAGTGTGCTTTGTGGCTTAAAGGCGGTCTGAAGTGTGGGTACATTGGTACACCCCTGCAGGGTTAAAACTATTCGAATAGCCTCGTCCTAGGTTATGGACACGCTTGGGTAAGCTTTTCAAGAGTTAGACTACAACATTTTAATTAAAACTTGATGGGTGGTACGAATCAGGGATTCGTGCTATGTTGTGGTGGCTATTGGGATAGTCACTTCTAGGTGGTTACTTGTATTTACCATTACTTCGCTGTTATTTCAACAATAAAATGGATTTGTAAACTTGCTTTCAAATGTATTACATTATTGCAAATAAAGTTGGCTTTATGCAAAATGAGACATATGACCTCCACTTAAATGAGCCTGCATGTAGTATATGAATAGGTCTGCTATTCCACACGTCAGTCTTGCGAGTACCTTTGTGTACTCAGTTGTCTTGCTTAAATGTATTTGTTGCAGAGGAAGAAGGTGAGCTCGAAGGGCCTCACTTTTGTGAGTTGTGCTGTGGTAGTCTCAGAGGCGTCTAGCTTGGCAGCCCGGTCGGTTGCCTTGTGGGTTGTGTGGCTAACCGGTCGACTTTTGTTCTAGCCATCTTATGGCACCTTTTACTTCCGCTGTCATCCTTGTATATTGTTCTATTTGGCCGGTCGGCTCTTTTGTAATAACTTTACTTTATGTATGTCGTTGTTGAACTTAATGTTAAATGTTGTATGGAAATGATGTGTAATTTTGTGATGATGTGCATGTGCTGCAATTCTGGGAAGCACATGTCCATCGAGGCTTTGGATATTTGATTAGTAATGCTAGAACCATATGGAGGTTAAGTATTACTAGTTAAATACTCGGGTCCTCACATAAAGCCTAAATCAACTAGGTTCAACTAAGTATACTAACAAAACAAGTCTATTGATAATAATCAATCAAGTATGGTCTTGTAAGCACTTTAATTTAATCAATGTAAATAGCACATAGCATGGCAAGCATTCATACACAATAAATGAGCAACTTAATTATGTGAATGTAAATTGCAAATATGGTAGAGCTCAAGAATGCAAACCACACGATGACACGGCGATGTTTTACCGTGGTGATCGGAGACTTGCCGGTCTCCCCTAATCCACGTTAAGGGAAACCCAAACCAATTGGGCCGGCTCCACGAATTGAGCCTTCCTCCGAGGTATCAAACACCTCGCTCCACTAGGGTTGCTCTTACTCCACTCCGGAGATGGCGAGCACCAAGCCACTCACAAACACCGGGCCTTCTCACAAGCTTCACTTGAGAAGATCACCGGACCACGACGCCTCCACACCGTCTAGGTGTCGGCAAACACCAAGAGTAACAAGTCTCCAACTTTCACTTGAACCAATCAAGTGTCAAAGCTCTCGTGGATACTAAATCCACCACCTAATGCAACACATGCAATAGGATTTGCCTCTCAAACCTCACTAAGTGCAACACATGCACAAATATATTCAAGGATATGTTTCAAAGTAAAGATCCTAAATATATGTGGACAAAAGAATATGGATCAATACTAATGAAACCACTAAATATAGAATGAACTCCCCCTAAATGTGTGCATATACAAATGTGTAACAAGGACATATGCACATATTGAAGTTCACCTTTTAGTGAAGTTCAACCTATATTTTGAGTCCGAGGAATGCAACATGATATAATAAAGTGATGTCGAATGCATACCTCTTCGATCTTTAAATCCAACTGAGACTAAACATGACATATAGCAATGTAGAGGAGTTAGTCTCACAAAAGATTTATCAATACAAACATACCTGTTTGGATTTTCCCTTTTTATCTCCAAGCAAAGACTAAACAATTTGTATGACAATAGAAGTGTTAGTCTCATAAAGATTTGTCATTTGGAAAGCATACCTCATTTCATTTTTACCTCTGTATCCATTTGAGACTAAAAAATAGATATATCAATAAGAGTGTTAGTCTCACAAAGCATTTGTCATTAATAACCAAAACTCCATTAACACATAATGGCGGGTCTAGATTCTTCAACCCCGCATGTCGCCCCAGGCCTCGCCCGTCACTGGTGCGAGTATGTCAGAGGGTCAGGCTGCCTGACTACCCGACCCAAGTGAGTAGCCTGCGGTGGTGTCGCCAGGGGCTGCTCCTGCGTCGGCTGGGACGATCTCGACGCACCGTACAGCTGAGAAGCCTCCAAAGAGAACTGGGTGTCACGCGGGTCCCTGAAGAAGTCCTCGATGGGTGCCGATAGGTCTACATCGTCTGGCGACAATGCATCGTCCTCCCAAGCCGTTCCTACGAAGTATTACGTTACAAACGTAATCATGGCGAAAAGGACGTTACATAAGCAAGCAAGCTGAACTTACCTGCTGGCCCGAAGATGTGCTCGACGACGCGGCATACTCCTGCCGCGTGCACGTGGAGCTGAGGACCTGTAAGAGAAGATCGTCGTTACTAACTTGTGAGGTTCAAAATAAGGAAGCGATATGAGCGTGTCCTACTCACCTCCCACATGTCCCACGGTGCTCCCCCCACGCTGCCACGACGACGAGCCCGCCACGTCCGCGGCAGGAGGCTATGTCCTACCACCTCGGCTAACCCCTCGTCCTCTCACTGATAGGTCTACCGGGTCCATCGGCGTGCGACCAGTCGCGATTTGTACTCCGCATACTCCTGCCTCCCTGATCCGCTACAGGATCCCTCTGGTCTCCCCCAGCGTCATGTGTTGCGCGGAGTTTACCAACTCGATAATCTCCCAGTGTAGATCCGCCTGCACAAGTATGGTTGTAAACCTAAGTCTGTCAAATTAAATATGAAATAAGGATCGTTGAATACATATGCAGCGGTGCAAAGCGGAGTCCGGCTGGGTGGGGTACATGTCGGACGTCGCGGCCTCATGTCGAGGTGGGTCGACCACGACCCGGACGCACCGAAGCCTCGTCCGACTAGCGTACCACTCCATGTACTCATCGTACATCTCGGGGTCGTAGGGATCGTCCCCACACTGGATGAGGTCGTCGTGTGCGCCACTCCAACCCTCAACCCAACGGGACATCCTGTCCAACCAGGACATCGTGCCATGAACTCCCTTCCTAGTGTACCTGTGGACGACAAGACAATTATTTCGTCGGGATGTAACACACATTGTACGAAAGAAGTAAAGAGTGAACTTACGCGTGTACGTGCGCCGGCACCTGCCTCCCCCCCAAGGTGCTGGGACCTCCTGTCGCAGACCGAACTGGCGCATGACCCGCTGCACCTGGTACTCCTCCACGAAGACACCATGCACCAAGGCACTCTGCGTGTATCAGTACACGTAGTCTTGCGTGCAAAGGATCGACAGTCCTCCGGGGGCGCGCGCGATCACCCTCTCATCACTGTACGGTCTCCAGATGACACGGTCATCGGTCAGCTGATCGAACATCGCAACGTACTCCAGGTAGGACCCCTGCGAGGTGATCGGCGTGAAGGTGACCTGTGCAATAGAACACCGCAAACTAAGCACACAAAATAGTGATTACAATACGAAAAAATAAATGAATATAAAACTAACCCGTCGGAGGCACCACACCATGCCCATGGTCGGTCGGTCCAGGTCATCATGCGGGACGTACAAGCTCTCCTTATACGCTCGCAAGTCCAGCTATGGCCGTCCGATCTGGAAATGCTCCAAGGACCACAACTGCAGTAGTAGCGGGCATCCTGAGAGGATGGAGCTATCTCCGCGCGTGGCACGCGTCGCCGCGGTCGCGTGGTACGTCGTGGCACAACGACGGCCGACCCCAAGCGTAGGAGGATCTCGCCCACCGCGAGTTCGTGAGGACCCGGTTTATTCTGGCTTGTACTTGCTTAACCATCCACTTGGTCCTAACAAGACAAATCAAATAAACCAAGCCTCGAGATATGTATACTTCCTGCATTGCAGATACACACCCGCTACAAAATCATGCATCATTTCCATTCATACACATAGAGCCAAGCAAAAGCAACAAGCGAAAGACATAGATAATATAAAGAGAGTTATTACAAAAGAGAGGCCGACTGCCCAAAAGTCATAAAGATAAGTAAATACACAATGAAGCAAATGGCCATAAGATGGCGATAACCAAAGCCAATCGGTGTGCCTTTACCCACAAGGCAACCAACCGGACCGCTAAGCTAATCGTCCCCAAACAGCGCATAACACGACTCACAAAAGTGAGGCCCTTGGGGCTCACCTTCTTCCTCTGCAACAATTAATATTAAGCAAAGCGTATGAGTACAAAACTTGTTTTTGTACTGCAAAGAACGACGTGTGAGATAACGTAACTATAATTAACTACATGCAAGCTTTATTTAAGTGGATGAGGCTCGACTTATTTTCAAAGATAAAGCAAGTTTTCATTTGCAATAGGGTAATAGATTCAAAGCAAGTTTGCAATTAACTTTTATTGTTCAAATAAAAGAGAGACAATTATAGCAATAGATAAATGACAACACCAACCTAGAAGTGACTAACCCATAGTCACCACAACAATAGCATGAAGTACCCTTCATACTACCCATGTCAAGTTTAAGTTTTTAAAAGGTTGTAGTCTAGTTCTTGCACGACCTTGCCAAGCATGTCCATAACCTAGGGCGAGGCTATTCGAATAGTTTTAACCTGCAGGGTGTACCAATGTACCCACACGATAGACCGCCTTTCCACCACCACGGTTAGCACACTTCCTTTGGTATGCGAGGCATGGCTAAGTCTAACAAGACGCTTTCCAATGGACGATGCTAATTAAGAGCCGCAACCACGGAGAAGGACACATTAGACAGCCTAACCGGCTGCTAATGCTCCTCCAACACCACACACACACACAAGAACACACCCACCAACCAGCTCATAATTAACACCTCCCAAAGTACTTAGTCAAGAGAGGTTCCATATCCCCTCGTGTGGTTAGCACGCAATAAGCGCTGGCTTAGTGACACAAGTAACTCGGTCCTTGGGGACTTAGGCACCATTCCACACACCCAACAGATCACATCAACATACCATTGTGCCCAAGTCAAGATATAGTTTTGTTTTCGCTTTTGATTTGTAAATCAATAAAACACAAGGGTTGGACATAATGGAGTAGTATAAGTAGTCAGTGTGATCAAGATCACCGACTAAGTCGATGATCGCCCAATACTACCGATAACTAGGCATGGCTAAGCAATATTTATTCGAAAATCTACTAAGTGACAAGAGCTCATCCAACGAACTCTAATCACAAAAATAACCTAGGCTCGGTAGTAGAGGATAATCATTTACCTACAGATTATGCAACTAGAGGATTACTAATCAATTTAACAACAAAATAGCAATGCATACATAGAAGTTAAACAAAATATTAGACTTTAAAAGTAATGGGATCAATGGAAATGATCAAACGCTTGCTCGCTTGTTGTTGCTCAATTTGTTGCGGAGGGTCGTTCTCGGGGTTACCGCAAATGTCGAATCCTAAGCGAAAGAGCGAAAACAACCAATAAGACGAGCAACACTTAAACAAAAGAGCAACCAAAAATTATACACAAGGTAGAATACGGATATACCTAGACATAGGAATTGGAAAAACCTAACTTGGATTTGTGGTGCAAAAGATATTCTCTAAAAACCTATTTTCGACCATAATTAGCACTGTAGCAAAAATATTTTCTATAAAGATTTTGGAGCTGAAATTTTTAGGGTGGCTACCTACTGGTGTGGTGATAACCCATATAAAATTTCAGGTCATTTGAAGTTACAACGAATTAGCTATGATTTTTCTAAGTTCTAAAACTAGGACATCATTTATATCAGTAGCAAAGACCACTAGCAAACTGGTCCTTCACTAAAGTTCATCCCTAAAGGAAATTAACAAAATTTAGTTCGCTCTATTTGGACTTTACAGAGAACAAGTTATGGATTTTCTAAGTTTTTATAGCATTTTTGGAATATTTACTAGAGGCTGAAAAGGCCAAAATCGATTCACAACATTTCTGGTTCTTAACAGGGCCTGGAAACATTTCTAGATTAATTTCTAACCTAAAAGAAAATTAACACTACTGAAATCACCCAAAAAGGATTTATAATGAAAAAGATATGAATTTCTAAAGTTTTAACAACATTTTTCAGTAGAAAGATAAAGCTCACCGAGGAATTTTATATCCCTCAACCGAAAAGAAAAGGCGTGGCTCAACGTGGGCCGCTGATTAAAGATCCGACGGCCCACGCGCACGGCCGATTCAACATGCGCACGCGCGCGCACCGTTGGATTTGATTCCAACGATCCAGATCATTGTGACCTTCGGACAGTCCAATTGCTCGCACAACCTGGACCGTTGATCAAGCGATGAAGGGTCGATTGAGGAGTCTTGGACACCAATTGCCCCCACGATCCCGCCTCGGATCCAATATCGAACGGCTGAGGTTGATTGGGCCGTTTATGATTTGAACAGGGCTACTGACAATAGGGGCCCACTGGTCAGCGACGCAAGTCACATGCCGGGTTTAAACGCACGCGCACAGGGAGGGTTTGAAAATGACGGGCCCACAGGTCAGCGACCGTGGGCCACGCACACGTGGTTTAGCGCGCGGTGATTAAAATGTGCGCCCACATGCAAGCGGCGAGGAGGTGGGTTTAGGACAGCTAATGATTTCTAACCCATGATTAACAATGATTATCATTAATGAACGCCATTATCGTGTCCGAACGATATTACGGCACCGCCGTTGGTCCGACAACAAACCGAGGGCACCTCCGCTTGTCGCCGGCGACCCAAGGCACGGCGGCGGGAGCTAAGTGCCAAAATGGAACCGCAATAGCATTGCGCACCCATCGGGACCACCCACACCGCCGGCGGTGTCCCGAGCAGCGGCTGGCCGACGATGAGCGGCGGCGACCAAAACGGCCGAAATGCATAATGACCAAAGCTCGCAATAAACCATTCCAATGGTGCCAAGGCTTCTAGGGACTACTAGAAGGCTACGAGGATGCGAGGTGCCGAGGAGGTCGGGCGACTCCGGCGACGAAGAGCGCGCGCGGCAGACCAAGAAGAAAAAGTGGAGACGACGGCCCGAGCAAAATGGGGAGACCGGGTCATCACAACATCTTCACAATAGCTCGTAGATGCCACATGAGCAAGGAATTAGAAAAGAAGCTTCTACCGCGAGGAGGAAGAAGGGGTGATTCGCTTTGCGAAGCAATTCCCAAAATTGAGTCGCTCCTATGAAAGCAAACTACAATTAAGTTAGGGTTTTGCTCCAAGAAGTAAGGGACACAAACCGAAGCAAAAGAAGGAAGAAAAGCCACTAGAGCGCTGGTTGCACCGAGGAGCTCCCACTCAACAATGGCGGCGAAAGGGTTCTGAGATTTGGGCTCAAGCAAGCAAAGAGAGTGCAAGCTGGAGCTCAAGGGGTGTAAAGAAAGCTACCAAGGTCTTGAGGGCTTAAGTAGCCGAGGACGAACAGAGTAACAAGCACATGCCCATGGGTGGACTTCACCACAAGCGTCGCTGATCGCTCGCCGGAGCGACGGAGCGAGTAAGCTCGACGACTCGAGGCGGTGCACCGACGCATTTAATGCGCCGCAGAGGGAGCCGTTTAAAGGGCTCAAGGAGGTGACAAGGCACCCTCTCTCACCGCCATGGCGTCTGAGCGCACGCCGCGCGTGAAGGAGGAAGATGACCACGACTGGGTGGCCCCACCGATCGCTGACACAAAGTGGTTCGAGTCCAAAGTGTTTTAGTGGGTCGAGCCCAACCTCATTAGATGCTTGGCGCGGATGAGATTTGAACGCCACGATGCGATCGCTAATTGTAAAGACTGAAGTGAACCGGTACGGTCCCGCGACGGTTGGATCAGGATCCAACGGCTGAGAATCAGATGGCAACCGGAGTTGTCCGAATGCTTACACGAATGAGAGCCGTTCGATGGAAATCCAACGGCTGATAGCGCGCGCGGTTGAACTGGCGCGGGGCGCGGTTAGTTGGCTCGGTCGAGTCAAGTGACTCGAGCCCGAGCCTGACTCGAGTCCAATGAACAGTACAACCCAGTTAAGGTTTGATTTTTAAACCTGGAACTTTGGGGATTTAATTGAGGCATCAAATCAACTCCAAAATTTATGAAATTTTAACTGGATCTTCCTGACTTAAGGATTAACCTTCCCTAAAATTTCCAGAGGTTTTTGTGCATTGGAATTTTCTCAAAAATTTCCAGAAGGTTTAGACAAAGGTTTGACCAAGGTTTGACTTGCCTCTAATATATTTCAATTAATTTCCAAAAATTATGAAATAATTCAGAGGTGTTACCAAGCCACCCTAGAACCAGGGAAAATCATTTCCAAGGGTTTGACAAAAGATTTGACCAAGGAGGTTGTTGACTTGATAAAGGAGGCTTTTGATTTTTAATTTTCCAAAATTCTTTTACAAGAATTTCAGAAAAGTTTCAAAAGTAAAAGGATGAAGGAAAAGTTTCAATTTACCCTCATTTTATTACATTTGAAACACAAGCCAAAATGGGGATGTTACAGAGTCCGCCAGCTCACGTGCGTACTGAACGTTGTGCTTGTCGACGCTGTCACCATGGGACCCAAGGAACATGACCCACCCGAGAACCATAGCGTGTAGGAGCCTCGGCGCCTCCTAACAACGACGCCGTCGCGTTTCGCGCCATACGCTCGGGCTGCAAGAAGACACGTACACGTCAGCAAGGTTCACATACGAATTGATGCGAGAGGACAATAGTTACGAAGACTTACGTAGAACTGGCAGATCCACCTCAACGCCGCCTCATGCGCTGCCGAACTTGGCGCATCGCCGCCGGGCAAGACATCGTGGAACTCGGCTAGGAGGTTCAGGCGCCACGTGGCTGGGATGTCGTGCACCACCATCGGAGCGCCTGCGCAGGGCAATCCAGTTAGGTAGCTCACGTCCTGCAGCTTCGGCGCCATCTCCCCGCACGGGAGGTGGAACGTGTGGGTCTCTGGCCTCCAGCGGTCAACCTGCGCCGTTAGTAGGGCCCGGTCGTATGGAAAACGCCTAGACGTACGACCAGGACCGTGGTCCTGGTCGTCCTCCCACGCCGCCTCCACAATCCTCACTAATGGAAGGAGGCTCGCCGCTCTCAACTCGCGCCAAACGATTAAGAACAAACGTGAGTCCACGCAGTAGTCGACCGCGATTGAGTGCATGAAGGTCGAACTACACGCACTTTGAAGCCAATCTTGGTGCGCCTCCATGCCACGATGGGCGTGCGTAGCCGCAACGCCGCCAAGCTCTATCGGCACCTCGCCCGGAGGGACCACGGCATCGAGGCGCTACGTGACGCGCGTCAATCACCAGGTCAAGCAACTCGTAGTGGCTCGCGTCTGCCATACCTGAAAATGCAGCAATAAACAAAGTTCATATTTTTTCATGCATCTTTACATAACCTATGTAGCAACTACGGATTTTTCTTTACAATTTTAATACGTGTCATGCTATTTTCCTAGTTTAAATGGTATTTTCGGCACTAACAAGATATTTACCGCAAGACTAACAAAATAATAACCACGCACAAATTGAAAGGTAAATAATTACTCCACTTAGCTACTCTATACATTTTTACAGATTCATAATCAAGGCGTCTTCCTATTTCTCAGAAATATCATAAATCGCTCGAGTGTTGTAACATTCCTAACATGTGCACGATTTAACTACATAATTTTATTATTTCGCAAATATTCTCATTGCTCTTCGACCTACTCAACTACTCCGATTTTTTTACAATTTTAAATGTGTCATGCAATTCTTCTAGTTTACAAGAGAATTCTCATTAATAATATAACTACCGCTACACAACTCAAAATATGTACTAGACAATTTAACTACATTTATCTAACCTACTCAATTCTATATCGCTATTTCGTTTGCTAACCGACAAGGTTTTGACATAACGCACAAAGTTTCGTAAAATGTACCGCAAGATGATCGATCGGATCGATGCTCACAATCTCTCTCTCCGCGACGAATCGGCAGAGCTTCGCTACTTTTCTTCTCTCCTCTTCTACTCTCTTGTTTTTTCTCAATTAAAATGAATTTTGGACTAATTTTTGGGGGTTTTTGTAGCTGGATTTCTTGCCGCTCAATCGGTGATAGGTTCTGTCGCTAGTTGAATCGGCGATGAGACCTGTTCAACTTCCTCGCCGCCACTCAATCGCGATAGGTACTTGTACCGCGATGTGGTGAACAGATCCCCGCCGCTAGTTCAACTGGCGATATGTTTTGAACTGACGACAGGGACATATTTTTGTAATTTTTGGAGGCGGCTATTTATTTTTGTAAATATCTTTTAAAATTATATTATTTTAAAAAAGTCCTTTGGTAACTCAATAAATTCTTGGAGATAATCTCGGCCGAATTGGAAGTCATGCATGTTACGGATCGGGCTCTTCACAGTTTTTTAGAATGCCGCAGACTTCGAAAAGCAAACCGACGTGATTTGGATGGTTTCACATGTCATACACACGAAAAAGGTTCCAGGAGGTCGTTACAGACCCAGACGCAAGGGAGCCCATGCGTGGCTTGGCGGTTTAGACCATCCCAATCTCGAGTTCGGCGTATTACCCAGCCTCAAAATCGTGTTCTCACAACCCGGAAACTGATGATTCCCGACGTCCAAAAACCGGCAGGAATATTGGAAAAACCGACAGGAAATTAACTGTCGGGGAACCATCAGACGACAAACCTCAGCCATAGGTCGACACGGAAAGATCTGGTAGTGTCTGTTAAGATCTGGTAGTGTCTGTTAAGAAACCTGCTCTAGGACCGGGAGTTCTGGCCTAAGATGGATCATAGCCTATAAATAGAAGTTACTGGTCATTTTAAAGGATGGTGGATTGATGAAGAAATAAAAAGAAATAAGAAGTCCCCCTACATCTCTGTGTTCAATCTATTATTCTGTTCTTGTGTTCTTATATTGTTCTTACGATTCTGAGTTTGTCTACGAGGAAATCACTCAGATAGGACTCGCCAGCGACAGTTCCTCAACACATTATCAGCACGATCGACTCTCCTCGAATCGAAAAGGTAACCGTCGACGAACGATACTCGTAAATTGAATCGTTTATCTAGATCGCTTTCAATTATGCAATTGTTACTTTTTATATTCTTTTCTATGGTGCAAATTCACTCGATCATCATGAGCCGACTTGAAGTCACCAATAAACCGATCGGTAGATCACATTAAAGAGTGGATGTCGATTGTATCGTAGATTGAAAGTTGCAAATCCATTCTAACCTACCGCGAGCCGACTTGAAGTCACCGGCCAACCCGATTGGTGGTTGCATGAAAGAACAGATGATGGTGGCACAATATAATATTACATTGCATTACATGAACAAGAACTCAAAAAATTTGCCCCATATGGACTCCCACGGTGCACGGATGCCCGCATGCACCGCCAAGCACAAACCCTCCCGACCACGCGCGATGGCCGCCGGCTCCCACGCGCCAAGCGGCGCCGATCGCGATCCGTAGCCGCGCCGACGCCGCTGCATGGCCGCCACACCCGGAAGCCGCCGCCGGGCGGAGCTGCCCGCGTGCACCTCCCGGCCTATAGGCCACTAGCCTCCCCACCACACGGGCTTCTCGCGCACATCGTCGCCTTGCAGGCGGGCCACGGCACCGGCACCGCACCGGCACCGTATTCCGGGCCGCGGCCCGTAGCTCGCGCGCATGAGCTGACGGCCTCGTAGGTCGCCACACATCGCCGGTGCCACCGCCGGCAGCCATGAACCACGCTTGGAGCGCCACCACCCGGCCCGCGTGCCACTCTAAAAGCGCCGACCAAACCGCCGCCAAGCGCCCCGCGGCGGTCTGGCCCCTCACGAATGCCATGAATGCCTCGCCACATGAGACCGCCATCGCCGCCCGCATGCACCAAAGAAAAAGAGGGGGAGAGAGGAGGAAGTGCCACTGGCGTCGAACGCCACCGCCGGTCCCCACCCCGCACGGCCGAACCGCCAGCCGCTGCTCGCATGCAGCTTCCCCTCCTGTGCCGGCCGCCGCCTGCATACGGCCCCTCCCGCGCCGGCCGCCGCCCGCATACGGCTCCTCCCGACGCCCCGACCACCGCTCACACGCGATGCTCCGTTGCATGGCCGCTCGGTCGCCCCGCCGCGCCCTGCAGGCCGCCACCCGCCGTCCCTCGCGCCCGCACCTGCTGTGCGCTACCCTCGCTGGTTGAACCGAGCCCCGCATTAGTCGCCTCGTATCGCGCCAACGGTTTCTTTTTGCGCCGCCCGTAGCTGCGCACGCCACCGCCATCACATGCTCGGCGCTAGGTGAAACCTAGCACCCATCTTGTATCCTTGGTTGTGGGCTATGATGGGCCGACGTCGGTGGCCGTGATGGACCAAAGAAATGGTTGGCCCAAACCGTGGAAGCAAACAAAAAGGAAAAAGGGCCATACGGGAGTAAAAGGAGGTAAAAAAAGAAAAAAAGAAATTCTGGATTTTGCAAATAAGTCCTCGTATTTCATGAAATTACGCAAAAAAAAATTCTCACAACTAAAATTTCGCGTGTTAATCCTTGAAAATTGCAGAATTCGCCGAAAGTCTTTTTTCCAGCAAAAAAGGTTATCGGGAATTCAGTTTTGAATCAAATTTTGCATTTGAAGCATACTTAACTTTGTTATTTTATTTCTATGTAATTTATTTATTTTATATACTGTTTTAATTATCTGTTATTGTTTATATTGCTTTTAATTACTGAAAATAGCACTAAACCATGAAAAATGCATAGAAAAGTACAGGATCACGAACTGGGAGTTCAATAAGCATTATAAGAATTTTGCAACCATCTTACGCAAATTACCAGTAGTAATCTTATGAACTTTTTGCATGAATATGAATATAACTAGCATCACGAACCAGTAGTTCGAAGAATTGACCCAGATGGCTGTAATTTGTATCGCCTTCAATTCGTGGTAATGTAATCACGGATGAGCAGAAGACTGGGAAGAGTCTCTCTATCTTTCACTCGAATGCGGTGTAATCCGCACGCAACTATCGTCAATAAGGCTACAAGAAGTATAGGCTACAAGAAGTATATCGTATTAATTGACATCATGCAAGTTACGGAAGCTCAAAATGATGTTCTAAGAAAGAACTACATCTCATAGCCACCTAGTAGCAATGTTGGTCATGAAACCCATACTAGTAGCTACAAAGGTGAGAAAGCCTCTCATGAAGGACAGGAGCAAGACGGGTAAGGTCGTGGGTCGAAAGTAATTGATGCTTTCTAGTCTAAAAAGAAGGGCAAATAATAGCATGCGGCACACCTCGCCATTGCAGGCATAGAGGGTCCACATCCATTAGTTGCATTTATGGATGTAGATAGCCCAGTAGCAGCCCCCATCATCCCTCCTTTAGACATCGCAGTGGCCGCAGTCGTAGTTACCCAAGAGAAGAAGATCGCCATGAAGCAGATTGAGGCAGAAGTTCCTGAATACTTCGCCGATTCGATCTAGTGCACGCATTGCACTTGGATCTTTTTATAATAACCAGCAGTTTGTAATTGAAGAAAATTTTGAACTATGGCTGCAAGCTCTAGGAGAGCAAAGCATTAAATTCTTATGATGAGTCATGCAAGACTTTTTCTCGTATTTATAATAGCAAGTTATGTTATGATATCTGAAGTATTTTATTTATGTGTTGCTTGCTTTCTGCTACATATTAATAAAGTACATTATATTAGAGCACGTGTGACGACCTATGGAGGAAGTGTGCTTAGCAGGTAGCGGCACAATGATACCATCCTGAGATAAACGAAAAATTTTACATTCGGTCAGCAAGAATCCTGGTAGTCTTACAACAATCGCAAGCAGCGATACTTGTATAATAGGCTCTGGAATGGTCAGAATTATACTCCCAATGGGCACAACTTTGGTCATTGAAGAAGACTTGTTGTACCCAGAATCGACTAGAACTCTCAAGGATATTCGCGCTAATGGTTTCCACGTAGAGACTAAAGAAGAGTATGGTAAGCAATACCTGCTCATTGAAAAGCGTGAAGAAAGTGGAATAATGGCATTATAATGCCTTCCTTCATATGAAACTAGGCTATACTACACTAATATTAAGGCATATGCAATCTATGCTGTCCTAAAAACCGTATTTAGAAGCTCTGAACTTTTCTATCTCTAGCATGTTAGATTATTCCACCTAGGTCTTAGGATAATGAGATATATAATTAACAATTCACAGGGACATAATATGAATGTAAAGAATTTCCAGAATCAGGAAGATTTTGTGTGCCCCACATGTGCCATCGGGAAATTAATTACTAGATCTTCTGCTCTAAAAGCGAAGGATGAAAGTCCCTGCATTCCTAGACCGTATCCAGGGAGACTTTTGCGGTCCTATTCAGCCCTTGTAAGGATCATTTAGGTATTTTATGGTGCTCATCGATGCTTCATCAGAATGGTCGCACGTATGTTTATTGTCTACGAGAAATCATGCTTTTGCAAAGCTAATCTCGCAGATAATTAAAATTAGAAATATTTTCTCTGATCATCATATGAAGTCCACCTGAATGGACAATGTCAGAGAATTTACTTCAAAGGCGTTTGATTATTATTGCATGAAAATGAGAATTAAAAGTTGAGCATTCCGTACCGCATGTCCACACCCAAAATGGACTAGCAGATCTTTAAAGAATTGTAATTTACCAACTATATGTTGGGGACTCGCAGTCCTACTCATAACAGCTCTCATCAATTTTAGACCATCGACATATAACATCCATCCACCTATGCAACTAGCACAAGGGTCAGCACCGAAAACTTCTCATCTTCGCAAGTTTGGTTACAAGGTTTATGTACCTATACCACCACCACAGCGAATTGCAATGGGCCTTCTCCGAAAGTCTAAGATATACGTTGGTTATGAGACAACATCCATAATCAAGTATTTGGACCCTATGACTGGAGATTTGCATAATGCCCGATTCGCTGATAGTATATTAGATGAGGTAAATTTCCTGTCATTAGGGGAGGAAATCAACCCTTGATGAAAATATTGGAAAATAACGTGGCAAACCACGGGAAGTCCAGATGACAATTGAAGTCTAGAAGATAATTGAAGTCCAGAAGACAATTGGAATCCGTGCATATGACCCGCACACTAGTGAAGAAAATAGAGAAGTCCAGAAGATAATTGAAGTCCAGAAGATAATTGAATTGAAGTCCAGAAGACAATTGAAGTCCAGAAGATAATTGATTTGCATATATTAGCGAATCAACTGACTGACTATTTTAGTGATTTGAAGAGCGTGATCAAGTCGCATATGTCTGTACGCAATGCACCGGAGATGGTTGAAATACCAATGAAGGTATCCGTAATCCCGTCCAGAGGCCTCAGAATCAAAGGACGAGAACTCCGACCCCTCGAATCCCAAGTAACCGGGGACGCCTAGTGAAAAAAGATAAGAAGAACTTGCCACAGCCGATCACTGAAGTTCTCTAGAATCAGAAGGGGATCCAGTTGAGACCTAGCACAGGTATAGAACCTTCAGGAAAGGCATACCGGATTGAACATCCCTATGAAGGGAGACATCAGCATGGATGTGTGCGCACACATCCGAGCTGAAAAGCTAAAGGGACTTGCCCCACAATTGCAAGTAGCAGTAAGCAAGTAGAAGCATTAGAAGGATTGCCCCTTGAAGAAATAGCTATAAACTTTGTGACCTCGGGAGAATCTTTGAATATGACAACAGCCAATGTCGATATTTATTTTGCAAAGAAAATTGCCACAATCATCGATCTTAATCCAAAGCTTGCATCGCTCGCTGAATGTAAGAAGAGATCAGATTGAAAAGATTGGAAGAAGGCAATAGAAACTGAATTATTCTCTTTGAATAAAAGATAGATGTTTAGGCCTGTAAGCCACACGCCTCCCCATGTGCACCCCGTAGGGTATGAGTGGGTATTTGTTCGAAAGAGAGATAAAAAGAAGTAAGGCTTGTTGCAGAAGGTTTCACCGAACGTCCAGCAGATGATTATGAAAAAACCTATTCCCCGGTTATGGGCGGAACTCCCTTTAGATATTTATCTTAATGGCAGTGAACTTGAAGTTAGAAGTGAAATTGATGGATGAGGTACCAGCATACCTTTATGAAATATTGGAATCAGACATTTATATGAAGATACATGATTGTATCCCTGTCCCAAACCAAAACAGAGCAAATAGAAATCTGTATAGTGTGAAACTCAGAAAGTCACTATACGAAATTAAGCAATCAGGTAGGATGTGGTATAATCGCTTGAAGCGACTTTCTACGCAAGAAAGGCTACACGAACAATGAGAATAATACCTGTGTATTTATACAACGATCCCATGATGGATTTTGTATAATCTCAGTGTATGAAAATGATCTGAATATCATCGGAACCCTAAAGGATATTAAGAAAGCAAGCTCTTACTTGGAGTCAAAGTTCGAAATGAAAGATTTAGGTAAAACCAAATATTGCCTAAGCTTGCAGCTTGAACATGCCCTTGAAGAGATATTAGTGCATCAGTCAACCTACACTCAGAAGGTGCTAGAAAGGTTCGACTTTGAAAAGGCATACTCTTTGAATGTGCCAATGGTCGGGGATCCTTGGAGCAAGACAAGAACCTGTACAAACCTACAGAAGAGGAGGAGGAAGTCATGGGACCGGAATTCCCACACTTAAGTGCAATAGAAGCACTAATATATTTAGCAAACTGTACTAGAATGGACATTGTATTTACCATGAACCTATTAAGATATAGTACAGAACCTACCAAAGGCATTGGCAGAGAATGAAGGACATCTTCCGATACCTCCAAGGAAGTAAAGAACTTGGTCTGTTCTACAGAAAGAACCAAGACCTTTATATGACTGGCTATGCAGATGATGGGTACCTGTAGGACCCGCATACAACCAAATCGCAAACATGCTATGAACTCCTATGTGATGGAACTGCAATTCCATGAAAATCGTTTAAGCAGAGTCTTGTATCGACTTCGACGAACCACTCGAAAATAATAGTATTGTATGAGGCCTCACGAGAATGTGCTTGGCTTCGGCGGATGATTCACCACATTCAGCAGGCGTGTGGATTGAATACCGCGTAAACCCCCACTATTATCTATAAAGATAATGCAGCTTGTATTGCACAACTACAGATGGGTTTTGTGAAGAATCCTCTCACAATGCATATCAACCCCAAGTTCTTCTATGCTCATGAATTGCAAAAGATGGATGAAATTAAAGTACTGCATACTAAGTCGTATGAAAATCTTGTAGATTTATTCACCAAGTCACTTCCAGCGTCTAGCTTTGAAAGATACATACGTGAATTGGAATAATGAGACTTAGAGAAGTGCGGAATTTAGGGGGAGAATCTTCACAAACTCATTACTAAATTTTTATCATGAATATCGAGTACCCAAAAACTAAATCCAAGAGATTGAATAAAATTGGGCGAATTGTACTCTTTTTCCCTTGACGAGTTTTCCCTGAAATTTCTCGGCTAAGGTTTTTAATGAGGCAATTCGTGCAGCACAGCAGAACGTGTTGCATGTACTCTTCCTCTAAATTTTTCTCACTGGGTTTTTATGGAGTTTTAACGAGACATGGACATGATGGATGAGTGCCCAAGGGGGAGTGTTAAGAAACCGGGCCTAGGACCGGGAGTCCTAGCCTAAGGTGGGCTCATCATCCCAAACTCTAGCAGGGTCGTAACATATAAATAAGGGGTACTAGTCATTGTAAAAGATTATGGATTGATAAAGGAATAAAGAGAAGCAAGAAGTCCCCATACATCTCTGTGTTCAATCTATTATTATGTTCTTGTGTTCTTGTATTGTTCTTACAATTCTAAGTTTATTTACGAGGTAATCGCTCAGACTGAACTCGCCAGCGACGGTTCCTCAACAGTGTCTAGTTGGTAGGGCTAGGTTTAGTCTAGTTGTAGTTGACGAATTTTGTCTCGATCGTGGAGCCTATGATTCAACTTCGAGGGAGAAGATACGTTATGAATATAGAATAAGCAATATAAAACTAGTTGGTAGGGCTAGGTTTAGTATAGTCAGTGGCGAATCCAGGATGAAAATGGAGGGGGAGCTCTACTGTTGAGGCTATAGCACAGCATAAGCATATCAAAACTATATCTACTGGTCTTTTATCATTGAAATATTAAATTCATATATAAATAGGAAGGAAACAAATTTAAAATGTACAATACAACAAATTTAGTACCTTGCTAATGGATAATGTGCCACCAAATGTTCATAAATATATGAGTACCGATCTGTAGATAAGAAATATCAAATTTAGTGATACAATATTAAATTGTGAATATTCATAAACATTAAAAATATAATGAAAACATACCACTAAGTCACTAAATCTGATTACGACGCAATTTCACTCTACGAGTTTTCATGTCTTGAAAGTGTTGAATGATTCTTTTATTATCAAGGCTTCTAAATATCTCTCGCTCGGTATAGCATACCATCAAGTCATTGAGCCATTCATCTGATACCTTGTTGCACAAATCTGTTTTAATAATCTTCATTGCTGAGAAAATTCTTTCAAGTGATGTTGTTGCCACTGGAAGGATCAATGTGAGCTCGATGAGGCGATACACCAATGCGAAAGTTTTATTTTTTCCGGTTTCAACCATCTTTTGAGCAACCTTTGCAAGATCACGACATTCACAAAATTCAACACTTCTTCTAACATTGAGAATGAATGTTTGAAGCTAATTTCTTAACAACAAACAGTCAGCTATGGTGAAATCTGCAGTATAAATCTCAGCAAGGCGAACTAGCTTTTGCACATCAAACTTAGAGAAGGAGTTGCTTGGATTAAGACAAGACATGCATACCAATAATTCTGAAGAAACTTCATTGAAACGATGATCCATCTCTGCCATAATAGCATCAAGAGCAATATTGAAAATATCAATACGATAATAGTGAAGGAGAGTAACCTTATGCTTCCGACGTGCAGATTTACCCTTTACTCCAATGTGATCATCCATACTTGGCACATCAATCTCATTTGACTCACAAAAGCTTTTTACTGTGTTGAACAATGGCTCCCACCCATTATCCCTCATGTCTTGCAAGCGCGTTTTCACATCCACGATCAAACCCATAGCTTCAATAATATCTTGATCCCTTCTTTGCAAAGAAAGTGATAACTCATGTGTAATGCTCAACAAGTCTATCAAGAAATGCATGATGAACACAAATTCAAAGCTCTCCATCTTTTGTATCAAACCTACTGCTCCACCATGACCTTGAGGATATGTTGCATCTTTACATATCATCTCTAACACCGCAAGCACTAACTCCCACATTTGATATATACGAAGCAATGTTTTAAGATGTGAGCCCCATCTAGTATCTCCAGGTCTAGCTAGGCTAGTTGCCTGATTCAAACCTGTTCCTGTTGAAAGCATATCATTCTCTAATTTCTTCAATAAGACTTCCTGATGCTTTTCCATGAAAGCATCCTTTCTTTTGCAAGATGCACTCACAGTGGTCACTATCAAGGGAACATAGTTGAAGAAATCAGCAATAGCACCGTTACAACTTGGGACAGTGACAACCACTAATCGGTGGTGAGCGAAAAATGGACATAGAAAGCATAAGGATTCTCATCCCAGTATTAATCTCTGCAAGCCATTAAATTCCCTCTTATATTTGAAGCTCCATCATAACCACATCTGCAGAGCCTAGAAATAGGTAGATTAACCTTAGCAAGCACACGAACCAAAGCTTCCTTCAGTGCAACAGATGTACACAAAGTGATATTGTGATATCCCGTCCTTGTTTTGGAAGAAATCTGTTCGAATTCGAGTTCTAGAGAGAAATTTTCGGCGTTGCGTCGGTTCTTTCAGTGTTGGGCCTAGGTCTTTGGGCCAAAAGACCCAAGAGGGGGGCAATGTGGGCCAGGGGGGGGCTGCCATGAGGCCCAAGGGCAGCCGTGAGGCCCATTGGGGGGCTGGCCAAGTGGCCTTTGGGGGGATGGTTAACCCTAGTTTCTCCCCACCTTTTCCCACCTCCTCCCCTTGTGGCCGCCACCCCCTACTTCCTCCTCCCCCGTGCGCCCTTTCTCCTCCTCCCCTAGGGACGCCCTAGCCCTGGTGCTACGCCTCCCCCTCCTCGAGCCGCTGTCCTTTTGGTGCCGACTGCCTCGCCGCCGGCCGCTAAGAAAGGAGAGGGAACTTTGCGGGGGTTGCTGTTCAAGAAGGAAAGGAGACCTCTCCAAGGAACCCTCATCATCTTCCTGGTGTTCCAAGGGTAACGGTTGTTGTTTTTGTTTTTTGGGTGGATCATAGAATGTGATTTTGGGTAGGAGTGATTGAATTAAGTTCACGCTTCTAGAATCAATTCTGTCCGAGTTTTATGTGGCCCGCTTCGGTTTCTTAGAGGCTGATTCAGAGGTTTTGATCTCCTATAGATAATTAGAGGATGTTCTTAGCTTTCGGTGGCCGCCAAGAACACTTGATTCCGATGTTAGAGTCAAACGATATGATAGTTTTAGTATCCGCCGTCCAGTTTTCTGACGCGATTAAGTGTTGTGTTAATTCGTAAATTATGTTTTCGTAAATGGCAGAATCTGGGTTTTCACCCAACTAGGTTATTGTGGGTAATTAGATAAAATTTTCAGATTGATAAAGAACGATTAATTCGGAGTTACCAATTAAAAGTTATGATCGTTTTATTACTACTGTTTCTGCGTTTAGACAGTTTCTGTCATGGAAGTTCTACCATCTGGGAGAGTGTCAATTTGGCCGAATTAGATCATCTTGAAAACTAGAGTTTTGTAGGTTTGTCAGTTAAGAAATCACAGAAACTGGATTCAACGCATTCGGAGTTCCACATAAAGAGTTATGCTGTTTACCGTGCTGCTGTCCAGTGGCGTTATTTGACTGCATGCGTTGGTTTCAGTTTAGGGTTTCTAGTTAATTCGTGAGTCTCCGGGGGTGCGTGGTAGAACGTTGTTAAGTAGTGTCGAGTTCTTCGCGGTCTTATTTCAGTTGTTTATTTGTTTAGGAGGAGAAGTCTCGGTTTAGAGCACCACCTTTTCTCGCCGCGTGTGCAAGCCGCGGAAGGCAAATACTCTGTTGTTCATATGATTGGTGTATGATGTTTGCTTGATGATTTTATTGTGTTTTCTATTATCCACAAGAATATTCAAGATTTGTGTCCCTTTCTTATGTGTTATTTCCATGAGTACATATATGATGTCTTTCGTAATTCATACTTCAGTTCATGCATCCTGTTTCATGTGCGTTCCACGGGAGTGGATTTTAAGACCCATCAATTCCAGTATGGGCACGTAAGACCCACCAGTCCAATGTGGGCAGTTCTGGACACCCATATGAAACGTTCTTCATACGGGATTGGGATCCCCGTATTTTGGTTAAATGCGGGCTTAAGTGCACATCGACGGGTGTGTCACTAGCTATACCGGTATATGCATGTGTGCAGTCCATTGAGTATTTCCGTTCATTCCATACATTCATATTTATTCATTTGCTGAATGTTCAATACCCTTGAGGAGGTTGACTTGTTGATTGCCTGTTCGTTTATTCATTGTACTTGCTGAGTCTTGGACTCATTGTTGCGTTGTTTGTTTATTTTAGGTATTCCCTGATGTTGGCTCACTCGGGACGGAGTAGACACGCACTATTCAAACACATCAACCTATTCAAGTTCAAGATTTAAAATTTAGTTCTATCTCTCATTCATTATTGATGAATCAGATAAATAATTCTAAATGGTGAAGGAAGGATACCTTCTCCATGTTACAGTTGATTTATTATTGCTTGTGAACCTTCAATATTGATGAACAGAAATAAACAATTTAGATGGTGAAGGAAGGATACCCTCACCATGTCATGTTTGATTTGGTATTGTCATTAGATGAGATGCATTATTCATGTTCTTCCGCTTTGTGTTGTATGTTAGAGTATTTAGGTGGCATCTTGGCTGTCCAAATAGCTAGTGTGTTACAGTTGGTATCAGAGCGAGCTTTAGGTCCGTGGTTACTAGAAAATTATTAAATTGACACACTGTGCACAGTAGGCGGGGTTGGGAAATCCATTGTTTCCGCATTTCTATTGTTATGTTCCATTTGTTGAGCAATTGTGGAATTGTTTTGGTACTATCTTTCTTGTTGTTAATCTATGATATTGTGTGATACCTTATACCTATGAATTTATTTTGTGACCGTTGAGATGATATTCTCTATTCATAGTTGATTATTGGCTATGGGTGACATTGAGAGGTTGAGGTCATGGTGGTGGCCCTGGGTTTTGTCAGGTTACACCACCGTTCGTGGTAACAGAATAGAGTAGTATCTACCCCTAATACCATAGTTGAGTGTTGAGGGTGAGTGTCTTTAGAAAATATTATTCTCTTCCTTGATTCTGAATGTGGCCAGTTCTGGTAATAGTTGTGTTTGATGAAGTTTTATTGAGTTGGTGTTTTACATTTCTTCTGATAAGTTTTCATTGGACTTTCTTGGATCCATAAATCGACTACTTGTTCTCTAGACTGTTGGTCTAAAGTTGTTTCTTGGGATTGTTGGATATCGGCAAAAAATATATCTTTTCTTGGGAGTCCTGCCCTTCTTATTGGAGAATGTGAATTATTTATTCGCTGAGTATTCTGGATATTGAAAGTTTTCTGTTGCAAGTTCTTTATCATATGAAGGCTTTGGCTTTACGTATTCCTTTTGGATTATTTCCAGTGTTGAAATTTAATGCCTTTTTTTCTGAAAGATTGGGTTAAAATCTTTAAGTGATGTCTTGACATGCTTAAGTAAGAGGTGTTAATTAAATGAATTAATTATTATGGAATGAGTTATCAGTTTTGGGTTATTAGCTTTGCGCAAACAGTTTATTCTTAACTACTATCCATGGAAGTGAATTGCTTATTGTGAGATGTCGTTGTATTTAGTACATGATGAGTTTTAGATAAGAGTTTCTCCATATTTGTTCAAGAACCTATTGTTGTTAAGAAGTGTGGAAAATGTGGATGTATTGGGTTGATCTTTACGATCGAGTAATCTGATAGGTATGTTAGATGAGTTGGAATCTAGGTCCTCTTTCGGTTATTCTAACCACTAGTGATGGTTAAGTTAAGGATATGTTCGAATGTTGCCTTGATAGATATTAATCTTGAATCTGTTTTCTATTTGGATCTTGATGATCTTATTTGAATGATAGCTTTACTTGATTCTTGCCATGCTAGAAATTATTGAAACATGTTTAAATGACTAGATGAACGATGATGTATCGCCTTGTGAAACCTTGTCTTATGTCTCCTATATTATGGTAGTTAAGGACCTTTCATTCTAATTGCTGAACATATGTTAGAATGTTGATTATATCCTCTTAACTGTTGTTGAGTTTGCAAACAGAGGTAGGATCATGATTGTGCCATGTGTGGCTAGAGAGCCTTTAGTGTGTACTATCTTGGCGTCGAGTGTCAGTAAGAGTTAAATGGATGAAAGCTAATAAGAGATTTATGTTGGTGTACATTGGTGAGATTGACATGTTCTTTTATCATTTTGTGAAAGAGTTTGTTTCAATTATGAGGTTTTTGTACTAGGCTTTCCCTAGATCAAGTATATGCAATCTTATTTAGATTTTAGAGACATAATAAAGTAGTTCATTGTGTTTCTTTTCAAAAGTTCATGAAGTGGTAAGAGATTATGATGATTCTTACTAATAGCTTATTATTTCGTTGAATAGTGTGATTGTCAGACTGTGGTTGTGATGATAATGTTGAACGAATTATAAGAAAAAAAATTTGATCATTTGCATGATATTGTTTTAGTGAAAGTGTTTCGAGTTTTGCGTTTGTTATCTTTGGATCTCATGAGTTATGTGGTAATTGAGTCTGTTTCGAGCAAAGAGACGGGTTGAAAGGTTTTATTGGTTCTTAAGTGGTTCCTATAATTTGGTCTTAAGAGTTTATCTTGTTTAAGCTGGCAAAGTGGTGTGGTAATCACAGAAAATAACTTTCCTGGTTAAAGGAAGGAGTGAAGTAAAAGTATTTGAGATTTAAGTCGCGTTTCGCAACTTGCAGTTTGTTTGAGTGTGCTTAAACTTTATGCATTTGTTCCATAAGAGTTTACCAATTTTCAAAGGACAATATCTTCTTCTCATTTGTAGTTTGGTATTCGCTTATAGCAGGACTTGAGCCATCAACTGTTGACTTCCTCTATGTTTTCCGAATTCTTGCCTAAGTGACTATTTCCCTTGGTGCTGTGTTTACTTCGAGCAGTAAATGTCTTCATTTGTTTTCTTCTTTTGAGGAGGGATCCACCGATTCATTTCACAGTGGTTTTTCGAAGTGTTTATTCAATGTGGTTGTGGAACCTTGGATTGTAAGTTAATCGAGGAGCATTGAAGGATGAACTAATTTTGTGTATAATTCTTGGAGATAATTTTTATTAGATGTAATGTTTGCCTTTGAGGCTAAACTAATTGCATTGTTGCAACTATTAGAACCTATGGGGATTTGTGATCCAAGATCCTTTATTCAATTCGGTGGAACATTAGAACTTTTGAAATGATGGGAATATTACTCGATGTATTAGAGTGTCGCGATTGGGTACTGCTGCGGTTGTGCGGATGAATTATGATGGTGTTGTAACGAGTAGTATTAGCGAAGTAATCTGATCGTTAAAGCGATTAATGAGATAGTCAAGATTATTGGATTATTGCGAAGAATGACTTGGACTTAATAAGTAACTCTTTAAGAGTTACAAATCTTGATAAAGATAATTGGGTCGAAGAAATGTTTTCATGTTGATGTCAATGCGCGAGTATGTTTGGATTGTGAGAATTTAGGATTTAATTTGAGGATTTCCTATCTTCTATATGAGAAGTTCGTGGTAGGAGTCTTGAGTTTAATTTTGGACTTCACATTTTGTTTTGCTAGGGCTTTGGGTCGCTCAATGATTATGTGTAGAGGAAGTAGGATAAGGGCGGATTGCGAACAGTGGGATGATCATTTATAACACCCTTCTGATGTAGTACATGAAAGTGTGTGATGTGAAATCTGAGTTGTTTGTTCTCAAAGGGTTGAGGTGATATGATATTGTGAGAGATCTAATTTGGGGATACTTTCTGAGTGCCATCTGTCAAATTAATTCTGTCAGTAAAGGAAATCGTTTAGAGAATGTTTTGGTGAGATCATTAGAGCCTCTCTTCAAAGGTGTAGATGATGTGTTTCGATCTGGGGTTTGGCGTTGAGATCGCCAAGGTAAGAGTAACAAGTTGGTGTGTTGTGCGATGATTGGGATTCCATAGTTTGAGAGAAATTTTAAGCTCTGAAAGAGAAACCGATAAATTGATGCTTCCTCAAGAAGTAGATCGTCTTCCTGATTCTCGTTTGAGTTTTGTGCTGTTGACCAATGTCTTTTGCAAGTTGAGGTTGACTTGATTTTGGCATATGTGGTTCCTATCGGTTCAGGAAGAATAAAGGAATGTTCTTGATTTGGGCATTTAAGTGATTTCTCCTTTAGATTTCATGACGTTTATTCGCAAATTGCCCACTTGGAAAGTGGAAATGTTTTCGTGATGAATTTTTTGATTTTGGATTTGACTCTCTTGGTGGGGCATTGGCATTGTGTGGTTGCGATGTAATCTTTTATTTTCAGTTGGGTTCTGTTTGTAAAAGAGTTTGATTAAAGCAAGTTTTTCTCTCTTTTGTGCATTCTGGGTTAAAGGAGGTGCTCCTTGTTAAGAGGAAGAGCTCGACTGAGAGATGGAACAATAGTTCCGTGTGTGCTATGCAGATTGCGTGGTTTGGTACTAATAGGGAAGGATGTCCTGAGGTACATTGTTTGCTTCTAGAAATTGCGGGTAATGTTGGAAGATGACGTTTTGCTAGGACCATATCGAGTCCTGGTGTGGGTGCACAACGTTTTGTATGACCCGTGGTTGAGAGAGTATTTGAGAGTCTGGAGTGTGAGGTTTCGTTAGGGGCGATGAACAATGAGTAAAACCTTCCATTCGAGTCATGTCCGTTGAGCGAACTTGAAAAGGTCGAGACAAGTGTTGAGGTGTAAGACGATGTAACCCATCAAGGTGACGTGGTCCCATAGGTCTGAGAGAGAGGCCACATGGGAGCTAGAGACTCGCGTCTTGTGAGCAATATCCGAACTTGTTCACATCAGGTGTGTATTCTTTGTTTTGATTTTCCAGTCTTGGTTTTCTCTCATTTGGTTCAGTGTTTAGATTCAGGGTCGAATCCTGTTAAGGGGGGTAGAATGTGATATCCCGTCCTTGTTTTGGAAGAAATATGTTCGAATTCGAGTTCTAGAGAGAAATTTTCGGCGTTGCGTCGGTTCTTTCAGTGTTGGGCCTAGGTCTTTGGGCCAGAAGACCCAAGAAGGGGGCAATGTGGGCCAAGGGGGGGCCTGCCGTGAGGCCCAAGGGCAGCCGTGAGGCCCATTGGGGGGCTGGCCAAGTGGCCTTTGGGGGATGGTTAACCCTAGTTTCTCCCCACCTTTCCCACCTCCTCCCTTGTGGCCGCCACCCCTACCTCCTCCTCCCCCTTGCGCCCTTTCTCCTCCTCCCCTAGGGATGCCCCATCCCTGGTGTTGCGCCTCCCCCTCCTCGAGCCGCTGTCCTTTGGTGCCGACCGCTCTCGCCGCTGGCCAAGAAAGGAGAGGAACTTTGCGGGGTTGCTGTTCAAGAAGGAAAGGAGACCTCTCCAAGGAACCTCATCATCTTCCTGGTGTTCCAAGGGTAACGGTTGTTGTTTTTGTTGTTTGGGTGGATCATAGAATGTGATTTTGGGTAGGAGTGATTGAATTAAGTTCTGTCAGTTCTAGAATCAATTCTGTCCAGAGTTTTGCGTGGCCCGTTTCGGTTTCTTAGAGGCTGATTCAGAGGTTTTGATCTCCTATAGATAATTAGAGGATGTTCTTAGCTTTCGGTGGCCGCCAAGAACACTTGATTCCGATGTTAGAGTCAAAAGATATGATAGTTTTAGTATCCGCTGTCCAGTTTTCTGACGCGATTAAGCTGTTGTGTTAATTCATAAATTATGTTTTTGTAAATGGCAGAATCTGGGTTTTCACCCAACTAGGTTATTGTGGGTAATTAGATAAAATTTTCAGATTGATAAAGAATGATTAATTCGGAGTTACCAATTAAAAGTTATGATCGTTTTATTACTATTGTTTCTGCGTTTAGACAGTTTCTGTCATGGAAGTTCCACCGTCTGGGAGAGTGTCAATTTGGCCGAATTAGATCATCTTGACAACTAGAGTTTTGTAGGTTTGTCAGTTAAGAAATCACAAAAACTGGATTCAACACATTCGGAGTTCCAGATAAAGAGTTATGCTGTTTACCGTGCTGCTGTCCAATGGCGTTATTTGATCGCATGCATTGGTTTCGATTTAGGTTTCTAGTTAATTCGTGAGTCTCCGGGGGCGCGTGGTAGAACGTTGTTAAGTAGTGTCGAGTTCTTCGTGGTCTTATTTCAGTTGTTTATTTGTTTAGGAGGAGAAGTCTCGGGTTTAGGAGCATCACCTTTTCCTGCCGACGTGTCGCTTCGCGGAAGGCAAATACTCTGTTGTTCATATGATTGGTGTATGATGTATGCTTGATGATTTTATTGTGTTTTTCTATTATCCACAAGAATATTCAAGATTTGTGTCCCTTTCTTATGTGTTATTTCCATGAGTACATATATGATGTCTTTCGTAATTCATACTTCAGTTCATGCATCCTGTTTCATGTGCCTTCCACGGGAGTGGATTTTAAGACCCATCAATTCCAATATGGACACGTAAGACCCACCAGTCCAATGTGGGCAGTTCTGGACACCCATATGAAACGTTCTTCATACGGGATTGGGATCCCCGTATTTTGGTTAAATGCGGGCTTAAGTGCACATCGACGGGTGTGTCACTAGCTATACCGGTATATGCATGTGTGCAGTCCATTGAGTATTTCCTGTAATACTCCGGAAGTGTGAGAAGTCAAGAATCGGGTTAATTAAATTTAATCGGTAGAGAATTATTTAATCGGGGAAGAGTTTATTTTCAGAATTCGTCAAATCATGTTTAGAGAGGGGCTTGTCCGCTTGTTCTCATCCACTTGGGCCTGGGCCTTGGCCCATCTAGCCTAGTATTGGCCGGCCAAAGGGGGGGAGGTGCCACCCTCCCAAACCCTAGCCGCCCCCCCTCCCCTCCCCTTTTCCCTCCTCCCACTTGCAGCCGCCCCCTTCCCCTTCCCTTGGCCGACTCCTCCCCTCTCCCTTGCGCCTCCCCTCTGCCCAGATGCTGCTCCCTCGCTACTCCCCTTCGTCTAGGCTGCTGCCCCTTGCGCAAGAAGGAGAAAGAGAGGAAGAGAAGAAGGAGAAGAAGGAGAAGAAGATCTTGTGTGGGATTGGTTCAGCAAATTCTAGCGGTTCTACAAGGGTAACGAGATGCCTTCCCCGCTGTTTGATCCATAGTAGATGCGAAACCGATTAGAATTGTTGGTTAAATGTTGGGCTGCAGAAGATTCGATTCTGTCCAGTACCTTGCGTGGGGATTTTCGTGTATTTAGAGGCTTAATTTTAAGATTCCATCTCCTAGAGTTATGTGTGTTATGTCGTTATCTTTCAGTAGCCGCGAAGATCACTCGATTCCGAGGTCTGAGTCAAAAGTTATGGTCGATTTAGTATCTGCTGCCAGAAATCTGACGAGAATAATCTGTCTGGATATTTCCTAAAATATGAAAGGGAAATTGGTGGAATCTGAAAGTTCACACAACTAGGTTATTGTAGATAATGCGATAACCTTTTCAGATTGATAAAGAACGATCAATTCGGAGTTACCTATTAAAAGTTGTGGTCATTTTAGTTTTGCTGTTCGTTTGTGTAGGCAGTTTCTGTACTGAAAGTTCAAACAATGGTTAGCCTAATATTTTGGCCGAATTAGATTATCGTGTCAACTAGAGTATTGTTTATGAGTCAGTTAAGAATCTACAGAAATTGGGTTTACCTCTTTTGACTTCCAGTTCTTGAGTTATGTCAATTACCGTGCGCTGTCCGAAGCGGTATATGGCAGGAAACGTTGTTTTCAGTTTCAGCTTTGTAAACTCGTTTTGAGTCGTCAAGTAGCGATGTAGAATGCCGATTAGTAGCGCTGAGTATATTATGTCTTAATTGAAATTATTTTACCTGTTTAGGAGGTGAAGCCTCAGGTTTAGGAGTATCATCTTTGCCGCTAACGCGTCGCATCGTGGAAGGCAAGTAAATGTAGCGGTTGTGCTACGGTTTAACCCGTTGTTCTTACTACTTGCACTATGCATGATTGACGTAATGTTAAGCGATATGCCATGGTTACATGTTTTCTAAGTATGAATGTGGTAGCAAGATATTAATCAATTGCTATGTTTGGATGAGTTTGGGTAGTATTGTGGTAATTTGCTTAATGAGCCAAATGCGGAGTATGAAAATAAACTCAAGGTGGACATGTTGATAATTCCTTGTGGTTACATTCATGATGATCATGTTGTGGTCTATGTGGTAGAATTCCCTTTAGATCGATTGATTTTGATCTTGGTGAATCGAGTGGGGTTATGTGGTAATGGTTTTATGACACAATGGTATTGTGCTTAATGAGACACATGTGGATTATGAGGAAGTATTCATGATGAGTATGTTGTTGACATTCGTGGTTAAATTCTTGTGGTTTATGATAATCATATCATTCATGACATGTCATAACATTTGCATTGTGGATGTCGCGCTTATAGCGCGACCGTGCACGGTACAACATCGTGCATTGCAGTAGCACGATGTACACTTTTACCTTATTGGGTAAAGGTGCGAGTGGAGCATAGCATGCATATGCATTACATTGTGGAAAGATCATTTGCATACTTATGCAATATATTGAGGTGAAGTTATTTTGCAAACAAACGCAACTTCATAGTTGCAATGTGGAAATTGACTCGGAGAGTCTCTTGTGGTATGAGTAATGTGGTTGTGGTGGTGGAATGGGGTTCATCCCTTGTGGTATGGTAGAGGTTGTGATTGTGGCATGAGATTCTTCTCTCTTGTGGTAATTGTTGATAGCAGATTGTGGATCGAGAAATAGTAAAGTTATGAGGTAAAACATGTTAATACTTTATTGTCATTGGTAGTGGTAGTGGTGAATAATATGAAGCGAGTTGATCAAGATTCAATTGTTGATATTTTACTATCATTGGTAGTAAATATGGTTGAGGCTATAATTGTGATCATTATGGGAATTGGATATTGATGCTTAATATCTTTGTAGTTAAATTAGCTTGTAAATGAATGTGGATTCACATTATGGATGTGGACATATGGATACTTTAATGATGTTGTATATTTGTTTGTAGTCCGAATAGCACATTAAGCAGTTTGCTTGCTTTGAGATTTTATCTCACCCTTGTTGTTTCTTTCCCCCTTTGAGGTGATTCTTAAGCATTCTGGGATGGGTAGAGCGGCACTACAATAATGCACTCAATTCATAGATTCATGTTTGTAATAAAGTTGAGAGGAAATTAGCCTAATGACTAGCTTTTGCGAGTGTTACATCGAATTATTATTGATGAATTTGTGGACTACACTTGGTTTAATCTGCTAGAGGTTGTTTAATTATTGAACTTGTTACCGTTATCTTTATTCCCTTAGTTGTTTATGCTTCCGCTTAGTGCTTCTTGTCTAGAGTTGCTACGAATTAATTTTGTCTTGAAATTATTGGCTAGTGTAGAGTGGTTATGTAGCATTCTGGGATAATGTGGATCCTAGGGTGTTACATTTCCGTTCATTCCATACATTCATATTTATTCATTTCTTTGAATGTTCAATACCCTTGAGGAGGTTGACTTGTTGATTGCTGTTCGTTTATTTATTGTACTTGCTAGAGTCTTGGACTCATTCTTGCGTTGTTTGTTTATTTTAGGTATTCCCGATGTTGGCTCACTCGGGACAGAGTAGACACGCACTATTCAAACACATCAACCTATTCAAGTTCAAGATTTAAAATTTAGTTCTATCTCTCATTCATTATTGATGAGCTGTATTAAATAATTCTAAATGGTGAAGGAAGGATACCTTCTCCATGTTCTGATTGATTTATTATTGCTTGTGAACCTTCAATATTGATGAGCAGAAATAAACAATTTAGATGGTGAAGGAAGGATACCTCACCATGTCATGTTTGATTTGGTATTGTCATTAGATGAGATGCATTATTCATGTTCTTCCGCTTTGTGTTGTATGTTAGAGTATTTAGGTGGCATCTTGGCTGTCCAAATAGCTAGGGTGTTACAGACATGCTCAATACCAATAAACCTTTCCATGATCTTCCCTTCTTTATTAAGAAACCTACATAGTATGAATTTTTTTGAGTTAAAACAAAACCACAATGCACAAATCATAAATGATAAAACTAAAAAACATTATATGTACAACTAACCTCACAATCACGGACATCTGCTCCTTTATTGATGAATCACGGGCCTCATCAATAAGGACTGCGAAGTTCCTATCTCCAATCTCATCCTTAATCACCTGTGTGACCTCATGTGCACAACATTTTGCGAGTTCCTTCTGTATATCCGGACAAAGCATCAAACAATTACCACTACCCTCAAATTCAAAAGCCTCCTTCACATCTGTCTTTTTATCTATGTACCAATCCACCATCTCTCTGAAATTGCCCTTGTTCATGGAAGTTGAAGATTCATCGTGTCCACAAGCTTCACCTTCTTGAATGAGATATCTTATACAATCTAAAGAAGCGATCAAGCGAATCTTGTATGCAATTTGGACTCCTTGCTATAAGTATTTAATTTATGATCTACACTTGCTCTTTGATTCTGAAAATCTTCACAATCTAGTATTGCAATGTTGTGAACACTAGTAGGTCCACCAACATGTTGATTGAAAGATTCCATAGCACTTCTCCAACTCACATACCCAACTTTTGTGAAGACACCCCTCCCAAAGTGAGTAGGGTGTGATGGTTTCTTAAAAAGAAAGCAATAGAAACAAAAGGCGGCATCCTTTTCCACACTATATTCCAACCAATCGAACTTCTTATACCATGATTCTTGAAAGGATCTTAAGATTGAACCTTGCAATTTTTTGGGAAAATCATGACCAATTGGTTGAGTTGGACCCTTCAACAAATATGCTCTCCTAACTTGATCTCTAATCTCATTAGGATAATCTTCAATTGGTTTGCGACATGCTGGATCTGCAATAATATCATCTGGATTAAATTCATGCTGAACCTTTTTGCTTCAGTTCTGCCTTCTATGGTTGGAGGTTCTTATTCGTTGCATTATTTGAGAAATATTTGTGCAAAGTTAAGCTTCTCCATTTTGTAAATCTAAAAACAATTAAACAACAACCACTCAACCACTAATTAAACAAATTGACTAATCAACTAGTGCCTACTATCAATTAAACAATAATTTACTAATTGGGGGATTAAACAACAAATCTCGGTCAGTCGGTCACGGCCTCGGGCCTCACCACATCCACATGGACTTTGTGGTCACGACTCCATGTCACCCACTCCCAATCACGATCGCACACACGACACAAGAGCACAAGTGCTGGCGAAAAAATTTGGGATTCTTCATTCATTTCAACGCCTGGTTGCGGTGCACGCCTCACTAGCTCACCTCGTTCGGCGCGGCGAGGCGAGGGGCGATGGCGAGTCCACCGATGTGGCGATGGGCCGATGGCTGATGCGCCGATGCCGCCGCCCGCCAGGAGCCACCGTGGCCTCGCCCGCCGCCCTCCAGGCGCCACCGCCCGTCCGCTGCGGCGCCTCCCCCTCGACTCGAGTGGTTGACCGCCTCTCCCTCGCCCGCGGCGGCGCGGGCTGCGAATCGGCGGTGACGGTGAGTGGGTCTCTCTTCTCGACTTCGGTTTCGGTCTCCTTTGCGGAATCGAGTGTTACATTCGGTATTCGGCCGCTCGCCTACTCGTTACTTTGTAACCTGTTCCTCTTCCTCATCGATTTGGGCCGGGCGCCGGATCCGCGAGATCCATGTCGCCAGCGATTTGGGCCGGTGAAGCCAGGCTGGGCCTTAAGCCACCGAGGTCCTTAGCCCTTAGCGGCTCTTCTTCAACAGAGTCTTCTTCAACCTCGATCGGACCAGGTCCTCCATCTCTATGCCTAAGCCCTCGGCTGTGGGAGGAGGGGATCTTGGGGTATCGTGGTGGGAGGAGGGGGTGCTTGAGCACCCACAAGCACCCACCTTGGATTCGCCCCTGAGTATAGTTCTAGTTGACGAGTTTAGGGCTAGGTTTAGTTTAGTTTAGTTCTAGTTGACGAGTTTCGTCTCAATTGTAGAGCCTGTGATTCAACTTTGAGGGAGAAGATACGTGATGAATATAAAACAAGCAATATAAAATTAAACTATGCTAACGAGCTAGTCTTGGTTTTTAAATATAGAATAAGTAATTTGAGATTAAACCATATTAACAAGCCTTATGGTCACAACAACGCTGAGGCATTTTTTTATTTTCACAGCCGTGCATGACGACCTCCGAGAAGGTTGAGCCCAAAGGATTTTTTTTTTTTTGTCCGAGGAATGTTCGGTGATACGGCCCCACATGCCAATATTACTTCAGGTTGTGTTACCAATGGTCAATCTGAAGTTACATGTTTATTCGGGTAATGTTTTATGCGAAGAAAAGAGGAAAGAAGAAAAGGCCAACAGGAAGAGAGGGTGGAGGCGCCGACCAGCACAGGGCTCGACCAGTGCACGGCGCCAGTCAGCGCGAGGAAACCGGCGACTCAGTGCACGACCCAAGAAGAAACCAGGTTGGCTAGCGCGTGGACCAGGACGAGATCAGGAAGGATTTTTTTTTGAACAAGGGATAAACCCAGCTTTTATAAAGCTGATATAAGATCTTACACATGGATTCATACAGACTTCAAGCTGAGATTATCAGCTAACAAGAAAGCAAGAGCAACTACTGAAACTCAAAGAGAACAAGCAAACAGATTAGCCACTAAAAACAGATTCCAAAGAAACGACCACAAGCTGCGGGAAGCCAATACAGACTTCGACAAGACTAATACAAACTTAAACTTTGTGATCCTTGTAAAACGACTTTATCCATTTTTCAGCCAAGTTGATCACATAGGTCACCTCCTTCTGCTCCACTTTTTTATCAGAACTCTCCACCTCTGCAAACAAGATATAGATTTGAAAATAACTTCTATTGGTTAATTAGGGAAAACCTTCTCAATTATTATTTTATTTCTGACTTTCCAGAGCGTTCACACCATAGCTGCAAAACTGAATAAAACCATTTGATAGCTTTTAGCACCCCTAAAATCTAACCAATTCTAGTGAAAGTCCTCTAAAGAAACTGGGATATTATCCTAATTAAAGAAATCTTTAGTACAAGTTTAAGCAAATTTTGCTAAAACACATTTAAAGAAAATATGATTTGTTTCATCCACAACCCCACAGAGAATACAATTTTTATTTCCTTTCTAATTTTCCTTTTAGATTAGCTGTCGTTGATCAGGAAGGATTTCACGCTAGATAAGGAACCGACTTGGAGAAGGCAAGGAATCAATATACTTGGTGGTGGGTTCAGAGAAGATTGTTTTCTATTTACTCTAGATTCTGATTGTGTAGTCTTAGTTTAGTCTTAGGAGTCCGACTGGGGGATTGTAAAGCAGTAAATTTTAAATGTGCCTTAGTTTGGTTCTCTTGAGCTCCTGTTAAAAACCAGTTTCGGTTTATTTGAGAAGTCGGTTTTATAGAGGAGTCCTAGTTAAGTAGTACTTCTAATCCGTATGGCCTGCGTATTGTTTGTCGGCAGAACCCATTATGGTCGGTTTGTCTCTCTCGTGGTGAGTCCCCAGTCAGTTAGGGAGTCTTTTTAATCTAAGTTGTTAATACCATTCTGGTAGGTCATACCGGTCAGTATATACTGTACCGTTGCCTAAAGCGGTATGTAAAAACCTGCGTACAGTACCGTGAAAATACCGGTCATATCGGCTTAATACCGACTTAATACCGGTCATATTGATGGAATTGATAATACCGTCTATTAAATTATATGTTATATTTGATAGTACTACTATGTATTTAGAATAATACTATAAGTGATATTTGGTGTGCATATAATTAAACAAATATATACTTATAAATATATATATATATATATATATATATACTCGTATTATTATTTTAAATCTGAAACGGTACGCTGGTATAGATTGGTACCGAAACGTACCATTGTAAGAACTAAATCGGTCCGGCCTCCGTGCAGGTATTGACAACTTTGCTTTTTATTGTTTGGTTCAGCAATAGGACAGGGTTTGTGCGTGAGCTGGGGTATAAATGCCTATGGTCGGGTCCTTGCATCCTACTTTTTGCAAAGAAATACCAGAAAATCTTCGATGGTTTTGACGGCTTGTCGTACCTGTGGAGCAGGTCAAAGACGTGTTAGTTCTTGAAATTGTCCCTGGAATCTATACGATTCTCACTCTCAGTTCGTGCTCAACTTGTTGAGCACAGTGTGCAATAGCTAGTGCTATGGGAGTTGCGTTGTTCTTGTGCAAAACCGAGCCTAATTGCTGTTGGAGCTGTCCAAGGAGATAACTTTGCTGCTGTTCGTACCGCGAAGATCGGGCCAACCTAAGTATCATCTAGTGTGCCGGTTGATCCGTGTCATTCCGTGTCAAAGGTTCGGTGTCAAGACATTTGGCTGGATCTTTAAGTTTGTTAAGATTATACGGGATATACGGATGTCACAGCGAAAGATTCAACGATGGAGAGAAAAACGGCAGGCTATGAGACTTACTGTGGGCCCGGACCTAGAAGCTAGGTAGCCCCGAGAATTGTTGGTGCTCTTATATATACGTGGTTTGCTTCTCCCCTCCTCATCAAGGTCATTCTTCTCTCTTCGCATCCATAAGGAAAGGAAATAAACACTCCTCATTGGTTGTCGTCGTTGTTAGGGTTTAGCGGCAGCGATGGCGGCGCCGTGGGAGGACTCAACATGGAGTGATCGGTCCGGGCCCGAGTACCGCTGCTATGTGCGCAACCTCCCCTGGGCCACCGACGAGCGCTCCCTCAAGGATGCCTTCGCCTCCTACAGCCCGGTCAGCACCGAGGTGAGCGGGTTTCGTTCGGTTCGATGGCTGCTCGATGGTTCTGTGAAGTTAATTTCCGCGTCGTTTTCTTGGTTTGGATTGTGTTTTTGCTGCTTGTTTGTTTGTTGCACGTTTACATCCGATCTGTCGTCGATCTCTTCCAGGACGAGCTTGATCTCTCTGTTCACTTATCCATAAAACTAATTGTTAAAGTAGAATCGATAGTCGCTTTCCTGGATTCTCCACACCCGTTTCTTCTTTTTCTTCCTTTGCTTTTCGTTCCCAGATCAAGGTGAGATTTCTGTCCTGCTAGATAGTTGACTAGTTGTTGATCACCGTTTATTTCTCGTCGTTTGGTCTAAGTTAATCTTTTGCCCATGTTATATCTAACTAATATGCCGCCGTACGTGATTCCATTTTTTTCAGATCGCCATCGACCGGGAGACGGGGAGGCCGCGTGGTTTCGGTTTCGTCACCTTCGAGGACAACAAGTCGGTGCAGGACGCCATTGCGGGCATGAACGGCCAGGAGCTCGGCGGCCGCAACATCACGGTCGACCGGGCCCAGCATCGCTCCCGCCGCGCGAGGGCGTGAACAACGGCAAGGATCTCGGCCGGCCCCCGCCCCTAGGCCCTAGCTAGTTATCCTATCGTTTTAATTGTCGTCGTTTCAAGTTAGGTATTAAGTATCGTCATCTTCAAAAAAAAAAATCTTAGTATCGTGTCGTCGTTCCTCGTTTGGTTTAGGGTTGTGAAATGGAACCTACGGTGATGTTTTTATGTGGTCGTCCGGCCGGCCCGGCCTTTCCGGGGTATCCTTTGCTTATGGTTGCCAAACTTTTAATCTTTACGTTTTCAATCGACTGCATTATTTGAAGGGGCCTGATGATTTTGGCTAAAAACACAGTAGTATACTGCCCTGTAGAGAAAAGGGCATGCGATTTGTGACTGTTTTTGTGGCACTTTCTCGCGAGTCGTACTCGGTCGCCTGGTCTCGCTGTACGCCCAATTGATCATCTATATGCTCTGTTTTGTGTGCATGTTATCACTTATGAATGTTGTCGTCTGGAGTATCACAGCCGTATATTTTTGCATTACAATTAATAATTGCAATTTGTATGATTAAGAGGCAAAATTTTGCATATTACTAACTTTGATTCCAAATATAAGTCTTGGAGGGGCGGAGGGAGGGTGGGCTGGGGGCCTGGCCTCCTCCAACAGCCTGCTAATACAGCATTAGGTACTTAAATATTTGGGCATCATTAGCACAATTATAAGCCCTAGCCCCCCTAGTTCTAAGCCCAAGTTTCATATAACATTTGGAACCCATGTAGAAGCAAGCTAGCAGCCCAATTAGGAGGAATAGGAAGAGACGAGCTGCAGCCGTATTTCTTTCTGTACGCCTGTTCCGCTCCTCGCCTCCTCGTAGATCTAAGTTTAAATTAATACAGATGTAATCTTATTCGTATTTTGCATAGCATTATTGTCTTGATATATATGGTTATAACTATGAGATTGGTGAATCAAACTTGGTTCTATTTTGCTTGTTATTTGTGCCGCCCCCCTATGTCGGATTCCTGGCTCCGCCTCTGGACATTAACACAGTCTCCGGTGGCGTTTTGACAATAATTTTCTTTGAAAATATATCGTTACAAATAAAAATAATTACACATTATGAAAGTATATTTCGTAATGGATCTAGCATTACCAATTTTATGTTGTCAAACTTGATAATTTTTTATATATTGACGATAAAAGCTAGAAATGTTTGATCGGAACATATTATAAAACGACTTATATTTGGAATCAAAGTTATTATGTAATTTCAATTCATTTGGACAGTCTTCTAATTAAGTCACCGAAACAACCCAAATACAGTACATTTTTTTAGGGGACAAATGTTGTACATATAAGTGCATATTATTACCGTGTTTTAGTGATTTTGGACTTCTTATTTTCATGCTTGGCCTATGCACAGAAGATATTCCAATCAGTGGTAACGGAGATCGACGACTATCATTGTGTCATCATTTATCATTGCATTTTTGGTTTTTATTCAAGCGTACTATCATAGCTTGTGGTAGCATACTTTTTATTGAGCAACATTGGTTTGTTGCTAAGAAGATATTGTAGTTTTAGAAATTTTTATGAGGCAACTATTGCTTTCTCCGTCTACTATCAATATCTCCTATTATTGTGCATAATATTTTACAGATTGCTACTCAATTAAAAATGTATAAAAATGACTTAGTTTTACACGAGGCTATTGTTGCTATGAAAATTAAATAACTTAAATATTAGAGAGAATTCCCTTATATGTATTTGCTTTTATCTTAGATCCTAGAGATAAAATTGAATCATTTGCTAATATTCTTATTCTTTTTAGTGATACTACATGACTAGACTATACTAACTATTTTGCAAAAGTTCGTTCTTGATTACACGAGATTTACCAAAGGTATGAAAATAAGTTCCAGAGAGTCCTCTTGCAACAACCTGTAGTAGCCCTCACCTCAAGTAGCAAGACAAATATGTGGGACAAGATCTTCGGTGGCTCTTCCTCCAGGTCTAAATTTTCTTCTACAGCGTCGTCTGTTCAAACAAGAACAACTCTAAGGAGTGGGAAACTATCCTATTTGGATAATGATACAGTGGATTTCAACAGAGAAAACTTTGAAATTTTGCGATGGTGGCATGAACGTAAGTTAGCATATCTCGTGCTATCCATATTTGCACGTGATGTGTTAACTGTTTCTATCTTGATGGTTTCCTCGGAGTCTGCTTTCAGTCTTTCTAGAATATTATTGGAGGAGAGAAGAACACGTCTCACGTGTAAGATGGTGGAGATACTTCTAACCGTAAAGGACTGGGAACAAGTTGATTCACAAACACAACATTATGTGAAAAATCCAGAGTTATTAGAGGTGTTAAAAAATATGTACCTAGATAATGACACGTAGAATAAGGATGTATGTAAAGCCATATGTTGTAATCTTTTTCGTTTGCCAAGGTTTCTCATGTTGAGTTTTTACTTAGCAAATGTTTTAACGAGGCAGCCATTTGAACATTAATAAACCTCTTTATTATATTTTCAATATGTTTGTCTCATTTTTTACAATTTTCGTATCTATTTATGAATGATACCTTTTTCCTGATTTTTTTTCCTGATTTGTTTTCTAATTTTTGGGATTATTTCTGATTTTTTTTGAATTTTCGGGCCTAACGACTTAAGTGGACGGCAACCGCGTCCGGACCAAATAGGCTTGGGCCGGCATGGCACAACATGACAGACCTTCGGGCCATGCCTAGGATGCCTCCCCAGCACGTGGACCAGTACAACACAACCCATCTATTTCGCGTGCGAGGATGGACCGTGTCGAGATGGGTCGAACTGGGCCCATGCCCGTGCCACACCGGCCGTGCCGCCCATCGACCACCACTGTTGGAAGCCCTTCACTTTTATAGCATAACCTGGGAATCTGTTACAACATGCTTTGCTCTGCAGCAGGGTCCTTCTAGCTTGCCATATGAGCAGATCTTATATGATGAGAGCCGATATGGCATGTTCCCAAAAAATTAATTGTACAACACTACAATACTTGATTCCCCATGCTATCACATTAACTAAAAGCTGCATCTTGATTCATGCAGCTGCATCGCACATTCTAGGCTTGGGTACATTAACTAAAAGCTGCATCTTGATTCGTGCAACTGCACTGCACAATCTAGGCTTGGGCTTGAGTAAAACATGAGTGTCTGTTGAGGAACCGTCGTGGCGAGTCCGGTCCGATCGATCATCTTGTAAAAGAAGAAGAATCGCACACAAAAGTACAGGAAAATAAATTGAACACAGAGATATAGGGGCTCTTTTCTTTATCTCTTCTCATGATCAGCCATGTACAATGAATAGCACCCCCTATTTATAAACTAAAAGACCTTGCTAGAGTTTTGGATGGGGCGCCCACCCCATGGGCCAGCTGGTGGGCCAAGTCTATGATTTCCCAACACTCCCCCTTGGGTACCCATCCTCACATGTTCGTACCTCGTCAAAACTCCAAAAAAATCCAGTGGGAAAAATTTAGAGAAAGAGTACATGATACACATTCTGCTGCGTTGCACCAATTACCTCATTAAAAACCTTAGCCGAGAAACTTCAGGAAAACTCGTCAAGGAAAAAAAGTACAATCCACCCAATTTCATTTAATCTCTAGAATTTATTCTTTAGGTACTCGATCTTTGTGATCAAGTTTCAATAATGAGTTCATGAAGATTCTCCCCGAGTTCGCATACATCTCATCATTCCAATTCCATGTGGGCATCTTTCAAAGCTAGACGCTGGAAGTGACTTAGTGAATAAATCTGCAAGATTTTCACATGACTTATTATGTAGTACTTCAATTTCGTTTATTTTTTGCAATTCATGAGCATAGAAGAACTTAGGGTTGATATGCTTTGTGAGATGACTTTTCACATAACCCATCTGCACTTGTACAACACAAGTGCATTATCTTCATAAATAATAGTGAGAGTTTACGGTATTCAATCCACACGACTCTTGGATGTAGTGAATCATCCATCAAGTCAAGCACATTCTCGTGAGGCCTCGTACAGTGCTATCATTTCCGAGTGGTTCATCAAAGTCGATACAAAACTTTGCTTAGACGATTTCCATAAAATTGTAGTTCCACCACACAGGAATACATAGCCTGTTTGTGACTTGGCTGTATACAGGTCCGACAGGTACCCGGCATCTGCATAGCCAATCATAGTCAAGTCTTGGTTCTTTCTGTAGAACGGACCAAGGTCTTTGCTTCCTTGGAGGTGTCGGAAGATGTCCTTTATTCCTTACTAATGCCTTTTGGTAGGTTCTGCACTATACCTTGTTAATAGGTTTACGGCAAATGCAATGTCCGGTCTAGTACAGTTTGCTAAATACATTAGTACTCCTATTGCACTTAAGTACGGGAATTCCGGTCCTAGGACTTCCTCCCCCTCTTCTCTTAGTGCATCTTGATTCTTGTCTTGTTGCAAAGATCTCCGATCATCGGCACTTTGAAGGTATACCTTTTCAAAGCCGGACCCTTCTAACACCTTTTGAGTGTAGATTGGCTGATGCACTAATATCCCTCCAAGGATATGCTCAAACTGCAAGCCTAGAAAATATTTAGTTTTACCCAAATCTTTCATTTCGAACTCAAACTCTAGGTAGAGCTTGCTTACTTAATATCTTCCAGCGTCCCAATGATATTCAGATCATCTACATACCCTGAGATTATACTAAATCCATTCTGGGATTGTCATATAAATACACAGGGGCAATCCTCATTGTTCGTATAGCCTTTCTTGCATGAAAAGTTGCTCAAGCGATTATACCACATCACGCTTTGATTGTTTAAGTGCATGTACAATGATTTTTGAGTTTCACATCATACAGATTTCTATTTGCTCTGTCTTGGTTCGGGACAGGGATACCTTCAGGTACCTTTATATAAATATTCAAATCCAAATCTCCATAAAGGTATGTAGTTACCACATCCATCAATTTTATTTCTTGACGAGGATTTAATAATCATTATTTAATTATTTATCTGTAATTCTTATTATAGATAGCTATATCTCTATATTACCTACAAGTATACCTCTTATTGTTCATAAGGGGGAGCTTAATCAAGTGGTTGTAAGTCTTACTATGACCATTCCGTGGTCATAAGCATTTCTACAACCAGTCTCTAGTCGTAAGCTTTTCTACGACTCGTCCACAGTTGTGAGCCTTCTCTACGAGCACCATGTGGTTGTGAGTTACTCTACAACCTAGTCGGTTACGACTACCCTATACTCGATGGAGTCTACAGATATGTGGGGGGCCAGTCGGTTAGGGAGTCTTGTGCCCCGTGTTTAACACACGAGGTAGTTAATATACGATGTTATTCTCTGTGAATAACTGCACGTTTTATACCTCTGTCAATGACAATAACTACTTGGCGATGTGGGGAGGTTAATTCTCTGATAGCAACCTCCACCAACGTTGGGACATCTCTTGGCTTGGAGGAACTATCACCTTTTCATGTGCTATATAAAGGCTAAAGTCAGAAGGCAAGAGAAGGAAAAAGGGATCGAGAGATAGGCAATTTGGAGCACAAGACATTAGGCTTTAGTCTTCCTCTAGATTGTAAACAGCATACTCAATACAGCAACACAGGAGTAGCGTTATTGTTCTCTCCGAAGAAGGCGTGAGCCTGTATAAAATCCATGTGTCCTTGTCTACGTTGTTTTAATTCTGGAGGACCCCCCCAAATATTCATTCACTCATAAGATCGATAGTAAAACATCAACATTTCTAAATTCAAGTTTACTGCCATTGTGATTAAATATCTAAAGGTGACTCTACCCATGACCGGGGAATATGTTTCTTCATAATCAACTCCGGGACGTTGAGTGAAACCTTATGTAACGAGTCTCTTTTGAACAAATACCCACTTATACCCTACAGGGTGCACATGGGGAGACGTGCGACTTACAGGCCCAACCCAATGGATACATGGAGAGATCCATGAGGATACACTAGGCCTATGTCCAATCTTCAATGTTTAATAAAATTAGTCATTTGGGCGACCCTCATAAACCAATGGATACCTTTGGGTGAGCGGGGAACGCAACAAGGGCGATCCATGATCCTTAGCTTTGCCCCTCGGGCGGGGCGGGTTAGATAGGTTAAGCCGAACGAACCATCCTCACCCCTACAGAGCCTTCGATTCGTGCTCAACTTGTTGATCACGGTGTGGAGTAGTTAGTGCTATGGGAGTTGCATTGTTCTTGTGCAAAACCGAGCCTAATTGTTGTTGGAGCTGTCCTAAGGAGATAATTGTGCTGCTGTTCGTACCGTGAAGATCAGGCCAGCCTAAGTATCATCTAGTGTGCCAGTTGATCCGTGTCATTCGGTGTCAAGATATTTAGCTCGATCTTTAAGTTTTAAATTTGTTAAGATTATACGGGATATACGGATGTCACAGCGAAAGATTCATGTAACATCCCAAGTTTAGACTTGTGTTTCAAATGTAAGAAGATGTGTAGAAATTAAAACTTTTTCTTACATCTTGTATTTCCTGTATGATCTGGAAAATTCTTGTAAAAGAATTATGGAAAAACAAAGTCACAGGTCATTTTGACCAACATCAAGTCCTTCAAAAACAATCTTATCAAACCTTATGATCATCCCTTGGAAATAGTTTCCCCAAGTCCTAGGGTTGGTGTGGAACCCCTCTGAAAAATTTCACATTTGTTGGAGGTTGTTTGAATAGCTTTGAGGCAAGTCAAACCAATTTGAAAATTGGTCAAACCTCAGTCCAGCACATTGTCTAATTTTTAGAGGGAAATGTATAGCACTAAAACCTCTGTGAATTTTACGCAAGGCCAATATCTGAGTTAGCAAGCTCCTGTAAAAAATTTAGAATTTTTGGAGTTAGTTTGCTACCTCAAACAATTCCCCGAAGTTCAACTCTTCTCTAAATCAACAATTCAAACCCAAGTTCGAGTCAGACTCGGGCTCGAGTCCGAGCCAACTCAAACGACTCGGTTGAACCAAGTCCACTTAAGTTGCGTTCTTGCGCATGAGCTGTGCCGTTGGATTTACATCCCACGCTCTCGACCTCCCCTTGTGCTCTAGACCTCGGGCTCTTGAGCACTCTGAGCCATCCAATTTTAATCGAAGGGCTCATGACTTGCCTACTCCTGAACACTAGGAGCTCTGGGCCAATCTCGATCGTCGGATCAAAATCTAACAGCTCGCGAGCACCTAGCTCCTCTGGTCATCTTCTACCTCGCGCGTGCGCTCAGCGATGGGAGGTATGGCTGTCGCCGTGCGCCCATCAGCGTCTCTGGTAGGGACGATGGCGGCGTGGCGCGCGTTCGGCCAAAGTCGTGCTCGTGTTGCTCTGCTCCCTTAGCTCCCGGTTTAGCTGCGGTTGAGCTCGCCGTAGCTCATCTCGGGCCCCCTTCCTTTGTGTCGTTGCCCACTGATCTCTTAATGCCCCCGAGGACCTCCTCTGGCTCCTCTTCCACTCACAATCACCCTCAGCTCATCCTCTTTGAGTTAAACCCAAACCACCATGAACACTCCTTTTTCGCCATTTTTGGCGTGCGAGCTCTTCACGGACGACAGTGTTCGAGTGGACCTCTTGCCCTGTTCCTTGCTTCTCTGAGCACCTCTGGTCCTCACAAACCTTGGCACTAACTTCTTTTCGGGTTGCGTTCACACGTGCAGCTCGGATTGAAGATTTCGCGGTTTCAGCGGTCGAAAAGGGGATTTCATCGTTCCCAGATCCGGTGAGTCTCCTCCGCTCAACACTTTGGTCTTGGACCACCTCTAGGTCATCGCGAACCTTTGCTTAGCATTCATTTTACCTCGTCGCTGGGCCTCCTCCGACTTTCCTCGGACCACTCCTGTGCCCAGGTGAGTTCTTATTAGTTCCGTAGAGCTCGGGCACTAGCTAGCTTAGCGCGTTGTGGACCTCTTCACCGTTTTCGTATTTTGCCGAAACCTAGCCTCCGCCCTTCTCCAGCTCGCCGGCGATTTAGGCCTGCTCCATCGCCAAAAGTGCTCCCATTAGGTTCGCATTAGTATTAGGGGCATTTGGGTGCAGATGGTTAGCGCGCCATGGACTTGATCGTCGGTGGCGTGCCGCGAGCTCAACGTTGAGCTCTGTGCTTTGTCGCGATTTTATCAAGACATTAGACCTCCTCGAGTTCATCCTGGCGTTCTGACCTCCCGGGATTAGATCTCGAGCCTTAGACTCCTTTCCGTAAGACTCTAGTCTCGGGACCTCCCCTCGTTTAATCTCGGTAGTTAAAGACCTCGTGGTTTAGCTCTTAGCCGTAGGATGCAGTTCGGTGAAAAGTCTTAAATGCTAGGACCTCCCCTGGTTAGATCTTAGCCGTCCAAGACCTCTTTAATTTCAATCTGAGTCGTCCAGATCTCTTTCTGTTAAAAACCTTGTCCTTGCGGACCTCCTCAATAAATCTCGACCGTTCAAGACCTCCTCTGTGAGATCTTAGCCGTCCAGGTCTCGTCGTGGCAACCACATCCTTAAAACCTCCCCAATCAAATCTGGGACCGTTCAAGATCTCCTCGGTAGATCTTGACCGTCCCAGACCCCCTCCTCGCGGAGATCTAAGTCTTTAGGACCACCCCGGGTAGATCTTGACCGTTCAGGACCTCCTAGAGGAGATATGAGCCGTTAAGATCTCCTTCTGTTAAATCTTTGACCTTAAGACCTCCTCGTGGAGCTCTGGACCGCCAGATCTAGATCTGACGGTCACGACCTCCGTTAGGCGCGAGGAGCTCGTTGCGTGTGCGCTGTTCATCAACTCGTCGGGGCCGTTAGATCCAATCTTAACGACTTGGACCTCCCTAGTGCGCGTAGGTTGCGCTGTGCTCCCGTGCTCCGTTGTTGTGCGATGAAGAATCGATGGCCACGACCTCCCCGATTTCGTCAGTTCAGTTAGATCTCCCGAGAGCTCCGATTTTCTAAGTATTTTGTTGATTCAAATGTCAAAAGTGCATAACTTTGTCTTTTTTTTGCTCCTTTTTGAATGATTCAAATTGCATTAGCTCTGTGATAGAATAAAGTTTAATTTGAGAATGATTTAGGGCTCTGTTCTGTACTAAAAATTTGTATAAGTTGTGATGAATGTTAAATGAAATGGGAATTAGAAAATCACTTCAAAAATATGTAAAATGCATAACTTTCTCTATATAATTCCAAAGCGAGCAAGCATAAACTTGTAAAATTCCTCTGTTAGTATGTTGTAACTTGAAATAGGCTTTGCTCATGTTTATGTCTCTAAAAAGTGAAATATGCTAGTTTCATAACTTAGGAAAATCATAACTAATTCATTTTAACTCCAAAATGTGCAAACTCAGTTTTGCTATTGTTAGGATACTATTACCTACCCACCATAAAAATGTTAGACTCTAGATCATTCTGGAAATTTATGCCATCAACAGTACCAGTAATTAATTTAGTGAATTTCGGTTGAGAGAACATGTTTTGATTATAACTTTTTCATACTTAGTCCAAATGACCTTATTCTTGTTCCTAAATTTGTCTAAAATCATACCCTAGCTGCTGTATAAATTTCATAGGATTTGGATAACTTTTGCTATTGAGTTTTGTTTGGTGTTCTTCGTTCTTATCGGGTTTTATCGCATTTTCGCGTTAGGTTCCGAAGGGTTTATTGAATCTGAGAGTTCCCCTCTGCAGCACAGTGAGCAACTCCAACAAGGCAAGCAGTTTGATCATGTTAATTCCTGTATTTTCAAGCACATGTTCATTGAGACACGGTGTATTTTGTTTGTAATGCTAGAGCCAATGGAAGGCTAAGTATTACAAGCTAAATAAACCGGGGTCTCACAAAGTTGGTATCAGAGCCATACTGACCGTAGAAACCCCTAGCTTGGTCGTCTTTAGGATATTTTGAAAACTTAGTTTCTAAATATCAAATATTTCATGAAAATCTTAAGTAGAGTCTCAGATTTTACTTCTTACCTATCTTAGCTTGCTCATCTCACCTTATTCTTGATCGGATTTGGAAATTGTTGTCCCCTCTCATCATCTTTCTAAAGATAGTGTTTATCGGTTAGATTGGTTTTGGGAGAACTATGAGAGTTTAAATTGAAGTATGGGCTGTCTTTTGGTGAAGGTTAGGAGCTCCTGGGGTAGGAGATTTCGGCCAGGAACTTCGAAAATAAAATCTGGACAGCAAGTTTTAGATTCTGGACAGCTAGCTAGTGATAGTATCTAGGGTTAAAAATGAGAGGCTAATTCAACTAAAACTTGTGGGGATAAAAGGGTAAGAAGTGATATGAATTAGCTAAGTATCTAACCCTTTATTAGGAGATTTTGCCTTGCTTCTAGCTGTGTTGAACCAAGGGTTGATTTCTGAAATTTTACCTTCCTAGAATTGATTGCTCGTTCTTCCATACGGGTTAGTCATACTGGGAAGCTGATTTTGTAAATTGAGATCTTGCATTGATTTTATGCTGGTTTTTGAGCCTTTGGAGGTCATTTCGTAGAGTTGTTAATTGTTTCTCCTTGCCTTCTGTCCCAGAGTTGTGCTGACTTATCTTAGTGGAACAAGATGGCCGGAAGGACTCGTGGCGATCGGCCGGTGGTCGGGATGAGAGCTTCCCGTCCTCGACCATGGTGAGGTTCTTGCTCGATCGGCGAAACCGCATGGATCGAGCAGCGGATCACGGAGGTCATTGCGAGAACACCTCCACTCCCTCTAGTGCCTCTGGATCGGGAAGTGGTGGACATCAGCCTCGTAGGAGACTGTGGATATCATGAGGATATGTGCACGATATTAGGATGATGTTACAATTGGCAATTACACTTTTGGTTTGCTATTTCTCGTGTTTTGCAAATGTCCCAAGATTGCTATCGAGTTCGGCGGTCGGTGGTCTTGAAGCGGTCGAGCCGACGAGGCGGTCGACCGGCCATTGAATGGCGGTCGGCCGGTTTATCTTGAATGTTGATTTGATTGGCTAATTGGTTTTGAGTTAAGTCATATCCATGTTTATCCTTGTATATGTGTTGCATATTGCATGGTTTCACTAACGTGGGTCAAGTTGTGAAGAACTTGTTCCGGAGCGATTTCTCTGTCTATTGTCATGCGGTGTTTTGAAGGTCAATGGCGGTCAACGGCGAGAGGATCGGGACTAAGCTTGGAGAGCGAGGTCGAGCGATCATGGATGTCGGGTGAGTCAAGTGGCTCAAGCGTGGCGCGAGAATGGGCGAGAATGACCGAACAGGTAGTTGGTGCGACGGGTTGATCAGCGGCACGGGGTCGGTGCAAGTGCCTTGGTGGTTCGGGAGGAATACGGGCGGGAGAGACTTGCAGGCATGATGAGCCGTTGATCAACCTACACGTGGCGAACAGCGGCGCCGACAGTGGACTCGGTCCATGGAGAAGGATCGAGAAGGGTATTTTGGTAATTTCACCAAATCACCGGCTTTGTGACGGTTGGCTAAACCACGGCGCGGGATGTCGCAAGATGAAGTGGTTTAGGTCAGAGATAATGGTTTCAGCGCTTTAAAAGCGTGCGTAAGTGTCCCGTTCATGTTGGGCCTTAGCGGAGCCCATTAGAAGAAACTCTTCTAGAAGCAAGGCCTCTCTATAAATAGGGGGTGTGCTGGACAAGCCACCTTAAGCACTTCATTTGCAAACCCTAGTTTGGTTTAGGGACTTAGAGAGAAAGAGAGAGGCTTAGGGTTCTAGGGAGATGAGTTGATTGTGTGCTCATGGATTGAGCTCTTGTCCTCCTTGAGGAGTGGTTTGTAACCAGACAACGTCATGATTCAATCCATGGATGATTATCCAAAGATGTGTCTCTTTGTGTTTTTCCTTCTCATTTTATGATTTTGAGTCAATCTTTGATCTTTTGGTTTTTGGTTGATCTCTTGCCCACTTCTATCTTGCTGTGATGTGTGGGAATACATCTAGGATCATCAAGATCATCAATCTCCACGAGCAAGTTTTAGATCGTGTTTTTCGTTTTGCTCGGTTTTGAACCTTCCTTGGTAAAACTGAAAAGATCAAAACTTTGAAGTAGATCTTTTCGATCGTCACTTGGAATAGGTTCGGATATCATTGGGAAGTTGTGTTCCAAATTTGGTCAAGTTTGGCGTGTAGATCAAAAGTTAGATCGATTTCGGTTTTGAAATAGTCTTTGAAATTCGCGTTACGTCTTGATTTTACTATTCACCGGTCGACGCTCCTGTGGCCGATCGGCCGTCGTCTGATCGACCGCTCCTGTGGCCGGTCGACCGCTCTGTTCATCAACACTGTTCATCAAGTGAAAAATTGTGTTTCGATTGTTTCTTCGGGGTTTGAAGGAAATTCAACATAAGTCTTCCACTGTGGTTTTCTATTGATCTTCATAGCTCTCATAGCTATAGGAGTGAAATTTGTGTTGAATCTAATATTTAAAAGAAAAATTTGGTTAAGCTCCTATTCACCCCTCTAGTCGTCTTTCGGTCCTACAATTGGTATCGAGCACGGTTAGCTCTTCTTATAGATCTTAACCGGTCTTTGGAGCCATGGCGGCCGACAAGTATGCAAACAAACCACATATCTTTGATGGATCTGATTTTCTTATTGGAAGACTCGTATGCAATTCTACATCGAGGCTCAAGGGCACGCTATTTGGCTTAAGGTCAAAAATCCATATGTTGTGCCAGGTAGATGGCGATGTGATCACTCCGGATGTTGAGGCTAATAGCAAGGCTCGAAACTTTACGATTCAAGGGCTTAGTCGATCGAGTTTGAGCGTGTTGCTCATTTGAGGTGCGCTCATGAGATCTGGAGGACTCTTTGTGATTACCACGAGGTTCTCTGCGATCAAGGAAGTGAGACAGAACCAACTCAAGAAAGAATACTCAAAGATCGAGCAAAAGCACAGTGAGTCTTTAGATGAGTTGTGGGAAGGTTCTCCAAGATTACGCATAATCTTGTATTGTGGATCTTGTCTTCATGAATCCAGAATGCACGCCACATTTTGGGTGCTCTTGATGTGAGAGTTTGGGGATGAAAATCACTTCCATCAATGACAACATGTCATGAGTGAGCTTACCATGGACAAGCTCTACTCGAGGTTGAAGATGCATGAGATTGACTTTATCTCGCGTCTCCCAAGGCAGTCGATGGCGTTAGTGGTCGACCCTTCTAAGGTAGTTCTTCGATTCTTTTGATTTTAGCTCATCTGGTCTTTCTTTGTCCGCTTGGCATTCTTTGAGCGATGAGCAACTAGAAAGATACGAGGATGACTTAGCCCTCCTATCCACGATTCTCGAGACCATTCAACAAAGTAAGAAATAGGAGGAGGTGGACCTATCACTTGTTTTGAGTGTGGTGAGCCAAATCACATTCGCTCCAAGTGCCCCCAGTGAAGGGCAAAGAGGAGAAGGATTTTGGAGACATCCACAAGCTAAGGATGCAAAAGCTAAGAAGCCCAACTATCGCAAGTTAAATCAGTAGGGTCCTTGCCGCTCTCGAGTGTTGATATGAGCGATGTGGACTCGGGGGCGGAGGGCGGCAACGATGACTCCCATGGCAAGAAGAAGACTCATGATTTCACGGCATGTGCTTCATGGCGGGACAGCCACGGCGTCGACTCCTCCAACGACAGCGAACTCTTGGCGATCCCGGCGAGTATGTCCATCACCAAATGAAATGAAAGCGTGCTTTGGTTGTTCTTGAACAAAAGCGAAGAAGCAAGCTAAAAGATAAAGAAGCAGGATACCATAATTGAAGACTTGAACCTAGAAATTGTTAGGCTCAAATCTATTAATCCTACAAATGATTGTGATTCTTGTCTTAGCTTGATGTTTGATCGACCAATCTACAAACTACTCATTCCTCTGTTACAAATCAATTAAAAGATGCTCTTGATGAAATTGAATCTCTCAAGTCTAGTCCTTCTTGTATGAATGCTATTGCTCTAGATGTGACTCTGTAGATGCTATTCCTTCACCTTGTTTAAAGCTGTGAGTTGCTTGAATTAAAATTGAATAGCGCTACAAAAGAATTGCAGAAATTTGATCCTAGTCATACTTGCTCTCATTGTGAGGATAATAAGGTCAAAATGAAAGAGATGAGTGAAATGGTTCTTTATTCTAGATCGCATCATGTGAAAATTGCCTAAACTCACAATTGAGAATGATGCTCTAAACAAGACTTTAAAGGAAAGCTAATATTGAAAAATCCATGTTCATGTTTGCATCCAAGAAAGATATTGACTCTTCTTGCCATATCTTGTGTCTTGAAATTGAAATGAATGTAGATAAGATACAAGAGGCATTAGAGATAAATTTAAGGAGCAGTTGAATAGGATTAGGAATTCATATTGTGTGTCTTGTGAGGCATTAAAAGTTGAGATAGCTATTCTCAAGGATGAGTATGATGAGGCAATCAAGTCTAGTAATTGTTCGTCATGTAAGGACATAGCCAAAGAAAATGATTACCTAAAAGATACTCTTGATAGATTTCTTGGTGGGAAGAAGAACCTCAACATGATTCTTGATACATCTAAGGTGAGTGTGAAGAATAGTGGCTTAGGTTTTAATTCAATAGAGCATTCCAAGAACCATCCACCTAAGATCACGAGAGCTGTTGAGAGTGGCTTGTTTGAGGTAGAACCCCTGAACCATCTAAGATTGTTTTTAGATCTGAGTTTTGCCCAAACTTCTTCTAGCAAGGCAGTGTTTCTACTTCAATAGGTCGGACCCCTCAAAGGTCAAGTACCATTGCACCTTACGCAAGAAGGATGGCCACATGTTGAGTTACGCTTAGTAGAGCTAAGATTGAGAGGAAGGGAGGATGAGTGCTTTGAGGTCCATTAGAGGAGTTCCTTCACCTCTGTAGTCTCTAGAGCCGAGCGGCTGTCTTTCATGCTAGACATAGGCCTAGGTTGGTAGATGACTTCTTTGACTCCTTTGGAGGTTCTAGGCGGCGTTACGGTTTGGGATATCATGAGGAGAGACCACGAGTAGCATCTAGGCGAGAGTACCGACCTTTTGGTAGGTCGATTCGGAGAGGTCTAGGTGTTTCTCATGTGCATTCGATGATTTTACTCTTAATCGGTTTCTTTGCTTCTCTTGTTGTTCCTCGGCATCGTGTGACTCGATCTTTGGATTCCTAAGTCTTTTATTACTAACGATCTTGAGGCACATATGTTTCTGCTTATGCCACTGTGGGTCCGTCGTGCGAGGAAGGAGGACATATGGCTTGTTGACTCTGGATGTTCTCGACACATATTTGGAGATTCTAGATGGTTCTCCTCCCTCACACGTGCATCCGGCAATGAGTTGATCACATTTGGGGATCTTGCTACAGGGGACAAGTGACGACCAAAGGCACAGTCTTGCGTAAACAACAAGTTCATGCTTAAGAACGTCGCTTTGGTAAGTAAGCTAAGGTATAATCGCTATCTGTTTCTCGGTTGCTTGATGAGGAGTGCAGAGTAAGGTTTAAGAGTGGTGAGTGTAGAGTTACGGACTCTTGGTGAGAATGTTTTGGGATCACTAGGTTTGAGAGGATTTTTAGTCTTGATTTGGTGTCTCATACGCTTCGAGTTCTAGATGTCTTGTAACCACGATTCTCATGATCTAGTCTTATGGCATCGTAGACTTGGTCACATAGGTTTTGACCACTTGACTAGAGTCGTGCAAGGATTTGATTAGAGGGTTGCCTAGGTGAAAGGTGTTAGAGACCTAGTGTGCGCTCCTGTAGACATGGTAAGATGGTTTACGCTTCTCATCCACCTCTTACTTTAGTAATGAGTGATGGTCAGTCGACTTTTGCACTTAGACAACTGTTGGTCCTTCTAGGGTTGATCTGCTGGTGGAAAATGGTATGTGCTTGTGATTGTGGATGACTTCTCCGGTATTCATGGGTTTATTTTACGGTTTCTAAGGGCGAGGTTTTGGATTTTTAGAGAATTGGTCCTTAGACTAGTTGTTGATCTTCTGGAGCTTTGAGAGTCATTAGGAGTGACAATGGGACGGAATTCAAGAACTCTTCTTTTGCCACTTTACTGCGATAGGGATTGAGCATCAGTTCTCTTCTCCTAGAGTTCCTCAATGAGAATGGCGTTGTAGAGAGGAAGAACAGGACCCTTGTAGAGATGGCTAGAACCTTGTTAGATGAGCATTCCACACCTAGGAGATTTTGGGCTGAGGCGATCTCTATTGCTTGTTATGTGTCTAATAGGGTTTTCTTGAGATCTGTGATTGGCAAGACTTCTTATGAGCTTAGATTTGGTCATAGGCCTAAAGTCTCTCATTTCAAGATTTTTGGTTGCAAGTGCTTCATTCTTAAACATGGCAATTTGGATAAATTTGAATCTAGATGTTCGATGGCATATTCCTTGGATATCTGCTCATTCTCGTGGCTATCGTGTATTTAATTTGGATACTAACAAAATTGTTGAGACTTGCGAAGTCACTTTTGATGAGGCTAGTCACGGTACTAGACCCGATCTTTGCGGTACGGGTTTACGATATTCGAAAGCATCTTCGTCGGCGATGACTCGAGGATGAGGACCCAATCCATCCTCAAGTCTCTTACGAGATGGTTGGAGAGCACTGCTACCACTACTCGGCTTGGTGGCGGCCTCCTCCTATCTTCACCGACGACACAGGTGGCTCTGCTCCTACCTCCACGACCCATGAGGTGAGGCCATACGCACGAGGAGCTCCTCTTCATATTCGGCGACATCCGCTTGAGCGGATGATTGGGGATTTCAATGGCGAGTCACTCGCTCGGGTTTATTTCTCCTGATTCTCATGCACATTCTACTTTTGTCGCGTCTTTTGAACCCGAGATGTCACCCATGCTTTATCGATTCCTCTTGGGTCAATGCCATGCATGAAGAACTTGAAAATTTTGAAAGAAACAAAGTCTGGACCTTAGTTGAACCTCCACCTGATATTCATGTAATTGGAACAAAATGGATTTTTAAAAATAAGCAAAGTGAGGATGGGTTGGTAGTTCGCAACAAGGCTAGGCTTGTAGCTCAAGGTTATTCAGTGAGGTTTAGACTTTGAAGAGACATTTGCTCCTGTCGCTAGATTAGAAGCCATTCGCATACTGCTAGCTTTTGCTTCTTCTAAGGGCTTTAAGCTTTTTCAAATGGATGTCAAAAGTGCATTTCTTAATGGTTTCATAGAAGAAGAAGTCTATGTCAAGCAACCTCCAGGCTTTGAAAATCATAAGTTCCCAAACGTGTTTTTAAACTCTCCAAAGCCTTGTATGGATTGAAGCAAGCCCCTAGAGCTTGGTATGATAGGCTTAAGAGTTTCCTACTTGATAATGAATTTAAAATGGGTTTGGTTGATAAAACCTTGTTCACTCTCAGGCATGGCAGTGATTTTTTATTGGTTCAGATTTATGTGGATGATATCATATTCGGTGGTTCGTCTCATGCTTTGGTGTCCAGATTTTCAGATTCTATGAGCGGGAGTTGAGATGAGCATGATGGGAGAATTGACCTTCTTCCTTGGTCTTCAAGTCAAGCAAGCGAAAGAAGGCACTTTCGTTCATCAAAGTAAGTATACAAAAGACCTTCTTGGCGTTTCGACATGGGAGCGATAGACCAATGTCTACTCCCATTGCCACAACCACCGTCTTTGGACCACGATGAGGATGGAAGCAGTGGATCGGAAAGAATCTGCGACATGATCGGCTCCTCCTCTACCTCACAGCGTCAGTAGGACATACAATTGGCTGTGTGTGCATGCGCTCGATTTGAGCTTCCCTCGTGCTTCTCATCGTCAAGCGATGCGGCGCATATTCAGTACCTTCAACACACTCTTGATTTTGGACTCTGGTTTTCTTACGATTACGCTCTCTCTATTCGGCGTTTCGATCTTGATTTTGCGGGGTGTAGAGTGGATAGGAAGAGTACTACGGCACTTGTCATTTCTTGGGCACATCTCTTATTTCTTGGTCTTCTCAAAGCAGTCCTCTGTTGCAGATCCTTCTTGAGGCGAATCGTCATTTGCGACAGCGGTTGTTCTCGAGTTCTTTGGATTTTGTCTACTTTGGGGACTATGGATTATTTTTGGAGAGTGTTCCTCTTTTACTGTGACAACACTAGTGCCATCAACATTGCCAAAACCCGGTGCAACACTCTAGGACCAAGCACATTGATATTCGATATCATTTTCTTAGAGACCATGTTGAGAAAGGTGATGTTGTGCTTCATTTTGTTGAGTCTGAGCAGCAGGTTGCTGATATTTTCACTAAGGCTCTTGATTCTTCTCATTTTGCTACGTTGTGGGGAGAGTTAGGGGTTATTAGTCCTCTTGGCCTGTTTTGAGGGGGAGTTTTGCTCCTTTGCATTCATTGTATCATAATGCATTTTCAATTCTACAACTTGCATTGTAATATAACTTCATGGAGCTTTGATTATTATCCTTGTATGACTTGATTTCATACTTTATACCTTGCCATGTCTTGTGTTAATGTGCTAAGACTTACATTATGGCTTTTCATATGTAGCTTAGTTTTGCCATGATAGTTTTATTATCATGAGCAATTTGAATCAAAACATAACTTTTTGCATCTTGTGACTAGTTTTGCTTTAGTGATCCTCTTATGATTCACGCCATGTCATATACGCTTAATTGAGTCTTGAATCTGATATGAGTTTTAAAATGAGCTTTGGAAGTCCTTAAGTCAAGCAAATGAAAAAATTATAAGTTTTTAATGCTGAAAAACTGATCTCACCAACTCTTTCTCATGAGACGGTTTGCCATTGTACTAGGCTTGAACTCAGGGGGAGTTTTGGATGACCTAGATCACTCTCTTAAGCTTTCTTGCTTGGGATGGTCGCGGCAAGGCTTGAGATCTAGCACATTGCTAAGAAAACAAATTTTCTTTTGGTTGAAGCTTAGGAGGCCGTTGTGGATGGCTCCTAGTCCATGACTTGCTTTACTAAGATAAAACACAAGTCTTTCGACAAAAAGTGCTATAATGTGATAAAATTCCACTTGCTTGAACAAATTGATTCATAAAATGCTCAAAATTGACTCTTTGTCTAATTTATGGGTTCCATTTGCTTATAGACATGGCTTGACTCCTTCTTGGATACCTTTAGTTAAACTATAATCTTCAACATCTTTTCTTGCTAAGCCTTTATTTCAACTCAAATTATTGCTCTGTTGGCTCTAGCTTGCTATATATGTTTTGCCATGATGGAACTTTGCTACTTCACATAATATGTCTTGGTGTAATACTTGTCTAGTCTTCTTGGATAATTCTCATGGCTCTGTTGCTAAAAATGAAAAAATTGCAGCCATTCCTGTCATTCATGCTCTATCTTCTTCCATGGTTCTTCTTGAATACATTGTCAAAGGGAGAAAGATTGGTAAAAATGTTGTTTTAAATTTGTTTGGAGTCTTAGGGAGAAAGTGTTCTTTCATGACAATTGGTGATCATTGTGAGTGGGAGCATCTCATTTGCATTCATTTGGTCTTATTGTCTTTTACGGATCTGAATTGCAATTCGTGAATACTCACCATGATCGAAGGTCAAATAGAACAATTGTTCTTTCATATGGACCTTAAGTAAGATTTTTGGCGATTCTCACGAAATTGAAGCTTTGTCTTTGTCCTTTGCCTTATCTCACTTGGCTTAACTTTTACGAAGCCAACTTGGTCATTCTCATGGCTTTCTCTTGCTTATGGACCAAGTTGTGCCTTTGTAACAGCGATTCTTTACTTTTCAAACCACAAACTTACATTTTACGAAAGATTGCCAATGTGTTCATCAAGGGAGATTGTGGATATCATGAGGATATGTGCGATATTAGGATGATGTTACAATTGGCAATTACACTTTTGGTTTGCTATTTCTCGTGTTTTGACAAATGTCCCAAGATATCGAGTTCGGGCGATCCGATCGGTCTTTAAGCGAGTCGGGCCGAAACCGGGGCGAGTCGAGCCGGCCATTGAATGGCGATCGACCGGTTTTATCTTGAATGTTGATTTGATTGGCTAATTGGTTTTGAGTTAAGTCATATCCATGTTTATCCTTGTATATGTGTTGCATATTGCATGGTTTCACTAACGTGGGTCAAGTTGTGAAGAACTTGTTCCGGAGGCGATTTCTCGTCTATTCTTTGTGCGGTGTTTTGAAGGTCAATGACGGTCAGCGGCGAGAGGATCGGGACTAAGCTTGGAGGCGAGGTCGAAACGATCATGGATGTCGGGTGAGTCAAGTGGCTCAAGCGTGGCGCGAGAATGGGCGAGGATGACCGAGCGGGTAGTTCGGTGCGACGGGTTGATCAAGCGGCGCGGGGGTGGGTGCAAGTGCCTTGGTGGTTCGGAGGAATACGGGCGGGAGAGACTTGCCGACATGATGAGAGCCGTTGATCAACCTGCACGTGGCGAACAAGCGGCGCCGACGAGTGGACTCGGTCCATGGAGAAGGATCGAGAAGGGGTATTTTGGTAATTTCACCAAATCTGGCTTTGTGACGATTGGCTAAACCACGGCGCGGGATGTCGCAAGATGAAGTGGTTTAGGTCAAGAGATAATGGTTTGGCGCTTTAAAAGCGTGCGTAAGTGTCCGTTCATGTTGGGCCTTAACGGGAGCCCATTAGAGAAACTCTTCTAGAAGCAAGGCCTCTCTATAAATAGGGGTGTCTTTGGACAAGCCACCTTAAGCACTTCATTTGCAAACCCTAGTTTGGTTTAGGGACTTAGAGAGAAAGAGAGAGGCTTAGGGTTCTAGGAGATGAGTTGATTGTGTGCTCATGGATTGAGCTCTTGTCCTCCTTGAGGAGTGGTTTGTAACCGACAACGTCATGATTCAATCCATGGATGATTATCCAAAGATGTGTCTCTTTGTGTTTTTCCTTCTCATTTTATGATTTTGAGTCAATCTTTGATCTTTTGGTTTTTGGTTGATCTCTTGCCCACTTCTATCTTCTTGTGATGTGTGGGAATACATCTAGGATCATCAAGATCATCAATCTCCCACGAGCAAGTTTTAGATCGTGTTTTTCGTTTTGCTCGGTTTTGAACCTTCCTTGGTAAAACTGAAAAGATCAAAACTTTGAAGTAGATCTTTTCGATCGTCACTTGGAATAGGTTCGAATATCATTGGGAAGTTGTGTTCCAAATTTGGTCAAGTTTGGCCGTGTAGATCAAAAGTTAAATCGATTTTGGTTTTGAAATAGTCTTTGAAATTCGCGTTCGTCTGATTTTACTATTCACCGTCGACCGCTCCTGTGGCCGGCTCGGCCGTCCGTCTGATCGACCGCTCCTGTGGCCGATGCGACCGCTCTGCTTCATCAACACTTTGTTCATCAAGTGAAAAATTGTGTTTCGATTGTTTCTTACGGGGTTTGAAGGAAATTCAACATAAGTCTTCCACTTGTGGTTTTCTATTGATCTTCATAGCTCTCATAGCTATAGGAGTGAAATTTGTGTTGAATCTAATATTTAAAAAGAAAATTTTGGTTAGCTCCTATTCACCCCCTCTAGTCGCCTTCCGGTCCTCTGAGAGACTCATGAGTTCCTTCGCATGTGACCACCCACTTTCTCTGGTCCGAGGACCCATACTTGCGGATGATTGGTGCATCTGGTTGAGTGGAAGCTCAACATTGCTCGATGCCGGGGCGGATTGGGCACTCTTTGCATCCCATCAATTTGAGAGGTGCAAACCTTTGTGAGACCGGAATATTTAACTAGTAACACTTAACCTCCAAATGGTTCTAGCATTACTAATTAAACATTCTAAGCCTCGATGGACATATGTTTCCAATTGCAACATATGCACATCATCACAAAATTACACATCATTTCCATACAACATATATCACTAAGTTCAACAACGACATACAAAAAGTAAAGTTATTACAAAAGGGAGCCATGGCCAAATAGAACAATATACAAGAATGACAGTGAAAGCAAAAGCGCCATAAGATGGCTAGAACAAAAGTCGTAGGTTAGCCAACATAACCCACAAGGCAACCGACCAAGGGCCAAAGCTAGTCGCCCATAGTCGCCACAACACGACTCACAAAAGTGAGGCCCTTGAGCTCACCTTCCTCCTCTGCAACAAAACAATTAAGCATAGCAGCTGAGTACAAAGATTGTCTTTGTACCCGCAAGATCGACGTGTGGAATAGCAGACCTATTCTTAAACTACATGCAAGCTTATTTAGGTGGAGGTCATATGTCTCATTTGCATGAAGCCAACTTTATTTGCAATAATGTAGTACCTTTTAAAAGCAAGTTTGCAAATTTATTTTGTTATCAAAATAACAGATAAGTAAAGATACATACAAGTAACCACTGGAAGTGACTATCCCAATAGTCACCACAACATATACGAATCACTGATTCGTACCACCCATCAAGTTTTAGTTTAAAGGTTGTAGTCTAACTCTTGAAAGACCTTGCCAGCGTGTCCATAACCTAGGGCGAGGCTATTCGAATAGTTTTAACCTGCGGGGTGTACCAATGTACCCACACTTGGACCGCCTTCAAGCCACAAGCACACTCAGAAGGTATGCAGGCCCGCTAAGTCCTACGAGACATTTCCAATCTTGTGTATTAACTACGAGCAGCTCGTATGGGTAGAAACACCATACGCTTACATTGCAAGCCGAAAGACAACCACCGTTACGGAAACCTTCGGACACTACAATCTCCCACCTCCATCCCTCCTGCGACTCCTGCGACCGGGCCAATACACGCCAAAGTACTAAGTCAAGAGAGGTCCCATACCCTCTAATGTGGTTATGCGCTAAAATGCTTGGTTTAGTGTAACAAGATGTTCGGTCCTTGTTGACCGGGCACCATTCGATCCACCCAAAAATCACACCATCATACCATTGTGCCCAAGTCTAAATCATTTTGTTTTCGTTTTAGTTTTCATAAGTAGACATAGCACAAGGTGGAAATCATAATCATAATAAGTTTGATGTGATCAAGGTTATCGACAAGTCGATAACCGCCCATTTCTACCGAAGCTAAGCATGGCTAAGCAATTAATTCGCAACTACTAAGTGACAAGAGCCCATCCACGAACTCTAAATCACAGCAAGTAACCTAGGCTCATGGTAGTAGAGGATAATCATTTGCTAAGGAAATGCATCTACTAGGCCAACTATTAAAACAAAGTAGCAATGCATACATAGAATTTGTAATCAACATAAATACTTAAAATACTGGGATTAATATGATCAAACTGCTTGCCTTCTTGCTGTTGCTCAATATGTTGCGGAGGATCGTTCTCGGGGTTACCGCAAATGTCGAATCCTAAACGAAGAGGCAAAAAGAACCAAGAACAACCAATAAGACTAGCAACACTTAAACAAAAGAGCAAGCAAAAAATTAACCAAATACAACGAAATTTATACACAAGGTAGAATACCAATATACCAAGACATAGAAACTGGAAAAACCTAATTTGGATTTGTGGTGCAAAAGATATTACTTAAAAACTCATTTTCGGCCATAATTAGCACTGTAGCAAAAATATTTTCTAGAAAGATTTTGGAGCTGAAATTTTATGGTAGCTACCTACTGGTATAGTGGTAACCCATATAAAATTTTAGGTCATTTGGAGTTAAGATGATTTAGTTATGATTTTTCTAAGTTCTACAACTAGCATATATCATTTCTGGGAACATGAACAAAGACAAAGCCTAGATCAAATCAAAGCATGTCTACTGGCCAAATTTACGAGTTGAGTTTGCTTAGTTTGCAACTACAGAGAGGAAGTTATGTATTTTACAACTTTTCCATGAATTCTAGACATCATTTTTCATTAAACAAGATCATGTTGTTTAAATCATTTTCTGCTACAAAAGCAGGGCCTAATTTCATTCTCAGTTAAAGTTCATACTATAGCAAGCTACGACAGCTGGAATCATTCAAAAGGAGTTAAAATGACAAAGTTGTGCACTTTTGAAATTTGAAACGACAAAAGACTTAGGAAACTTTGAGCTCTCGGGAGGTCCAAGCGGCGGAAGACAAGGAGAGGTCGTGGGCGTCGATCTTGCATCGCGAGGCCACGAACCTCGAAGCAGCAGCGCGGAAGACCTCCTCCGCTGCGGGAGGTGCGGACCGTTGAGATCGATCAACGATCACGACCGGTGCATGCACGGCGCGCGCGAGGAGGTCCTCGCGCTAGCGGAGTGCGTGGCCGTCGGATCAAGATCTGGCGGTCCCGAGCACTAGGGAAGGTCCTAAGACTAAGCCTACAGAGGAGGTCTGCCCGTTAGATCTAGATCTAACGGTCGGAGCGAAGGGAGGTCCTAAAGCTACGGATCTAAGCGGAGGAGGTCCTCAACGGTCTAGATCTCGGAGGAGGTCTTTAACGGGCGCGATCAAGCGAGGAGGTCTGAGCGGTTGGGATTTAGCAGGAGGTCTTGGATGGCCAAGATCTGCTCGGGAGGTCCTAAGCGGTAGTGATCTAGCGGGAGAAGATGCGGGCGGCTCGGATTAGACCTAGGGAGGTCTGAGCGGTCCCGATCGGCGGAGGAGGTGCGGCGCTAAAGATTTTACAAAATGAGATCTAGCGCTCGGATCTAAGCGGGAGGTCGTGAGCGGCTAGGATCGAGCCTAAGAGGTCTGGCGGTGGTTTTCTTTGTAAAGGCCACGGGTGGCTTTTACAAAGCGACCGAGGTGGTCTGAGGTGGTCTTTGCATAATGACCAATGGGAGGTCTTTGCAAAGAGGACCTCGGTGGAGGTCCGAAGGTGGTTTTCACAAAAATGACCTCGAGGAGGTCATTTTGCAAGAGTGGTCTAGCGGCTGGGATTTAACCAGGTGGTCCTAGGCGGCTAGGATCAACTTCGAGGAGGTCCTAGACAGCGAGGTTTTGCGGAAAAGAACCTAAGGCCCATATCTAATCTTGGAGAGTCGTGAGCGGCCAAGATTAGTCCCAGTCGGGGTTTTCTTTTAATGGCGCGGGACCACCGGACAGCGACAAAAGGGCGGCTAAGACAAATTTATTGCTCACGAAGATTGGCAATGAATGAACCTAAAGGGCACCAAAAGACTTAGGATTTAACTTCAAGCCCATGGCCCACATGTCGGTGACACAATAGCACGGCTTAAAGGCGAGATTAATGCACCCAATGATTAGCAATAAATGGGGCATTGATGATGTCTAAGGAAGTGGCAACGGAGGTTTTGAGCGGCAAAATCGGCGGGCTCAACGGTTTGCACGCCGCGATGGGGACCTCGCCGCGCCGACCAAGAACGCGATATACTCGCAATATTGTCGCGGACCTAGCGGAGGCACTCTCGGCGGCGGGGGCGGCCTTAAACGCCGCGGCCGAGAGAATGACGGAGGACCAGTGTTTGGCAAAAACCGAAAATGACAAAGTGGCGCCACGAGCTAAGCTAGCTAGACCCTAAGCCCTAAGGGACTAAAATGGACTCACCCAGAGTGTAGGGAAGGTCGGAGGAAGGCGGAGGACTTGGAGGAGGTCGATGAAGTCCGCGGTGAAAAGCTTGCGGAGATGGAGAAGAGGCGACCTCGACCCGACAAGCGGCTCCCCAACTTGACCACCTCTGCGATGGATAGCCACGGCAAGTTAGAGAATGCTCGAGGTGCTCGAGATGACAAGAAAAAAAGCAGGCAAAAGCGTTGATGGAACCGTGGGCTCGAGCTTGGCGGGAGCTCAAAGGTGGCAATGGAGGTTTCGAGGTGGCGGTGTTCTTGGGGTTTGAGTTTGAGGACCACTCAGCGAGGAGCTCAAGCACGGCCAAGAACGAAGAAGGAAAAAGGAGAGGAAGTTTTGGGCTATGTATGGCACGGGAGTTTGGCAAGGGCTAGGGCAACCCACGTGAGCAAGAACCATGCCCACCTTGCAGCACGCACGGCGGGACAAGTGGCGGAGCGGTGAAGACTTTGGAGGTTAAAGTGACTAGCAATAAATGCATGTCGTGAAAGAGTCGTTGACAAGAGGCAAGGTGACATCTCACGCCCCAACCGCTCGACCACGACACACGCGCAGGTGCGAAATTTCATGTGAGCGGACCTCGGGGAGGTCGTGAGGAAGCAACACGCGCTAAGGAGGTCTGGGCGTCCCAGTTTGCTTGGGAGGTCTGGGCGTCCCAGCTCGCCAGAGTGGGAGGTCGGCGCGGGCGAGAGGTCTGGGAGGTCGTGAGCCCCACGATGGACATCCACGGCTTGGACCACCCAAAGCGAGGGCGCTTAGAGCTCGGATCGGTGGGAGGTCGTGGCGGTGGATGGAGATCAACGACTCGACTTGCGCGCCACGAGATCGAGCTGGGTGCGGCTGCGCACATGGCTCGACCGAGTCGATCGTGCAGGTCGACTCGGGTCCGACTTCGAACAGTTTGACTCGGACCTAAATTGAGTTTCAAACAGATTTGGAGTTTGGGGATTTAAATTGAAGTAGCAAACCACTCCAAAAATTATGAAACTTTACAGGAGCTTGCTAGCTGAGTTATTGACCTTGTATAATTTTTGCAGAGGTTTTGTGCTATACATTTTCCTCCAAAAATTCAACAAGTGCTGGTCCTGATTTGACCAGATTTTGAGCAGTTTGGTGACCTCCAAAATATTCAAACAATTTCTAAAAATTGTGAAATTTTTCAGAGGGGTCACAAACCATCCCAAGAACTTAGGAAAAATATTTCCAGGAGATGATCATAAGATTAGGCAAGATTGTTTTTGAAAGTTCAAGATTTGGATCAAAAGACTTGTGACTTCGTATTTCCATAACTTCTTGTACAATACTTGCTTGGTACAATAGGAAATACAGGATGTAAGAAAAAGTTTTAATTTCTACTCATTTTCTTACATTTGAAACACAAGCCTAAAATTGGGATGTTACAAGCACTCTCGTGGTGGGAGAACTTTCTCACCATGTAGCCCGGGGGCCACGTGGTCTTGTGGGAGGAATTCAAGTCTGCTTTCCGTCGGGCCCACATCCCCGATGGCCTGATGAGGCTCAAGAAAAAGGAGTTTCTCATGCTCAAACAGGGGCGCAAGTCTGTGACGGAGTACTTATACGAGTTTAATCACTTGGCTCGTTATGCTCCGGGTGAGGTGGCCACTGATGAGGCCAAGCAGGAAACGTTCATGGAGGGCTTGTCCGAGGAGCTGCAAGACAAGCTCTCTATCGTTGACTTCCCCGACTTCCAGGCCTTGGTTGACAAGGCCGTGATCGCCGAGCACAAGGCGAAGGCCTTAGGTGAGTCACAAGCGCAAGTGGGAGGCCAGTGCCTGCAGGCCGGCCTCTCTCGTCCCGTGTTGGGCTGCACGAGGGGCCCGTTCTCTAGCTTCGCCACCGCCGAGGCCTTCGGCACCAGCTCCACGTCCCTCGCAGGCCGTGATTGATCCACATGCACTGCGATCGGCCGCAGGTGTCCTCATAATCCATTGCCGGGGTCACACAGCTATTACATCACAACAAGGGCCACTATGCAAGTAGTTGCCCTAAGAAGATTGGAGAAGCCCCTCGTCCTAATGGAGGACACGTGCAAGGAAATGGTCATCCACCTGACCAGAAGGTTATCCAGAAGACCCAGGGCGTGGGAAGTGGCTGAGGAGGCACAGGAGGCACCCGGCGTTGTGTTGGGTATGCTTCTTGTCAATTCTCGCCCTGCTACAGTACTATTTGATTCAGGGACTTCACATTCTTTTATTTCGAGATCTTTTGCTACTGCTAGTGATCTTCATTGTGTTCCTTTGGGTGTTCCATTGCTGATTCGCTCTCTGGGGTCTGAAATAAGAGCTGATCAAGTATGCCAGGATGTTCCTATTGAAGTCAAAGGAGTTGGATTCTTGGCAAATCTTATCCTACTCGACTCAGCGAGCCTGGATGTGATTCTTGGCAAGGATTTGTTGTCCCAACACTTGGGGCAAATCGATTGTGCCAGGAAGATTGTCTACCTCACCAGCCCCTCAGGCGAACAGGTTGGGTTTTTGCCACAGCTGCAAGGGACACATCTTTGTGCCCTTGAAGCAAAGCCAGTCTTGGAGATTCAGGATGTTCCCACAATATGCGACTTTGTGGATGTCTTTCCTGAAGATTTGCCTGGGATGCCTCCAATTCGAGACTTGGAGTTTGTCATCGAATTGCTGCCCGGTACCGCCCCGATTTCAAAGAGGTCGTACCGAATGCCTCCTAATGAGTTGGAGGAGTGAAGAAGCAACTTGGTGAGCTGCAAGAGAAGGTTTTCATCCGTCGGCTCATTTCCTTGGGGTTGCCACAGTGATTTTTGTGAAGAAGAAGGACAAGACTTTGCGCATAATGCGTTGATTACCGTCCGCTTAATGAAGTGACGGTGAAGAACAAGTATCTTTTGCCCGCATTGATGATCTCTTTGACGATTGGCGGAACACGGGTATTCTCAAGATTGACTTGAGATTGGAGTATCATCAAGTCGGGATCGGGTGAAGATATTCCAAAGCGACTTTTGCTACTCGTTATGGCCTTTACGAGTACACCGTCATGTCTTTTGGCTTAACCAACTCTCCTGCTCTATTCATGAACCTTATGAACTCGGTATTCATGGAGTATCTGGATAACCGTGGTGGTCTTCATTGATGATATTCTTATCTATTCCAAGAATGATGAAGAGCATGCTGAGCATCTGAAGCTTGTTTTGGGAAAGCTACATGAACACCAGCTATATGCAAAGTTCAGCAAGTGCGAGTTCTGGCTGAAGGAAGTGGCATTCTTGGGCCATGTTCTTTCAGCAGGGGGTGTAGCTGTGGATCCCAGCAAGGTCAGCGATGTGCTATCTTGGGGTCAGCCCAAGTTAGTCACCGATGTGCGGAGTTTTCTTGGTTTGGCGGGGTATTACCGTTGCTTTATCGAGAACTTCTCCAAGATCGCGAAGCCGATGACTGAGCTTCTAAAAAAGGACAAGAAGTTTGTGTAGTCCTCTGCTTGTGATGAGAGTTTTCAGGAATTCAAGAAGCGCTTGACTTCAGCCCCAGTGCTTGTTCTTCCCGATGTCCACAAGAGCTTCGATATCTTTTGCGATGCCTCTCGTCAGGGACTCGGTTGTGTTCTTATGCAAGAAGGCAAGGTGGTGGCCTATGCATCAAGGCAGTTGAGGCCTCATGAACTCAACTATCCTACCCATGACTTGGAGTTAGCTGCGGTGGTCCATGCACTCAAGATTTGGCGGTATTACCTGATTGGTAACCGTTGTGAGGTGTATTCTGGTCACAAGAGCTTGAAGTATTTGTTCACCCAGCCAGATCTGAACCTCAGGCAAATAAGATGGTTGGAATTGATCAAAGATTATGACATGGACATTCAGTATCATCCGGGTAAGGCCAATATTGTTGCAGATGCACTTAGTCGGAAGGTGTATTGCAATGCTTTGATGCTCCAAGAGCAGCAGCCCGCCGTTCTTGAAGAATTTCAGCGGCTCAATTTGGGTTTGATTGAGCATGGTTCACTTGCTTCCTTGGTTGTGCAACCAACCTTAGTGGACCAAATCAAAGCTGCTCAGCAGTCAGATGATGGTGTGAGCCAAATCAAGCAAAACATCAAGGATGGGACAGCCAAGTGCTTCTCAGAAGATAAGCATGGTGTTGTGTGGTTTGGGCAGTGCCTTGTGGTTCCAAAGGTCGTGGAATTGCGGGATTTGATTCTCTGCGAAGCCCGTGACTCCCCCTTGTCCATCCATCCTGGGGCCACCAAGATGTACCAAAACCGTTAGAGATGCGGTGGACCGAATGAGCGTGAGATTGCCAAGTTAGTTGTCGAGTGCGATGTGTCTTTGTCGTGTTAAGGCGAGCATCGTGCGTCGTGAACTGCTTGACCTTTGTCGGTGCAGTGGAAGTGGGATTCCATAGGCATGGATTTCATCAGCGGGTTGCCGTGCTTCTTACGGGAAGGATGCCTTGTGGGTCATCATTTGATCGGTTGACAAAGTGGCCCATTTTCTCCCGATCGCGGCGAAAATTGATGCGAGTCGGTTGGCGGATCTCTACATATCCCGCATTGTGAGCCTCCATGGTGTGCCACGAACCATTGTGTCAGATCGTGGTTCTCTTTTCACCTCTCGCTTTTGGCATAGTTTGCAGGAGGCTATGGGGACTCACCTTACTTTGAGCTCAGCCTATCATCCCCAAACTGATGGTCAGACGGAGAGGGTCAACCAAGTGTTGGAAGATATGCTCCGTGCTTGTGTTCTTTCCTATGGGAAGAATTGGGAGAAATGACTGCCGTTTGCTGAGTTTTCTTACAACAACAGTTTTCAGGCCAGTCTTGGCATGGCACCTTTTGAGGCCTTGTATGGGAGGAGATGCAGAACCCTATTGAACTGGTGGCCCGGAGAAAGTTCTTGGCCGAGTTTGATTGATGAGGCCGAAAGCCAGGTTTAGTTGATTCGCGAGCTTTTGCGTGTGGCCCAGTCCAGGCAAAAGAGCTATACGGATCGTCGTCGCCGAGAGTTGAGCTTTGAGCCCAATGACTATGTGTACCTCAAAGTCTCGCCTTTGAAGGGCCATCAACGATTCGGCATCAAGGGCAAGTTGGCTCCTCGATATGTTGGGCCTTATCGCATCATCGAGAGAATTGGAGCTGTTGCATATACATTGGAGTTGCCAACTACACTTGAGGGGGTGCATGATGTGTTCCATGTATCCCACCTGAAGAAGTGTCTCCGTGTTCCAACTGAAGAAACTCCGTTGGAAAACCTCGATGTGCAAGAGAATTTGACCTACCGCGAGCATCCTGTTCGCATTCTTGAAGAATATGAATGGAGGACAAGGAACCGTGCCATCAAGTTCCTTAAGGTTCAGTGTTCAAATCATACTAAGGATGAGGCAACTTGGGAGCGGGAAAATCGTCTTCGTGCGGACTACCCGTCTTTCTTCTCCGAGTAAACGGAATCTCGGGACGAGATTCTTGAAAGGGGGGGATTTGTAACATCCCAAGTTTAGACTTGTGTTTCAAATGTAAGAAAATGTGTAGAAATTAAAACTTTTTTGTTACATCTTGTATTTCTTGTATGATCTGGAAAATTCTTGTAAAAGAATTATGGAAATACAAAGTCACAGGTCATTTTGACCAACATCAAGTCCTTAAAAAATAATCTTGTCAAACCTTATGATCATCCCTTGGAAATAGTTTCCCCAAGTCCTAGGGTTGGTGTGGAACCCCTCTGAAAAATTTCACATTTGTTGGAGGTTGTTTGAGTAGCTTTGAGGCCAATCAAACCAATTTGAAAATTGGTCAAACCTTAGTCCAGCACATTGTCTAATTTTTAGAGGAAATGTATAACACTAAAACCTCTGCGAATTTTACATAAGGCCAATATCCGAGTTAGCAAGCTCCTGTAAAAATTTAAAATTTTTGGAGTTAGTTTGCTACCTCAAACAATTCCCAGAAATTCAGCTCTTCTCTAAATCAACAATTCAAACCCAAGTTAAGTGGGACTGGGCTCAGTCGAGCCCAACTCGAATGACTCGGTTGAACCAAGTCCACTTAAGTCGCGTTGGGCGCATGAGTGTCTTGCCGTTCGATTTACATCCCACGCTCGACCTCCCTTGTGCTCTAGACCTCGGAGCTCTTGAGCACTCGAGCCATCCAATTTTAATCGAAGGGCTCATGACTTGCCCTACCACGAACACTAGGAGCTCGGGCCAATCTCGATCGTCGGATCAAAATCTAACCGCTCGCGAGCACCCTAGCTCCTCTGGTCATCTTCTACCTCGCGTCGTGCGCTTCAACAGTGGGAGGTATGGCCTGTCACTTCGTGCGCCCTGTCAACGTCTCGCTGGTAGGGACAGTAGCGGCGTGGCAATGCTTTCGGCCAAAAGCCGTGCTCCGCGCTGCTCTGCTCCCTTAGCTCCCAGTTTAGCTGCGGTTGAGCTCGCCGTAGCTCATCTCGGGCCCCCTTCCTTTGTGTCGTTGCCCATTGATCTCTTAATGCCCCCGAGGACCTCCTCTGGCTCCTCTTCCACTCACAATCACCCTCAGCTCATCCTCTTTGAGTTAAACCCAAACCACCATGAACACTCCTTTTTCCGCCATTTTTGGCCGCGCGAGCTCTTCACGGACGACAGTGTTCCAGTGGACCTCTTGCCCTGTTCCTTGCTTCTCTGAGACCTCTGGTCCTCACAAACCTTGGCACTAACTTCTTTTCGGGTTGCGTTCACAGGTGCCGCTCGGATTGAAGATTTCGCGGTTTGCGGCCGAAAAGGGAATTCCATCGTTCCCAGCTCCGGTGAGTCTCCTCCGCTCAATCCTTTGGTCCTGGACCACCTCTGGGTCATCGCGAACCTTTGCTTACCATTCTCTTTACCTCTGCTAGCTCCGAACGCCTTGTCGTCGTTGTCGTCTCCAGCTCCGGTGAACTGCTCCGCCGCTGGGCCTCCTCCTACTTCCCTCGGACCACTCCTGTGCCCAGGTGAGTTCTTATTAGTTCCGTAGAGCTCGGGCACTAGCTAGCTTAGCGCGTTGTGGACCTCTTCACCGTTTTCGTATTTTGCCGAAACCTAGCCTCCGCCCTTCTCCAACTCGCAGGCGATTTAGGCCTGCTCCGTCGCCAAAAGTGCTCCCACTAGGTTCGCATTAGTATTAGGGGCATTTTGGTACAGTTGGTTAGCGCCGTCGTGGACTTGGTCGTCGGCGACGTACCAGTGAGCTCAACGTTGAGCTCTGTACTTTGTCGCAATTTTGTCAAGACATTAGACCTCCTCGAGTTCATCCTAGCCGGTCACGACCTCCCCATAATTAGATCTGAGCCTTAGACTCCTTTCCGTAAGACTCTAGTCTCAGGACCTCCCCCTCGTTTAATCTCAGTCGTTAAAGACCTATGTGATTTAGCTCTTAGCCGTAGGATCTGGTTCGGTGAAAAGTCTTAAACGCTAGGACCTCCCCTGCTTAGATCTTAGCCGTCCAAGACCTCTTTAATTTCAATCTGAGCCGTCCAGATCTCTTTCTGTTAAAAACCTTGTCCGTGCGGACCTCCACGATAAATCTCGGCCGTTCAAGACCTCCTCTGTGAGATCTTAGCCGTCCAGATCTCGTCCGTGAAAACCCTGTCCTTAAAGACCTCCCCAATCAAATCTGGACCGTTCAAGATCTCCTCTGGTAGATCTTGATCGTCCCAGACCCCCTCCTCGCGGAGATCTAAGCCTTTAGGACCACCCCGGGTAGATCTTGACCGTTCAAGACCTCGTAGAGGAGATATGAGCCGTTAAGATCTCCTCCTTTTAATCTTTAACCTTAAGACCTCCTCATGGAGCTCTAGACCGCCAGATCTAGATCAGACGGTCACGACCTCCGTTAGGCGCAAGGAGCTCGCTGCGCGTGCGCTGTTCATCAACTCGTTGGGGCCGTTAGATCCAATCTTAACGGCTTGGACCTCCCCAGTGCGCGTAGACCTCCTCCGCGCGGTTGCGCTGTGCTCCTGTGCTCCGTTGCCGTTCGATGAAGAATCGACGGCCACGACCTCCCCGATTTTGTCAGTTCAGTTAGATCTCCCGAGAGCTCCGATTTTCTAAGTATTTTGTTGATTCAAATGTCAAAAGTGCATAACTTTGTATTCTTTTTTTTTGCTCCTTTTTGAATGATTCAAATTGCATTAGCTCTGTGATAGAATAAACTTTAATTTGAAAATGATTTAGGGCTCTGTTCTGTACTAGAAACTTGTATAAGTTGTGATGAATGTTTAAATGAAATGGGAATTAGAAAATCACTTCAAAAATGTGTAAAATGCATAACTTTCTCTATATAATTCCAAACTGAGCAAACTCAAGCTTGTAAAATTCCTCTGTTAGTATGCTGTAACTTGAAATAGGCTTTGCTCATGTTTATGTCTCTAAAAAGTGAAATATGCTAGTTTCATAACTTAGGAAAATCATAACTAATTCATTTTAACTCCAAAATGTGCAAACTCAGTTTTGTTGTTGTTAGGATACTATTACCTACCCACCGTGAAAAATTCAGACTCTAGATCATTCTGGAAATTTATGCCATGAACAGTACCATTAATTAATTTAGTGAATTTCAGGCTCAGAGAACATGATTTGATTATAAATTTTTCATACTTAGTCCAAATGACCTGATTCTTGTTCCTAAATTTGTCTAAAATCATACCCTAGCTGTTGTATAAATTTCATAGGATTTGGAAAACTTTTCTTGTTGAGTTTTGTTTGGTGTTCTTCGTTCGGGTTTTATCGCATTTTAGTGTTAGGTTCGAAGGGTTTATTGAATATGAGAGTTCCCCTCTGCGTACGATGAGCAACTCGACAAGGCAAGCAATTTGATCATGTTAATTCCTATATTTTAAAACATAATATGTTGTTTGCAAACTCTACGTATGCATTGTTATCTTGTTTTAACTATTGTCGATAGTTGGCCTATTAGATGCATGATCCGTAGGTAAATGTTTATCCTTTACTACTGAGCCTAGGATTATCTTGCGGTGATTTAGAGTTTGTGGATGAGCTCTTGTCACTTAGTAGTTTTCAGTATGTTGCTTAGTCATGCTTGCTACCAGGTAGAAAAGAGCAGTTATCGACTTGTCGACAACCTTGATCACACAAAACTTACTATGACTTATGATTTCAGCCTTTGGGCTATGTTTACTTGTGAAAATAAAAAAAAACTAAAAACTAAATGATTTGGACTTGGGCACAATGGTATGTTGGTGTGCTTTTGGGTGTGACTGGAATGGTGCCCGGGTCATTAAGAACCGAGTTACTTGCGCCACCGTTCTGAGCATTTTAGCGTGCTAACCACACTAGAGGGTATGGGAGCTCTCTCGACTTAGTACTTTGGCGTGTATTGGCTCCGAGTCGTAGGGAGTCACAGGAAGGATGGTGTTGGGAGCATTGTAGTGTCCGAAAGACTTCCCCCGTGATGGATTGGTTGTCTTTCGGCTTGCAATGTAAGCGTATGGGTTTCGATCCATACAAGCGGCTCGTAGTTAATACACAATATTGGGAATGTCTCGTAGGACTTAGCCGTGCCGACATACCTTCAGAAGTGTGCTTATTTGGCTTAAAGGCGGTCTGAAGTATGGGTACAATCGTACACCCCTGCAGGGTTAAAACTATTCGAATAGCCTCGTCCTAGGTCATGGACACACTCGGATAAGCCCCGTGTGAGCTAGACTACAACTTTTAACTAAAACTTGATGGGTGAGTGCGAATCGGGATTAGTGCTATGTTGTGGTGGCTATTGGGTTAGTCACCTCTAGGTGGTTACTTGTATTTATTGTTATTCATCGTTATTTCAACAATAAAAACAGATTGCGAACTTGCTTTCAAATGTATTACATTATTTCAAATAAAGTTGGCTTTGTGCTAAAATGAGACATACAACCTCCACTTAAAGAAGTCTGCATGTAGCATATGTATAGGTCTGTTATCCTACACGTCAGTCTTGCGAGTACATTAGTGTACTCATTTGCTTTGCTTAATGTATTTTGTTGCAGAGGAAGAATGTGAGCCCCAAGGGCCTCACTTCTGTGAGTTGTGCTGTGGCAGTGTTTGGGACGACTAGCTTGGCGGTCCGGTCGGTTGCCCTGTGGTTATGGCTAGCCGGTCGACTTTTGTTATAGCCATCTTATGACACTGTTGCTTCCGCTGTCTTATACTCTTTTGTTATCTTTTGGCCGGTCGGCACCTTTTATAATAACTCTATTTACCTTATGTCTTTGCTAGACTTGTTATATTATGTTGTATGTGAATGATGCATGACTTTGTATGAATGTATGTGTGCTGCATTTCTGGAAAGTACATGTCCATTGAGACACTGATGTATTTTGTTTGTAATGCTAGAGCCAATGGAAGGCTAAGTATTACAAGCTAAATAAGCTGAGGTCTCTAATTCAACATGGAGAGAATTAGCCTCGAGAACGAAAATTTGGACACTATTGGCCTGTGAGACCACTGAAATTCCTAAAGTGGCCCCTCTACCCCAAAATTCCAATTTTGGCCCCCTCCTCCACTTTGTTGTGGTACACGACCGCGGCGAGAGCTCTGCTGCGCTCCTCAACACGTCTTCGCTACCCTCGTGCGCGGTAATAGCAAAAAAGCTGCTCTTCCCCACGGCAATAGGCTTTCTTTGCGTCCCCACGGCGGCAGACTAGTTGCGCCGCGACTGCGCCTCGGCCTCCCACGCGCGCTCGCAGCAGGCCCCCTACGGATTGTCCTCGCAGTTCACTCAGGACGAGACACACTAGTTGATGACCAGCCACTTGGTCTTCTCCCACATGGTCGAGTCGTACAACCCACAGCGGGTCATGAGACAGTTTGGCCTTTACTAGCAGGTGCCACCAACGACGGGCTGACCTCTCATAGCAAAGGCCCACGAGTATGTCGTTATTCGGTATCATCGCTTTTCCTACTAGCCGCATTTCCAACTACCATTTTCTAACATCCGAATTCAATTTCAGGCAAACGAGGAAAGGACGGAAGAGCGACGACTAGAGGCAGACACAACAGCTGTGGACGGCATTGTGGGGCGAGAGGGCGGCAGCAGACGTTGTGCATGAGTTACGAGTGCGACATCAAGCGTATCTGCATACTTGCGATGATGCGTTCCGCGCGCAGTGCGAGCTTCTTGGTGGCGCCATAGCATCCAGTGGAGTTCATGCACGATGACGTTGTACGAGTAGGTCCCGACCGTCACTGGGCGACATGCCACGACGAGAAGGTAAAACATTCTTCATAAAAATTTTGTCCGGCAACACGTTTCTTACTTACTATCGGTTCCCTTACGGTACTCGCCTTGATCGTATCCGGCGCGAGTGTCGGCGCTCTCGTCGTGGGAACAATAACACATTTGATCGCCTCCTAGGCGTGGTGCGCGCCATAGCAGACAACGTGGGGCTGCAATTAGGACCATAACTTGTGGTCGCCACGGCGACATTCACATCTGATGTCACGGACACCTAGGAACCCTCCACCCCACCACCTTCGGCACCTCCTCCACATGTCCATCGCACTCAGGAGTCATCAGACTCTGATCGCCGCGACCTTTGTCGAACCCGGGAGTAACACCCCCAAATCCTCTGTGTATTTCTACTAGTCCCATGATCAGTAGCTAGTTCACACAGTAAACAAATGTGGTAACATTCATAATTCGCATAACTTTATTAATAAACAGAGTTGATTACCAGAAAGGCTTATGAGCCAACAATAAAGAACACAACGGAAGACAAAGAAGAAGTAGTGGAGTCCAGCTGATCTGCCACAAGCAATCGACTGGGGTAGCGGCCTAGTCGTCGGGATCCACACCGCTAGCGAAGTCCTTCTCCTCTGAAACTTGTTTGCATAAAGCAAGTATGAGCACAACTACTGTGCTCGCATGGATATTATCAAAGGCGGGCATATAAGGTTATTTGTGCAAAAACAGCATTTGACATTAAATACAATATTAAGTTCAAAAGCTCAAGTTTTATAATACCCCATCCTGAATGTTCCAACCGAGCCTTCGCCGTAACACCCACCCGAGGGGGAGACGCCGCTCCTCTGTTGGTGAAAGGACATATGCAAGTTCTTCAAGTCCAGCGGTGGCTCGGCTTGGGCACACGTTACTAGGGTTGCGCGAACTACTCATGTGACTATCCGATCGCCGTTGGGACACGGCGCACTATTGGCGGCCGTGAGATCGGTTATAGTATGTTCCTTACCATTTCTCTTTCAAAATGCGCACTAACAATCTCTCCAGTCTACTCGTAGTCCGGGATCCGCTATGTGGCTACCGCAAGGAGATCAACCTAGATATCCACCTCGTGACCAATGGCAAATCGACTACGAAGTGGGATGCCAAAGGGCCCGCGAGATCCAAGAGGAGGAGCATCACAACGACAAGCACAACAAGCGTATCTGTTGAGGAGAAAAGCTCATCTCGAGGCATGCAAGCGCGAGGCGCAACAGGAGCACGAGAAAGGAGGAACGGCGGTAGTACAACGCCGAGCCCAGAAGGAATGGCAAATGGCCCTGGTCTATGCAGTAGGTCGGGCCATTCGTAGTAGTCCTTCGTCTTGCCCATCATGTTTTTTTACTATCCCCTAAAGGCATGTATACTTACATGGTCCGTATGCTTATATCGCAGTGTACCGTAGTAGTAGCGAGGATTACTAAAGCAAATAGCCGAACCATCATGTTATGTGACCACGTGTAATGTGCTTCTGTCTGCGGACTCTAATGTAGTTCTAGTGCCGTGCCTCCGCTGAGCCATCACAGCAAGCCTACATTGCAAGTATGCCTCTTCTAGTAGAATCCAGAAAGAACCATTCGCACCAATATCGAACCCTCTATGTCAGCATAGCCAAATGCAACTGTAATAACTAGATGAAAAAGAGTGGTGGATCAAACCCAAGCACGTGAATGGAAAAACTAAATTAAAATTGAAGACTATTAGAGCTTGTAACATAAGCGGACAAGTTCTAGAGCATAAAGAAGCAAATATATATATATATATATATATATATACCAAATTGTATTGTGTAGTGCATGAAGAGTATGAAACCACAACATTTTAATATGACGTTTAAAGGCATCTTCATAATCATAACGAGCGTTCTCATCCCCTTCATTTGCATTCTGTAGAAGCTCTATAAAGTACTCTACTTTAACTCTACTATAGTGAAGTAATGCGATCAAGAACCGTAACAACCAAGATATTATTTCTTTTCAGTTTTCCTTTTTCAGAATTTTTAGAAAGCTTTTAAAAAATAAAATAAACCATTTATATTTTATTGGATTAATTAGAGCTTAATTGGAAATTTCAGCAAATGAAAAACAATTTAAATAAATAAAAAACTTCAATTAAATTCAAATTTTTATTATTAAATCTTTTCATGTGCCAAGTTTTTTCTTTATTTTCTGAAATTTATTTTATTTTTTTTTTGGATTTTTTTATTTTCTTTCTCTCTCCTATTTTCTCTCTCCTCTAGGAGGTTCATGCGGCTGGGGCCTGCTGCCGCGCGCGAGGGCAGCTCGTACATGCTGCGGTGGGTGGCGCAGCAGGCGGGAGAAGTGGCTAAAATTGAAATTTCAGGGACAGAAAGACTACTTTAGAATTTCGGTGGTCACACGGGTAATAGTATCCAAATTTCCGAGAACTGTGGAGTGGTTGCCGACTGTGCAGTGCTGTGCTTGTGCTTGTGAACATCCGCTCCTCCTGGTTTTTTTTCCCTGTATTTACGAGTACTACTACCATACTGCTTATTTTCTTTTCTTTTACTCCTAGCCTGTCTGTCTGTAGCCTGTGCTGTCACGTCGCAGCTTGGGTAGCTCTGCGTGGCGGTGCAGGTGTCAGCTCAGGCCGGCAGGCACGAGACGAGGCTAACGTTGCTGCTCACTGCGTGCGTTGCCTTGTGTCAGGTGCCAAGCAAGGCGAAGCGACGGGTCGACGACACAGGAGGCAGGACACAAGCCAGACAAGCTAGCGCGAATCGAATCCCGTCAGGAGGGCCGCCTGCCCACGTGCCCCCCTTGGCTCCAAGCGGCCATTTCAGGTCCCTCCTCCCTGCTCCAAGCGTACCACTATCAATTCAATTCTTGTTTCGTTTCGTCCCGCTTTCCATGTTACTCTGATCCATTCACTCTCCCCTCGGTTCTTCTTAGTTAGTTGCATCTGCTGTGTGATCTACTGTGCTTGATCATCATGTTATTTTCTTCTCAACACTCCTCTCCCCCATCGTTTATATGTCCTGCCATGGTATGTAAATACTGGCCCTTTTGGCTAGTCAGAATCAAAACAGTACCTGGTGGGTAAAAGTACACTGGTCTGCTCTCTCTGTACTCCTCAGCACAGAACGTTTGTTCGAAATGGGGTTCGGGATCGAGCCTGCAGTTCAATGAGCACGGATCATCCTGCATCCGGATGTTGAATGCGCTGCTTCCGCAGTAGATTTCGCGGTTAAATTCGTTCGTCCACTATACTACTACTATCTTGCCAAGCTCTGAAATCTGGATGGGATCATCTGCATCGACGCAGATCTACTATGGCATGATATTGGAAGATATCTCTGCTGTCACATAGGAAGAAATCAGGCTAAAATCAAATGCTACATGATCTTTTCTACAGCAAAATCAATGTGCAAAATAACTGCGGTACTTCTTTCATAATTGCTACGTTATTTCGTGAAACACTGTTCATGGGCGAGATTCGGAGCTTCCTGAAGTCTAACCGATGAAAGGTCACGGGTGTCCTGTGATTCGCATTTATGAGCGCGCAGGATTCTCCTGTTGCTAGTGTGGGTGGTAGTACTAGTATTCCTCTAGCTCTAGGTAGTCTGTGATTTCAGGCTTCTACAGTGTAGCCAGCCAGTTCCCTACCACCTACCTTGTTAGCAGTACTGGTCACCTGCCGCACGCTAGGTCCAGTCGCCCATCGCGTCACGTTGTCCGATGTACTGAAGCTTCTTGTCTGAACTAGTTAATCTACTGTAACAGCATCTACAATAATCAACGTCAGTTGTTACTAAGAGATCGTCACATCAGTATTTGGATGATATAGAGGAGAGAAGATAAGAGAAGAATGTAAGATTGTTTCTAGATGAAGAAACTATCAAATTGTTAATACCAAGACACAAAAAACAACCAAATACTTTATTCGAGATTTACTTGTTACTTAAAAACGCGTTTTGTGGGTCTCACTGTCTTAAAGCAAAATATTCAATCGATCATTTGTGCAGTTCGATTTTATTATTGATATGATAAATGAGTTAAAATATATAGACCACAAAGTTGTACTTCATTATTGATCATCAAGAATCATGTATATTTGTAACAATTAAAATCTTAGACACAAGCTCAAAAAATAATCTATTGGAAAATTTGTTTCTTTTTATTAGATTGAGTACTATCTCTCCTCTTAGTAACAAACTAAGAAACAATCTATTGTAAATGCTCTAAGCGGATGTAGATGGCGGAGGTATCGGCATGCGTGGTTAGCCATAACCCGATTTCGAGTTCAATGCGGCGGATTCGCCGGTTCCTGCATAGTAGCTATAATAAATAGACCATCAACAACCAAGTTGCTCACGTGCTCTTTCTAGTATTTGCCCAGTGTTCATGGTTTGGAACTACGAGTCAATAGGAAGTAAATGCACTAGCACAAGGCGGTATCGATGGTGATTGCTGGAATTTATTTTTAAAATATTTACAAAAATATATAATCATCCTAAAAAATTATAAAACTATGTCCCGGTCGTCAAAATTACAAAACTGGCGATATAGAACACATTCCCTCCTCGTCACGCCGAGTCGAGCCTCATCGTCGATTCAGCGGCGACAAAGAGTGAACAGTGTTCTTGTCATCGATTGGTGGCGGCGATTTCAAGTGAAACGATATTCCTGCCGCCAGCGATTGCGACAAGCTGTGCCGTTCAACCGGTGTGAAACCCTTTGCCCTATACTGGTTGATTTGTTTGTGATTTTCGTAGATTCTCATCGGTGTGAAATCTGTTAGACTTCATAATATTTTGTAATCGTCGTATGTTGTTATAGTGCGGTGGATTTCTGAAGAATTTTACAAGGACGATTGAGGTAGCAATGATTCGTAAGTAGGAAGGTAAGTGATATTGCGATGCGTCAGGGAATTTATACACAATTGAGAACTTTAGAGAAATTGCCTCTTACATAACATTTCTCATGTACATGCACTGCAAAATTTGTAAGCAAACAAATCTGAATTTGCAATTACTATCAAAATTACGACAAATCATACTGATATTACATAACATTAAGCAAAACGTTATAGCACGTAGTTTCTATCAAAACTACGACAAATCACACTGATATTACATAACATTAAGCAAAACGTCATGCCACTTAGTTTAATGATAATTTAGAATATTGGCAATCACATATTAAAACTGTGATTGCTTTCCTGTGGCCACGTCCTCAACGTCCCCCATGTGGACTGCTTCGAGTCGAGCTGCCGGATGAGATCCCCGCAGCGGCGTCCGGAGTGCCATTGTCTCCTTCGTTCTGAGGATTTCTCGTGGGGCATTTCATAAAGGTGTGCCTAGATTCCCTGCAAAATAGAACACTTCTTCGTACAACGTTCGTCCTCTGCTTCGTCCATATCGTTTCTGATGCATTGCACCTGTCGCCAGCCAACCTTTCCCTTCAGTCTATTAATGTTTGTGGCCCAGATAAGTTGATCCTAGGTCAGATGGCCAGTGAAATGACCAACCACGACATAACCATACATATATGCGCTCTAGGTTTGCATCACCTCCACCTTACTGAAATAGTGAGACATGTACTGGCCGGGATGCCGCGCCACCGTCGAACATACGGCCATTACATGGGAACAGGGCCTATGCAGAAGAAGGGCTTGTTGCAAGTGCATATGCAACTAGCGTGGTATAGCGTGCACTCGTGGGTGATCCTCTCGTGGTTCGTCCAGCGACGTTCTTTATCCCTGCATATGATCTCGAAGCGAAACTCCCTTATGCTCATCTTGAATGCCCAGTGCAACTCTCCCTTCTTGATCTTCTCCTCTTTGTACTTGGTGATCAAGGCGGAGTAGAGTACTCTGTCATTTACATGGCGAGCGACGCATTGTTGTTTCTGTCAACAAAATAGTTTGTGGTACCAACCAAAGGAGACCTTGCACGCGCGATGATCGATTGTACACCTCGGCTGGATTGGTTGTCATGACACCATATCGAGCGCGCACCTATCATGTAGCAGCGACCATTTCTCCTTATGCTCGTGCTCAATCCAGTTCGAGAAGCATTTCACCTGCGCCCTTATCCTCCACGTCACACAGGGACCATCTGTGGGTAGCTGTGGCAATGCTTCAGAGGCCTAGTCAGCGTTTGGGGTAGCCCTTCTCGCCGCCTCCCTTTTGTGCGCCTGGATCTGCTCATCCAGAATCTTCCAAAGTACTTCAAACTTCCGTTGCTGATTCTGGTTGCACAGCCGCTTGAATAGGTTCATCAAGTCTTTGTTGCGGAACTGATTGTAGAGGTTTGCACCAAAGTTCCTCATGCACCATCTGCTCTGCAGATCCGTCGTGGTACGTTCTCTCCTTGTAGCTGAGTTATTCCACTCAGCAGGTCCGCATGCCGATCATATATGACACATCGTTAGAGACGATACATAAATGAAATCCTCATATTTTTCAGGAACCACAACCAGCTGTCCGTGTTCTCGCTTTTGACGAAAGCGAATGCCACAGGAAGAACTTGATTGTTCCCGTCCATCGCTATTGCGATCGATGTCCGCCCTTATACTTCCGATCGAGAATGTGCCATCTACGCACAGATTAAACGGCAATCTTGAAATGCATTGATATGTGGACCAAAAGCAAAGAATCCTCACTGCGGTACCCTCTTATTGGCCCGCCGGATAGGTGGCGTCTTGAATGTCGGTATGAATACGGGATTCCTGTCTTGTATGACTCGGAGTTGCCCGGGGATATTGTGGTAGGAATCCTCAAACGTGCCGAATCTTGATTCCAATGTATTTTGTTTTGCCCTCCGAACCTTGGCATAGTTGATTGTGCGCTGGAATCTTGCCTCAATCGCTCGAATGATGGACCGTGGTTCAAAATCTAGATTATCTACGATTTCACCGTACGTAAGGTTGGCGATGAAGGCTGATAACATGTTCCTGTAGGACTGTACTAACTCAATGACGACACATATGTGAGGGACCACTATAGAGCACTTCTAGTAGGTGTCCCATTTAGGCTGAAATGCGCACACTCACCAAGGGTTTTGCTCTATGTCGCACTTAACGTCGTAGGATCTTGTGGTAGACTTGACGACTCTGAACGTGCGTCGCACCGATAAGGCCCAGAATTTGACCACCTCGTGCACGACCTCCTTGCATTTGTATATAGCTCCTTGCTTGACCTCGCTCGGTCATACTCGCACGACACACGGAGCCTTTATTGTGATGAGGTTGTCGAGCGGCATGTGTTCTACTCGGATGGAACCACTTGTGGTCCACATCATCCTCGTCGTTGGACTCTTCATCTTCTAACAATGCATTGTAGTCCTAGTCTCCGAGATCCATTCTTTCCACTACGGCTTCCACCTCCTCACCCTCGTCAGCAAGCCTACTAGAAAGCCTCACTAAAGGAGCTACTTCCGTAGGGTCTTCATCGACAGCATCAACAACTCCGGAGCTTCGGCTGTTTTGTGCGTCGCGTTGTGGCTGGAGTCTCCGACTTCTTCTTCGGCGTCAGCACCCCTTTCTTGTTCAGTCGCATATGTCTAGGCCAGAAGGACTAAATCCCACCCTCCCCCTCGCCATGCGTACATATGACTGGTATGACTTTGTTCCCTTGAGCTACACTAACTCCCAATATGTTGGTTGTGCTGCCGAGGGGGTAAGACAATTCAATCTCAGATCATACACATCTTGGTCCACTTGGAATGTGTGGAACAACCACAGCATCACAGCGCTCCATGTATGTTGCTCTGGTCTTGCTAGGGGCACGATCGCTGATTGGAAATTTCACAAATCAATCACCTCGAGACCCTTCAGAATAGTCCCTTGACCGTAGTAAATTTTGAAATTGGTGATGTCCAACATATTTGACGCATTAGACCATAAAGAATATTTTTACGATTAACCACATATCTAAAACTAGACTACCCAGTGAAAAAGTGTTATATACAATGCAATCCATTCGGTTCAAAAAACTACTTGACAGGTGGGTAGCCGGATGGATAGCGCTTCGCTGGTTTCTCTCCTCCCGTCTGCTCCTCTCTCTTCCCTCCTTTTTTTCTGAATAAAAGTAAGTTATGTGCCGAATTTTAGGGTTTCAAGGGTTTTTTTTATAGGGATAGGGTTCCTATCGTCGGTTGAGCTAGCGGCGACTTTCATTGTCAATTCAGCGTGTGACAGAACACTATTCACTCTCTATTGACAGGGGGTTGGACCGGCGACAGGGAGGGAACATGGTTCCTGTCGTCAATTTTTGTAATTTTTTGGGTGGCTATTTATTTTTGTAAATATTTTTTAAAATAATATTTTTTTTAAAAAAAAAAATCATGTTTGCTGTGGGAAATAAGGACAATATTTTAATTTTTTATTTTATTATGAGCTAAAGTTCATATAAAACTAGAGGTATAAAACAATACTAACATCGGACAACTTATTTCACTTTTAAATATGCACAATAATAAGATTATAACACAATAGTTTAGTTGTACAACCAATTTACAGTCGGGCTTAACGAAGAACAGGAAGCAGTGTACACTCGAAGCAGGACAGAACGTAGATAAAGCAATTAAGCGAGCAGTTGTGCGGAGATTTGGGTTAGCTGGAGGAAGCTGCAGCGCAGTGAAGCGCAAAACGGGGACACCCGTTGTCTACCTAATTAGCCGCGGTGCTATTTTTGTTATTTGGTAAGGAAGGGAGCTAATTTGCTAATCCTCTAAAAAATCCTACTTTTTTTGCATAAGAGAAATACCAGAAAATCGTCGATAGTTTTGACGGCATGTCGTAAGTGTGGAGCAGGTCAAGGATGTGTTGTTCTTGAAATTGTCCTAGGAATTTACTCGATTCTCACTCTTAGTTCATGCTCAACTTATTAATCACGGTGTGGAGTAGTTAGAGCATTCGTAATGTGGTTTTGAAAGTAGGTTGTAACATCCCAAGTTTTAGACTTGTGTTCTAATGTAAGAAAATGAGGGGAATTTAAAAACTTTTTCTTACATCTTGTATTTCCTGGTTGTACTGAACAGCTTTTGTACAAGAAGTTATGGGATTACAAGTCACAAGTCACTCTGATCGAAAACCTTGCCTTCCAAAAACATTCTTGTCAAACCTTTTGATCATCTCACGGAAATATTTTCCACTGAGTTCTTGGGATGGTATGTGACCCCTCTGAAAAATTTCACAATTTTTAGAAATTATTCGAATGTTTTGGGGGTCATCAAACTTATTCAATTCAGGTCAAGCGGGAACCAGCACCTTGTTGAATTTTGGAGGAAAATGTATAGTACAAAAACCTCCGCAAAATTTACACAAGGTCAATAACTCAACTAACAAGCTCTGTTAAAACTTCATAATTTTTGGAGTTAGTTTGCTTGCCTCAAATAATTCTCCTTAGATCGGCTCTTGTTGGAACTCAGTTAAGGAACCTAGATGCGAGTCGACTCGAGCCCAGTCGGGCTCGGTGCATCGGGCTCGGTTGAGCCAGCTCCTAGACCTCCTCGGCTCGGTCTGCGTGTGCGCGTGGTGGGCGTCGGTTGTGGTCGTGAGGCTCACGACCTCCCGGGTGCGCTAGCCTCCGAGGTTTGAGGTACTCGTGGCGCCCATCCCAATCTAAGGCCCACGACCTCCCGGGACCTCCTCACTCGCAAAGGACCTCCCACCTCGGGTGATACGGGGCGTCGGGACCACCCCGAGTGCATCGAGGGCGTTCGGGACCTCCTCGCCACTGTTCTTCTTCCTCCCGAGCCTCCGAGGTGCGGTCATCTCGGTTATCACGCGCTTTGTGTGTGTGTGACCAGAGCAGTTGGGAGCAGTGAGATGTCACCTTTATGTCCTTGTCAACGGCTACCTCTGACAACCTTTATTTCGTATCAGCACCTTTTTCTCAAAGTCCTCCTTTCCACACCCTCCCTGTCGTTTCATGTACTTTCATGGCAGGGACTTTTGACTTAAGTGCACCATGGAGCTCCACCTTGCTCCCCTCCTTTGCTCTCTCGGCTTTATTGAAACCCTGAGCTCCTCACTCAATCTTTTAGACTTCCTCTCCCTCATCCAGGCCTCTTTGTGGTCACTTGGGTTCATTTCTCAAAACTCAGAGACCTCCATTGTGCGGCTTTGAAGCTCCTTGAAGACATCAGAGCTCCAGTGGTTCAATTGCATTTCTTGGCACGCCGACTTGTCCATTTGGGCACTTTGGGCATTTCCCTAACTTACCTTGTTTGGCCTCCTCAGGGATTGTCAAAGTGGGAACACGTTCCTTGAAGTCGGAATTTCTTTCTTCCTCATCTCAAACACCATTGTTGTCGAGCTCTTTACGCCATCCCGGACCTCCTCCATTCTCGGTGAGTACCTTAGCTTTGAAATCCGGCTCTGTTGGTCCTCGTTAGCTTTCCTTTGTCGTTCTGTACCTCGCGGTTATCTCCGCTAGCCTTGATGGGTGAGCTTTTGCTCTAGTTTTGGCACCCTTAGATCCTCCTCGTTATTTAGAGTTCACCTCGTCCTTGGTTCCATTGGCATGGACCACGTCGCCGTGCAGCCGTTGGCCGCTTCGGGATGTTCTTAGGTGCAAGCTCCCATTTTCGTCGTCTTTTAGGGCAGCTTTAATGCACAATCATTGCTAATCATTGGTGCATTAATCGTGTAATAATCAGCGTTGTGGTGTCATCGGCATGTGGGCCATGGGCTTAGAAATTAAATCCGAAGCCTTTTAGTGCCCCTTTTTTTGGTTCATTTATTGCCAATCATCAAGGGCAATAGATTTGTCTTAAGCGCCCTGTTGTCATTGTCCGAGGTCCCGCGCCTTTAACGACACCTTGGACCTCCTCGGGTTCTTCGTGACCGTCTAGACCTCCCCAAGTTTAGATCTGGACCTTTAGATCTTTCCATGAAAACCTTTTAGTATAAGACCTCCCTCGGTCCTTTTGCAAAGGCCACCTCTAAGCCACTCCAGGTCCTCTTTGTAAAGGACCACCCCTTGCCGTGTTGCCAAAACCACCCTCTCGGACCTCTTCAAAGTCCTCTTTGCAAAAGACCTCCCTTGGTCATTTTTGCAAAGACCACCCTCGAGTCCTCTTTGTAAAAACCACCCTGGCATTTTACCAAGAAAACCCGCTCAGACCTCCCTAGTGCTCGGGACCGCGGATCTCGATCGGCGGTCCACGACCTCTGACAAGCGCGCAGACCTCCTTGCGTGCGCTGTGCGCGCGCTCTGGTCGTGATCGTTGGATCAGATCTCAACGGTCGGACCTCCCTGTGTGGGAGGAGGTCTTTCCCATGCGGCCGTGCTTCAAGGTGCAATGGCCTGCGATGCAAGATCGGCCCACGACCTCTCCTTTCCTTCGGTTCATTCGGACCTCCCGAGAGCTCAAGTTTTCTAAGCCTTTTGATGTTCCAAATTTCAAAAGTGCATAACTTTGTCATTTAACTCCTTTTGAATGATTCGATTCTTTGTAGCTCTGTTAGTATATGAACTTTAATCGAGAATGAATTTAGGCCTTTGTTATGAAATAGAAAATGATATAAACTGCATGAACTTATTTAATATGAAATAGTGGTTTAGAAATTCATTGAAAATTTGTAAAGCATAATTTATTCTCTGTAATACCTAGTGAGCAAACTAAGTTTTGTTAAGACCCACTAGGATTGTCTTGTAATATAGAATAGGTCTTCATTTGATCCTTGCCACTGAAATTAATGGTTCACTAGTTTTAGAACTTAGAGAAATCATAACTAATTCATTTCAAATCCAAATTGTGCAAACTCAGTTTCTTTGTTGTTAGGATAACCATACCTAACCACCATAAAAAAATTTCAAGTTCGGATCATTCTAGAAATTTTCGTCATGAGCGATAGCAGTAATTAATTTAATTATGATTTTTAGTGAGAGAACTTAGATTAGCCATATCTTTTCATGCTAAGTCCAATTGACCTGTTTCTCGTTTCTAAATTTGTCTAAAATCAACCTCTAGCTGCTGTAGAAATTTCATTGCATTTGGATAACTTTTGCTTTGTTGAGTTTTATTTGGAGTTCTTGTTCTTATTTGGTTATCGCCTTTCGCGTGAGGTTCCAAGGAATTATTGATTACGTGAGTGAATCCTCTGCGAGCAAGAAAGTGATCTCTGACAAGGCAAGCAGTTTGATCATATCCACTCCATCCCATTACTTTTAAAATCTAATACTTTGTTTTACTTGTATGTATGCATGCTCTCGTGTCAATGATTAATTTTCTTAGAATAGAGGTAGCTAATCCTATTGCATGGTTTCCCTTAAATTGTTCGCCTTCCACTACCTTAGGAATATTATCCTCAGGTGAATTAGAGCCCGTGAATGATTTAGAACCTCTTATTTGTCTTTACGATATGATGTAGCAATGCTTAGTTCACAGGTAGAATTGGGCGGTTATCGACCTAGTCGATAGCCTTGGTCACATACAACATATTATAAACATGATTTCAGCCTTGTACCATGTTTACTTGTGAAAACTAAAATCTAAAAACAAAATGATTTAGACTTGGGCATAATGGTATGTTGGTGTGCTTACAGGTGTGGCGGAATGGTGCCCGAGTCAACAAGGACCGAACATCTTGTTACATCAACCAAGCATTTTAGCGTGCTAACCACACTAGAGGGTATGGGACCTCTCTTGACTTAGTACTTTGGCGTGTATTGGCTCGGGTCATGAGAGAGCGCAGAGGGATGGTCTTTGGGAGCATTGTAGTGTCAGAAAGGTTTCCCAGTAACGGGTGGTTGTCTTTCGACTTGCAATATAGCGTATGGGTTTCTATCCATACGGCGGCTCGTGGTTAATACACAAGATTGGAAATGTCTCGTAGGACTTAGCGATGCAGGCATACCTACGGAAGTGTGCTTTTGGCTTAAAGGCGATGCAAGTGTGGGTACATTGGTACACCTGCGAGGTTAAAACTATTCGAATAGCCTCGTCTAGGTTATGGACACGCTTGGCAAGGTCTTTCAAGAGTTAGACTACAACCTTTTAAAATTAAAACTTGACATGGGTGAGTGCGAATGCGGGATTCGTGCTATGTGTGGTGGCTATTGGGATAGTCACCAATAGGTGGTTACTCTTGTACTTATTGTATCGCTGTTATTTCAACAATTACAATCAGTTTGTCAAATTGCTTTGAATCTATTACATTATTGCAAATGAAAACTTGCTTTATGCTAAAAGTCAGTCCAGAGCCACCTCCACTTAAATAAAGCTTGCATGTAGTTAATTATAGTTACAGTATCCCTACACGTCGGTCTTGCAGTACAAAAACAATTTTTGTACTCGGTTGCTTTGCTTAATGTTTTGGTTGCGAGAGGAAGAAGGTGAGCCCCAAGGGCTTCCCTTTTGTGAGACGTGCTTCGGGTTTGGCGACTAGCTTGGCGGCCCGGTTGGTGGCCTTGTGGGTAAAGGCACACTAATTGGCTCTTTTGTTTTTGCCATCTTATGGCCCTTTTGCTTCCGCTGTCTATTTGCTATTTTGTTCTTTGTTGGGCGGTTGGCCCTTGTTATAATAAATCCCTATTATGTATGTCTTTTGTTAGATCTGTTGTATGGAATTGATGTATGATTTTGTAGCAGGTGTGTATCTGCATTTAGGAAGTATACATATCCAGGACTTAATTTATTTGATTTGTGATGCTAGGGTCAATGGAAGACTAAGCCTTACAAGTCGAATAAACCGGGTCCCCACAAAGTTGGTATCGAGCCATCTTGACGTAGAAACCCTAGCTTGGTCGCCTCTAGGATATTTTGAAAACTTACTTTCAAAAGATTTGAAAGCTTAAGTAAGTCCTCATATTTTATTCCTTACCTATCTTAGCTTTCTTCTCTCGTCTTGCTCTAATTTGAGTTTAAAAAGTGGTTTCCCTTTCCTTCTTTCAAAAGATAGTGTTAGCATTTAAATTGGGTTTGGGAACCAATGAGTTTGGCAAATTGAAGTGTTAGCTGCCTTTCTACAAGGTTTTGAAGCTTCTGGAATGGTGAATTTCGACTAGGAGCTCGGATGCAAAATCTGGACAGCAAGCGTCAATTTCCGGACAGCAAGCTCAAAGGTTCAAAAAAAAAAGTAGATAATGAGAGGAAAATTCACCTAAAACTTGTGGGAATAAAAGGATAAGTGATATTAGTTGGCTAAGTATCTAACACTATTATTAGTAGTTCTACCTGCTATTTGACCCTATTAGAATTGAGTTGCATGCTGAAATTTACCTTCCTAAACCGATTGCTCGTTCCCTCCATACGAGTTGGTCGTACCGGGAAGTTTACCTTGTGATTGAAGCCTTGTGTTGATTTTGCGGTTGTTTTGAGCTTTTGGAGTTCATTTCTTAGTGGTCTATGGTTTCTTTGCCTTGAGCTTTGGGTTGATTCTTGTCCATCTTAGTATCTATCCCCACCTAACGTTCAATGAGACCCCCTGTCCTTGGTGTTTCCTCCGCATCCTTGATTTCTAATCTTGGGTTCGCGCTAACCCATCTCTTAATGTAACAGGATGTCCGGACGAGGCGGTGGACTAGGTCGACAGTGGGTGGGATGAAGGTCTCCCAGCCCCAGCTTGTCGGACATGGATTGCAGCGCCTCCCCTCGGCGATTGTGATGGATTTTCGTCCCCTTTCTTTGTGGCCATGGTAAAAGAGCCATGTCACCAAGGTTGCAACCACAGGAAGGTCATGGTGCCGGTCTTTGTGGTGAGAAGGACACTTCGATAACGAGTGTACTCTGACTGCCCAAATGCGGCGAAGACCACTTACGGAAGCTGTCCATTGCCAAAGTCACTTGTTTTCTCTGCGAGGGAAACACTCACTATCCCAAAGTGTAGCATGAACACGGTGATCACGGATCATTAAAACTTCAGCGGCTACTTCTTGATGCGTCTACAAGTATCATGTCGCCAATGCTTCCGGACGCAGAAGTTCTTGGATGATTTAATGCGTGGAGCTGCGGGGCAAATTACCGGTCTATACCTTTCAGAGTTTCAACTTACGTCGAGAATCCGTAGTTGTTGGGGCGAAAGAAGAAGCCTAAGGATCGTGTAGGCGTCAACAAATGGCGGATGCCACTTGCTTCTTCTCAGTAACAACATGGGTCACTATGCGCATAGTTGTCCTAAAGAGCTTGCGGCAACCCCTTGCCCTCCGCGAGCCGTATTTGGTCTCATGCACTGCGGCCAGGCGGTGGCCGTGATCTGCGTTGTCACGTGCTTCTATTGCCACAAGAAGGGCATTACGCCATGATTGCCCCATGAAGCATCGGGAGGCGGAAGGCGTTCGTGATCAAGTCAACTCCGTGTCCGTTGAAGAAGTTCGAGGCGCGTGCCGTGTTGGGTGCGCTTCTTGTTTACTCTTACCTGATACGGTATTATTCGATTCAAAGGCGTCTCATTCCTTTATATCCCTATCTTTTCTGCGATGGTGATCTTCATCTTGCTCCATCATTGGTGCCTAGCCCACTTCGGTTTCGTCAAGCCTTGCTAGCCTACCTCGTTTTCCCCAAGAAGAATGCTACCATCCGGATTGTCCTCGATCGTTTGACTCGGCGACACCTTTACGTCCTATACATCCAAGGACATCACATTCAAGTTTTTGCCTCCAAATTTCTATGGCCTAGCGGCGTAATCCCTCTTAGGAACTAATCTGCGGAGGGATGACTCGTATAGCTAGTTATCAAGTCGAGGTCCCATTCGTTTGTGGAGTAACCCGGACAAATCGCTCCACCAACCAACAACGATCTTGCCCCACCACCTTTGAATCTAGGAAGATCTCTCGATCCGTCAACCCTTGCCCTATCTCGAACTTGTTAAGCTTCCGTGTGCGACTATAGTGACACGTTTTCTGATCGAGACCAAGTTTACGTCGGTCACTGGCTAAGTTGTACACCTCAAGAGTCGTAGCTTGCAAGGCACCGATGGTGCTCTGTGCCCATGTTCGGGCTACCCCTTTCTTTTTTAAGAGTGAGCCAAATCTCGGGGCGAGATTTTTAGTAAGGGAGAGTTGTAACATCCCAAGTTTTAGACTTGTGTTCTAATGTAAGAAAATGAGGGGAATTTAAAAACTTTTTCTTACATCTTGTATTTCCTGGTTGTACTGAACAGCTTTTGTACAAGAAGTTATGGGATTACAAGTCACAAGTCACTCTGATCGAAAACCTTGCCTTCAAAACATTCTTGTCAAACCTTTTGATCATCTCCGGAAATATTTTCCCGAGTTCTTGGGATGGTATTGTTGGGAAAGCAGGCGAGCTACACTAGCGCAAATTAAAAATTCTACAGTAAACCAAGATCACTGCGATTATAGATCACGGTCTTACCACTAGACGCGCAGTGCGGAAGTTGATGCGAAGACGTCGGGCGGTGTAGTCGTACTCGGTTGATGCGATGCGTCGGCGCGGTAGTCGTACTACTTCCTGCGTCCTCGTCGCGGCGTCCCACGTCATGAGCTCCTTTCTTGCGGTTCGTCCCAGCGCCACGCATCACGGCGCCTCAAAGGTATCCACACGTGCGGGAGGAAGCGACGCCGCGCGGACTACTAGATCCGCGCGGCGACTAGGGCGTGGGAGGGTGGCGGCGGGGTTTGAGGATGTCACGAAAAACTCAACCCTCAACCAGTAGCGCCCCTCCCTCCTTTATAGACGTCCTTATAATGGGCTTCTACGAATAGAGGCCCATTAGGACTCAATGCCCGATCTAATTTAGATCCAATCCGATTAGGCTTGACCCATAAGTGTGTGACCTATGGTTCACATATGTTTAGACATGGCGCGTACACATACTTGGTCAATAGTTGGTAGCGACCTCTAGCAAGGCGTGCCAACTCCTAAACATACGTAAAGATCATATCGGACGAACCATCACAGCGTTATGTACATGCCAATCCCTTTGCCTCACGATATTCGGTCGAGCTCCAAGTGACCACTCTTTCTCGATCTGTGATCGGAATCCCTTACTAGGTTAACTCTTAACCTTAAGTAGCATGGCCATGCATTTACGGATCCGATCACTCGAGGCCCAGAGATATCTCTCGGGTAGAGAGGGCAAATCCCATCTCGATGACCATGTCTCGCGGATGCTTCATGACAAACCCGAAAGCTACCTTTATAACTACCCGATTCACGAGTAGCGTTTGATAGCCCCTAAGTAGGTCGATTCACATCTCAAGTACATACGTCAATCTCGTGTCTAAGGACAAGGCGTACACATTGTGTAGAGAGAACCATAAGAATAATTACTATATCTCATGTTGGGTCGGTCCAACCCCATGTTCTAAACATGTGTCCACATTATTGGTTTGACATCTCCATGTCTATGACTCATGAAACATGGTCATCAACCGATACATGTGCTAATCCATCATTCACGTGTGTCCTCACATGAACTCGACTAGGGACAACTTTAGAATAACCATACAAGTAAAGAGTTTCACAAACAAGTCACATACTTGTTAATCAACACAAAGGCAATATTCAAGGAACATTTATTAAATCATGGATACAATGAAATATCATCATCAATATGATTGCCTCTAGGCATATCTCCAACATCTCCCACTTGCACTAGAGTCAATCTAGAAGATATCTAATACCCATAGCTCTTGTGTGCGCCTCATGCTTAGGGTGTGGGAGAGGCTTCGTCAAAGGATCTCAAATATTCAAATCAGTGTGTATTTTGCATATCTTTAAATCTCCTCGATTAAGGATCTCTCGAATGAGATGAAACCGCCGCAGATATGTGTTTGTTCTTTTGGTGATTCCTCGGCTCCTTGGCTTGCGCAATGGCCCCACTGTTATCACAAAAGATCCGGAGGATCGCACGCACTAGGAACCACACCTAGTTGATTATGAACTTCCTTATCCAAACACCTTCCTTTGCCGCTTGAAGCGCAATGTACTCGACCTCCGTTGTAGAGTCGCACCATGATCTCTGCTTGGAACTCTTCCAACTTACCGCACCACCGTTCAAAAGGAACACAAAACCGATTGCGATTTGTAATCATCTTTGTCGGTTTGGAAGCTTGCATCGGTGTAACCATTTACAACGAGCTCTTCCTCACCTCAGTAGACTAGGAACACATCCTTAGTTCTTCTCAAATACTTGAGGATGTTTTTAAGCTGCTTGTCGATGACTCTCACCGGATCGGCTCAGTATCTACTCGTAACACTTAGAGCATAGGAAACATCTGGCGAGTACACATCATAGCATACATGATAGATCCAATGGCGAAGCATATGGAATCTTACTCATGCGATCTCGCTCATCGGTTGTCGAAGGACAGGTCTTGCCAAGATTTATGCCATGAGACATGGGCAAGAACCCTTTCTTTGCCTCCTCCATGTTGAACCGTTTCAACACTTTGTCAATGTAAGTACTGCGGCTTAATCTATTAGCCTTTTGATCTATCTCTATAGATCTTAATACCCAAAATATATGCCGCTTCCCTAAGTCCTTCATTGAGAAACTATTTTTCGGTGAGGTCTTAACGGACTTCGAGCATAGGAATATCATTTCCAATCGGTAATATGTCATCTACATATAAGATTAGAAATACGAGTGAGCTCCCACTTGTCTTCTTGTAAACACAAGATTCTTCTTCGTTTTTGATGAAGTCAAACCCTTTGACCACTTCATCAAAGCGAATGTTCCAACTCCGAGATGCTTGCTTCAATCCATAAATGGATTTTGAAGTTTGCATACTTTTCTAGCATTGTTTGGATCGACAAAACCCTCGAACAGTATCATATACACGTCCTCGGTTAAATTTCCATTAAGGAAAGCCGTTTTGACATCCATCCGCCATATCTCATAGTCGAAATATGCGACAATAGCTAGAATGATCCGTATTGATTTAAGCATCGCTACAGTGAGAAAGTCTCATCGTAGTCAACTCCTTGAACTTGCCGAAAACCTTTGCGACAAGTCGAGCTTTATGGATATGAACATTTCCATCCATATCAATCTTCCTTTATAGATCCATTTGCACTCTATGGTTTAACACCATCAAAGCGGTCAACCAAATTCCAAACTTGATTGTCTCCATGGATGCTATCTCGGATCTCATGGCACTATGCCATTTCTCGTAGTCTGGTCCATCATTGCTTCCGCATAGGTCGTAGGCTCATCATTGTCTAACAATAATATATCTCGCGCATTGCGAGCCTTCCGACAACGTGGTGGTGGTGCTTCCTTTGCCATGGGTTCCTCAACGTTACGCCACATGGGCATCATTCGTCGAGTCTTCCCGATTGGTTCATCTTGAACTTCTTCAAGCCGCACTGTTCTTCCACTTGTCTCCTGTTGAGAAACTCTTTCTCTAGGAAAACACCACTTGAGCGACAAACACTTTGCCCTCTAGTCGGTTGTAGAAGTAATATCCAAAGGTTTCCTTCGGATATCCCACGAAAATGCATTTATCAGACTTGGGTGTGAGCTTGTCCGATTGTAGTAAACGACAAACGCCTCACATCCCCAAATCTTTAGAAAAGACAAGCCGTGACTCTTCCCGGTCCATATCTCATATGGTGTCTTAACTACGGTTTAGACGGTACCCTATTAAGTGTGAAAGCTGCCGTTTCTAGGCGTAACCCCAAAGGATAATGGTAAATCGATCGGCTCATCATCGATCGAACCATGTCCAACAAGGTCCGTGCACGCTCGGATACCCGTTTCTTTGAGGCGTTCGGCGGTGTTAGGCGTGGAACAATTCCGCAACTCTTGAGATGATTGCTAAATTCATGACTCAAATACTCGCCACCACGATCGGATCGCGGTGCCTTAATTTTCTTGGCACATTGATTTTCAACCTCATTCGGAACTCTTTGAACTTTTCAAAAGTTTGGACTTATGCTTCATTAAGTAGACATAGCCATATCTACTAAAATCATCGGTGAAAGTTATGAAGTAATGAAATCCACCTCTAGCGATCGTGCTCATTGGTCCACATACATCGGTATGTATGATTTCCAACAAGTCCGCGCCTCTCAAAAGAACCTTTGAAAGGTGATTTGGTCATCTTACCAAGCAAACAAGCTTCACATGTCTCGTATGATTCAAAATCAAGCGAAGTTAGAAGACCATCGACATGGAGCTTCTTCATGCGCTTTTCACTTATGTGACCCAAGCGACAATGCCAAGCGTAGGTGGGATTCAAATCATTAGGTCGAAGTCTTTTAGCATTTATGTTGAAGATAGGCGCATCATCAAGATTTAAAATAAATAACCCATTCACAATGGGCAAAAAGCCATAAACATTCCATTTTTAGAGATCAAACAACCGTTGTCTTTACTTGCAAATGAATAACCATCTCTCATCAAACATGAGGGGATAAAATGTTTCGACTCATACTAGGAACATAATAACAATTATTCAATTCCATAATAAATCTTGAAGGAAGTTTGAAGTTGCATGGTGCCGACGGTCAACGCAAAACCCTTGCTTTATTCCCGACGCGAAAATCAACTTCACCTCTTGCGACTCCTCTACTTCTTATTAGCCCTGCATCGAGTTGCAAATGTGAGCAACCGATCGGTATCAAATACCCAAGAGTTAATAGGAGAATCTGCGAGAAAAATGTCTAAAACATTTATGACAAGTGTACCATGGGTGGAAGTCTTACTTCGACCTTCTTCTTCATTCATCTAATCCATGTACTTCTTGCGGTTTCTCTTCCAAGGGCGGTTTCTTTACAATAGAAGCATCTTGTCTCGGCTCAGTCCAAGATTAGGCTTAGGCGTTGGCCGAGATCATATCTTTAACCTTACCCTTATTCTTTGGCCATGGCTTACCCTTTTTCTTGAAGCTAGACTTGTTCTGACCCATCACATGGCTAGGCCTGCACACTTCTTAATGTCATTCTCTGCTTGTTTTGAGCATCCCACAAAGCTCATTAAGGCCCTTATCCGCCCCATGCATATGGTAGTTAAATGAAATGCCCATAGCTAGGTGGAAGAGACGCTAAATGAAATCGATTGCCAACTCTTGGCCAATTGGAAAACCAAGTTTATCCAAAGTCCGATTGTAACCAACCATTTTGATCACATGTGGGCCTACGGGTGCACCTTCATAACTTGCATTCCGAGAAAGCCTTAGAGACATTGAACCGCTCGGTCCTCGGCCCGTGTGCGAACATGTCCTTAAGCGCTATGATCATATCATACGCTTCGATCCTCAAACCGCTTTGAAGGTCGGGTTCCATGCATGCAAGCATAAGACGACTAATCTCAAGAGAGTCATCACATGCTTTCTTGTAGGCATTTTTAACAAAAGTGAGACGCATTATTTGCGAGTTCTTACGGGATTGGGGTGTCGAACGTTTTCCTTTTATACGCCACGAGAACAATTCTCGATTACGGACCAAATCCAAATAGTTTGTTCCATTTAATTTCTCTTTCTCAAGAATCGATCGCAAAGCAAAAGGGTGTGCGTGGTTGCTAGATGCCATTGATCTACAATAGGAAATGCAAAATACTAAGACAAATAAAACCATGATAGAGTAAAGCGTATTAAACAAATTTAATAGAATGTACTCCCACTAAAATCAACATCCTCTGTTGATTCTTAGCGATTCAAGATCCGCATTAACGAGTCTACTAGTGAGCTTTTGCATCACCGCTAGGAGACAAGGTATTTCTAAGCAACACCTTGCTAATCATATCTCTATATGACTCTTGTTGTTGGGTGACATCTCTATGCCCCGCGCCCAACCTTTATGCCCCAAGGCCCATAACCTTTATGATAACCTTGTTAAGTTCACCAACCTTATGCATGTAAGTATCCGATACAAAACCCATCTAGTCAAGGAAAGTTGATGGTGCCCTAATTTTATAGACCCACCATCAATTTACAAGACATGGGATGGTGCAAAGTTTAATTGGGAGGGCATATGTTTAACTTAACATTTTGTGAGGATCGCTATACTTCTACCATTCAAACATGCATAGGAGTAAAACAATAGAAATAGCATTCACACAGTTGTGACTCAAGATGGCCCATTTTCTCATGGTGATCTCCATCGCCATAGAATCATCCACCATGATGATCTCCATCTCCATGGTTCATGTGTGCCATCCTCCAAGTGATGTGTCCTCCGAGTACTACTATAAGCTATTACTTATAACAACTAGTAATAAAATACATGGATACTAGGAATCATCACAAGTCGGCACGCAGCCGTTAATACAATACTTTGACAACACAATGGCTCGGCCGTGTTGCCGCACCCACGACACGCAGTCATGCAAATATTACAAACATGCATCACATACACATTAGGCCATACGGTCACATACATCCCGCAAAAACAAGTTTATGCATAGAATCGCAATCTCTGGGATAGGGGTCGAGGGGTTTCCCCATCAGGGTTCGAAGGCGGCGCCCTATCGGTATCTCCAAGCGGAAATTGTAAAAAAGAGATCCAATCTATGCAATTTTTACATAGGATTTTGATCGCAAATCATATTTACCACAAATCGACTCATCGTTAGGATTCGACCAATTTGTATCGATCTTCGCATGCCGCAACCGGTTTTACGTGTCACCGCTACCCCGATGGCGAATCCGACCGTAGGGGTATGTTGTTTCACGACCTTAGCAGCATGATCACGGTACATCGATTATTAATCTAGGTTCCGATTCGATCAATCATATTGATCTTCGCATTCATAACCGGTTTCGTGTCACCGCTCTACCCTGATGGCGAATCCGACCGGTAGGGTATGTTGTTTCACGACCTTAGCGGCATGATCACGAAACCAGATCAATCCATTACGAGAACTATACAATCGATCACATCGATCATACCGATTTACATATCGCCATATGCAAATCACGAACCTATAACATGACAAAGAACCGCCTGATACCACTCGTTGGGAAACGGGCGAGGCTACACTAGCGCAAATTAAAAATTCTACCCGTAAACCAAGATCACTGCGATTATAGATCACGGTCTTACCACTAGACGCGCAGCGGAAGTTGATGCAACGCGTCGGGGCGGTGTAGTCGTGCATCGGTTGATGCGACGTCCGCAGCGTAGTAGTCGTACTACTTCCTCGCCCTCGTCGCGGCGTCCCACGCACTCCTTTCTTGCGGTTCGTCCCAACGCCACGAGATGCAAATACCTCAAAGGTATCCACACGTGCGGAGGAAGCGACGCACGCCGGACTACTAGATCCGCGCGAGCGACTAGGGCGTGGGAGGGTGGCGCCGTGGTTTGAGGATGTCACGAAAAACTCAACCTCAACCAAACGCCCCCTCTCCTTTTATAGACGTCCTTATAATGGGCTTCTACGAATAGAGGCCCATTAGGACTCAATGCCCGATCTAATTTAGATCCAATCCGAATTAGGCTTCACCCTTAAGTGTGTGACCCTATGGTTCACATATGTTTAGACATGACGCAGTACACATACTTGGTCAATAGTTGGTAGCGCCTCTAGCAAGACGTGCCAACTCCTAAACATACGTAAAGATCATATCGGACGAACCATCACAACGTTATGTACATGCCAATCCCTTTGCCTCACGATATCCAAATCGAGCTCCAAGTCGACCACTCTTTCTCGATCCGTGATCCTAATCCCTTACTAGGTTAACTCTTAACCTTAAGTAGCATGGCCATGCATTTACTCGATCCGATCACTCGAGGCCCAGAGATATCTCTCTCGGTAGAGAGGGGCAAATCCCATCTCGATCGACCATGTCTCAGTGATGCTTCATGACAAACCCGAAGCTACCTTTATAACTACCCGATTCACGAGTAGCGCTTTGATAGCCCCTAAGTAGGTCGATTCACATCTCAAGTACATACGACAATCTCGTGTCTAAGGACAAGGCGTACACATTGTGTAGAGAGAACCATAAGAATAATTACTATATCTCATGTTGGGTCGGTCCAACCCCATGTTCTAAACATGTGTCCACATTATTGGTTTGACATCTCCATGTCTATGACACGTGAAACATGGTCATCAACCGATACATGTGCTAATCCATCATTCACGTGTGTCCTCACATGAACTCGACTAGGGACAACTTTAGAATAACCATACAAGTAAAGAGTTTCACAAACAAGTCACATACTTGTTAATCAACACAAAGGCAATATTCAAGGAACATTTATTAAATCATGGATACAATGAAATATCATCATCAATATGATTGCCTCTAGGGCATATCTCCAACAGGTATGTGACCCCTCTGAAAAATTTCACAATTTTTAGAAATTATTCGAATGTTTTTGGGGGTCACTCAAACTTATTCAATTCTCGTCAAACTGGAACCAGCACCTTGTTGAATTTTGGAGGAAAATGTATAGTACAAAACCTCTGCAAAATTTACACAAGGTCAATAACTCAGCTAGCAAGCTCCTGTTAAAACTTCATAATTTTTGGAGTTAGTTTGCTGCCTCAAATAATTCTCCTTAGATCAGCTCTTGTTGGAACTCAGATTCAGGAACCCTAGATCTGAGTCTGACTCAGACCCGAGTCGCTCACCTGTCTGCTCGCTTGAGCCGCTCCCTAGACCTCCTCGGCTCGGTCTCGGTGTGCGCGTGAGTGGGGTCGGGATTGTGGTCGTGAGGCTCACGACCTCCCGGGGTGCGCTAGCCTCCAGAGGTTTGAGGTACTCGTGGCCGCCCATCCCCAATCTAAAGGCCCACGACCTCCCGAGGACCTCCTCACTCGCAAAGGACCTCCCCACCTCGGGTGATCTGGGACGTCCAGGACCACCCCGAGTGCATCGGGGACGCTCAGACCTCCCTCACCCTCGTTCTTCCTCCCGACCTCCCCGAGGTCCGGTCATCTCGGTTGTCACGCGCGCTGTGTGTGTCGACCAGAGCAGATTGGGAGCAGTGAGATGTCACCTTTATGTCCTTGTCAACGGCTACCTCGACAACCTTTATTTCAGACAAGCACCTTTTTCTCAAAGTCCTCCTTTCCACCGCCTGCTGCGTTTCATGTACTTTCATGGCGGGACTTTTGACTTATGCACCATGGAGCTCCACCTTGCTCCTCCTTTGCTCTCTCGGCTTTATTGAAACCCCGAGCTCCTCACTCAATCTTTTAGACTTCCTCTCCTCATCCAGCCTCTTTGTGGTCACTTGGGTTCATTTCTCAAAACTCCGAGACCTCCATTGTCCGGCTTTGAAGCTCCTTGAAGACATCCGAGCTCCAGTGGTTCAATTGCATTTCTTGGCACGCCGACTTGTCCATTTGGGCACTTTGGGCATTTCCTAACTTACCTTGTTTGGCCTCCTCGGGGATTGTCAAAGTGGGAACACGCCTTGAAGTCGAATTTCTTTCTTCCTCATCTCCGCTTGCACCATTGTTGTCGAGCTCTTTCGCCATCCCTGCACCTCCTCCATTCTCGGTGAGTACCTTAGCTTTGGAAATCCGGCTCTGTTGGTCCTCGTTAGCTTTCCTTTTGTCGATTCTGCACCTCCGTGGTTATCTCCGGCTAGCCGCTTGATAGGGTGAGCTTTTGCTCTAGTTTTGGCACCCTAGATCCTCCTCGTTATTTAGAGTTCACCTCGCCCTGGTTCCATTGCATGGACCACGTCGCGTGTGAGCCGTTGAGCGCTCGGGATGTTGCCTGCAAGCTCCCATTTTCGCCGTCTTTTAGGACGGCTTTAATGCACAATCATTGCTAATCATTGGTGCATTAATCGTAATAATCCGCATGGCTGTGGTGTCACCGCATGTGGGCCATGGGCTTAGAAATTAAATCGAAGCCTTTTAGTGCCCCTTTTTTTGGTTCATTTATTGCCAATCATCAAGGGCAATAGATTTGTCTTAGCCGCCTCATTGTCGCTGTCCGAGGTCCGCGCTTTAACAAAGACCTTGGACCTCTCGGGTTCTTCGTGACCGCCTAGACCTCCCCAAGTTTAGATCTCGACCTTTAGATCTTTCCGCAAAACCTTTTAGTATAAGACCTCCCTCGGTCCTTTTGCAAAGGCCACCTCTAAGCCACTCCCGAGGTCCTCTTTGTAAAAGGACCACCCCTTGCCGTGTTGCCAAAACCACCCTCTCGGACCTCTTCCGAAGTCCTCTTTGCAAAAGACCTCCCCTTGGTCATTTTTGCAAAGACCACCCTCGGGGTCCTCTTTGTAAAAAACCACCCCTGGCATTTTACCAAGAAAACCCCCGCTCAGACCTCCCCTAGTGCTCGGGACCGCCAGATCTCGATCTGACGGTCACGACCTCTGTTAGGCGCGTAGACCTCCTTGCGTGCGCTGTGCGCGCTCTGGTCGTGATCGTTGGATCAGATCTCAACGGTCCGCACTCTCCCACGTGCGGGAGGAGGTCTTTCCCATGCGCCGTGCTTCAAGGTCCAGGCCCGCGATGCAAGATCGCCCACGACCTCTCCTTTTTCCTTCGGTTCATTCGGACCTCCCGAGAGCTCAAGTTTTCTAAGCCTTTTGATGTTCCAAATTTCAAAAGTGCATAACTTTGTCATTTTAACTCCTTTTGAATGATTCCGATTGTCAGAGCTCTGTTAGTATATGAACTTTAACTGAGAATGAATTTAGGCAATCATTATGAAATAGAAAATGATATAAACTGCATGAACTTATTTAATATGAAATAGTGGTTTAGAAATTCATTGAAAATTTGTAAACGATAATTTATTCTCTGTAATACCTAGCTGAGCAAACTAAGTTTTGTTAAGACCCACTAGGATTGTACTGTAATATAGAATAGGTCTTCATTTGATCCTTGCCACTCAAATTAATGGTTCACTAGTTTTAGAACTTAGAGAAATCATAACTAATTCATTTCAAATCCAAATTGTGCAAACTCAGTTTTGTTGTTGTTAGATAACCATACCTAACCACCATAAAAAAATTTCAAGTTCCAGATCATTCTAGAAATTTTCGTCATGAATGATGAATCGTAATTAATTTAATTATGATTTTTCAGTGAGAGAACTTAGATTAGCCATATCTTTTCATGCTAAGTCCAATTGACTGTTTCTCGTTTCTAAATTTGTCTAAAATCAACCTCTAGCTCTGTAGAAATTTCATTGCATTTGGATAACTTTTCTTTGTTGAGTTTTATTTGGAGTTCTTGTTCTTATTTGGTTATCGCCTTTTCGCGTAGGTTCCAAGGAATTATTGATTACGTGAGTGAATCCTCTGCAGCAAGAAAGTGATCTACAGCAAGGCAAGCAGTTTGATCATATCCACTCCATCCCATTACTTTTAAAATCTAATACTTTGTTTTACTTGTATGTATGCATGCTCTTGTGTCAATGATTAATTTTTCCGAATAGAGGTAGCTAATCCTATTGCATGGTTTCCCTTAAATTGTTCGCCCCTTCCACTACCTTAGGAATATTATCCTCACCGGTGAATTAGAGCCCGGTGAATGATTTAGGGCCTCTTATTTGTCTTTACGATATGATGCTTAGCAATGCTTAGTTACCGGTAGAATTGGGCGGTTATCGACCTAGTCGATAGCCTTGGTCACATACAACATATTATCGCTTATGATTTCAGCCTTGTACCATGTTTACTTGTGAAAACTAAAATCTAAAAACAAAATGATTTAGACTTGGGCATAATGGTATGTTGGTGTGCTTCTGGGTGTGACTGGAATGGTGCCCGAGTCAACAAGGACCGAACATCTTGTTACACTGAACCAAGCATTTTAGCGTGCTAACCACACTAGAGGGTATGGGACCTCTCTTGACTTAGTACTTTGGCGTGTATTGGCTCCGGGTCGCAGAGCCGCAGGAGGGATGGTCTTGGGAGCATTGTAGTGTCCGAAGGTTTCCCCACAACGGTGGTTGTCTTTCGCTTGCAATGTAAGCGTATGGGTTTCTATCCATACGAGCGGCTCGTAGTTAATACACAAGATTGGAAATGTCTCAGAGGACTTAGCCGTGCACGCATACCTACTGAAGTGTGCTTTTGGCTTAAAGGCGGTCTCAAGTGTGGGTACATTGGTACACCTGCGCAGGTTAAAACTATTCGAATAGCCTCGTCCCTAGGTTATGGACACGCTTGGCAAGGTCTTTCAAGAGTTAGACTACAACCTTTTAAAATTAAAACTTGACATGGGTGGTACGAATGGGATTCGTGCTATGTGTGGTGGCTATTGGGATAGTCACCAATAGGTGGTTACTCTTGTACTTATTGTATCATTTGTTATTTCAACAATTACAATCAGTTTGTCAAATTGCTTTGAATCTATTACATTATTGCAAATGAAAACTTGCTTTATGCTAAAAGTCACCCGAGCCACCTCCACTTAAATAAAGCTTGCATGTAGTTAATTATAGTTCTGTTATCCCTACACGTCGATCTTGCAGTACAAAAACAATTTTTGTATTCAGTTGCTTTGCTTAATGTTTTGTTGCGAGAGGAAGAAGGTGAGCCCCAAGGGCTTCCTTTTGTGAGACGTGCTTGGGTTTGGCGACTAGCTTGGCGGCCGGTTGGTGGCCTTGTGGGTAAAGGCACACTAATTGACTCTTTTGTTTTTGCCATCTTATGGCCCTTTTGCTTCATTGCCTATTTGCTATTTTGTTGTCAAGTTGGGCAGGTTGGCCCTTGTTGTAATAAATCCTATTATGTATGTCTTTGTTAGATCTCATTGTATGGAATTGATGTATGATTTTGTAACAGGTGTGTATACTGCATTTGGAAGTATACATATCTCGGGGCTTGGTTTATTTGATTTGTGATGCTAGGGTCAATGGAAGACTAAGCCTTACAAGTCGAATAAACCGGGGTCCCCACATAGGTCTTAGAGGAGAGAGAAAAGGAGACAGAGAGTATTACGTATTACAACAAGGGAATCTTGAAGGAGAGGGAAGAGGAATATGGGCTTAGTTAGGAGCCGGTTCCATGGGAGGGGAGAGAAGATGATTGAGGGAGTGTTTTTTTTTTGTGTGGATCCCGCCAATAGATACTAAAGGAGTTCATATATCGTGGTATTTTTGTGCAGGTAAGATCTACTCATATATGTTACCTTAAGACCTAAAAAGGTCTATACAACGTGGATGCTCTTGATGCTACGGGAGTTGTTGTTTTTTTTGCAAAACCGAGCCTAATTGTTGTTGGAGCTTTCCCAAGAGATAATTTTGCTGCTGTTCGTACCGTGAAGATGGGCCAACCTAAGAATCATCTAGTGTGTGCTAGTTGATCCGTGTCATTCGGTGTCAAGATATTTGGCTAGATCTTTTAGTTTGTTAAGATTACACGGGATATACGGATATCACAGCTGGAGAAAAAAGCGGCAGGCTATTAGACTAACTGTGGGCCCGGTCTAGGTAGCCCCGAGAATTGTTGGTGCTCCTATTTATACGTGGTTTGCTTCTCCTCTGTTCGTCAAGGTCATTCTTCTCTACGCATCCATAAGGAAAAAATCATCAAGTCCTCATTGGTTGGCGTCGTGTTTAGGTTTAGCGGCAGCGATGGCGGCGCCGTGGTGGGAAGACTCAACATGGAGTGATCGGTCCGGGCCCGAGTACCGCTGCTACGTGCGCAACCTCCCCTGGGCCACCGACGAGCGCTCCCTCAAGGATGCCTTCGCCTCCTACGGCCCGGTCAGCACCGAGGTGAGCTGGTTTCGTTCGGTTCGATGGCTGCTCGATGGTTCTGTGAAGTTAATTTCCGGGTCGTTTCCTTGGTTTGGATTCGGTTTTGCTGCCTTTTTGTTTGTTGCACGTTTACATCCGATCTGTCGTTGATCTGTTCCCGGACGAGCTTGATCTCTCTGTTCACTTATCCATAAAACTAATTGTCAAAGTTGAATCGATAGTCTTTCTTGGATTCTCCACACCCGTTTATTCTTTTTCTTCATTTGCTTTTCGTTTAGTACTGTGCTGACTAATGAGTAATGACAGATCCCAGATCAAGGCGAGATATTTCTGTCCTGCTAGATAGTTGACTAGTTGTTGATCACCGTTTATTTCTGGTCGTTTGGTCTAAGTTCATCTTTTGCCCATGTTATATCTAACTAATATGACGCCGTACGTGATTCCATTTTTTTTCAGATCGCCATCGACCGGGAGACGGGGAGGCCCCGTGGTTTCGGTTTCGTCACCTTCGAGGACAACAAGTCGGTGCAGGACGCCATTGCGGGCATGAACGGCCAGGAGCTCGGCGGCCGCAACATCACTGTCGACTGGCCCAGCCGCGCTCCCTGCCGCGCGAGGGCGTGAACAACGGCAAGGATCTCGGCCGGCCCCGCCGCGCGGCCAGTTACCGCTAGGCCCTAGCCAGTTATCCTATCGTTTTAATTGTCGTCGTTTCAAGTTGGGTATTCAGTATCGTCAGCTTCAAAAAATAAGTTAATTGAGTATCGTGTCGTCGTTCCTTGTTTGGTTTAGGGTTGTGAAATGGAACCTACGGTGATGTTTTTATGTGGTCGTCCGGCCTTTCCGGCCTTTCCGGGGTATCCTTTGCTTATGGTTGCCAAACTTTTAGTCTTTACGCTTTTTTTTTGTAGCGCGGCGTCATTTTGTTTATCACGAGTGATTTGGCCTGATGATTTTTGGCCAAAAACACGACATATAGTGCCCTTGCCTTGTAGAGAAAAGGGCATGCGATTTGTGACTGTTTTTGTGGCTCTTTCTGACGAGTCGTACTCGGTCGCCTGCTGTCGTTGTACACGCCCGAGATGAAGATGATGAGCTTCAATAGTGGTGTTCTAAATGTCACGGTTGGCGTTATGATTAACGAAAACTACGCCCAATCCATCGGAATACGAAAAGTTGTGCTACGCCCGATACATCGTAGTACAAAAAAATGGCACGAGTCCTGATCCAGTCCCTAGAGGGCCGTACACGTTCTCCACTGTTTGAGCATTGTAATACAAAAAAATGGCACAACGAAACACGAGTCTTAATCCAGTCCTGTACACGTTCTCCACCGTTCGAGCATTGTAATACAAAAAATGGGCACAACTAAACACCAGTCTTAATCCAGTCCTCATAGGACTGGACTTGTTCGCCGTTTCGGAGGACACCCCTCGACACGTTCGTGCTCTGGGAACCGGAGTAGCGGTGTAAGTAGGGCGGGCTTGTCCGTTTTAGACTTTCGGTTCACCCCGCAAAACCAGTCCATAAACTCTCGCAATTTTTTTTTATAAAGGCAGCCAAGTTTCTAGCAGGCCAGCTTGCGTACACCGTCAGGCCGCTGCATAAGCGTGCCACACTGTGACGCCTCCTCTCCCCTTCTTTCTCCTTGTCGTCGGCCGAGGCAGAGGCTTTACAAGCCCAGGCGATAGCGAGTGAGCGCTCGCGAAGGAGACGAGATGCGAGTGCAAGGGAAGCCTCTCGCCGCCTCAACCCCCCGAGCTTTGGGAGTTCGTGGCACTCCGTCAGCGAGCCTCGCCGCAAATCTCCGATCCGAGGAGCCACTGTTAATTCCCCGTAGGTACGTACCTCGATCCGGAGTAGCTTCGATCCGATTGGGATTTCCCCACGCTTCGAGGAGATGAGCGTGGAGAGCCCTGGTAGAGATTGTTTTATTGTTTTTTTTCAGTGAATCACTTGTTTTTTTTTGGACAAAAAAAGCAAAGCTTCCTGATGTTTAGTGTCACGACCCCGCCGCCGCCGCCAGGGTCGGCGCCACAGGAGAAGGCCGCCAACTAGAACAAGCGGAAGTACTGTGCCGAGCCGCCGTCCGCCGAGCTGGATCCCTTCGGTCTAGAGTACTCACTGACGGCGGACTGCGTAGGGCTCGAGTTCTTGTCGCCTGAGAAGGTCGCCATGGCGGCGGTGGCCGCAGCTGCCTCCGAGGATGTCAACCTCGACCTCATCCTGTAACATCCCAATTCTCAACTTGTGTTTCAAATGTAACAAAATGTGTAGAAATTAAAACTTTTCTTCCATCTTGAAGTTTTTGAGCTTTTCTGCAATTCTTGTAAAACCTCCAAATTGACTAAAGTCATGACCTTTCTTTTTCAACCCTTGTCAAATCTGGGGATCATCCACTGGAAATAATTTTCCTGGGTTCTAAAGATGTGGTGTGACCCCTCTGAAAATTTTTACAATTTTTAGAAATTGTTTGAATATTTTAAGAGGCAGTCAAACCATTTTGACCTTTGGTCAAACCCTAACTCAGAAATTTGAGAAATTTCTGGAGAAAAATATTCAGCATAAAAACCTCTAAAAATTATACACAAGGTCCATCTCAAAGTCAGCAAGCTTCTGTAAAAATTTTATAAATTTTGGAGTTAGTTTGCTACCTCTAAAAATCTCTCAAGTTTTCAGCTCAATTGAAGCCCTAAGTCAAAGTCCTGTTTGGGTTTGAGTCTAACTCGAGCCCAAACCTTTGCCTCGGTTGGACTCAGCCCTCTCATCTCAGCCCGAGCCTCTCAAGCGCGCGACCATTATCAACCGTTGGATCTCCATCGGGCCGCCCCCTTTTGATTGGACCTCCCCTCTCCAGACCACTCTCTCGGACCTCCCGTTGGACCACCCTTTGCACCTTTGCAAAGACCACCCTAGGTCGTCCTCAAAGACCTCCTCGGAGACCGCCTCTAGACCACCTTGATGTTTTTGCAAAGACCACCCCCGATGGTCTTTTGCAAAGACAACCCTCCAGACCACCTCTGTTAGCGCCTGAGTGATCGTGGGCCGTCCATGTCTTGATTTGTGTCTCAGATTTCCTTGAATGTTAGGACCTCCGATGTAACAGCCCCAATCTTATCAACAGTAATAATCTGTATTATGAACAGTAATAGGCTACTGTTCATATCATTACTGTTCTTAATCTCAGTTGGGAGTTGCTGTTACCAAATAAAACCTTCCTTTTTGCCAAAGTCCAAAGACTTATTTGGAATATTTAAAGGAATACAAGGTAACACTTGTATTATGACTGGGAAGTATTTTTATTAAAGCCTAGATAAATTATCTTGGCTAAAAATATTTTCGTTGCATTTTAGAAATTATTTGGACTTAAAGAAAATTTATGGTCTTTAAGTAAACATTTTCGACTGAAATAAATATTTATGTATTTTATAAAGTGAAAATGTGGTTTATGAAATTTATCTGGGAAGTATATCATCCCAGTAGATTACAGCAAAAATTTCATGATTTTATAAATTTATTTACTATTTTTAAAGTCCCAGTCAAACCTTTTAAATATATGAATAAGGTTTGGTCAACCAAACCGGCCCAAACCCGACTTTGCATCAGAGCGACCCACCATGTGTCTCGGTCCAACCCAATCAAATTTGTCTGGCCCAGTCACGTTCGAGCGCGAGCCCGAACTCCACTATTGACATGAGCCGTCGATCTTCAATCGAACGGGCGAAGCTACAAACTCCCGCGAGCTGTCCACGTGTACTCTTTAATCTCCACCGTTGGATATTGATCTAACGAGCGAGGTTAGTGTATGCAACGGACAACTCCGATCCCTATTCAATCTCCACCGTTCGTTTCTAATCCAACCGTGACGCCCTTTTCGTTTTAAACCTAAAGGCGCGCTTTTATCTCCGCCGTTAGATTCAAATCCTACGGCTTTTCCCTTTTTCCCGCGTGTTATAAAGCCCGCACTCCTCGGGCATGTGGATCTTCATCGTAGGCCCTGATTTGTGTATGCATTCGGACGACTCCGATCCCGCACAATCGTGGCCGCCCATCTTTGATCTAGCGTATCGCTATTTCAAATCAAATCGAGGCGCAGCGTTAATGTGGGCCTTTGATTTCAATCTACACACTCCATTTTGACCGTGGGCCTTAAAGCCCAAAATAGGTGGATCGTTGGATTTTAATCGTATGACCACATGGGTGTATGCAATCGGACCATCCGTTCCATTTTACATCCTCGCCGTAGAAATTAAATCCAACGGTGTTAAACCATCGCATCTAAAAGGGTGACGGTATATCTTTTAATTGATCGCTGGATTTCAATCCAACGCCTCGCTTGAAAGCGAACCCGCAGACACCATCGGATTTCGCTTAATCTCGCTCGATCGATCTTGATCGTATGCGGTCCATATTAAATGATACCGATTCAAATCATTTAATCTCTCTATTTATCGTAGCCGCTTATTTCCAATCTGACGGTGACATTTGTTCGAGTCTTTACGAGTGCGCGGTCGAGGATGACAATGGGGCCCACTTGTCGCTTGGCTCTTATCTCCTTCCTCTCTCTCTCAGCAGATTTCTCGAAATCAAGGAGAGGATTATCCCAAAGTTTTTGCAACTAATTTTTGGGATAATTAGCCCTAAATGGACACCTCATCAACTCTAGATCATTCCCTTTGCTATGTAGCTCAACATCCATATATATAACCCTAGCTTTTGGAGTCGCACCATTGTTGACCACTCAAGCTCATTTTCTTCCTTGTCATCCAAAGGAGTTTCTTGCTTCTTGTTCTTTGCTTATCCACTTTAAGCAATCGGTTCCACCTTACAATAAAGATTTGACATCTTTTGTAGGTTGAACCATCGCCCATCTCTCTCGTTGATCAACATCCAGATTTTGGAAACTTGGGCGTCTTCCTTCCTCCGTAAGATAAAACCCTAGTTTCGACATCTTGAGCATCTTAAGGACCTTAGAAGTCTGCATGTGAACCATTCTCTCAAGCATCGTAGTTTCAACTTGCTTCAAATCGAAAAGTTGATATTATGCCTTTTCGGTTTTTCATGTCATTTTCAAGACCTAGGGTTCTTCCTGTCAACTTATCATCTTATCTAGGTTTTGACTAAACCCTAGCAAAGCATGACAAGTTGATCTTTCAATTCTTGTCATCATCTATTTTGACTCTAGCTGAAATATGTCTCTCGTTCTCTTGTCTACCAACCGACAAAATAGGTTTTGCTTTAGCTTTTGTAATCTAACTAGTTAGGGTTAGACTAAGGTTGGTTTGGGATATTAATTACCTAAAAGATCATGCTAAGTTTCATTTATGAACTTTTGCATGATCTATACTTATTTCAAAATTTGCATCCGTCTGCTTTCACTCTTTTCAAATCAAAATCGACTTTGTAATAACTTCTAGCTTCGTCTTTTTGAAAACAAGTGAGCTATATAATGGGTTATTATCATTATTATGGGTAGTTATGGCTTAAGCATACTGTAATCATGCATTTCTAGATTGATCATGCATATTTCTTCTATGTTGGACTTATTGTCAGTTTTGGTATTTATTGGATTTTATTGCTTCTTTTAGAACCTGGTTCTACTGAAGCTTTTGAATACACTTCTGAACAATCTGAGCCTGCAACAGAAGTTTACTATTACCAAGGCAAGCATCCTCTTTGCACCATATTGAACCCAGATTTTGTACAATAGCTTTTACAAATTCAGTGATATCTGTGCATGCTATTTTTCTGAAAATGCAAAATGTGGCTTGTAATAGCTAGCTAAAACCTGACATGGTGGATTACCTTAATTATGACCATACACTCAACTCTAGTGTAGTACTGTATACTGTATGGTCTATTTTCGATTTGGCTTAGATATGCGCCTAGAGACTTTAGAGTTTGACAAGCATATCTTGTCAAACATGGGAATCACAATCGAATCATTGTCATTTTAAACTCTTTGTCCAGTTTCTTTAAATCAGTCTTGTATTTGAAATTCAAATTGATCTGGACAAGAGGAAGCTAGTGATGGTGCTTTTGTGCACGAGATTGGGTTTTGTGGTGGACTTGTCCGGGTTAACTAAGGACCGAACTCTGACTATTCAGTTCAAGTCCCCACGCACTTCCACATGCAAGTGTATGGTATTTGCTTGGTTAAGTAAAATGTTAAGACTATTGGGTTGGAAACAGAGAGTGAGAATATGTGTATTGACCTTGTATGGCATAGATGCTTTGGTCTTATGATGCGTTGTATGCCATGTGAGCTTGTATGTCAAGACGGATGTTCTTAGAAGGGTGAGGCGTATATGTGCTCCGTAGCATATACGATACCTTAATGGTGCCGATTGCATTCTAATATGGGTAGTGAGCCCAGTCGCATTTAATTGTTTGATCGCAGACATCGACGCAACATGTGTGCCCTGTTAAGTAGATGCTATCGATGTTGTTTAAGCGGATCGGCTCACACATGGGGGTCCAACTCAATAGTGTTAACTTGTTGAAAAATACCAAATCTTAGTTTCCCGGTCGGCATACCAAAGGAAGTGTGTCATCATTCGAGGCATCCGAAGGCAACGGCTAACTAAGTCATGTGGGTAAAGATGTACACCCCGCAGGTATAAATCGTTCGAATAGCGGTGTCCACGGTCATGGACGATAACTTGAATTGATGTCATCCGATAGAAGCTTTGATGTTCAAAACCCGTTTTGGTTTATTTTCGGATGGCATGAGGGAATCATGCATCAGATCGTTTACTTTATGTCATTTACTTCATGTTTTAAGCGAACTTTGATTTATTAAATCGCTTTATCAAAATTTAGCCTTTGTAGGTTAAGATGTATCGCTTATGCAAATTTGAACCTTTATACCTTCCTGTTGTAACCTTATGCATGTAGAAACTCTACTCCTTTGGTTAGGCTCTACTCACCACTTTATTTTATTAGTTTGAGTAAGACTTGCTGAGTACCTTCCGTACTCAAGGTGCTACCACCTATTGTTGCGGTGAGGACGGTTTCAGATATGAAGTACCGTTAGCGCGATCGGGTGACGCTAACGAGTAGCGCTACTTCTTTCCTCCACGCAATTGCCTGCGGGTGGATGGGGCCATTGGTGGATATTTTCCGTTTATTTTGCTTCCGCTGTATACTGTTAAAGTGACCAAGTCACTTAATATTGTAGTATCAACAGAATGATGTAACCTTATGTTTAATTATACCAATGTATGACTTGTATGTGTTTGATGCAATGTTGATGAAGGATATATATGCAATGGTCATTGATCCTGGGAACCATTGAGAATCATATATATCCGGGAATCCTGTTTACTGGATTTGTCACTAGTTAAATTTATATCTTTAGCCTGATATTAATAAAGGAGCAGCACTGTTCCTTCATTAATAATTGTGCTACAGTATGAATTTAATTAGTAACATTTCCAATAAGCGGGGGTCCCCACATCCGAACCTCATTTAAAATCGGGGCCCTTCGTTTCAAATCCGACCGTCAAGACCTCCCCAATTCGATCTCAACGCTTAACCCCAAACGTTATATTCCTTGACCAGTTCACTTTTGATCTCTCACTGACTAGTGGGACCTCCCTGTCCTGGTCATCATCGTCTTCACGCGTGAGTGTGTGCCAGAGCCATGGCAGTGAGGATGCAGTGCCTTGTCCCCTCATGGGAGTCCTACAACGGCTCTTTGCTGCCAACCTTAAATGCATGTCAGTACCTTTGCCCTAAAAGTCCTACTTCCACATGCCTTCATCTTTTCAAGTGCACCCATGGCAGGGACTTTTGACTCGGGTAACACTTGCTCTCTTAGCTATAAAGGTCCCAGAGCTCCTTCCTTAGCTCTCTTTCAACACCACTTTGTAACTCTAGCTTCCCTCTCTGTCGCTTGAGCTCGAACACCCGAGATCACCTCTTCGCCATTACTGGACCTTGGAGCTCCTCGAGGACATCCGGGTTCTAGTGGTTCAATTGCCACTCTTGGCGTGCCCTTTTGTTCTTGTGACCACCTTAAGCATTTCCCCTAACCTATTTTGTTTGACTTCACAGAGGTGTCAAATTGGGGACTTGCTCTTTGTTGGCCGAATTTGCCTTTCTTCCTCAGCGCCAGCTAGCTCTTTCTTCGTCGGAGCTTCCCCGACCACCCCTGGACCTCCTCTGTGCCCATGTACACTCCTATTAGTCCCTAGAGGTGCGGGCACTTGCTTTTCAGAACAATGCGGAGCTCTTTGTGTTTTTCGCGTTTAGCCGTGTCGGTCCTCATCACCTCTCTCGGCCGCGGCGTTACATGGCTGTCACCGCCGTCGTGAGTAGCCCCAGTAGGTGCGCAACACTATTGTGCACTTAGTGGTGCCCTTGGCTCATGTCGGCGTGGTCCACATCGCCGGCGATGAGCTTTTCCTTGCGCTCGGGCTTTTTGCCGTGTCGTACTCGGACATGCACTGTAGCGCTGTCCGCTCAGGACATAGATTTTGTTCATTAATAGTTAATCATTGGCTAGCACTTAATGGCTGTCGGAAATGGCTCTCGTGTCGCTTACATGTGGGCCGCATTTCCTATTGTCGTACGTTAAACCATCTTCTTGACAACCCCCAGGACCTCCTAGATTAGGTCTCAACAGTTAAAGATCTTTGTGGGTTAAATCTCAACCGTAGGATCTTCCTCTGTAAAACAATAGTTGCCAGGACCTCCCCCAGCATAGATCCTAACCCTTAGGACCTCCTTGGGTTTAATATTGGCCGTTAGGATCACTCCTGCGCAAAAAGACCACCCCGTGGTCATTTTTGTAAGAACCACCCTCGGGACCACCCTTGGGGTCCTCTTTGCAAAAGACCACCCCTGGTCTTTTGCAAAGAAAACCTCAGGACCTCCCTCCTCGCAGAGATCTAAACCTTACAGACCACCCATGGGCAGCAGTTCATGACCTCCTAGTGGAGATCTGAGCCGTTAAGACCTCCCTCTATTAAGACTGTGAGGACCCCAGAATATTGGAAAAGTGCTTAATTAAAATTATACTGTAGCACAATTTTTAATTAAGGAACAATACTGCCCCTTTATTAAAGATCATGCTAGAAGTATAAATTTAACAAGTAACAAATCCAATATTCAGGATTCCCGGATATATGTCTTACAATGGTTCCCAGGATCAGTGACCATTGCACATATATCCTTAAACAACATTGCATCATACACATACAAGTCATACATTTACATGATTAAACATAAGTTTACAATTCGGTTTAGTACTACAATATCAAGTGACTTGGTCACTTCAAAAGTCTGACAGCGGAAGCAAAAAATTAAACGGCAAAAGCCACCCATGGCCCCATCCACCCGCAGGCGATTGCGTGGAGGAAAGAAATAGTTTTACTCGTTAGCGTCACCCTGATCGACGCTAACGGGCACTTCATAAAGATAACTGTCCTTACCTGCAACAATAGGTTATAGCACCTTGAGTACGGAAGGTACTCAGCAAGACTTATACAAACTAATAAAAGAAGGTGTTTGTTAGAACCTATACAAAGGAATAGAATTTATACATGCATAAGTTTGCAACAGGAAGGCATATTGGTTCAATTTTGCATAAAGCAATACATCTTAACCTACAATTGCTAAGTTTTGATAAAGCAATTTAATAAATCAAATTGGACTAAAACAGTAAGTAAAAGTAAATATAAACAGTACAATGCATGAATTCCCTCATGCTGAATCAGAACCCAAACCGCATTTGAAAACAAAATTCTATACAGGTGATATCAACTCAAGTTATCGTCCATGACCGTGGACACGGCTATTCGAATAGTTTATTACCCTGCAGGGGTGTACAACTTTACCCACACGACCATGGTAGTTAGGATCGCGATCCTACTCTTAGAGTCTTACGATTCTACGAACCCACGACAGCCTGTCGATCCGAGTCTCACTGTCGATCCGATCCTACTCAAGGTGGTTAGGATCGCGATCCTACTCTTAGAGTCTTACGGTTCTACGAACCCACGACAGCTTATCGATCCTACTCATAGAGACTTAGGGCAATTTTTTTTAGAGGCCAGGCTTTGCTGATATTTTATTTTAGAGCAAAATTTGTTGATATTAATTTCTGAGAATGAAACTATAAATAAACAAGGAGCGTGCAAAATATTATATCAGTGTGGTAATGTTTGTTCTCCAGAGTTCGTAACTATATCACCCATCATGTCGTAACCATTATGCTTTTCTGTGTGTGATAAGAAGTGTTTTGCCCTTTTTGGTAATAAGTAAGTGGTAAACCTTATAAGAATCATACAAACTTATAGTATAGATGGTAAATATGTGTATTTTACAAATCCGTAGAATCGCCGATTCTCGATTCGATCTCGATTCGATCCTACCGAGGCAAATCGATCCGACTCGATCTCGACTCGACTACCTTGCACACGACTTAGTCAACCCGCTGCCTTCTGATGCCTCCGAATGATGACACACTTCCTTTGGTATGCCGACCGGAAACTAAGATTTGGTATTTTTCAATAGTCGACACTATTGAGTTGGATACCCATGTGTGAACCGATCTCGCTTAAGCAACGATCGATAGCATCCGCTAACCGGCACACATGTTGCGTCAGAATGCCACCCAAACAAAAGAAATACGAACCGGGTTCGCTACCCATATTAGATTGCAATCGACATCTTTAAGGTACGTATATGCGATGGAACACAAATACGCCTCACCCTTCTAAGAACATCGATATCGATATAAAACTCACATGGCATACAACGCGTCCAAAGACCAAAGCATCTATGCCATACAAGATCAATACACATATCCTTACTCCCCTGTCTCCAACTCAATAGCATTAACTCTTTACTTAACCAAACAGCGCCCATACACTGCATGTGGAAGTACGTAGGGACTTGAATCGAATAATCAGAGTTCAGTCCTTAAATGGGTCCAGACAAGTCCACCACAATTCTCAATCTCGTGCACAAGGCACCACCACTAGCATCCTCTTGTCCAGACCAATTGAAATTTAAAATTCAGTTCTGAGTTAAAGAAACTGGACAAAGAGTTTAAAATAACTGAAATTCATTTGGGGTTCCCATGTTTGACAAGATCATCTTGTCAAACCTTACAGTTATCTAGACTGCATGGCTAAGCAAATTCTGGAAATAACCCTTGTAGTATACAGTACTACTCTAGGTTTGAGTGTATGGTTATAATTAAGGTAATCCACAATGTTAGGTCATAACTAACTACTAATGATCACAATTTGTATTTTCGTAAAAGTAGCATGCAAATGATGTCACCAGATTTTGAAAATCTATTGTATGAAAATTTGGGATCAACATGGTGCAAAGAGGATGCTTGCCTTGGTAATAATAGACTTCTTGTGCAGGCTCAGGTTGTTCAGAAATAGATTCAAATACTTCAGAGGAACCAGATTCTAAAAGAGACAATAAAATCCAATAAATACCAAAGTTGACAACAAGTATAGAATAAAATAAAATGTATGATCAATATGGAAATGCATGTTTTAACAACATGTTTAAGTTATACATACCCCAATAAAGATAATAACCCATATTACCATCTACTGCCTTTAAAAGACAGAAACTAGAATTTAAATCAAAGTTACAGTTTTCAGATTTTGAAAAGAACAGAAACAGGGCAGAGTGCAGATTTCAGGTTAATGGAAAATAGAACAAGAAAAGATTCTAACTGAATCTTAGTCTAATCTTTCAGGGTAATTAACACCCAGGCTAACCTTAACCTAACCCTAATCGGTCAAGTTACAAAAACTAAAGAAAAACCAAAGTTGTCGATTGAGCCGACAACAGATGACAGAGATAAAACTCTGCTACCGAGTTATCTAGTTGACAATAAGAATTAAAAGAACAGCTTATTATGCCACCAGGGTACAACTAAGACCTAGACAAGATGATAAGTTGACAGGAGAAACCCTAGATCTTGAAAACGATATGAAAGATCGAAAAGTTATAAAAATAACTTTTCAGCTTAAAGAAAGTTGGAGCTACTGATGTACAAGTGAATGACTCATGGGAATTTCTAAAGCCCTTAGGGTGCTCAAGACGACAAAATCACAGTCTCAGCTTACCAGGGTGAGAAAAACACCGAAGGTTCCTAAAACCGATTTTGATCAGCAAGGAAATAAACCCTGGTTTAACCTACAAAAGATGTTAAACCTTCATCACAAGGTGAAACCAGTGTTTAAGATGGATAAGCAAAGTGAAGGAGCAAGAAACTCCACTGCAATGGCAATGGAGGATGAAAAGCTCCAGTGGTCAACAATGGCAGCAACCAAAAAGCTAGGGTTTATATATAGAGGGTGAGCTACAGGGCAAAGGAGAAGTGTCTAGAGTTGATGAGGTGTCCACTTAGCTAAATATCCAAAAATTAGTTGCATAATTCTTGGATAACCCCTCTACTCGGTTTACAGAACCAGTGGCTGCGCACAAAGGCAAGGAGGAAGAGAGGCAAAACATGACATGTGGGTCCCTTTGTCAGCCACAGTCGCGCGCCTCCTAAAGCTCCAAGGATCATCGACCGTTCGATTAGAAATGGGCGGTTGCGATGGAGATAGGCGTTAAGAGAAGATAATCGATATGGTATAATATGGACCGTGTGATCTCAAACGAACGGTTGAGATTTAATGGAGCCTTCGGGTAACCCGAAGGTTACATTCAAAGAGGAGCGTTGGATTAGAATCCAACGGTCCTATGAAGATCGGGCCCTAAACACACGCGGTCAAAAAGGGGTACCGTAGGATGGAGATCCAACGGCCAGGAATAAATGCGCGCCCATGAGTTCAAAAACGAAAAGAGCGGCGCGGTTGGATTTAAGATCAACGGTGAAGATTAAAGAGAGATTCGGCGAAGTCGATTGGGCCATCCGATCAAGATCCAACGGTGGAGATTGAGTGGTGCGTTCGGGTAACCCGAACGGCCCACTAGATCTAGCCCAACCATTGAGAAACCAACGGCTCACGTTTAATTGGACCTTTCTATAAGAAAATGGTATAGTCCAAAAAGTGAGCACCACACGATCAAGATCCTACGGCCAGAATTGGAGGTGTGTTAGGACTTTGGAACTAAAGTTGGATGCCGTTGGATGAAGATCCAACGGTGAAAATCGCACGGAATACGTGGATAGCCCGCAAGGCTTTGCGAATCTCGGCCGTCCATCAAGAAATCGACGGCTCGCATCGCTAGAAAACTTGGGCACGCACACGAACGTGTCGGGTGCGCCCCGATTGCACAGTTTGGACCCAACCTCATGGGTTCGAGTCGCTACAGTGCTAGGGTTTGGGTTTGGACTAGAATAGTTGACCAGACTCTATTCCAATATTTAAAAGTTTGACTGGGCTTTAAAAATAGTAAATAAATTTATAAAATCATGAAATTTTGCTAGGAGGCTATTGGGATGATATAGTTCCCAAATAAATTTCTAAAACCACAGTTTCACTTTATAAAAAATATAAATAATTACCTTAGCCGAATAGGTTTATTTAAAGCCAAATATTTTCTCCAAGTCAAGATAATTTCTAAAAATTTAACACAAATTATTTTTAGCCGAGATAAATGATCTAGGTTTTAATAAAAATATTTTCCAGTCAAAATACAAGCATTGGCTTGCATTCCCTTTGAACTTTAGGAAGGGCTTTGGATTTTTGGCTAGAAAGGGAAAGTTTTTATTTGCAACATAATGCCCAATCTGTAAAAATGAACAGTGATGCTATGAACAACACCTCATTACTGTTCAGAAAATATTTTATTATTGTTCATAAAGTTGGGGCTGTTACAAAGACCTTATCTTTGCGGACCTCCCCGTGGAGATCTTGACCGTTAAGGCCTCCCCTGTGAGATCTTAGCCGTCGGGACCTCCCTCCGTTTAGACCTCTACCACTAGGACATCCCTCGCGTAGATCTTGACCGTTAAGACCTCCTCCTATGAGATCTTAGCCGTCGGGATCTCCATCCATTAGATTTTGACCCGTAGGCTCTCCCTCTATCAGATCTTAACCTTGTAGGACCTCCCTGTGAGATCCCGACCGCCCGTGACCTCATCTCGATTAGATCGTATCGCCCAGACCTCCTTTGGTAGATCTCGGTCGCCTCCGACCTCATCCTTTAGAGCTATCCCTTAGGACTTCCCATGTAGATCGGGACCGCCGATCCGGATCGGCGATCACGACCTCTTCGGCGCATGGAGATCCTTCGCGGACCTTCGTGTGCGCCTGTGCAATCACTCGTCGGGGCCGTTGGATTCAATCTCGATGGTCACGACCTTCCGCTTGAGTTGGTTCTTTGGAGTAGTCCGAGAGTTTTATTTTTCAAATCTGTAAATGCTTTAACATTCAAAAGCGCATAACTATTTTATTTTAGCCCCTTTTAGGGTGATTCAAATTGTGTTAAATTTCTGTAGAACTAAACTTTGATCTAAAAATGTATTTGGACACTGTTCTATACCAGAAAATGTGTTTAGTGAATTATCTTGCTAGCATTAAATATTGCTCTAGAAATTCATTAAAACTTGTAAAATGCATAAGTTGCTCTCTGCAAATCTTAACTGAACAAACTAAAATGTATTAGGTTTCTCTGTGATTATACTTTAGTTTAGTATAGGTCTTATGTATATTCTCAAATCTGAAAGATGTAATACAATAGTTTCACAACTTAGAAAAATCATAAGTAATTTATTTTAACTCCAAATGAAGTGAACTCAGTTTTGCTGTTCTTAGAATGCCATATCCTACCTACCATAAACATTTCAGGTTCTAGAACTTTCTGAAAAATTGTGCCATGAACAGTACCCAAAATTAATTTAATTTGAATTTTCAGGATGAAAGAAATTGTTTAGGCCATATCTTTTGCATGATTAATCCAAATCAAATGATTCTTGTTGCTAAATTTATCTAAAATCATGCTCCACCTTATGTGTAAATTTCATAGATTTTGGATGAATTTGGATTTGGAGTATTTTTCGGTGTTCGTCGTTTTTATTGGATTTCTCGTTCTTGCGATAGGTTCCGAAGAAATTATCGATTGCGTGAGTGATCCTCTGCAGCAAGAAAGTGATCTCCAACAAGGCAAGCAGATGTAGTATCATTTGATCATATTGCTCCTATTACTTTTAAATTCTAATATCTTGCTTGCAAAAACTAAGTATGCATGCTTCTTTGAGTCAAAGTTAATTTTTTCGTTTAGAGGTAGTTAATCCTATTGCATAGTTTTCCTAAAATTGTTCACCCCTGCCACTGCTCTAAGTTATTATCCTCACTGGTGAATTAGAGCCTGGTGAATGATTTATGGTCTTTTATTGTCTTTACGATATGATGCTTAGCAATGCTTAGTTATCGGTAGAATTTGGCGGTTATCGACTTAGTCGATGACCTTGATCATACAAAACTTGTTATTTCTTATGTTCAGTACCTTGCGCCTTGTTTATTTGTGAAAACTAAAACTGAAAATAAAATATTTTAGACTTGGGCACAATGGTATGATGGTGTGATTATGGTGTGACTGGAATGATGCCCGGGTCATCAAGGACCGAGTTACTTGCGCCATTGATCCAAGCAATTTTGCGTGCTAACCACACTAGGGGGATATGGGACCTCTCTTGCCTTAGTAATTTGGAGGGTGTTAATTAATGAGTCGCGTGGTGGGTTGTATATTTCTATATGCAACATGGGTTACGTGAAAGAGGGGAGCACCCGCAGCGGCTTGAGCTAGGCTGGTGCATCCTACTCTGCGTATGGGTTCTTGTGATCTATTTCGTCGGCAGGTCACTAAGGGTTAACCCCCATGCGTGCGGCTCTTGATTAACTTTTTTCATTGGAAATATCTCGTAGGACTTAGCCGTGCCGGCATACCAAAGGAAGTGTGTTTAATAGCTTGTCAAAAAGGCGGTCTGAAGTGTGGGCACATTGGTACACCCCTGCAGGGTTCAAACTATTCGAATAGCCTCGTCCTAGGTTATGGACACGCTTGGTTATTTCCCGCAAGAACTAGACTACAATCTTTTTAATTAAAACTTGATGTGGGTGGTACGAATGGGTAATTCGTGCTATTGTTGTGATGGCTATTGGGTTAGCCATCTCCAGGATGTCTTTATGATTATTACTTATTATCTCGCTGTTATTTATGCAAATAAAATTCAGATTGTTAAAACGGCCTTCAACATATTATCTATTGCAAATAAAATATGCTTTATGCTGAAAATGAACCTTGAGCATTCTCCTTTGATTAAAGCCTGCATGTAGTAGTATCTAGGTTTGTTACTCGTAAGTCTTGCGAGTATATTTTTGTACTCATTTACATTGCTTATTTGTTGCAGAGGAGGTTGATCCCCAAGGGATCGACTTTCATAAGTTTTGCTGCGGTGTGGACGACTAGCTTGGCGGCCCAGTTGGATTGCCTTGTGGGTGTGAGGCAAACCGTTTGGCTTTTGTCCATAGCCATCTTATGGCAATTTGCTTCCACTATTGTTTAACTCTTTTAGCTTGTCTTGGCCGGTCGGCCTCTCTTTTGTAATAACTGTTATGTATGTCTTTTGCTTGTAAGGCTTTAGTTTTGGTTCTGTGTGTTGTATGGAATTGATGCAATGTTTTGTAAAACGGTGTGCATACTGCAATTCTGGGAAGTATACATTTTCCTGAGGCATGGTATATTTTGCGCTCCCAAGTGGCTTCATCCTCAGATAGATTAGCCCACTGAATTTTTAAGAACTTGACAGTGCGATTTCTTGTCCTGCGTTCCATTTCGTCAAGAATACGCACTGGTTGCTCTTGATAGGAAAGGTCAGGTTGAAGATTAAGATGCTCATAAGCAGTTGCCTCAATAGGAACACGAAGGCATTTCTTCAATTGAGACACATGAAAAGTATCATGCAATCGCAGAGGGATTCGTAGTTCCAATTGATAAGCTCTGACTCCTCGCTTTGCAATAATTCGGAATGGTCCGATATAACGAGGTGCTAGCTTTCCGTTCACCTGAAAACGATGAGTGCCCTTCATCGGTGACACTTTAAGATAGACATGATCATCTATCTCAAAGCTTAATTCACAACAACGATGATCGGCATAGCTCTTCTGACGAGACTGAGCAGTTTTCAAACAATTCCTAATCAAGCGAACTTGCTCTTCTGCTTTCATCACCAAATCTGGACCATAGAATGATCTTTCACCAGACTCGGACCAATTCAATGGAGTCCTACAAGCTCTCCCATACAAGGCTTCAAAAGGCGACATTTGAATACTTGCTTGGTAGCTATTATTGTAGGAAAACTCCACATATGGCAAGGATTTCTCCAGTCTTTGCTATAGGATAGCACATAGGCCCGAAGAAGATCTTCCATTACTTGATTCACTCTCTCAGTTTGACCACTAGTTTGAGGATGATAAACAGTACTGAAAGAGAGTTCAGTCCCCATAGCCTGATGAAGACAATTCCAAAAATAAGAAGTGAACTGAGGGCCACGGTCAGAAACAATGACCTTTTGAACACCGTGAAGACAGACAATCTTAACAATATAAAGCTCTGCTAGTTGTTTGCCACCGAAGGTGGTTTTGACAGGAATAAAATGAGCCACCTTTGTTAAGCGGTCAATGATTACCCAAATGGCATCGGATCCATTGGAAGTCTTGGGAAGACCGGTAACGAAATCCATTCCGATCTCTTCCCACTTCCACTGTGGAATAGGCAAAGGTTGAAGGGTACCGGCTGGTTTTAGATGTTCAGCTTTAACCCTTTGGAAAATATCACATTCAGCAACATACTGAGCAATCTGCCTTTTCATTTGGCTCTACCAAAATGTCTTCTTCAAATCCTGGTACATCTTGGTACTTCCAGGATGTAAGAAAAACTTGGAATTATGAGCCTCTTTGAGAATTAGACTCCTCAGTTGAGGATCTGCAGGTACTACCAAACGATTGCGATACCGAAGGACCCCGCGGTTATCTTCAGAAAACTCGTTGGCTTTGCCTGCCTTCAAATTTTCCTTGATCTCAGCTACTTCGGCATCAGTTTTCTGGTCCACCAGAATCTGAGCTTCTAACGTGGGCTCCACTTCTAAAGCAGCGAGAAAACCTTCTCCCACCATTTCAAGATTTAGACGCTGAAAATCAGCATATAAGCTCTCAGTCGTAGGTACAGAGGATATGCAGTTGCACTGTGACTTTCTGCTTAAAGCGTCCGCCACAACATTGGCTTTGCTAGGATGATAATGAATACCCATGTCATAGTCCTTGATCAGTTCAAGCCATCTTCTTTGCCTCATATTCAAATCAGCTTGGGTGAATATGTACTTTAGGCTTTTATGATCAGTATAGATCTCACAACGATTACCGAGAAGGTAATGTTGCCAAATCTTCAATGCATGGACTACGGCAGCCAATTCCAAATCATGAGTAGGATAATTGACTTCATGAGGTCGCAACTGCCGGGATGCATATGCCACAACTCGGCCTTCTTGCATAAGCACACAACCAAGTCCATGGCGAGATGCATCACAATAAATATCGAAACTCTTATGAATATCTGGGAGGGTAAGGACTGGAGCTTTAGTCAAGAGGGTTCTCAAAAGCCGAAAACTCTCCTCACATTTAGCTGACCATTCGAATTTATTCTCCTTCTTCAAAAGCTGAGTTAGAGGTCTTGCAATTTTGGAGAAATTTTCAATGAACCTACGGTAATAACCCGCAAGTCCAAGAAAACTTCGGATATCAGTAACATTCTTGGGTTGTTCCCAATCTAGTACATCTTGTACCTTGCTTGGATCGACAGCGATACCCCCTTCGGATAACACATGTCCCAAAAATGCAACCTGCTTAAGCCAGAAAGCACACTTGCTAAACTTAGCATACAATCGATGTCGTCGAAGTGTCTCCAACACCAGCCTTAAATGTTGCTCATGGTCTTTGTCAGACTTGGAATAAATAAGGATGTCGTCAATGAACACGACAACGAACTTATCCAAGAAATCCATGAACACTAAATTCATAAGATTCATGAAATAAACTGGAGCATTGGTTAGACCAAAGGACATGACAGTATACTCGTACAACCCGTAACGAGTGGAGAAAGCTGTTTTAGGGATGTCCTCAGCTCTAACCTTGATTTGATGATAGCCCGATCGTAAATCAATTTTTGAAAAGACTCGGACGCCAACTAACTGATCAAAAAGATCATCAATGCGAGGCAAAGGATACTTGTTTTTGATGATGACTTCATTTAACGGACGATAATCCACACACATCCGCAAAGTATTGTCTTTCTTTTTGACAAATAAAGCCGGGCATCCCCAAGGTGAGGAACTCGGTCGAATGAATCCTTTGTCAAGCAATTCTCTGAGTTGTTTCTTTAATTCAACCAACTCATTGAGAGGCATTTGATAAGGATTTCTGGATATAGGAGCAGTCCTGATAGAGTGTTCTTGCTTGTGTAATTTTTTCATAATTTTATCTGTTATACATTTGTCTCTAAAATGTATTTAAGTATACTATTTGTAGAATTTTTAAATATGCCAGATGAGGTCCAAAAATTATAAAATTTTTTGTGCACACTCCTGACATAGGGTAATTGTTTCTATAATTTTTTTTAGAATTTTATATGCTTTGAAATTATCTCTAAAATTCTGAATTTAGGTTTCCGATACAGTGTACTTGATTGTATACCCTTATTTTTATAGACAATTTCATAGCATATAAAATTCTGAAAACATTACAGAACCAATTAAACTATGCATGGAGTGTGCACAAAAAATTTCATAATTTTTGGACCTCATCTGGCATATTTAAAAATTCTACAAAGAGTATACTTAAATACATTTTAGAGACAAATGTATAACAGATAAAATTATGAAAAAATTACACAAGCAATAACACGCTATCAGGATGCTCCACAAAAATTGTTGTAATTTTTTAAGTTTATTTGCGATATTTAAAAATTCATAGATTCTGCCGCCGCGCTTAAGGAACTCGCCTCACAGACAAGGTTCCTGCCGCTTCAATCAATGGCGATAGGAACTGCCGCGATGAATCGCGACAGAGCCTATTTTTTCAATTTTTGGGAGCGATGACCTAGTTTTGTAAATATTTTTAAAAAATATATTATTTCTAAAAAAAATTCTTTGTTTTTGTGAGAACTTGCGGGCAGCTACTAAACACACATACTTATTGTGCAGTGCTACTTGCAGGCTAGCGGCAGCCGCGAATGTCTTAGCAGCCAGCGTGAGTAGACACGAACTATCCGCGGCTCGCCCCACTTGCATCACCAAACCGGAGCAGCCATGGCCGTGCCCCCCAAGCATCGCCTTCGCTCTCGGTGTGCCAAGTTGCCCTGCCGTGTCATCTGCGCACGTTCCAAAAAAATTTAATTGTACAACACTGCAATACTTGATTCCCTATCTTATCGTGTTGCTTGAGTAAAACATGAGTAATCTATGCAACACTATGTACGGTGTCAAGTTGCCCTGCCGTGTCACCCGCGCATGGATTCTCAGCGTACCTGCCGCGTGGCACTGTCGCCGACTGCATCGGGAGGAAACTTAGGTGGGTGGTGTTTGTCGCATGCGCTTGATTGAAAGTGTGTGTAACTGATGTGCTTGACTCGAATTCTAGTTGGTTACATTTAGATTGATGGTGGATAGACGTTGCCTAGCTTGGAAGTTTGCTCTGCGCCTTATTCTTGCCAATTGATCATCTGTATGATCTGTTATTTTTGTGTGCATGTTACGACTTATGAATATTGTCGTCCGGAGTATCATAGCCGTATATTTTTGCATTACAGTTAATAATTGCAATTTGTATGTTTAAAAGGCAAAATTTTGCATACTACTTCCTCTAATTCCAAATATAAGTTGTTTTGGACATTAACACGGTCTCGAGTCGTTTTGGCAATAAGTTTCTTTGAAAATATATTGTTTCAAATCAAAATAATTATAATTTACTGCGGTGTAGACGACTAGCTTGACGGCTCGGTCGGATTGCCTTGTGGGTGTGAGGCAAACCGTTTGGCTTTTGTCCATAGCCATCTTATGGCAATTTGCTTCCGCTGTTGTTTAACTCTTTTAGCTTGTCTTGGCCGGTCGACCTTTCTTTTGTAATAACTGTTATGTATGTCTTTTGCTTGTAAGGCTTTAGTTTTGGTTCTGTGTGTTGTATGGAATTGATGCAATGTTTTGTAAAACGGTGTGCATACTGCAATTCTGGGAAGTATACATTTTCCCGAGGTACGGTATATTTTGTTTGTGATGCTAGAGTCAATGAAAGGCTAAGCATTACAAGCTAAATAAACCGGGGTATCACACATCCAGACCACGTGAGAGATGAATTATTTTATGTGTAGCTAGTTTTATATGTAGCTTAGCTAGAAACGAGTCTGTGGCTATTGTGAGAGATGGATTTGTTTTTGTGAGCACTTGCGGGCAGCTACTAAACACACATACTATTGTGTAGTGCTACTTGCAGGCTAGCGGCAGCCGCGAATGTCTTAGCAGCCAGCGCGAGTAGACACGGGCTGTCTGCGGCTCGCCCCACTTGCATCACCAAACCGGAGCAGCCATGGCCGTGCCCCCCGAGCACCGCCTTCGCTCTCAGCGTGCCAAGTTGCCCTGCCGTGTCATCCGCGCACATTCCCAAAAAATTTAATTGTACAACACTGCAATACTTGATTCCCCATCTTATCGTATTGCTTGAAAAATGAGTAATCTGTGCAACACTATGTATGGTGCCAAGTTGCCCTGCCGTGTCACCCGCGCATGGATTCTCAGCGTTCCTGCCGCGTGGCATTGTCACCGACTGCATCGGGAGGAAACTTAGGTGGGTGGTGTTTGTCGCATGCGCTTGATTGAAAGTGTGCGTAACTGATGTGCTTGACTCGAGTTTCTAGTTGGTTACATTTAGATTGATGGTGGATAGACATTGCCTAGCTTGGAAGTTTGCTCTGTGCCTTATTCTTGCCAATTGATCATCTCTATGCTCTGTTATTTTTGTGTGCATGTTATGACTTATGAATATTGTCGTCTGGAGTACCATAGCCGTATATTTTTGCATTACAGTTAAAAATTGCAATTTGTATGTTTAAAAGGCAAAATTTTGCATACTACTTCCTCTAATTCCAAATATAAGTCGTTTTGAACATTAACACGGTCTCCAGTCGTTTTGACAATAAGTTTCTTTGAAAATATATTGTTTCAAATCAAAATAATTATAATCTACTAATAACAATTTCATGTTGTCAATCTTGATAATTCTATACATATTGATGATAAAAGCTAAAAATGTTTGACCGGAATAGGTTCTAAAATAACTTACATTGGAAATCGAAGGTAGTATGTGATTTCAATTCATTTGGACAGTCTTCTAATTAAGTCGCTTAAGTTGCTCGAACAACGCAAATACAGTACATGTTTTTAAGAGACAAATGTTGTACATATAAGTGTATATTATTACTGTGTTGCAGTGATTTTGGATTTTCTTATTTTCATGCTTGGTCTATGCACAGTAGATATTCCAATGAGTGGTAACGGAGATTGATGACTATATTATTGCGTCATCATTTATCATTGCATTTTTTTTTGTTTTTATTCAAGCGAACTATCAGAGCACGACGACGGTAGTATACTATTAATTGAGCAACATTGGTTTATTGCTGAAAAGATACTACAGTTTTTAGAAATTTTTTATGAGGCCACTGTTACTTTGTCTACTGTCTACTATCAATATCTCCTATTATTATGTATAGTATTTTACAGATTGCTACTCAATTAAAAATGTATGAAAATAACTTAGTTTTATGCGAGACTATTGTTGCTATGAAAACTAAATACCTTAAATATTACAGAGAAATTCCTTTCCTATATGTATTTGCATTTATCTTAGATCCTAGAGGTAAAATTGAACTATTTGCTAATATTTTGGACTTTTTAGTGATGCTACAAGGCTAGACTATACTAACTATTTTGCAGAAGTTCGTTCATGATTTCACGACGTTTACCAAAGGTATAAAAATAAGTTCCAATGAGTCTACTTGCAACGACCTCCAATAGCCCCACCTCAAGTAGCAAGACAAATATGTGGGACAAGATCTTCGATGGTTCTTTCTCTAGGTCTAAATCTTCTTCTTCCACCGTGTCCCTTGCTCAAACAAGAACAACCCCAAGGAGTGTGAAACTGTCCGCCAATTTGGACAGTGATACGATGGATTTCAACCAAGAAAAGTTTAATTTTTTCCCTCTAATGGCATGAACATAAGTTAGCATATCTCATGCTATCCATACTTGCATGTGATGTGTTAACTGTTCCTATCTCGACAGTTTCCTCTGAGTCTGCTAGCAGTCTTTCTGGAAGAATATTGGAGGATAAAAGAACACGTCTCACGTGTGAGATGGTGTCGATACTTCTAACCATAAAGGACTGGGAACAAGCCGATTCACGAACACAACACTCTGTAGAAAATCTAGAGTTGTCAGAGATATTCGAAAATATGTACCTAGACAACGACACGTAGACAAGAATGTATGTAGAGCTATAGGTTGTACACTTTTTCGTTTGTCAAGGTTTCTCATGTTGAGTTTTTACTTAGCAAAGGTTTTAATGAGATAGCTATTTGAATATTAATAAAGCTCTTTATTACATTTTCAATATGCTTGTCTCATTTTTTTTTTACAATTTTTACATCTATTTATGAATGATATATATTTTTCTGATATTTTTCTATTTTTTTTTTGAAATTTTCAAGCCAAACAGTCTAAGTGGGCTAAAGCCGATCTGTCGGACCAAATGGGTTCAGACCCGTATGGCATAGCACGACAGACCTTCGGACCAAGCCTAGGCCACCTCCCCGACACATGGACTGGTACAGCATAACCCATCTATTTTGTGGGCCTGAATGGACCATGCTAAGATGGGCCAGGCCGGGCCAGCTCTCATGCGTGTGCCGCTGTGTCGCCCATCTGACCACCACTGCTAGAAGCCCTTCACTTTTATAGCATAACCTGGGAATCTGTTACAACAAGCTTTGCTCTGCAGCTCGGGGTCCTTCCAGCTTGCTATATGAGCAGATCTTATATGATGAGAGCAAATATGACATGTTCCCAAAAAAATTTAATTGTACAACACTGCAATACTTGATTCCCCATCTTATCACATTGCTTGAGTTTCATGAGTAATCTATGCAACACTATGTATGGTGGCTAGGAACTTGGATGAAGTAGACGAGAGGTACTCAACTCTTCTCAACCGGAAGTTCAAACCGGACAATGATTGTTGTTACGAAACATTACAATTGTTCACTTCAATCTCTTAATAGTTATAACGGGAAAAGCCTATGTATTATATAACATAAGCTTTTTACACGAGGGAACGTACCTAGTACTAATGGGTATTTGGGTGATAAGGTGCTAATACTAATCAGGAGCGTCGGATTTGGATTGAGAGGCTCGGATTAGTGCTCCTTCCCACCTCCAATCCACTTAAACATTTTTCACTAAACCCCCTGAATGCAACCTCATTTCACGTCGCCAATCCTCTTGACCCATTGTCTTCCTCAACCGGCCGAACCACCGCCACCGCCCCGCCTCGGCCCCTAGCGCCCCCCGGCCCCTCTCATTGTGGTCCTCCCGCCCCGCACCGCTCTCCTTCCCCTCTCGTCGCGGCGCCATGTCTCCACCCCGACACGCCCGAGCGGCGGCGGTGCTCTCCCTCCTAACCTTGCCGGTTTGTTGCATCCCCCACCCTACCTCACCGGCGTCTTGGAGCCGCCCTCCCTAGCCCCTAGCGCCGCCCTCCTTCCCCCTCCTGGCTGCAGCCTCCACCTGCGTCGAGGACCAGCCGCCACCGCCACCCTCCTCCACCCCCTCCACCGTCGCCGCCCCACTCTTCCAGGCCGACGCTCCCCTTGTGGCCAACCTCCGCCACGCCACCTCTATTACCGTCGCTCCCTCCGCCTCATTTGGTTCTGCCGCCACCATTACGACAAGGAACCATGTAAGTCCATTAGCCCAAATCTGCCTGGTGCTCTTGAACATGTTTTGTATGATGTGTAGTGCTTAATTTTTTTTGTCCAATTTGGTCCATGAGTATTTCAGTACCATATTTGTCTCCTGCGTAGAAGATAGTGACAACTGAGAAGTTGATTGGAAGACAGTGCACTGATGCCTCAGTATATGTAACTGATGTATGAACTCAGAATGATAATGTACTGAAGTAGATATATGTAACTGACGATGGAAGTATGCCTCAGTATATGTAACTGATGTATGAACTCAGAATGATAATGCTATGTATCGGTTTGGCAATTTCATGTAATGTCATGTACTTGAGAATGACAATATAATGTGATTTTTTAAGCAATCAGTGTTAAGTGTGTTTCTTGCACCATTGTGAGCAACTAGCCAACACAAACAAATTGTTGTACAGTATCAGGTTTCCAAATTGTTGTTGTTGTTGTCTACAAGCATAAGTGAGAATGAGAAATAGCTTCCAAATTTATTGAACCTACAAATCTTCCTGAATGTTAGTAGGCTAATGATATGTGCACAACTAGGCACTATTGTCAGAGAATCCAATTGCTGTCACAGGCAAGTCCAAGGTTCCCGACGCATTGTGGAGGATTTTTTGTATTATGAGTTGGTACATGTGCATTGAGCTAGGCTGTATGAGTGGCAGTAGCTAGCTTGCACAAGGTTGCTTGTTTATAGTGTTGTTCATGCCTTCATGCCCCAAATAATTTCTGTTTTATTCATGTAAACATGGCAGCAGCTTGCTGCTAGGTTATTGATAAATGGACAAATGGTCTAGAACATTCAGGTTATTGCAAATGTGAAATTGAACATTGTTCCATTTTTTGGGTTGTTGAATGCTAACATTGTTTTTTAATTAAACCGGTAGAAGGAGCGGCCGTTATATTGGTAAAGAAGGGGGAATGCTAACATTGTGATTTGCATAGGGCTGTGCAGTGTCAGGTTTTGAAAAAGGAAAAAAAAAACTACCCAGTTTACATGCTTGGCATGTTAGCAACGACGAGTAATATTTTCGCTCTATCTTGAATTTCGTTACAATCAAGCTCTATCTTGAATTTTGGTTGCATCTGGGCTTCCAGTGTTGTCAGTGCATGATTTGCATAATTGTTCATTCCATACAACCAAAGCTGATCCATTCAAGTACCAGAAATTGGTCCATCTGTCTGGTGGCTCCAGAAGAGCAAAGAAATAAGTGAATGAAAACAACATCAAGTGATTCTTGTAGCGAATGACTAGTGAGCAACGCACTGCTCCAGAAGCCCAGAAATGAATAGAACTCTGGCAACATCCTTCTCTTTTGCATCAGAACTGAATATAGCAAAATGTGCATCAAATCTATAAAACACGTTTTAGGCTACTGCACAGGACACATGCATTCATTCAAGAAACAAGCAGTTCAGCTACAATTCAACTAGGGTATGCATTTAATTGAATCTCCAACAAAAAGCTATTAAGAAACTGTGCAATGCACTACAATCTGATACTGTTCAAGTGCAAGCATCATCCATTTGTCAATAACCTAGTAGCTAGTTGCTGCCATGTTTACATGAATAACACAGAAATTATTTGGGGGCATGAAGGCATGAACAACAGTATAAACAAGCAGCCTTGTGCAAGCTAGCTGCTGCCACTCCTCCCCCTCTCGTTTGACAAGCTCCTGAAGTCATCTCTGAAAGGGGAGCGGCGGAGGTCAGCGATTAGGGTAGCCCCGGCATGGAAGAGTGGGGCGGAGGATTGCAGCGGCGGCAGAGGTCCTGATCGCGAGGAGCACCGGCCTTGGTCGCTTTCGCCAGCTGCAGTGGAGGCGGCCGACGGAGCACTCGACGATGGCGGCTCCTCGACGCAGGTGGAAGGAGGACGACGGTAGGGGCCAGGGAGGGTGGCTCCAAGACGCCGGTGAGGTAGGGTGGGGGCGCAACAAACCGGCAAGGTTAGGAGGGAGAGCACCGCCGCTGCTCGGGCGTGTCGGGGTGGAGACGTGGCGCCGCAGTCGGGAGGGGGAAGGATGGTCGCGGGGCCGGAGGCCGCGATCGGGATGGGGCCGGAGGCGTTGCGGGGCCAAGAGCCGGGAGGGGGCGTGGCGGTGGTTCGGCTGGTTGAGGAAGGCAATGGGTCAAGAGGATTAGCGACGTGAAATGAGGTTGCATTCAGGGGGTTTAGTGAAAAATGTTTAAGTGGATTGGAGGTGAGAAGGAGCACTAATCTGAGCCTCTCAATCCAAATCCGACGCTCCTGATTAGTATTAGCACCTTATCACCCAAATAACTATTAGCACTAGATATGTTCCCTTTTACACAATTAATATCAATAATCTCATTGTATTCTCATTCAAACATTCATTATCTCCATGTCAATAAATATTTCGTCTAGATTGTACTCTCATATTATTTTTCCAGTAAACTAGATAAAGAACCATATTTAAAAAAGTTGTTTTTGATCATTTCGCCTGTTTTTGGAAGGAATAAGCCAATCTAGCCCTCTCTCTTAGATAGCAAAAATGACACCGCGGTTAGCCAGACAACCTCTTTCAGACCCCTGCAACTTTACCTCTGACATGGAACACTGCAGGCCACGTGTGGCAAATCCGAGCCGTCTCAGCCCCTACCACGCACCCGGTTAGCATGATTGGTCACCTACCGCATGCCAAATCCAGTCGCCCATCGCGTCGACCATCGTGTCCGATCGTCCCCTCTAACCCAGAGGACTAGACCCGAACGGTCGCACGCCAGGTCCAGTCGCCCATCGCGTCCCATCGTGCCCTCTAACCCTGGAATTTTGGACATTATTAGCCCCCTAGAATACCGTAATTCCAAATCTAGCCTCCTTACCTCCGAAATTCAGGTTTTAGCCCCTAATCCCGCCTGCTGTGCCACTGGACCGCAGGAACGCACCTGCTGCCGTCCTTGACCGCAGCAGCAAGCTACTGCTGTCCCCCACCGCAGTAGCAAGGTGCTGTCGTCCCCTACCACAACAAATGGTGGCACTGTAGTACTGTAGCAGTTTCCCAAAAATCTATTTAAATATATGTTTTGCAGGAATTTCTAAATATAGAAATGAGCTCAAAAAATTATGAATTTGTTTGTAGAGTCTCCCGGCATAGTGTATTTGATTGTGTAATTTTTTCAGAATTTTATCACTTACTATTGTTTCTCTAAAATTAATTTAAGTATACTATTTTTAGAAATTTTCTAATATAGAAAATTAGGTCCAAACATTATAATTTTTTTTTCTAGGCTCCTTATATAGTGTACTTGATTGTGTAATTTTTCCATAATTTTATATGTTCCAAATTATCTTGACAAATTAAGGGTTTATGTCTCGAAAATTAGGACGAAAGGTTTCGGAAATTAGGGTTTCATGATTTCATGTGATTTGGAATGTGGGAAGTTTAGTACCACATGACTACTCTAGGTAAGAGACACTCCCTCCTCCGCACATCCACACCCCGTCGCCTTATCCCCTTGCATGAAAGCTTGCTTTTATGGTGTGCCAAATCTCTGGACCCGTCTCCCGATTGATTCGCTTGCGCGCCTCCACCAGCAAGGGTGTTGTGTGACACTTTGCATGTCTGGTCCATTTAAATACATACTTCAAGTGCATATAAATACATACTTACTGCATATACAAAAGATACAAATTACTTACGACCCTTTCCTGTAAATTATAAGTTATTAACAAAGGAGACAATTGGACCGGACATATTAGGAACCCTTTTTTACGGCTAGGCACAAGTTTTAGCAAGTGTCACAAAGTACTCATAACAGAGTTAGGGTTTCAGAAATTAGGGTTTCCAATGGAGTTGCAGTGTACGTGTTCATACATAAAATTGATGACACTTGAAGTGTTACAAGCATTACATGATACATGCTTGGGTTTATTGCAATCGAGACACTCTTTGTTAATTTATCAGTTTATTGTGGATGATATTCTTTAATACTGTATTGTACCACAGACTAGATAAGCTTGTACATGAACCAACTGAGGGAAATATTTGGCATGCAGATGACATAACAATGTGCATGCTATGGTATGTTGTTATACGATCTGCGTGCCACACATTTCCCTCTGTTGCTTCATATACAAGCTTATCTAGCTTGTTGTATAATATAGTATTAAAGAATATCATCCACTTTAACATTGTATTGTACCACATGATAGATAAGATTGTACATGAACCAATTGAGAGAAATACGTGGCATGCAGATCATATAACAACGTATCACAGCCTTCGACTCGTGTGCATTTCGAAGGCTACGGTACATTGTTATATGATCTGCATGCTACATATTTCCCTCAGTTGGTCATGTACAAGCCTATCTAGCCTGTGGTACAATACAATGTTAAAGTAGATGATATTCTTTAATACTATATTGTACCAACGTCATCTACATTGAACCGATAAATTAACAAAGAATATCCTATGTATCATCTATGGCGGCTGGGCTCTGTCGCAGGAGCCTTTCCCTTCCCCTTGTCTCGGGACTCCCCATGTCGGTGTCGTAAGCCGAAATCGTCCATGTCCTGCGATTCCATGATGTAAGTACACCGTATAGTGAAAAACATAACAAGAACGTAAATTCTGCATAACTCGCTTACGACTAGCTGACTAATAACTACGACTAGCTGACTAATAACTACGACAAATTACTTGCCCTTCGGGGGAAAGCAATAAAAAAGTCCGAGTGATGAGCGACGAGAAGCAAGCAAATACTTAATCTCTAAAAAAAAATTATGTTATGTTCTCTGAGTCCACAGTGATGAGAGCCAGAACGAGAAGCGAAACATAATTGAGATGAGCGAAGAGCGACTGCGAGAGTTCGGTATTTAAAGCCGAGCGAAGGAGGGAATTCCGGAAGTGTTGGCGCCAAGAATTCTGGACGAGGCGACAGATGTGCGGAGGAGGAAGGACGGGCGGTGGGAAAGGTGGCCCTTGATCATTGAATTTTGTTTTTGCCACTGGTGGACACATCGCAATCCCAACAACTGTTCAAGGGATCCCACAGCTAAAGATATAAAATGTAATATATCACATATACAAAAGGGAACAGAAGGCTTCAGGCAATTACCTTCCATATGCAGCCTATATGGTTTTGTTGTTATTATCGTATCCCAGTCACCATATTTGTTCATTCTGCAAGGACAAGGTGCATGCTCATACTGTGTGCTAGTCAACGCTGCTGCTGAAGAACCACTACAAACTAGAAATAACAATCCAAGGGAGAATGATCATTTGCAGTACAATGCATTTAAGAAGGATACTGATGAGCACAATTTGGTTAATATGGGAGAGAACAATGAAAACAGAGCAGTCAATCTTGATCAACCTGAAGATGATGAATGACCGTTTGACATTGTTGACGATAATATTGTACCCAACGGTCACTTGGCACTTGCTCACCCTACACTCTTCGTTGTAGCCGCTGGAGAGTCACCAAGTATGCTGCACAAACCTATTTCTATGGTGGAATTGGAAACACCAACGAAATCACCCATACCACCTACTGGTACAATCAACCCCACTACTCAATCAAACAATTGCCATAAAAGCGAGCACTGTGGGCAAGGGGGGACAGTAGCGACAGGGCGACAGATGTGCGGAGAAGGGAGTGTCACTTACCTAGAGTAGTCATGTGGTACTAAACTTCCCACATTCCAAGTCACATGAAATCATGAAACCGTAATTTCCAAAACCTTTCGTCCTAATTTTTGAAACCTAAACCCTTAATTTGTCGAGATAATTTCGTAACATATAAAATTATGGAAAAATTAAACAATCAAGTAAACTATATAAGGAGCCTGTGAAAAAAATTCATAATGTTTGGACCTAATTTTCTATATTAGAAAATTCGTACAAATAGTATAATTAAATAAATTTTAGAGAAAAAATAGTAACTGATTAAATTCTAAAAACATTACACAATACAATAAACTATACCAGGAGGCTCCACAAAACATTTCATAATTTTGAGCTCATTTTCTATATTTAGAAATTCATGCAAAAAATATATTTAAATGGTTTTTTGGGAAAACTGCTATAGTGTCCCCACTTGCTACGGTAGGGGACGGCAACACCTTGCTGCTGCGGTGGGGGACGGCAGTAGCTTGCTGTTGTGGTCGGGGACGACGGCAGGCGCATTCCTGCAGTCCGGTAGTGCAGTAGGCGTGTCTAGGAGGCTAAAAACGAAATTTTGAAGGTAAAAAAGTTATATTTGGAATTACAGTGGTTTAAAAGACTAGTAGTATCCTCAATTCCTAACCCCGAGGATCAGACCCGAACAGCCGCACGCCAGGCCCAGTTGCCCATCGCGTCCCATCGTCTCCTGCACTGAAGCTTCTTGTCTGAACTACTTAATCTACTTTTGAGTGGATGTGCATGGCGTGGGCATCGCATGCGTGGTCAGCCATATCCCGATTTCGAGTTCAATGCGGCAGATTCGCTAGTTCCTGCATAGCTATAATAAATGGACCAGCAACTACCAAGGATAGCAAATGCACGCGATTTCGAATTCAATGCTGTGGGTTTGCTAGTTCCTGCATAGCTATAATACATGCACTAGCAACTTCCAAGGAGAGCAAATGCACGCGTACTTGCTCTCGTGCTCTCTCTAGTATTTGCCCCCGGCCGGCGATATCGCCCGTACTCTACATTCATGGTTTGGAACTACCGGTCAATGGGAAGTAAATGCACTAGCACAAGGCGGCATTGGATAGAGTCGAGATCGATGGTGTTTGCTGTTGGAAATAAGGAAAATATTTTAATTTTAGATTTTATTACGAGACAAAGATCACATAAAATTAGAGATGTATAAAGTAATACTAATAGCAGGCAACTTATTGCACTTTTAAATATACACAATAATAAGTTTATAATAGAATAGTTTAGTCGCATAACCAACTTACAGTCGGGCTTAATGAAGAACAGGAAGCAGCGCAGACTTGAAGCAGTGCAGAACGTAGATGAAACAGTGAAGCGAGCGGTCGCGCAGATGTGCTGCTCAGAAACCTTATTGCCGCCCCGTGTAGGTGAACTCTGCGATAATGGTTCGGAGATCCCCGCTCACCCTCTTTCTCGGTGCACGTCGAGGAGAATAGATGGCTTAGTTTGATAGCACAAGTATTCAACACAATAGAACAGGGAGGAAGAAGAAGAACATGGAAGTGAATCAATCGATCTCATGTCTCGACGTCTCCAGATCTTTTTTTAAAATGTTAAGACAATTAATCTCTAATAACTGCATAATAAATGATATATTAAACTGCGGGTAACTACCAATTCAAAACCAATTAATGATAATTAAGCAGTGTTTATCAGTTCCTAATTACATACTGGTCTATAATTTCGACCAATGATATACAACTTCGACGAATGTATTTTGACCGCATTATTTCGACCATATTATTTCGACACATTGGTCTATATATCTTACCACTATTTTTCGATAACCTATAAGGCTAGAAACAAGCCGAGCCGAGCCCGCTCGAGCCATGCTCGCTCAAGCTCATTTTAACAGCCGGCTCAGCTCGGCTCGGCTCGTTTTGAGTATGAGCCAGGAGGGCGGCTCGACTTAGCTTGAAAGATGGCTCAAGCTGACTCGCGAGCCCTCGCGAGCTAGGCACAGCTTGTCTTTGAGCGGCTCATCTCCGTTGCCCAGAGCGCCCAAAAGTCCAAGACCAGACACCACTACGCCCCCACCACCGTCTTCATCTCCCTCCCCTGCGAGGCTGTGATGGCGCCGGCTTCCCTCCCCTCGTCGCCTCCGGGTTCCCTCCCCTCGTCGCCCAGTCCCCACACTCGCCACCTCCGGGTTCCCCAGTCTCGGCCATGCTCCTCTGCCTCAACTCCACACCGACATATGTCACGCAGCTCGTCGCAGACCTCTCCACACTCGAGCTCTCACACTGATGCATAATTCCAATGATGAAGTCCATGCAGTTGGATCAAGAAATTGTTGCACAGCTTGCACAGTTCTCATCATCCAAACTTAAACTGACATACGAGAAGTCAAGAACTAAGAAGCAAGCAATCGATTTGACGCCCCAGACCGCGTTGACCGCCCCAGCATCGACCGCCGACCCAGACCGCGACCTCGGAGGCGATCACGACGACGACCACCCCGAGTGCATCGACCCCGTTCCTGAAGCCCTTGTGGACCTGGAGCCCGAGGAAACCCTCGATGACCTTGGCCGAGTTCTTGGACAACTTGTATCCAGACTTGAGTATCGCGAGGGCCACGAAGATGGTGGGGGACGCGGCGAGGGGTGGCGCAGCGGCTGCGAGGCGGAGGAGCGACGCGGCGGCGAACGCGGCCTTGAGGCGCTTGGACAAGGGGAGGGAGGGGAGGCACACGGCGGGGCGGCGGGGATAAGTCGCTGGCATCGTCGGCGGAGAGGTCACCGCCGGTGAGGAGCTCGAAGGAGAGCTGACGGAGTGGCGGGAGGGGAGGAGGAGATGGCTCAGATGGGGACTAGGACTAGGATCTGGGAAGGAGAGGAAGGGATGAAGATGATGGGATGTTGGGGGTGCACTGCTGGGGGGCACTGGGCCTACGTGGGCCGAACGAGCTGAACATGCCGCTCGAGCGGCTCGCGAGCTCGGCTCATTTTTTTAGCGAGCTGAAAATGGGGCTCGGCTCAGCTCAAAAATTCACGAGCTCGAGCCGAGCTGGCTCAGTTCGTGATGAGCTCGAGCAGGCTCGCGAGCCTCGAGCTATTTTTCCAGCCCTAATAACCTACCATGTCCCTCTGTCATAAGCCTACCTGCCCTCTCTCTGTCCCCCTGTCACAAGCCTATCGGCAATCCAACCCAGTCAGGTCAAGTTAGCCCTGACACCCACCATGTCCCTCTATGACAAGCCTCCAGGCTGAAGCCTCCCAAAATAGCGTAGCATCTTGAAGTAGACATCCAACCAGGAGGTGCATTGCCTCATATTAGCGGTAGGCGTGACGAGCTGTAGGAGGACGATGGGATGTGATGGGCTACTGACCGGGTGTGTGATACGCGCGGTAGTATGGTCCCATGCTTCGCGTTAGCGGCAGGAGGCTGAGGAGGTTTGGACACGCTGCACGTGACCTGCAGAGATTCGGGTTAGCAGGAAGCAGCAGCGCAGTGAAGCGCATAACGGGACACGTCGTCTACTAATTAAGGACTTGTTTGGCAGCGCCGGGATCTCCCGGGGAAAATCCCGACAGGGATATAAATCCCAAAGCAGCCTTCTGCACTGCTTGGCTGATGCTGGGAATTGAAAAAACCCGCCGCGTTCCACTCCACTCCACGGGAAATCAACACACTCGCCCGTCGCGTGGTTCTTCTCCGGTCGCGTGCGCTCGCGAGTCGCGACTGCCGACTCCTCCGAACGGCGCCGCCTCCCCCCTCTCTCCCCCCTGAGTCCGGTGACGCCAATTCCGCCGCCGTCGACGCCCACAGAGGAACATCCCGGTCAGATCTATCTAGTTAGTCTCCTCCTCTTCCTCCTCCCACTACGATTTGTAGGGTTTGTAGCCTCAGTTTTTTTTCTCTCATAGATCCGTTGCGCCGGTGTTAGAGAGGGAGGGAACTCAGGCCAAGTTTGCTCGAGGAGCTTCTTCCAGGCGTGGGGAATCGGGAATCCGCAGTGGGAGGCGGCGGCGCAGGGTGTTCGATATCGGGCTGGAGCTTCGTACTCCGCTCCATCTCCTTCCGGTTCTTGGTTTGTGCTACTAGAATTGCCTCTCTGTTTTTGGTTTTGCCTCTCTATTGGATATTTCCATAGATTTGGTTTTGCTATATGTGGAATTCCTCCCTTGACACCCCTTCCATCTCCGACCTCTCCTTCGAGTACTCATCCAATGAATGCATGCATTAGTGTCTGTTTTGTGTAATTTTGAATGATTGAATTATGGATTTGAATTTGCTGATATAGTTTGTACTATAAGTTTGGAGTCTAATGTCCCAGATCTATCTTATGGACAATGCTGAACTCAAGTTTCTCTTAATTCCTAGTTATTCGGTGTTCTTTGTCTCATCCTCCTTAACACCAGTTCCAGTATACTCATTGAGTTTTGACATAACTATGATGAAGCAACGTATGACATATGTGTAAAAATCTTCAGAAAAAGAAATCGTGTCGTATACCATTCACTTGTTAGTTGTTACTGAGGTTTCATGATGCATATATATTCTTTTATTCTTTGGCATGTTTCAGGCATATATATTTATCTTAGATATGTCATGAAACATAATTGAGAATTCTGGGGAGGTGCATGATGCACCATCTCTAGGTTGGACTAGCAACATTAGTCATATTTAGATGTTGAAACATTGTTAGCTCTGGACATGAGATCCTGAGTCTGTTAGAAAGTTTTGCTTTGATGTTAAGGTCTCTGCCCCTTTCTGTCAAACAAACAGTGATAAGGCGGTTGAGTGTTTTCTCAAATTAACTTACATATAAAAACAAAAATGTAGATTGATAAAATGTATAAGTCTTACTCCAGCATCTGCAGCAATGGGTTTTCTGAGACGATGGAGTTCAGTTTCTAGCTCTGTAATTGTATTGGTTATAAGAGATTGGATCCCTGGAATTCTTGATTTAATCGCAGACTCCAAATGCTGAAGGACATAACATAGTAAATTCTTGGTTACCAGTGATTTTTCAAATGCTGGTGAGAATTTGTCATAGCTCTGAATGGATGCACAATAATTTAGATTTACTTTGGTCATTTTTTGATGAAAAAGTCTGGAAGAGCTACCTAATAGGATATTTGTTTCCCTTCCTCTTCCAGTCATGCATTCGGTGGCTATCTACTTTGTATCTAACTGCAGTTAACCATGGCAATGCTTTTCTAATGTTAAGATTTATCTTTAGGTATGTTTCTTTAATGATTTATTGTTATTCTACATGGGATGGATGCTTTGAGAAAATTTTTGTACTTAGTATATTTTGATATTTTTATTGTTATTCTGCAGAGTAGGATTGTGCTATCCAGTATCCCATGATGATACTGGTCAAACGTGCCTACAACATGTTGAGAAGGACTTCTGCTATGTCCAGCTAGTGCTCTTGTTAGCAAGACGTCGTAAGTAGTAGTATCCCATTTTGCTAACTTTTGATAGCATCTAAGTTCATGATGCACAATTTAATCTATATTGCATTTGCCACATAAGTAGTAGTACTTCATTTATACTGCATTTATATTGTCGTACCGCCAGGTTGTGGATGACCCTAGGAATAATGTACTATATAATTTTTGATTTTTCCAATTCTATGTGGACTATTTTTTGGATTGTTTTCGGAAATTTCTGGTTATATTAGAATTTTCTAGACTGATTTTTGAATTTATTATATTATTTTCATAATTTATTGATTTTATTTCGATTTTTCAGAATATTTTATGATGTTTTCGAATTTTATGGGTTTTTTTGAGTTCATTTATATTGATTTTATTTCGAATTTCCTGACTACTTTAAAATTCGAAACTTTAAATATATGTTATCCCCTTTCAATCCAACCATGATCCAAACAATCAATCTTTACTTCAATCCCCCCTTGATAGGTGGAAGAGGACTGGGAGGGTATTGGGTGGAGCGAAGGGGATCAACTCAATCCCCCATTGGATTGTTTCTCCTATGGATAGATTTTCCTACTAGCCAAACAAGGCCTAACCGTGGTGCTATTTTTGCTATTTGGTAAGGAAGGGAGCTAATTTGCTAATCCTCTCAAAAATCTTACTTTTTTTTGCATAAGAGAAATTCCAGAAAATCGCCAATAGTTTTGACGGCATGTCGTACGTGTGGAGTAGGTCAAGGACATGTTGTTCTTGAAATTGTGCCTAGAATCTACACGATCCTCATTCTCAGTTCCTGCTCAACTTGTTGATCACGGTGTGGAGTAGTTAGTGCTATGGGAGTTGCGTTGTTCTTGTGCAAAACCGAGCCTAATTGTTGTTGGAGCTGTCCCAAGGAGATAATTTTGCTGCTGTTCATACCGTGAAGATCGGGCCAACTAAGTATCATCTAGTGTGCCAGTTGATCCGTGTGATTCGGTGTCAAGAAATTTGGCTGAATCTTTAAGTTTGTTAAGATTATACGGACGGATGTCACAGCGAAAGATTCAACGACAGAGAGAAAAGCGACATACTATGAGACTAAGGCCATGTGTTGTAGTCAAGTGAAAAGTGTACTTATAAAACAAGAAGAAATTTCAACTTCACATATGAGGAAGAAACATGGATTCTGTTGACAAACTAATCTGAATGATTCAAGATTCTGAGTGATACGAGATTCTGTTGTGGATAGGTATTCAGAAAACATACTTGGCAGGAAGTCCTGTTACAACACAAACAAAATGGCCTAATCTGTTACTGTTTTTTGTTTTGCTTACTGTGTTCATCCAGAATGGCCTAATGTATTGCTGATTCAGTGATTCTGTTGTTTGCTCATGTGTTCTGGAAGCTTTCGTTGCTTTGAAGTGGTGACGGCTTGTATGTTGTGAGCTCATGTGTTTGTGCTGAAGTTTCCCCCTATTTTGCTCATGTGTTCTGGAAGCTTTCGTTGCTCTGAAGTGGTGACGGTTTGTATGTTCCGAATTATGAGTTTGGGCCATTACTGTTACACGTTTGCAGAAGCATTTGAAGTTTGAGTAAGATCATTAGACTATTCGAGGATCTTTACAGATGGAATGCACACATGCACAGCTAAAAAGAAAGCAGAAAATTAATAATATTGTAGTTAGTACCAAATGATGTATGATGTTCAATTGACTTGGTTGAGAATTTCGGAGAGGTGTTGCTCCTAGTGGTGAGAGAGAAATTCAATCATTTTAATACTTATACGTAACAGTATTTAATTATCATTTAAACACTTATACGTTATGAATGTAATATCTCTAATTTCATCTATCGTAGAGTGAACAGTACAAAATTTACTTATACATAGTTGTAATCCATCATGAAGTGTAAATGCAATGTAATCTATCTAGCATTGTGTACAAATACAACGTATATACATTTACATAATCTAAACAAATTTTAGGAAAATTCTATAATTCGTGTACAAATACATAGGAGAAAGGCACAAATACAATTGAATTATTACAACCAGGGGTAACATGGTCTATTTGCCTCTAATCCTCCTCATATGGTTTTTGGAGCCAATCTACTACCCAAACGCTTTCAACAGACAACTTCAGATTCTCAGAGAAGTGGATTATCAGAGAATCAGGAGCAGAATCTGAAAAATAAGAATATGGAGTTCTACCAAACAGGGCCTAACTATGGTCCAGACCTAGAAGCTAGGTAGCCCTGAGAATTGGAATTTTTGGTACTTGTAGCCCCCCTGTTGCTCTTTATTTTCAAAACTAGCCTCCATTCGGTATAAATTGCACATTTAGCCCCCATACAGTGCACGTGCCACTTTTCCCAGGAGCGGCAGGGGACCTGCCCCCGTAGGTGTGTGTGTGGGGGTGCATGCACGCAGGTGCTGAAAGCAATTTTGGCTTTTGCGTTTTTGTTTTCCCCCTTTACATCACGTTGTCGTCATGTCACGTCGCGTCTCGTCTTGTCGATGTCATCCGCTATCGAAATTTTCGGCCTATATAACCGAACGCGCGGCCGACGTTTTTTCATAAGGTGAAGCTCATTCTGATTAAGAGTTGCTAAACAAATTTCAATCGTTAGTTCATTCGTTAGTTCGCGATATTTAATATTCTCTTATTGCTATTTTTAGCGTTAAGTACATACTTAATAATGCACGTGCATTATATCAGTCGCAACTGTTACATGCATAATTACTGTCAATCTGTCATGTAATTATTTGCAGCAATGGCATGTAATCTACCTTGTAAATAAATTCGCTAATTATGAATTGTTCTCTTTTTGCAGCAATGGCAGACAATCTACCACCCCTACTTAAGGAGGCATAGGACGTGCAGTATCGCTGTCACGCTTGGATCGGTGGCGATGGGTTGCCAACCCTGATGACACGGGGACCGAGGGTGACTAGGCAGTTGGACGACCGGTATGTTGGGAGGCTTCGTCAGTCTGGGCCGCATGGTGAATATGGGGCAGAACCTCCTGATTGACGCCTCCCTTCTTTCCGCCCTGGTTGCTCGTTGGTGGCTAGAGACCCACACGTTCCACTTCTGGTGGGGGGAGATGACCGTGACATTGCAGGACGTTAGCGTCTTGACCAGCCTGCCATTGGGAGGCCTTGCAGTTTTCCCCCTCTGAGGTTGCTGGACTGGAAGGCGCGTCTCGGCCATCGCTTTGGGCAGCCTATCCCCGAGAGGTGTAAGGGCATTCCACATGCCTGGCTGCGACGATTCATGCATTGCCCAAATGACGCAATGGAGGAGGTGGTTCGATGCCACCTAATTGCATATTTGCTGTTTCTATTCGGGTGGATCATGTTCCCTAGCACGCAGGGGGACATGGTGTACCCTAGTTATATTCAGCTTGCAGAGTCCATCGTGGACTCCAACGATGAGGACGTGCCGCAATACAGTTGGGGCTCAACTATACTGTGCGGCACGTACCGTGGCCTATGCGATGCTTCGCAGCATCACACGGGAATAGAGTCCATGCTCTCGGGTTGCCACATGCTGTTACAGCTGTAGTTGTGGGAGCACTTCCCGGTCGAACGACCATACTTTCGCCCTGCAGTCCACCCTTACCTATGCACAGAGCATTTCTACAGTGGGGCAGACGATGAGGATCCCGTGGAAGGCCCGACCATGGGATCCCGATGGACTGTGTCAATACTGGGGTGGGCAAGGGAGAGACCGCGTCACATATACCCCGAGTTCTACAACAAATTTGAGGTCCTACACGAGGACGACATAATATGGGCTCCTTGGACGGATGCCTTCATGTAGAACACGACGCCCAATGGCTTGAGCTTGCTATGTCTGTAGGGATACGGGTAGGCTACGCTAGCAATAATTCAAAAAATCTACCACGTAAACCAGGATGCCAAGCAAGATAGATGATCACAGATCATTACCACCAGACGCGCAGTGCAGCGGAAGTAGAGTCGGAGCAGTCTAGTCCGACGATGAACGCGTCGATGTAGTGGTCGTAGATGATCGTCCAACGTCCTTGTAGTCGATCGTCTCATCCAGCAGCCTCCACAGTTCCTTGTGAAGATCGCGGATCGTCCTCGGCGCAACAGCGACCGCAGTAGCGCCTCTACGGTATCCACACGTCCAGAGAAGGAACAACCGTACGCCGGTGTGCTAGCACCAAGTCGCACGGGAAGGCTCTCTCAAGTAGATGGCGGCTAGGGTTTCGGTAGAAACAACTCACGTGTCTCTCTCTCGTCCCCCTTCCAAAACTAGCCTCAAGCATCTCCTTATATAGTGCCCTGTGTCGGATCCTATCCGAACATATTCAACGAATCGTATTCGTACTTGGTTTGTTCCATCGCATTAAGTGTGTGACCCGTTAGGTTTATGTGTAATCGGTTGTGACTCTGAAATCCTTTCCGACCACGAGTCGTAGCGGTCCCTAGCAGGACATAACGATTCCCGAATACACACAAATTATATCGGACGAACCTTAATGCAATATGATCTACGACTAGATCCTCATCACTTACGACCAAGTCCTATCTTTATATGACCAGTTCGCACTCGGTCACGACTAGTTCGTAACTCCTTACGACCGTGTTTCACCACTCAGTGATTTCGTTCGATCGCCACGACTTGCTCGTATCACCATACGACTTGTCTGGATCTGATCGAACTAAGCGACTTACTCTAGTATTCTTCCTTTGCCTCACGATATCTGGTTGAACTCTAGGTGAGATAATGTGTCATCCATAGACCGTTCAATATTTTCTCGATCGAGTTGTCGGATAATCTTATGTGGTCGAACACTTCGACTACTAGTGGCATGGCCATGCACTTTCTTTATCCGATCACTTCGAGGGGCCTAGAGACATCTCTCCCGTTATGTTAAGAGGGGCAAATCCCATATCCGACCAGTCACATCCCTCCGCATGTTTCATAGCATACCCGAAAGCTACCTTTATAACTACTCGATTCATGAGTAGCGTTTGACAACCCCTAAGAGTGCTATTACACATGTAGGGAACCATGCTGATATCAGGTCTAAGGATTATACATCATCATTGCTTGAGACCAACTAATGACACATAGAATCATAACAATCTCTATAGTGTCTCAAGGTGGGTCAATCCAACCCTATGTTTTCTAACATGTGTTTACATTATTGATTCGATATCCCTATATCCATGACCGGTGAAACATGATCATCAATCAATACATGTACTGGTCGTATGGTCACTGGTGTTCCGATTAGTGACATTCGACCAGGGATACTTTTAGAACGACATCATAGAAGTCAAAGAGTTTCACCAACAAGTCACATACTCGTTGATCTTCAGAACTAATGATTCATTCAAGGAACAAAATAACATTTATTCAAGAACTCATAAACATAGACGTGATACAATCATCTCTATGATTGCCTCTAGGGCATATCACCAACAATGTCACCAGGATGTGTCATACTGGAGGACAACTTGTCATCTGGTGTTCTCCCACAAGGTGGAGCCCTACAACCCGCAACGGGTGATGAGGCAGTTCCAACTGCACTAGGAGATCCGTTACTCATTTGTTATGTAAGTACCATAATTTATTTATTTTGTTCCACCATCAGGCAGACGAAGAAGGGCCGCAAGAGCGATTAGTGGCTTCCGACACAACAGTCGTGGATAGATGCATGGCAATATGCCACTGATTGTATTTTCCAAGAGGCACGGCCTTACAATGCAGGGACTTACGGCACGTACTTGGAGTGGTACGTATGACACGTGTGGGCGAGATTCACAGGTGCCCCCCCTCGGCACAACATGCAGATCCTAGCCACGTTGAATGCTTGGTCTTGGGGCTGGACCCGCATTGTGCAGCACGCCATAACGATTCAGTACGTTGAGCACGTAGTAGATAAAACACCCTCCAAAATAGGGTTAACTAACACAATTTTGTTTGTTCGGTAACCATGCAGGTGGACCGTTTGCAGAGCGTTGTGCAGCGCGGCCGTCGGGAAATAGAGCGGGGTACAAACAACACAGTTGAACACCTTCATGCGGTCATGAAGACTCTTATTGACGATGTTAAGCACGTCGTTCGCAGCATGTGTTGTGGAAGGCCCACTGATGTCGACGTGAGGCATCCGAGGGTGTCTCATCGTGTACCCTCGCCCCCTCCATCTTCCCGTCCAAGCGAGTTGACCCAGCGGCGCATCGTCAGCGGCCAATCATCCACGTAGTTGTGACGCAGGGACTCTACGCTGATGCCATCATAATCACAGAGGCAGGAAGAAACCGTACCAGAGAGCACGGACGTGCAACCTGGAACCACTGATGTTGTCCTAGATTCTCCTGCCGGAACCGCTGAGGTTGTCCTAGATTCTCCCGCCGAGCACCACACTCTTGGACAATTTCAAATGGGCGATACGACCCCATGGTATTAGTCCGGCTACACGTTGTACCCCGAGCAGTTCACCCTGCAAGCTCAAGCGTACCCCGAGCAGTTTACCCCACAAGCTCAGCCGAGTTGGTGCCCCTCTGGGGATCCTACTGCTTGGATCACTGAGATGTTCTCAACGCCACTCCCCCAGGTAATCCCCCTAGTATGACAACACAACGGCCGAGGAGCCCCGCTATGACATGCGGCAGAACCCACGGTCACCCGAGAGGCTGACGTTCCCACAGGAACAGATTCGTCGAAGACCTATGCCAGGAACACGGTGTGGAAGGCCACTACAGGGTCCTGTGGCTGGGAGCAATGAACACCAGCGTGAGTAGTAGTAAGATTAGAAATACTAGCATGTTGTAACTTGTACTTCAATTAGTAATTTGTAATCCGAACAGAGTGTGGTAATGGTATCGTAATTGGACACTTCTACTTCTTTACCTATCTCAATAGAACAATTTTATCCTCATTCATGAAGGACTACGATGCATAGATGAAGAGTGGACAGTTTAATCTCATTACAACTGAAGTTCTACTTAGCAAGAACAACATATAATAGAAGAAAGACCGCAAAACTATCTATCTTAACGAGGATATAATAATCCTTATTTTATCATTTATTTGTAATTCCTATTATGGGTAAATATGATGTCATACGATTCCTATGTATACCCCTTATAACCATAAGGGAGAAGCCAACTAGGTGGTCGTAAGTCCTCCTACGATCACCCCCATAGTCATAAGTCCTTCTACCACTATCTCATGATCGTAAGTTCTTTTACGATCACCCTCCAGTCGTAAGATCTTCTACGACTAGTACCCAGTCATAAGTTATCCTATGACTACCTCTTGGTCGTAAGCTCTTCTACGACCAGGTCAGCTACGACCACCCTATGATCAACAGAACCTACAGTCGAGTGGGCCCAATTGATTAGAGAATCTAAGCAGTCAATATATGATGTTATTCTCCAGAATAAATGCACGTAATACCCCATTATCTCTGAAAAGCAACTACCAGGTGACGTGGAGGATTTACTACTCCAGTGATTACTGCCAACAATGCACCCGTTACCTGAAATGATGAGGCGCCTCTTGACCTGGAGAAACGGCTACCTCTACGTACGCTACATAAGGGCTGTAGTCGAGACGAAAGGGAGGACATGGCCAATTGGATACAAACAATTAGGCATACGCAATCAGTAGGAGTACAAGTTTAGTCTTTCCACTGATTGTAACCAGTATACTCAATGTAATACACATAGGAGTAGGGTTGTTATTCTCTCTGGAGAAGGCCTGAACCTGTATAAAAATCCCTATGTCGCTCTCTCTGTGTGATCTCAGTCTTGGAGACCCCCAAATCAAACAATCTTTACGTAATATCGGTTCTAAAACACCGACAGTTGGCGCCATCCGTGGGGATCCTCCGGTAATCTCTTGTCATCAAACTCTCTCTTTTCAACTCTGATGCTCTCATGGCAGGAGAGTGGAACGAGGAGAACTGATTCAACTTGGCAGATTATGCAGATATCAACATGGAAGTTGGCTTTGACTACAAGTCAAGTATCAACTCATCCGATGGTATTGCTGCCTCTGGAGATCTTCCATCAGATCCAAGAGAACATGCCACCGATGGTGTTGACGAGGGATCCTTATCCCCCAAAAAAGTACGTCCAGCTGAGGGACTAGTTTCCTCAGAGGATAAGGGTCAATCTGACCACAAACAGGACTGCACTAAGGCAGACTCACAACACAACAAGAGTTTTCCCTTCGAGTGTCCAAGTCCCTCTAAGGCAGTTCGACCCGGCGAGGCAAGTTCTGGAAGCCATAATTCTAGAGCTTCACCAACATCTGATGGTCCTCTCTCCCCGGTTAACCCCGCAGAGGATGGGATCAAGCACGCTTTTCCTACGAATTTGACCATCCCTTCGCAGGACCAACATGCAGACAGAGATGGTTATGACCCAGAGTTCCCCTTCCTGGAGGGGTTTACTCCAAGTCGTCAGATGGTGTCTCTCGACTACTCCTCAAGTAAGGAGGCCTCGAGCGAGAGTGAACATCATCAACGGGAGGACTTTGTCCTTCCCTCAGATAGTGGTCACTTTCCCAGAGGCAGGATTGAGAATGCTCTCCGTTGAGCACACACTGCGCCACCTCGTGACAATGGCAAGGACACCACTGGTGATGAACAGGGTCAACACTCTAATGAGCGTGCGGGAAATTCTCGACGTACTCGCACTCCATTGAGGCAGACTGAGGGATCTGATGTGGGAGATCTTGAGACTACTCGACAGAAGAGAATTGTGACGAAGAGGAATCTGCTGGGCGCGCTTCGTATTAGTCGGAGGAAGCCTAGGAACTCCAACACATCAATGACTTGCTCGAGAGTCCAACTCAAGAGCTCGCCTGAGAGCCAGGCTCTAACCTCTTCGCCGAAGAGATCGCACAAAGGCTTCAGAGCATGATGGCAAGACTGGAGTCTCCTTGCCGACATCCTTCTGGAAGTAGTAGCAGTACGACTCCCTCAGCTACCAGTCGTTCGAATAATTCACCACATGGAGATCGACGCAACAATAGGTCGTGTTGTTCCCCTAACTGGAGAAAAGTTCCTCGAACGTCTAACGATCAACAACCTCCCAGGAGAGGTGATCGCTCACCACTCCAGGACAGAAATCTACAGCAGCAGATGGAATACGAGGAGTATTTCCCTCATAAGACTAAGGCCTACTATAGGTCCAGTCCACCTGTGACCGGGTATCATCGAGTACGCTCACCTAGTGATGTCAACCCTTCTTTCCCGCAAAGAAGGCGTCAAGAAGTTATTACCGGATGTCGGGCGTTCTCAGCCGACCTCCAAGCAGTTCACTGGTCGCCTCATTTTTGACCAGTGAACATGGAGAAGTTCGATGGATCCCAAAATCCCATCGAATTCCTTCAGATCTACACAACAACTGTCTAAGCAGCTAGAGGAGGAGAGCATGTAATGGTGAATTACCTTCCAACTGTGCTCGAAGGGTCCGCTCGATTGTGGCTGCCGAACCAACCACTCGAGTCGATCTACTCGTGGCAATATCTCTCCGATCTTCTGCTGGACTTCCAGGGCACCTACAACTGCCCTGGAAAGGAGGACGACCTGCACCAGATGAGACAAAACGACCAAGAGACTGTGCGCCAATTCATCAGGCATTTCAATCAGGTTCATAATTCAATTCTGGAGGTTTCTGACTCATCTATTATCAGAGCCTTCAAGCCGGGAGTCTACAGCAGAAGGATAACAGAGGACATCGCTTTGAATCCTCCCGCCACTATCGCCGAACTCTTCGAAATGGCCGATCGATACACGACTGCTGCCGAAGCAGTCGAGTGGAATAACACTATTGATCGGGAAGACAACATCCCTCAAGAGACAGGCGAAAGTGGTAAGAAGAAGGACAAAAAGGCCAAAAAATCCAAGAACAAGGCGAAGGGTCAAAAGCCTCAAGCCAACAGTTCCAAGGAGGTCTTGGCCGTAAGCGACAAAGAGCCACGCAGTTCCAAACCATCCTTTGACCGAGGCAAAGGTAAGCGCCCCGATCGAAAGAAAGACAAGCCTAGGTGGTGCCCTTTTCATAAAAAGGAAGGACACGACCTTCGCAACTACCGAGTTTTCCAACGAAAACTCAAGGACTACTACAACGGCAAAGGACCACTTTCCACTCTTGAGCAGGTAGGGCAAACGAGTGGTCGTAAGTCATCGGATGACGACGAGGAGATGCTGTTCGAAGATCTGCAACATACCATTGAGCACATTTACGGGGGATCATCGGCATACAAGTCAAATCGACAGGTTAAAGCTGCCAAACACGAGGTAAACTCCATTGACTCTTCTCTTGTCAATAAACTACCGAAGTGGTCGGAAGTCACCATCTCCTTCGAGAAGGTGACTGCCCGATCCCTTCGACTCGACCAGGTCGATATCCGATCATGGTCGAACCCACCATCAATAACTGTTGAGTAAATTGAGTGCTAGTTGATGGTGGCAGCTTGTTGAACATCCTGTTTACGAGCACCCTGGACGAAATGCAGGTACCTAAGACTAAGGTAAGACCGGTACGATACTCCTTTCATGGGATTGTACCGGGGTCTTCGGCCAAACCTATTGGCCAAGTTTCTCTTCCTTTAATATTTGGTTCTCCAAGTAATTTTAGGACTGAGAAGATCTCCGTTGATGTGGTCGATTTCGATACGGCATATAACGCCATACTCGAACGACCAACTTTGGCAAAATTCTTAATGACTACTCATTATGGGTATTAATATCTTAAGATGCCAGGTCCCAAAGGAGTAATCACAATTCATTGTGATAAGAAGATGGCACACACCTGCGACCGTCGTTCCCACGAGATGGTTGGTCAGATACCAACTCGAGAAGAAACTCAGCCTTCGACCAGCAAGTCGAAGCCTAAAGCTACACCAAAGCCGAACGACCAAGTCAAAGAGGTTCCTCTGGACGCAGAGGAGCCATCGAAGACTGTTCGCATTGGAGATACTTTCGACCCCAAATAGGAAGACACCATCATCGCTTTCCTCTGGGCTAACGCAGATGTCTTCGTGTGGCAAGCATGTGACATGCCCGGAGTCCCCAGGGAAGTGATCGAGCATAGGCTAACTTTACAGCCTAACAAAGTACCTGTAAAACAAAAATTACGAAGATTTGCCCCTGATCGACGAGATGCTATTAGGTGAGAATTAGACAAGCTAGTTAAAGCAGACTTTATAAGAAAAGTGGACCACCCAGAGTGGTTGGCCAACCCTGTAATGGTTAGGAAGTCTAACGACAAATGGTGTATGTGCGTAGACTTCACTGATATTAATAAAGCTTGTCTAAAAGATGATTTCCCTTTACCTCGTATCGATCAGTTGGTTGATTCTATTGCTGGTTGTGAAATATTAAGTTTTCTAGATGCATATTCTGGTTACCACCAGATAATTATGTGTCTAGAAGATGAAGAAAAGACCGCATTTATTACACCATTTGGTAGATTTTGCTATGTCAAAATATCATTTGGTCTAAAAAATACTAGCGCTTCTTTTTAACGCTTGATGCAATCGACTTTTTCACCTCAACTAGGCCAAAATTTGGAAGCCTATGTTAATGATTTAGTCGTAAAAAGCATCAAGCGACTTAATCATATCACCGACCTGCAAGAAACATTCGACAACCTCGGAAAGTACCACTTGGAACTCAATCCTGAGAAGTGTGTGTTCGGAGTCTCTTCGGAAAAATTGCTTGGATTCCTGGTCTCTATACGAGAAATCGAAGCAAATCCCGAAACGATAAAGGCCATTGTGCAAATGCGCATTGGTCGTTGCATCGCACGGCTGGGAGAAAAATGACTATTTTTCTTCAAACTTCTAAGGAAGCACGAGGGTTTCGAGTGGTCGAAAGAGGATAACGCTGCCTTTAAGAATGTCAAGAGGTATCTTACGAGTGCTCCTATTCTGGTTTCTCCGAAGCCAGAAGAGACACTCCTAATTTATCTAGCTACCACGCCACGAGCAGTGAGCGCAGTACTGGTTGTAGAACGTGAAAACATACAACGACTGGTTTACTACATAAGTGAAGTTTTACACGGGCCTAAGGAGCGTTACCCTCAGGTCCAAAAACTTTTATATGCCCTCCTCATGTCTTTGAGGGAATTGCGGTATTATTTTTAGGCACACAAAATAGCTGTGCCGTTTGAGTTTTCTTTAGGAGCGATCCTCCAGAACAAGGAAACAGCGGGACACATGGCAAAATGGTCAGTCGAACTTGGGGAGTTCGACCTCCATTTCGTCTCCTAAACGACCATTAAATTTCAGATCTTAGCAGACTTTGTCTCCGAATGAACAAATCCTGAACCCGTTCAGGATCCCCAGTACTATTCTCACAATCAGTGGATGATGTACTTTGATGGTGCACTTACTTTAAGTGGCTCGGGGGCTGGGGTGGTCTTGGAATCTTCTACCAGAGAGACCTTAAAGTATACCATACAATTAAACTTTCAGGCCACTAACAACGTGACAGAGTACAAAGGTTTTCTAGCTGGCATACGAGCCGCAAAAGCGCTTGCGATTCACCGACTACTCGTGAGAGAAGACTCTCAACTGGTCGTGAATCAAGTCAAAAAGGAGTACCAGTGCTCTAATCCGACAATGTCTCGGTACTTATCGGAAGTTCGTAAGCTTGAAAAGTATTTTTTTGGTTTTGAGGTACAATTCATCCCTCGAAAGGATAATTTTCTCACAGACCAGCTTGCTTGTATGGCTTTTTCCCGATCCAAAGTACCAAAAAGAATCTTCTTGGAGCAACTCTAGAAGCTGTCCCTGGTCGAAGAACCAAAGACACCTCTTATTGAGACGACCTCTCTAGAATAAGAGGATACCTGGATGATTCCCATCTACGAGTATCTTCAGAAGGGTTCTGTACCCGAAGACAATCTCGAGGCCGATCGCTTATCCCAAAAGGCCAAAATATTTAGTTTAGTCGAAGGAGTCATCTATAAACGAGGTACTCAAGGGGTGCTCATGCGATGCATTCCGCAGAGCTAAGGATTAACACTCCTTCATGACATACACGGGGTGTCTGTGGAACTCATGCTTCCTACAGAACGCTGGTTGGTAAGGCCTTTCGACAAGGTTTCTACTGGCCAACAGCTCTGTACGATGCCAAAGAGCTGGTTAAAAAGTGTGTCCAATGCCAGTTTCATAGCAGGCAAATACACCAACTGGCTCAGGCATTACAAACAATTCCTCTATCATGGCATTTTGCGACCTGGGGTCTCGATATCCTAGGACCGTTCCCCAAAGCTTCAGGGGTTTTGAGTTCCTTTTTGTGGCTATTGATACGTTTACAAAATGGATCGAAGCTGAACTTGCGACTGGGATTACAATGGAAGCAGCAAAATTGTTCATGATGAGATGCGTGATTACTTGGTTTGGAGTCCCAAGTCGAATAATCATATATAATGGTAAGCAATTTTCGAGCGCAAAATTTCAGGAATGGTTCATGATGAGATGCATGATTACGAGTTGGGTACCAAGTTGTGTTACACTTCCGTTTCCCACCCCCAAAGCAATAGGGCAGTCGAACGAGTAAATGACCAGATAATGCAGGGAATCAAAACCCGAGTATTTGACTAGCTTGTCAAGCGCTCGGGAGCTTGGGTACAAGAATTACCCTCAGTATTATGGGAAGCTCATACGACTGCAAGTCGGGCTACAAGTGAAACACCCTTTTTCCTAGTCTTCGGTGCCGAAGCTATGCTTCCTCCGGAACTAACCTCGCAGCCTTGCTGTAGGTGACTTGGTATTGAAGCTCATCCAATCCAAGTCTAATCGGAACAAACTTTCTCCTAAGTGGAAAGGTCCTTACACTGTGGTCGAAGTAACGCGCCCAGGTTCGGTACGACTTGCAATAGAAGATGGCCGAGTTCTCTCAAATTCTTAGAATATCGACTAGTTACATAAGTTTTATGTGTAACCAACCATTCGGACAATAAAGCATCAGGTTCCTTCTATCTCTATTGTCTTATTTTTTAGTAGCGCTTTGATAATTTTTTGACTATATTTTCAAACACCCAGTCTTCTTTACAATGGTTGAAAGGACGGTAACATCACCTAGTCGAAGCCTTTCCTCTCTACACGTGGTCCTGCCCACTAGAAGGAACTTCCTAGTCTCGACTCGTTCCTCACTTTTGCTACCAACACATAGAGCTCGGGTTCAAAACATGGTCGAAATATTTATAAGCCAACTCTTATCAGCTTAGTTTATTTCTTCATTCATTTTGAAAAATATTCTAAGCAGAGTGAACTTTCGAGATTTATTTGACTGCTTTTGGTAAACTCGGTCCGTTCCAACTGGTTGGAGGAAGAAACACACCTAGTCGAAGCTCTCCTCTCTACACGTGGTCCTGCCCACTGGAAGGAACTTCCTAGCGTCGTGCTGTTTCCTACTCTTACTACCAGGGCAGACCTATCGAGTCCACTAAAAAAAGTCGAACAAATCTTTAAGGTCCTCTAGACGTTTGTCTAACTCAAGTTGCCATTCTTGATTTGATTAATCTAGTCGGAGATGGTAGCATCACCTAGTAGAAGCCTTTCCTCTCTGCAAGTGGTCCTGCCCACTAGAAGGAACTTTCTAGCGTCGATTCGTTCCTACTCTTTCAACCAGTGCATGATAATTGTGATTGAAAACTATAAGTTAACCAAACCTCTCTGTTTTTAGAAACCCATTTCACACTATTTACTTAGTTTATCTAAATAAACTAAGCAAATAGTCAGGGGCTAGGATAAAGTTATTAATATAACTTCAATTCTTAGTCTTACTTTCGTTTATTATCTTTTGAGTTACTAACTACTCGACAAGATGATTTGCATGAAAAAGGATGGATTATATATATCAACAAAAACTTGTCTTTACAGGTTCCTATTACAGGCTACTCTGACGTAGGAGACTCCATTCGCATCTCCTCCGAGACCTTCTTGCTGTCCGACTGCATCTCTTCGATTAACCATTCCGCTTCTGCTACAGAGTAGTCGAAGTCGGTTTTGATTGGTTGCACATTAAGGTTAGGGTCATGAGATTTAAGTTTTGCCAAAACAAAACTTACTGTAACACCCCAGCTCCGCATGAGCCTAGAATGCTACAAGACTTACACTAACTAGAACAATCTATAAATTTTGAGCTTCTTCCTTAATAACAACAAAATCGTGGTAACAACCGATAACCATGGCATTTATTATCAATTCTATAATCCAAATCTTTCATGCAAATAAGATAACCATACGATTGTAAACAATTAACATCAGTCACATAACCAAGAGTAATCCAACCATCAACATCAAAAACATCCATATATAGTCACCACGGATTATTTATTCTTAAGTGACGCTAATTAGCATTTGCATAAATAGTGTGAGGTGGTGCGTGCTTTCCAAAGTCTACTCCCTCCCATGCATGACGTTCTTGCTGATGTACCTATAACAAGACAAAGCAAGGTGAGCCAAGCGACTTTCGAAGTATCAACAAGGTTGCATAATCATAAAGACATGGCAGCATAAACAACTTTAATCAACTTCATTCATGGCATTTCAAATATTAGAAATTTAATGATAATGCTATGCACTCTTTGTTCTTTATCTCTTTCGCATTTTACCGTGTAATGCGGGTATTCATCCGTCGATGAGTACCCTTGCACGTGCCCTTTGGCACAGGGGACCAGAGCCTATCATCACATGTATAGGACCTTGCCGTCATCACAATGACGGGACCTCTGATCCATTGCCCACATTCCATGAATGTGGGGACCTCAACCTGTCATTACATGACGGGGACCTCAACAATATACTCTTGATCACCACGTGACCAAGTCTCAATATGCTCAAACATGCATAAGTACTATCACATCATACTTTCAATAACATAAATCAATATGTATCAGAGTATGTAAACAATAGCATCATGAAGGAACCTCAGGTAAAACTTGCAAACATCAAAACAACTATAATCATCTCCACAACACAATCACATGGCAATGATGAACAACACACCATTCAATTATGACACGCAACCAATTCTACACATAAACCCAAATACTTGCCTCAACCGCGCGAGAACGGCGGACGTGAAGTGGGTGCTGCCTTTGGGATCTCGCTGCCACCTGGACAAGAAAATAACCCCAAACTAAGACCAACATACTGGACCAAAATCATACATTTCATTACAATCGAAATCGCTAACTTCTTATCACGTCTAGTTTTTTTCTAATTTCTAGCGATCGGTCACTGCGGACAGCAGACTTCAAAAATTCATAACTTTCTTATCAGGAGTCCAAATAGGATGATCTTGGACTTTCTGAAAAGATAATTAAGTTGCCTAAATAAACCTAGTTGGGGTGACCCTCTGATTCGGCCATCTTCTACCCCTAACAATCCCTTTAGTCAGAGCAGCTAAACAGCATTAAGATTCTGGACAGAAATAAAGAAAATAGCATAACTTTCTCTACGTTCATCCAAATTCAGTGATCTTTAGTTTTCCTGAAAGCTAAGAGAATTAGCTTCATTTTTCGTTATGGTGAGACCCTCTGGAAACTCCTCTAACAGCAAGTTTAAATCAGGTTAAACTGACACTGTCAAAACTGAAACCCACAGAAACATCATAGCACTAAAAAATCATAACTTTGGCTACCGAAGTCCGAATGACCTGATTCTTGTCGGCAATGAAAGATAACTACGATACCCACAACTTTCTAGGAGATGCCCAGACCCAAATCTGCCTCTAACCCAGACAAAACCGACAAGCTTCGCTGCTGCAGAATACCGACGAACTGACATCCGAAAATAAGACAACTAGAAATTGACCTAAAGCGACGAACCACGGGTTACCCTTGCCGAAGCGAGGAGGCGCACAGCGGGATGAAGATCTCCACAATTCCGCTGCGGATCCCTTCTCCTCCCTCTTCTTCTCTTCTCTTCTTCCTCTCCTTCTTCCCCCTTCTCTTCTTTTCTCCTTCCCTTCTTTCTTGGCCGGTGCAGGGGATCCTTCTCCTCCTTGGCCAGCAACAATGGGGTGATGTGGGGATGGGGAGGCGCAAGAGAGGGTGGAGGAGGTGGAGAGGTGGGGAGGTGGGGAGGTGGGAGTGGCGGCCGAAAGGGGTGGGAATCGGCTAGGGTTGGTGGGAGGGGAGCCCCCCTTGGCCGGCCACCCCAAATGGGCCTTGGCCCAGGCCCAAGTTGCCGCGAAAATGCGATTTTCCCCCTCTAAAACTGCAAAAGACTCTCAACCAAAAAGTCCCTCCCGTTACTGTTTGATCCTTCCCCGAATAATCGATCTCTCCCGAAACCAAAATTTAATCTTCCTCGATTCAAAACTTAACTCACTTTCGGGGTATTACACTTACTGCACCTTCGACCGCCTCCCTTATCGAGTCAGCTTGGTTGGTCTTTAGAGTGGTCACCAACTCTCGCAAAGTCCTAACTTATTCCCTAAGGGCATTCATCTGAGCAGATATGGTGTCTTCGCGAGGAGCAATTCCCTCAGCACGTAGCCCACCGAGTACATTGATGTTGTCTTGAAGGACAACCTTCATCGACTTCATCTCCTCCTGGGTATGAGTTGAAGCCCACGGAGTTGTTTTACTTCGACCATCCACTCTAAAGAGAGTAAGACTGGTCAGATAAAATAACCCTTAGGGGGACACAAAAACAAATCTGGTAGCAGGTAATGACTTGCTTACCTGCTAGTTGAGAATCCAACTTCTTGACTTCTTGATCTTTATTTTTGGTAATACGAGACAAGTCGTGAATAACCAAGGTCTTTTCTTGGACCTCGGTCTGGAGCGTGCCCACTTGGACCTCTTTTTCTGGGATTAAGAGGTAAGAAGGATAAAGATCAACGGCATGAACAATCTTAAGTTCAGCACTTACTGTTTATTCATCCCTGCAGCTCTTGAGTTGTAGAGTTTGCCTCCTGAAGCTTCTTCAGAAGGTCTTCTTTCTCAGCCCTTAGCTCCTCCGTCTCGACTTTCTCGTAGTCGAGCGAGTCAGCCAAGGTCTTTTCGTCACTTTTAAACCTGCAGAGGTTAAGAGTAGACATGAGCACTAAACAGGTGGTCGTAAGTCCTACTACGACCAATTCCTATTCGTATGTTTTTCTACGACAACCCACTAGTCATAAGTTTTTCTACAACAACCTTCTAGCGTAAGTTTTTCTACGACTATCTTATGGTCGTAAGTTCTTCCACGACAACTTTCCGATCGTAAGTTTTTTATGACTATGAAATCCTAAAGATGAAATCATTACCTTTAGGCGCTCCATCCTTTCTTCTGTGGATACCATCGCAAGGATCTGAGGAGCCACCACATTGGGTGGTGGAGACTTCTCACAAACTACTTTGACTCAGATGTCAACCTCCGCTTGTGGAACATGTTGCTTTATGTTGACTAGGAACCACAACCAACTTTCAGCGTTCTCATTCTCCATAATTGCGAAGGCAACTAGGAGCAACTGGTCGTTGGCATCAACAGCAACAATGGTGAGAATGGTGCCCTTGTACTTCCCTCAAAGGAATGTACCATCCATAGTGAGGACGAGACGGCAGTGGGAGAAGCCCTGGAGTACCGAGCCAAATGCCCAGAAGACTCAATCAAGAATTAGGGAATGTAGGATGTTTGACGGGTGGGGCCTCTCGACCCTATTGACGCATGTCCTCGGATTAGCATCTGCGATTTGCTTCAGCATTCTAGGGACTAGGTCATACACCTCCTTGTAGGTATCGTACAACCCTTCGAGCACCTTCCGCTTCGCCCACTAGACCTTACTGTAGCTAATGGCATACCCTACTGTATTCGCTACGTCAACCATCAGGACCTTCGGTGAAACGGTCACATCGGCGACAACTAAATGGCTTATGATGGTCGCGATGTAGCCCGAGGTCACATTCCTATGCATTATTAACGGCTCCTCAAGCTCACATGTGTGATCCGTGACGACTGTGATGTGGAAGTCCATTCCCGCCCCAGGGAATCTCTGCGCATGAACTTTGTCAGGGCAAGAGCTAACCACACAATTTACTATGTATGTGTCAGGGTTAGACCTGCAGATAATGGAAGACATATAATGGTTAGTATGACTTACTGTAGATAGTTGAAGGTACAACAAACAAAATCGAAACTCACCTGTAAAATCGGTAAGTCCAACTGGACTTCACCGCGAAACTGGTAATAGCTTGCTTGGCGGCAATCTTGTGTGGGAAATATTGGCCCACAAGAAGGGTGTCCACATCGAAGGACCACGAAGACTCATGGTCCTGTGGCAGAACAAGGGAAGAGGCCGCTTGCCAATCCAACCGACTTGGAACATAGTCTGTGTTAGTGGAAACAATGCCATCGATGATCCCACCCTCATTGTCGGCTTCGTCCTCACTGGATTGCGAGTCAAAGTCATCCTCATCTTCGGTGGTAGTGCCCTCGGACATGCCATCAATAATTTCGTGACAGTCAACACGAGCACCTAGCCATTTATCCACACTTTCATTCGGTTGAAAACTACCAGAATCTCCATCAACTGGAGCATCCTGCCTAGCGACGTCTGGCGCTTCCGAGACCTCTCCCATCGTCAACAAACCGAAGAGGGGGACATGAGCGTCACTGCCCCCTTCAACGACGCCCCCTAGAGGATAGAGCGGGATAAACAAAATGGACATACACCATGGGTCGCCGATAGATCGGAGCGTGAGGATTGCTAACGATCTCCATGTACTGTGCGCACATGGCACTACTGGTCACCTTCGCCAGGCCCCACAACATCTGCCCATGTGGTGGGACCGTGGTGGTGGTGACTGCCTGTATTACTATCTTATTCCTAGCAACGTGCCTATCGAACAACCTCCGAATGCATTGTTGTAGCTCGAGCTAATTGACGTTTGCCAGGTTGAGAAGGTTTAGCAAGGCGCGCTGGCAGCTCGATATATCAACTCCGTCTAGACCGTCACACACGTTACCGTGGAACACGTATAGTGTCTCCATTTCTGACAAAAATAACACAACATTTCAACAAAAAAACTGAACAAAAACATACATACATACATTGCTAAAATGAACTTACCATTACGATGTTACTGCCTCTTAACCTCAGACAGGGAGGACTGCAAATTCAAACATGCATCGTATTAGTAATGACTTCGGCAAATGGTGTGAATAAAGGACTAACAAAATGGTTAAGTACTAATTCACCTGCTCGGATAGAGGGACGCACCACACAAAAGAGGGATAGATGCTTGAGAGGAACAAGCGAGCGAATGGGAAAATTTTGCGAGTGAGAACTGAGGCTTGTGAAGAATGAGTACGCGTCTGCGGTTAAATAGCCGAGCAAGGGAGAAAACGACTACCAAAAATGACCACAGGGTGCATGTCACCTACCGCGCTTGGCACAAGGGGCATGTCCCTACCACGCCCCACACTGAGGGCAGCTTTGCGACGTGACCCAACAAAGCAGCTTTGTGCGGAAACGACACTACACTGCTCGACAACGAGTGACTCGACGAGACACAACATGACGATGACGTGACGTAAAGGAGATAAATAAATAAAAAATAGGACAAAGACAACAAACCTTTCGGTGAGCTTTTCGACTAAAAAGACAGCACTCTGCAAAGTAGGACATGCCTTCTCTCTGCAAGGCAGGATGTGACCACTCTTTGCAAAGTAAGATGTGACAATACTCTGCCTCGCCAGCTTTTCAGACCAAAAACACATCACTCTGCAAAGCGGGACATGACTTCTTGCGCTAGCTGTACTTTTGTTCATTATATGATACTTAAAATTTGTACTTAATGTGTCATGCCTGTTTGTTCTATGCATATCGATGCATATAGCTTAATGCACGCGACACATCGATGCAACAGTCCACTCCATAAAAGGCAATCGTAATGACGCGTCGACCATTCAATTGCATGCTTTACGAGATTGAACATAATTGCGTACAGAAGGGGAGAGTACCGAGGTACAAGCTTCTTCGGCTATGCCTAATGGTAGAAGGTGCCTCGTACTACCCACATAGACTGTTGTACAGGGAGCGCCTCGGACGTGTCCGTCCGTCATTGTAGTGGCACGCACGTATACAGCTAGGGTTTGCGCAGAAGTATGTGGGATCATAGGAACGTCTTATATTCATGACCTCCTCGTTGCCCCTCTCGCGCTGTATCTGTTGGTGGAGGTCATCGTTTTTCTCGTTGAGATTGTCAATCCGTGCCTCTAACTGAAAGATTTGGTCCCACAATGTATCCACGTACATCATAGCATGTCGTTCATAGGGAGGATTGATCCAGCGGACAAAATCGCATTTCGCCATCTGCCGGAAATGAGGGTTAACATGGAAGCTTTATTAGCAGTAACATAAAGCAAACTATTTACTAGTTGTACCCAGAGTGTGGGCATCGGAAGAAACGTCGTCCGCCATCGAAAGGGCTATCCGCAACCTGCACGACAGCGTCCTCCCTATGTTCGCATTTCGGTCTACCACTTGAGCACGCTTCTTCGGCATCAACAGATAGTTAGGGCCGAAGTCCTCTCTCCTTTCGAGAGGAAGGTCTTGCTTCGGCGACCCTGGTTGGATTGGTCCCTCGGCATCTGCCATGGTATGTTACTGTACGACGAAGAAGATTTTTCTTCGTACGGTTTGGAGGGTCGAGTGGTCCTACTTTCAAAGCGTGGGCGTGCATTTTATAGCCCGCGGGGGAGGCTCATAAAGCGGGTAATGTGTTAGCTTGCAGATGATAAGACCAGACGGGGCACTCTTCTTTGCGCAGTGATAAGACCAAAGGAGATAGTCTTGCGTAGTAACAAGACCAAAGAAGACAGCCTTGCGCAGTGACAAAAACAGACGGGACAACTTTGCATAGTGACAAGACCAAAGGAGACAGCCTTGCATAGTGATAAGATCAAACAGGGCAGCTCTGCGTAGTGACAAGACCAAATGAGACAGCTTTTTTCAACGAGAAGACCAAAGGACAACACTCCGTCTTGCCAATTTTTCATATCGACTTGACTCTGCAAGGCAAGAAGTGACAAAACTCTACAAAGTAAGACGTCACAACACTCTGCCTCCTCAGCTTTTCAGACCGACATGACAACACTCTACCTCCTTAGCTTTTCAGACCAAAAAGACAGGACTCTGAATGAAATTATCCACAACATGCCAACCCTGTGGCTTATAAAATAAGGTAGAAGATATCTGGGAGAGAATTCTGGGAGAGAATACTACACAACTAAACTCAACACTACATCAGAGCTTGCTTCACTACGTTGGGATGGACAAGAGGCAGAAGAAGCAATGGGACAAGATGACGAAGCAACGGGACGAGATTCGCGAAACAAGTGAGGGCCGCTGTGGAGCGGGACGAACAAGCAAGGGCTGCTGCAGCCCAGGTCTGACAAGAGGAATTTGCCAGGATGGCAGCTCTCCCAATGAGGCCCCCCGTAGCAGCAACCCCTACCAGAACGTTCCAACCGAGCCTTCGCTGCAACACCCGCCCGAGGGGGAGACGCCGCCTCTCTGCTGGTGTAGGGACCCATGCAAGTTCTTCAAGTCCAAGCACCGGCTCAGCTTGGGCATGCGTTACTAGGGTTGCGCGAACTACTCCTATGACTATCCCGACCGCCGTTGGGACGAGCAGCTATCGGCAGCCGGTAATAAGGTCCAGTTACAGAATGTCCCCCTACGTTTTCTCTTTCACAGTACGCACTAATAACGTCTCTCATCTATCCGTAGTCCCCGGATCTGCTATGTGGCTACCACAAGTGGATCGACCTAGACATCCACCCACGCGACCAGTGGCAAATGGACTACGAGGAGTGGGATGCCCAAAGGTCCCGCGAGATCCGAGAGGATGAGCGCCGCAATGAGGAGCACAACGAGCGTATCTGGCGGGAGACGCAAAACCATCTCGAGGCGTGCAGGCGTAGGGAGCGCGAGGCTTGCGAGAGGGAGCACGAGAAAATGAGGGAAATGACGGCCAAGGCTAAGGCGGCCGGCGAGGAGTACAACGTCGAGCTCGAAAGGAAGGGCAAATGGCTCCGGTCCACGCAGTAGGTCGGACCATTCCGTACTAGTCCCGAGTCCTACCACCTATGTTTTTTACTATCCCCCTAAAGGCATGTATACTTACATGGTCTGGATGCTTATGTCGCAGTGTACCGTAGTAGTAGCGAGGAAGATTAAAGCAAATAACCGAACCATCACGCCATATGACCACATGTAAAAAAAATCTATCCACAGACTCTAATGTAGTTTTGGTTCTGTGCCAAATTGTACTGTGCAGTGCATGAAGAGTATGGAACCACAATATTTCAATCTACTGTTTTAGGCCATCGTCAATATCACAACGAGTGTTCTCAGCCCCTTTAATTGTATTCTGTAGAACCTCCATAAAGTACTCTGCTTTAACTCCATCATACGAATTTCGGTGGTCTAACAGAGCCAATAAATAGGGTCCAAAATTTTGCGAAGTTATAAGTAAAAAAAATTAAACAAATTCTATTTTATTGGATTAATTAAAGCTTAATTGCAAAATTTCAAAAAATTAAAAATGATAATGAATCAAATAAACTTCAATTAAATTCAAAAATATTTTGATGTAATTTTTAATTTTTTTGGATTTTCCCCTTTTCTTTCCTTTTTTCCTCTCAGGCCCTCTTTACTGCACCTAGGGTCGGAGGTAGGTCACTGCTGCGCCCAGGGCCAACTGTACATGCAACATATGCCACATATGCCTCCGAGAATTGTTGGTGCGTGACGTGGTTTGCTTCTCCCCTCTTCATCAAAGTCATTCTTCTCCCTTCGCATCCATAAGAAAAAGAAATCATCAACTGCTCATTGGTTGGCGTCGTGGTTAGGGTTTAGCGGCAGCGACGGCGGCGCCGTGGGAGGACTCAACATGGAGTGATCGGTCCGTAAGAATAATTGGAATGATTGATTCTATTCCATGAATATACATCAAGATTATATAGCCAATCGCACAGCGTGGTACATGCCAAATCAAGGGTTACCTACTATAATTACACATACTATAATTACAATAGGCTAACACTCCCCCGCAGTCTAATCGGGAGCATCGCTAACATTCAGGCTGGACCGAAACTCCTGAAATAGTGAGGTAGGAAGGCCCTTGGTAAAGACGTCGGCGTACTGCGATGTCGTAGGAACATGTAGAACCCAACGTGACCGAGGCGACCTTCTCTAACAAAATGAAGATCAATCTCAACATGCTTCGTCTCACGATGCCGCATCAAGTTGCCTCTAAAGATATACAACACTGGTATTGTCGCAATAGACCAAGGTGGCACGGCGAGGGGGGTGGCGAAGCTCAAGAAGCAGCTGACGCAGCCAAGTAGCTTCAGCAACACCATTCGCCATAAAGACGATATTCACTGGCACTGACCGAGACCGATGCCGACGCTTGGAAGACCAGACACCAAGTTATCCTCGAAATATCACAGAGCCGTGAGGTCGACCGGCGAGTGTCGTGACAACACCCGGCCGCATCCGTAAACAACAAGATCTCGCAGGTGAAGATCGGCGCATGGTCAGCCCAAGTGATAGTGTGCCCTGCAAGTAGCGCAGGATCCGCTTGAGAGCAGCGAGGTGCGGCTCCCGAGGATCATGCATATAGAGGCATATCGCCGAATCGCAAAGCAATGTCTGGTTTCGGTGAAGGTCGATATCGCAGAGCGCCAATAGGTCCGCGGTGATCGCGCGTGTCGCACAAGCGGTCCATCGCGATAGTTTGGAGTAGATCAACAGCGCGAGCCGCACGGCTTGCACGCACTCATCCCGCGCGCCCAAAATATCCCGACTATACCGCCGAGAAAGGAACAAGCCATCCGCAGAGCGGTCACGTAAATGCCCGTAAAGTGATGCACCGACCCATGTCCGCTATGGCAAACTCACGCCGAGAGCCTCAATGATGTGCTTGAGAACCGGCAGAGGAGGCGTGAGTACAATGTCATCCACATAGAGCAGCAAGTAGGCCGTGTCCGACCGCGCGATATATAAAGAGCGAAGTATCCGACTTTGTTTCAACAAATCCATGACACGAGGTGAGAGGCGTAACTGGAATGTCAAGCACGAGGAGCCCGCTTCAAACCATATAAGGACTTGTTGAGCCGATGCACAAAACTGAGCGCAGAAGAATCCACAAAACCGCAGGGTTGCGCGCAAAGATACCGTCTCTGAGAGTGCCATGGAGAAATGCATTCTTCACATCTAGCTGATGAATGGGCCAGTTCTGAGATAATGCCAGGGAGAGAACAACACGAACTGTCGTAGGCTTGACAACAGGACTGAAAGTTTCATCATAATCAATACCGGCCCAGGAAACCCCGTGAGTACCCAGCGAGCCTTGTAGCGATCAAGAGACCCATCGGCGAGCAATTTGTGTCGATAAATCCACTTGCCAGTCACAACATTGACGCCAGGAGGGCGAGGCACAAGACTCAGTGTCATTGGCAATCGAGGCCATACTCACCGCATAGCGATCGCCAATTGAGGTCCGACAAAGGCATCACGAACAGAGCGAGGAAGAGGCGACATGGGCACCGCGTGGAGGTTGAGGCGATCCACTGCCGTGCGATGCCACCTTGCTGCGGCGTCGCGCATCGACGAGCGCGATTGGTGATCGGAGGGACGACGATCGGCCGGTAGCACCGTGGCGGCCGTGCATCACCGGCAACAACCTATGCGCGCGAGCAACAGGCGGCAGGACCGCAAGACTGGTGGTCGGCGTGGTGCCATCGCGCGACTGCGCGGGTGCACAGGCGCGCACCGCGACGCGACGGTGGCGCGTGAGGTGGCTCCATGGGCGCAGAAGCCGACCTCAGCGACCACGCCTCGCACTGTGGCCTCGCACGGGTGTGTCGCCGAGAAGTCGCGCACCGACGCGCACAAAACGAGCTCCGTGAACCGGCGGTTAGGTCATGATCATTGACAAGAAAGTCCAGGGCGGAGGGTGCCATGGGTGTGCTAGACATGTCGGAGAAAGGGAAAAAGGATTCATCAAAAACGACATGTCTAGAAATAAGAATGCGATTCGACTGAAGCTCGAGGCATCGATAGCCTTTGTGCTCCGAGGAGTAGCCGAGGAAAACGCATAGGGAGGAGCGAGGGGCAAGTTTGTGAGGCGCTGTGGAGGACATGTTAGGATAACAAGCGCACCCAAAAACTTTCAGGTGATCATAGGAGGGCTGGGTGGAAAATAGGGTGCTATATGGTGTGGAGGAGGCAAGGGTTTTAGTGGGGAGGCGATTCACAAGATATGTCGCAGTGTGAAGACCCTCAACCCAATATGCCGGAGGGAGACTTGCCTGAAACAAAAGGGAGCGCAGGATGTTATTGCAGTGCGAAGAGAGCGCTCGCTTTCCCATTTTGTTGAGAGGTATATGGACACGACATGCGAGGGTGACACCATGGGAGAGAAAGAACGTGCGGGCCTCGAGAATTGTCGACCACGGCCGTTGTCACATTAGATGCTCTGATGGTGCGCCAAACTGCAAAGTAACATATGCGAAAAATTAGAAAGAGTGGAAAATGTCTCGATTTGAAGCGAGCGGAAAGTCCAAATGTAGTGGGAGCAATCATCAAGAATAACCGTGATAATACGTGTATCCCGACACACTAACAATTGGAGATGTCCATAAATCACGAGGTATTAAATCAAAATTATGAATGGCTCGAGAGCTAGATGAACTGAAAGGCAAACGCGCATGGCGACACTGTTGGCATGCATGACGATGTGATCAATATCATCTTTATTACATGAAATGACACTGGAACTAATAAGTTTGGACAAAGCTTCACGCCCAAGATGACCGAGACGGTGATGCCAAAGGGAGGTGGGTGCGGCGAGGAACGCGGAGGTGCTGGTGGAGGGTGCATAGAACGGTAGAGGTCACCGGAGCTATTGCACCGGCGATCACGCCCCGGTTTGCAAATCCTTCACAGTAAAGGCCAAAGGATCAAACTCGATGGAGCGCTTATTGTTGGTGGTAAACGACGAATAGAAATCAAATTCTTAATGATGTTGGGAGACACTAAAACATTATTAAGAACAAGATTACGATGCGGTAAAGAAAAAGTGTGTGATCCAGCGGCAAAGGATGAGAAGCAAAGCACCATTTCCCACGATGATAGACGAAGGAGTAGATGAAAAGGGCGGGAAATGGTGGAGAGTTTACCAGCGTCCGAGGTCATGTAAGCGCCAAGACTCAACCCAGCATACCACTCGCAGGTCGAGGCCGGCGGTCGGGCCATGGTGTTGAAGGAGGCGCCGTGAGTCTCGGTTCCATGACCCGCCGTGAGTGGGGTTCCAGGGCGCCGCCTGATACGCCGCTGCGCGCTGAACATCGTGGTGCAGCCTCCGTAGTACGCGCCCATCGAGGGGGTGGGACGCCGAGGCACCATTGTAGGCGCTGGAGGCCGCCGGCCACCAGAAAAGCGGCATCGCGTGCGGAACGCAGTGGCGGTGTTTCGGGCGCCGACGGTCGTACGCCACTACGCGCACGCACGCCTGTGGATGGGCGAACGACGGTGCATGCTCGTGAAGAGCCGCCGCTCACCGTGGGCGCATCCGGAGGTGCTAAGGGCGCCGGCCGTGTTTGCCGAGGGGCCGCCACGTCCACCGCGTCCGCGACGACGCCGCTGGCGTTGACCACCGTGGGCGCAAGAGCGCGGAGGAGGATCGCCGACGTGGAGGTGCTCGGCGCCGGTGCCGCAATGGCAAGCGGCGGCCGGGCGGACGAGGGCGCGCGCCGATCTCGGCGCCTCCGCAGAGGTGTCCGGTTTCGCGAACGTTGGGAACGGCCGGCATCTTGAGGATGGACACCATGTGGCGAACTTGCCGCCGAGGCCGCGCGGAGCGTGAGCACCATCCGCGACAGCCGATGGGGTCGCCGAACTCGCGAGGGATGCACCATGGACTCGAGGCGACGATGAAGAGTCGGTGATGCTCGTGGACTTCGACAAAGTTGCGGAATCGCGCCTCGAGGAGAAGGGCACGGACTCCTTCGCCAAGGAATTCATCCTCGAGGTAGCACCATGCGCTGCGCTGGCCGACCTTGGCGCATCATCGTGGATCGCCGTAAGTCGCCGAGACGGTGCCAGATCCATGTCGACGCAGCCAGCCCGCCCGACCCAGTGGCGCGTGGGGAAAGCCTCATCCTCGAGGACATGGCGTGTTAGGGCATATTTGCCAAGCACGCGAGGAAGATGCCGCGCCACTTGGTGTAGGTGTCCGTGGCCTTGTCCAGGCGATGGGGATGAGGGCCTGACACCGATAACGGCGGTGGCTCGCGCCCGCAGAGCTGTGAGCCTTCGCACTCATCGAGGGTGGCGCGCGGGAGGCGAAGCTTCACCGACGCCAGCCGCATGCGAGCAGCTTTCGCGCCGCGACGACGGCCCGGCTTCTTGTCGCTTGGCGATCGCCGCGTAGCGGCGTTGCTGCTCGTGCCGCCATGAGGGGCAGGACCGGCGGCCGCACCTGGTGACGCGATCAACAGCAGGCGGCGATCAGAATCGAGGCGATCGATCGGCGCCGCACCGGTGACGAGGGCAGCAACGGGCCGGGCGATCGGATCGGCAGCGCGGGCGATGAGACCGGCGACACACCCGGCGACACGTAGTCAGCGACGGTGGTGGCGATCGGATCGGCGGCGGGCGCTGGTTTGGGTTGCGGAAGGGTAGCGGATCGGAACCGCGTCTGATACCATGTAAGAATAATTGGAATGATTGATTCTATTCCATGAATATACATCAGTACATATAGCCAACTGCACAGGCGTGGTACATGCCACAAATCAAGGATTACCTACTATAATTACACATACTATAATTACAATAGGCTAACAGGGCCCGAGTACCGCTGCTACGTGCGCAACCTCCCCTGGGCCACCGACGAGCGCTCCCTCAAGGATGCCTTGCCTCCTACGGCCCGGTCAGCACCAAGGTGAGCGGGTTTCGTTCGGTTGGATGGCTGCTCGATGCTTCTGTGAAGTTAATTTCGGCGTCGTTTTCTTGGTTTGGATTGGGTTTTTGCTGCTTTTTTGTTTGTTGCACGTTTACATCCGATCTGTCGTCGATATCTTCCAGGACGAGCTTGATCTCTCTGTTCACTTATCCATAAAACTAATTGTTAGAATCGATAGTCTCTTTCCTGGATTCTCCACACCCGTTTCTTCTTTTTCTTCATTTGCTTTTCGTTTACTACTGTGCTGACTAATGACAGATCCCAGATCAAGGCGAGATATTTCTGTCCTGCTAGATAGTTGACTAGTTGTTGATCACCGTTTATTTCTCGTCGTTTGGTCTAAGTTAATCTTTTGCCCATGTTATATCTAACTAATATACCGCCGTACGTGATTCCATTTTTTTCAGATCGCCATCGACCGGGAGACGGGGAGGCCCCGTGGTTTCGGCTTCGTCACCTTCGAGGACAACAAGTCGGTGCAGGACGCCATTGCGGGCATGAACGGCCAGGAGCTCGGCGGCCGCAACATCACTGTCGACCAGGCCCAGCATCGCTCCCGCCGCTGGAGGGCGTGAACAACGGCAAGGATCTCGGCCGGCCCCCGCCGCGCGGCCAGTTATCCCTAGGCTTTAGCTAGTTATCCTATCGTTTTAATTGTCGTCGTTTAATTTCAAGTTAGGTATTAAGTATCGTCAGCTTCAAAAAAAAGTTATCGAGTATCGTGTCGTCGTTCCTTGTTTGGTTCAGGGTTGTGAAATGGAACCTACGGTGATGTTTTTATGTGTTCGTCCGTCCGGCCGGCCATGCCGGGGTATCCTTCGCTTATGGTTGCCAAACTTTTAATCTTTACGCTTTCAATCGACTGCAGTTTTTTACTGCAAGAGGCGGCAGCATTTTGTTTATCACGAGTGATTTGGCCTGATGATTTTTGGCCAAAAACACGACATATAGTGCCCTGTAGAGAAAAGGGCATGCGATTTGTGACTGTTTTGTGGCTCTTTCTCACGAGTCGTACTCGGTCGCCTGGTGTCGCTGTACACGCCCGAGATGAAAACGATGAGCCTCAATAGTGTTTTTGTTCTAAACGTCAGGTTGGTGTCAAGATTAACAAAAGGAAACGCTCAATTCATCCTAATACAAAACATGGTACAAACGGACAAGCTGACCGGACTTGTTCTCTACCGTTTCGGGGGACGCCCCCCGGGCGCGTTCGTGCTCTTGGGACCGGAGCAGCCATGGCCGTGTGCCCCCAGAGCACTGCCTTCGCCCTCAGCATGCCAAGTTGCCACTACCACGGTCGGCGTCTGCGTCGGGAGGAAACTCAGGTGGGTGGTGCTTGTCGCATGCTCTCAAGAAACGAGACGAGCTGAGCCGAGCTAAGCCGGCTCGAGTCAGGTTTGTTCCGGCTTGGGTGAACAGTAGGCTCGGCTCAACTCGTTCTGAAAATGAGTTAGGAGAGGGGCTTGGCTCGGCTCGGAATGGAGCTCGAGCTGGTTCAAGAGCAAAAACAAGACATTGCTCCGCATTGCAATCAGCATCCGCATTGCAATCAACAAATCCAGAGTAGACTTACTAGATCAAGAAATTTTTTCTATCAACTATTCATCCAGCACTAAGAAACAAGACATCATAGAAACAAGCATTCATTGCAACTTGCAAGAACAACACAGAAACAAGCAAATCGCCTCCATCCTGGCCCCGACGCTGGCGGCTTGGCCTTCATCTTCCTCCCCGTCTCGGGCCTCTCGGCGCCGGCGAAAAGATCAAGACCCTCGCCGCGGATGGACAAGAGGATGGGGCTCCCAGCGGGGGAGAGGAAGGGGCGGCGGTGGCAAGCTGGAGCCTGGAGGACGGCGGCGCGGAGGATCGGGCGGCGGTGATGGCCGCCTTGCCTCGATGGCCTCCACCTCCGTGGGGATCGAGAGGACTGGCGGGCAGGGGCGGAGATGGGCCTCGGGCCGGTTGGGCAACGGCCCGAGGCCCAGAGAAAATTCTAGTGGAAAATTTTAGTAGGCATCAAAAAAAAATTTACTGCACAGTAGCCAGGCCCGAGGCTATCCCCGGCCGGTCGGCCCAGATGTCCAGTGGAGCGACCCAGCGGGAGGGAGCTGGTCTAGCGCCAAGCCTGCCCTAGCTGTCTTCTCATCCCCTCCCCAACCCCAATTCGGCTTCGGCAGTTCCTCCTCTCCGCGACTCCGCCAGTGGCGGCGATCCTCCTCTCCGCCGCGAAGCCGCCCCCACCGCCTCCTCTCCACAGCTCCACGCCTCCACCGCCCAGCGCCGCCCCCACCGGCCACCGCCTCCTCTCCTCGATCCTCGCTCACCTGCCACCGCCTGGCCGCCCTCCCAGGCGATCGCCGCAAGACTCCTCGGGCCTCGGCGGTAAGGCCACTCGCCTGCAGCGCGCGTCGCAGACGCTGCAGCCCTCGCCGCCTACCATGTGCCGGCCGCTCGCTTGCTCCCCGCTTCCACCCCCAACCGCCGTGCTGGCTCCCGGTGAGGTGAGCTCAAAATCTTTGCGTGGTTCAGTAGCAGTAATCGATGTTTGAAACAAGAAAGTGCGCAGAGTATCACATGGATTGGGCAGCCAGAAACCCGTTTTGCATTCGACCGTGTTGCTTGTGAAGCACTGAATCAGGTCAGTTTGAAAACAATTTGATTCATGCTCTGATTCATATTCTTGGATTGTGATTAACTGCTGGATTCTAACTTACGGTTTGCAAGACTGAATCTAGTTGATCTCGCTGGGTCAGAAAGGTAGATAGACAATATTGTCACTTGTCTCACAGTTCATTGTGCTTACTGAAATCCCAATTCCTTGAGACGTCCACGTGAAACGAGTGAGAGGACATCCGTGTCAAGGTGAGTCGTTGAAGGAAGTTGCTAATATTAACAAATCATTATCAGCACTGGGGTTCGTGTCTAACACTGAAGCTTTTAGATGAAAAATTCTTTTTATATGACAAGAGATTTGTCTGTGCTATTGCTAAGCCATTAGTACTTAATACTTTCTTGAATTGTGCATTGCAGTCTTGTTATAATGAATTTAGTTGATCTAACGAATGGGAAGCAAAGACATGTTCCTTATAGGGACTCAAGATTGACGTTTCTTCTCCAGGTAACAACCTTCAAATATCATATTATTGTGTTCCCTTGATGTCTATATTCATTTTACTTCTTTTTTTTACACACAGGATTCACTTGGTGTAAACTCAAAAACAATGATCATTGCAAATGTCAGCCCTTCAGTGTGGTAATGAATTTTTGGACTTATCCTTCGCTCTAACTTGAACAAAGCATGGGATCTTGTTAGGTATCCTAATGTCTCCTTTTTGTGTGTTTTACATAGTTCCGCTAATGAAACACTGAGTACGCTCAAGTTTTTTCCCTAAACTCTGTAGGTATGATTGATTGGTTGGGCTCGAGGCTCCGTGAAATCCTGGCTCCGCCACTGCTGGTGGGCGACGGCCTCCTCATTGTGCTCCAAGTCCCAGGCTCCCAGCAGGGGAGAGGAAGGGGCGGGGTGGACGGGTGGCGGCGGCGCCATCAGTGGGGGAGAGGAAGGGGCTGGAGGACAGGGAGAAAAAGGGCATCGTCGCATCGGGAAGAAGCCAGAAGGGGATCGGGGACGGGTCACGGGTGCTTGCTTCGGGAGGATTGGGGAGATAAGGACTAAGGGCCATGGGGATCGGGGTTCAATAGATTTATGGGGGCTGCCGAGCGGACTCTAGGCGCAATGGGCTACGTGGGCCGAACGAGCCGCCCGAGCGGCTCGGGCTCGGCTCATTTTTAAAGCGAGCCAAAAAGGGGGCTCGGAGCCGAGCCTGAGTCGAGCCACAAGTCTCGAGCTATTTTTCCAGCCCTACTCTCGATTAAAAGTATGTAATTGATGTGCTTGACTCGAGTTTCTTGTCGGTTACATTTAGATTGATGGTGGATAGACGTTGCCTAGTTTGGAAGTTTGTGCTGCGCCTTATTTTCTTGCCAATTGATCATCTATATGCTCTGTTATTTTTGTGTGCATGTTATGACTCATGAATGTTGTCTGTAGTATCACAGCCGTATATTTTTTGCATTACAGTTGATAATTGCAATTTGTATGTTTAAGAGGCAAAATTTTGCAGTCTTCCTCTGATTCCAAATATAAGTCGTTTTAGACATTAACATGGTGTGACGTTTTGACAAAAAAATTCTTTGAAAATATATTGTTTCAAATAAAAACAATTATTTGTGGAAGCATGAGTCCTCTCCTTCGCCCGTGCACCTCGCTGTTGGCCAGACGGAGGGCCCCTCTATATATCTCGCCGAGATTGGGGGAAGGAGGGGGTGGGAGAAAGGGGTTGTGTGTGGTGTGGTGTGGGGTGGGCGGGGTTGCTGGTGAAGCGAAGGGAGTTCCTCGGCGCGTCGTTTCGTTACAGGAGTCCGTTCCGTTTCGATGCGTCGAATTCCATCGATAAAAATGGTGCACACTTGATGAGGCACAATCAAGGTCAGTTTAGCCGGCCCAGATGGACCCATAACTTTTTGACCTGCTGTTCCCTACTCATCCTGGGGCTTAATATTTTGCTGGGCTAGGCCGAGTCGATCTGGCTACTTCAGCATCAATATGGCGTTATCCCGACCGTTCCTTTTTTGTCTTACGGATTATGTTCATAGGGTAAAAGACCTACAAGTGGTCCCGGTATGTCAGGAATGTCAAAAGAGGAAGATGAGGCCATGAATCATTTTTGCACAAATAACCGTGGTTTAGTGAAACATTGTCTTATAACTCTCAACTCGAGCGCAAATTTACTTGGATGTTTTTCAAGTAAACTTTGGCTGTTGCAGGACTTATGGCCATTTTTTTTTGGTTGCACATTACATTCTACCATAGACAAAATTTTCAGACCAAATACACTTGTTTCCATGTGGCCTTGAAGCAGAGTGGTACGTAAACTTTACTGAATTAATCCCGTGCCTTGCAACGGACCTAGAAAAATGTTTAATTTAGTAACTACTAACTACACCAGGCACTGCCTCATTACTCATGAACAAGAAGTACCTCACTGGTCACCACCAATGGCGAGCGACATGCTTGGCTTCAATGCTGGGTTTCACGGAACGCCCAGCAGGCGGCGACAGGCTTTAGGCTATGGGCAACGACACCGGCGTCCGCCTTCGTCAATCCCAAGTCCAGGAGGTGGTGCCTACCTCGGGGTTCGTTGAAGGTGGTCACCGACGACGACAAGTAGGGGCGACGACGGTCGTGCTTCGCTATGCAACTCTAGGGCACTAATGTAATACGGGAATGGGTGGAGAATGCTTGGATCTAGTTTTCAAGTTGGCCTTGATAAGGTACATGAGGAATATATGCATCATAGCCCACTGTCATACGGCACTAGCACGTCCTAGACTAGCACAGTCGCAACGTGAAATTGCTTGACATTAGCTAAGTCAGCATGAAATCCGTGGAAAGGGAAAGTAAATCCACTTGTTAAAAACACCTCAATCCTGTATCATGCGTAGGTCTGGTAATGAGTTGGGTTAAAACATAAAACACGCGAAATGGGTTAGGTTTCACTTCGGGTTAACTTTAGGTGGGTGGAAATCGGTTGAGCCGGCTAACAAGTTGATTTGGTTTAGCGTGGGTTCAAAAGTTTGGATTCATATGGGTTGAATCCAAGGGTTTGTATGGTTTGGGTGGGCATGGGTTGGAGATGGATATGCTACCGAGTCTGGCTGAGTTGGAGAGGGGTGAGGCCATGACTCCTAGCGTCCAGCATGAATCGCCGCTGCCGCCATGGACTCCCTTCTCCTCCCTCGATCGTTGTCGCCATCGGCCGCCGTGTACCCCCACCCTCGGATCTTCACCCCTGCATCTCCAATGGACGGGTGGTGATAGGGACGACTGAAGTGGACAGAACGAGGAGGGCTAAGGCGGTGGTGGAAGAAAAGAGGAACAACGTCAGCGGTGAAATTTGGCAGTGGAACGACGACTATGGTGGGAGCAGGGCGTGTTCCCGGGCTCACGAGGTCGATTTCAGGTGGTGGGAGATGGAGAGGAGGACGAAGGATACCGAAAGGCATCGACAAGGGCCATGGCGGTGGAGAAGAGGAATCACCAGCGGTGAACCCTGGTGGGAAAACGATGGTGGTGATGTGCGTATAAGCATGACACAACTCCGACGAACTCTCTTGCAGTGATGGCTTGACCCGAGATGTGCTGAGGGAGGCTAGGTGGTGGTGGTGGTAGCCATGGTGGTGAGGAGGAGGATGGCAACCTATGGTGGAGAGGATGGCCAGAGGAGATGAGGGATAGCTTCGGTATGGCTAGGCGGACCTCGTTTCGCGATTGGCTCGCTCAGAAGACAACAGAGGCAGCAGGTCGTTGGGAGCCGAGATTGGCGGCAACGCGGCTCAACACTGGTGTCCTTCTGGCAGGGAGGAGTGGTACTATGAGGATTGCAAAATGGTCAAGGACTCAATGGTGGGATCAATTTCAAGGAAGGAACGAAGTTGACAGCGAATTTGGAGGTTTATCGTGGCAGTTGTAGAAAAAGGGTGTCACTTCCGCCAGACTTGAGGGAAGATGACAAGCAATGCGACAATGTGGCAAGCTTATAAGTGTAGGAGAGAGCTAAAGGGGGAGAATGGTGTCGCAGCCTAAGCTTTATAGACGAGGAAGGCATCTACATGGCCGACGGTGACAGCATTCTATCGAGCGGGGAGGCGAATCGCTCTGGTTTGGGCACCGCTCAACGAGGCCATCACAGGTCGTCGTTGTTACGTGGCATGCATGCGACTGTACATCGGAGGTGAACAGGAGCAAGGCAAAGGCATGTGGCTTGGCGAGGTGGCGTCGAGGCTTAGCGATGAAGGGAGACGCATTGGGGCGGCGTGGTAGGGATAGGCCAGGGAGGCAGGGTAGACAAGCTCGAGGTGTAACACCCCAGCCCAACATGAGCCTGGAATGCTACTAAACAAACCCTACTAATTCTAAACAAAACAAACTTAATAAATTTCGGCAGAACCTCCCTTGTAAAGTTAATTACACGGAGGTTCCAACATTCAAATGAATCATAAATTAACCAAACTACCATCTAGAGACATCAAAAGATAATCAAAGATATGCTACATTTCCAGCAATTCAGTGAAGTATAACGTTCCACTACTCATCATTATTACACTTAAACCACCTCAAGACACAAGCTATAATAAACCTTTGAGCATCTCGCCCATTTACTAAAAACAATTACGATCTGAAGACCATTCAACTTTATTTAGTTCATGTGGCATGTGTGTGACTAGCAGTACTACTTCCCCCCATGCATGTCGTTCTTGGCTCGGGTACCTAAAACAACAATAAAAGCAAGAGTGAGTCCATTGACTCAGCAAGTACATAAAGAAACTATAACATCAGCATCCATGTAAAGGAGATCAACGATAGAACTTCTCATATGCAAATGCAATGCTCAAGGAACCATTATCTTTAACTTTCTGTGTGCATTACACCGGTAATGCAGAGTATGCAACCGCCGCCGCATACCCATGCCTGTGCGCGCACGCACAGGGACCAATTGCCCGTTACTCGCAAGTAACGGGACTCTCAACCCACACTCCACGAGTGAGGATCTCGGCCCGTCACATTCATGACGGGGATCTCAAAGGGAAACATGCTTGGTCACCGCGTGACCAAGCCTCAATATGCTCTCAATATGCAAATGCTCATCTCTCATTCATCATCAATCTTACCAAAAGACAACAACATTGAACCACAAGAAAACATAGGCATAATTTGAGCCATCACCATACTTAAGCATTCATCAAGTAATCCATCTTGCTATGCAACCATATATCAAATAGCACACAACATAGCCAATCAATCACACCCATTTAACAACAATGCACTTGCCTCAACCGTGCGAAGGTGGATGTCGAGGATAAGGTACTGCTCCCGGAGCCAAACCCACACCTGGACATACAATTGAGACATGCTAAGGCTACCATATAAGTCTAATAACAAAACCATAAACACAAAATGAGCACATCGTCCACTAAACGCGATCCCCAACTCTATTGCTAGCTGTCAGTTTTCTTTTCCAGAGAACAGCCCCCTTCGAAAAATCATAACTAATTGCACAGAAATCCAAATGGATTGATCTTGGACAATCTGAAAAAGTTATTGAATTCCCCTTCTAAACCTAGTTGGTGAGGTTCTCTGATTGGGCCATTTACTAGCCCTACCAAACCAAACAACAGAGTATCAATTCTCGCGTCGGGTCTCTGGACAGCAACAATGAAATTATCATAACTTTCTCTACGTTCGTCCGAATTTCATGATCTTTAGTTTTCCTGAAAGCTGGAAGGATTATCTACATTTTCATTATGGTGAGCCCTCTGATTTTCCTCTAACTACACGCTTAAGTCGAAACACTAAAACCTGTTAGACCAACCACCATTCCACAGCACAGACCCCCTAAGAAAAATCATAACTTTTGATACAGAGGTCCAAATGATGTGATTCTTGTCGGCAATGAAAGGTAACGAGATAACCTACAACTCTCTAGGAGATCCCAAGTTCTAATTCGGCACTTAATAATTTCTTATTTATTAAACAAGATGACTGCAGATTCTCGTCAGGATTCTAAACAGTAAACAATAAAAATAACATAACTTTTGACTCGAATGTCGGAATCAGATGTTCTTGGCGGCCACTGAAAGCTAAGAGCATTATCCACAATTCTCTAGGAGATCAAAACTTCTAATTCCGACCTTAAGGACCCGAAAACAGCCATGCATCCTACTGGACAGATCTGAACGCCTGCTGACAGCAAAACAATTGAACCCAAATAATCGATTTCGCCTCTAATCCTCAACAAACAATGGGGGAAAACACGTCGTTACCATTGAAGGCCCGTGGGAAGACGTGGATCAACTCCCAAGAAGAAGAACCTTTCTTCTCCTTGAATCGCCAGCACCACTGTTTTCCCTTCTTCTTCCTTCACGATCGCCGACAATGGAACGGGGCAACACCAATTCCGAGGTGGCCGGCGCCAATGGATGGGGGTGAAGACCAGCAGGGGGAAGCACCATGGGAGGAGGCGTAGGGGCAGGGGGAAGGCGCCCAAGTGGGAGGGAGAGCAGGGGGTGGCGGCCACACAAGGGGGAGAGGGGAAAAATGGGAGGGCGGCTAGGGTTTTGGCCTCTTTTAAGGCCGGCCTCCCCCCTTCCACTTGTGGGCTGAACGCACATGGGCCGGAGGCCCCGCCCAGTTGTCTACAAAATGCTGCTAACCCTTCTCCAGCTTGATTAATTAGCTATTTTCCATTAGGTCCTTCTCTGGATCAATTTCTAATTAGTCCTTTCTTGAATATTCGGCTTTCTCTCAAAATCTACTCGAGTATTACATTCTACCCCCTTAAACAATTCGACCCGAATTCTACCCACGCTTAGCACCAAAGAACAATCCCAGCTTAAAATCTACCATTCATTACTGGCGCACTGCTGTGAACATTACTAGATAAAGCTCCACATACGAGACTCCAATTCCAAGTCGGTTCCCCTCGAACTCATGAGACCACCGTCCCTTGATGTAACTAACGCTTTACGCCTTAATGCTCATCTCAACCTCTCATGAGTCACTCAACGGACACGTTTCAAGGCAAAATCTACTCAGGCCAACGGCCCTAACGAACTTCACGCTCCAGCCTTTCTCCGAAACTTCGCCTATTTCAGAACAACCAATGTACCAAAGGCCAACATTTTTCCTTTAGTACCAAACCACACAACTCGCACAAAACACACAAAACTCTTGTTCCTTGTTTCGATTGATCTCTTCACTTTAACAATAGACACCTCCTTTCACTAGGAATGCACAATAGAACTCGATTAAAAATCAAGGATTCTCATCACAAACACACATCACCAACTCCCCACCAAAAGAGTTAAATTCAAAACCAAAAGATTCATCATGAAACTCTTCCACTTTCGAAGTAGGCAGCATGCCAAAGAACACCACATAAGCTAAAAGAGAAAATCACTCGAATATCCAAAATAACCATTTCCTTTCTTTTTCTTAACCAAAAGAATCAGCAAACCAAGAAAAAACCAGAGAACATTTCATTATCCGAGAATACCACCTTTCCTCAACCTTTCTTGTAAGAATTCATTTTTTCTTAAACCAAAAGATTTCAAATCATCACATCTCACACTAATGCATTTCTCTTAAATTGACAACTTCAATGCTATGCTCAAACCGATTACAAAATCCACACCTATGTAGAGAGACTCTTTCATCTCACAATAACATACTCGGATCAACTTCTCTACCAAAGGAATTATTTTGACAAATAATTCTCAACATTCCTCAATATAAATTTCATCCACAATCACATTTATTCACTTTACCCAAAGTATTCTATCCAAAACAACACACTATACAAAATTCGCTCATTTCATCCGCCTCTACACATATTATTGGATCTCCACGGTCCTAGCATAACATGCAAGGCCCCAAATTTAATCTCTAAATCTCTACCATGAGTTTCGGTTTAGTGGATAAGAAATCTTCACATTCGTTTACTAATATTTCACACGATGACAATAACCGTATTCATTAATATCATCATTCCTTATTAATCAAGTAACCACCCCACAGGCGATTTATTTCACCAATCTTAGACCTTCTCTAATCCACACCAATCCAATCCAATTACACAATTGCAATATACCTCTTCGCAATACCCAAACTGATTGACCAAGATTCAAACATACTCAATCATTAACGTCAAAAGATAATTATATTCTTGACCAAGTCATTCTTCAAGATAATCTAACTCCTATGGGGTTACTCACTGAGGCCGAGTCATACTTGACGAGAACTTAATAATTCCTACTATCCCATTAATTAACGCAACGATTAATTTTCCACACTACTATCACATGAATCGTATCATTATAATTTCTCTATACAATCTTATCAAGTACCCAATTGCGATACTTCAATGAATTGATCACGAATTCCAAACTTTCTGATTCTAATGTTATGTGAAAATGATCACAAGATCTTGGGCCACCTCTTGCTATAGGTTCTACTAGTTGTGACATCGTAATCTGATGGCTCAAACGACAACATTCTATTTAACTTAATTCCTCTCCAAGAACTGTTCTAATAAATCTATTTATTACTCAATGCCTCTCAAACAACTCCCAAGGGCTCACAAAGTCATCTACTAGATCACCACTAATTAGCTGCCAATACACATCCGAAGGAGCTTTGCAATGCGCTTGGTTAAACCCTTCTTAGAAGGAGAGGCATAAAGAAATAAAATTCAACACAAAGGAAAACATTACTTAAACAGTGGTAACAAGTTCAAGAGAGACAATCAAATAATAATGATATCGAAAACAAAAGATAAGATCAAGATTAGGCACACGCCCCACAAGCAGAGAATAAAACCTCAAACAGGCGTAAAACAAATTCAGCTACCACATCGACAAGAGGTCCGAAAGATCACATACGCAAGCTAGAAATATTTTCACTTAATCCATATCGAACAAGCGATCCAATCCCTTTACACAATACATTCCATAATATTATTATAATCCCTTCATCGCAATCTTGCTAACACCAAAGTAATACTCCCGAGAAAATCATCATCGCTCGACTAGTCACAATCCCTTGCACAATCTTACTAACATCAAGAATGATACATTCTTAACGCGAATCGCCATCATCTACTTCTCCATTATAAAGTCCCCAAAAGTTCACCAAACTCTTATGTACCACTTTATCATCTCATCCTCAATTGAGAGTATTCCAAAATCATCAACCTCACTACAACAACCACCTTTATTATTATTATTATTTTTTTAGAGGGAATCTACTACCCACATTAAAGGTTATACCAAGACCCTCTCATCATAGGCATACTATAATCCGACAACTTCACCATCATGCAACCACGGGTCACCAATTAAAATCCCATCAATAACCTCTCCAAAAGAAACACAACTATGAGGTTGAAGCAAATCTCTTTTAATAAGTTCATGCTACCAAAGACTACTTATTCAATCATCCACTTGACCATTAGTGTTGCTCAACACCCACACCAACTATCATTAACGTTTGACAATTATATTTATCAAGTATGCAAATAGGGTTCTACTTCTATTTACAAATCACAAACCACCTATAAACACAAAGTTAACATTCCACTTTATGCTCGGAGTTTTAGGGCAAAATATAATTAGACATTCAATAATATCATCTCTGTAAAACAGGTCTCACAAGATGCTACCTCAACATTCATCTAATCATTATACATGTTTCAATCTAGAAATTTATGCATGCTCAACAAGTAACTAGTTTAAGAAAATTTCCAAATGGATATTCTCTAAGGCATCGTTCCAACACATCCTTAACATAACCATCTCGAATGGGTAGACTAATCCATTGAAACACATTACTCCATATTACCCAACAAATCTACCAATTTTCACAATCTTAATGATTAGACTAAGTCATCAATATCTCACACTTCTTAATAAATCTCGGATTTCTAGTAGGTATAAGCATACTTTTACTCACAGTTCATCAGAACTACTAGAAGACAACCTCGACTTAAACAACTTCAATTCCAAGGAACTGGATAAAACCAATTATGTTCCACACTATAAGTTGATAACTCATACCATAACAATTAATTGTCTTGGTTATAACCTCTCACTTAACAATAGCAAACATCGCTAAAGAGTTGAACATCTTGTTTAATAAAATCGAACCAATAAACTTCAACACTCATCATACCCAAAAGAGCTACATAAAGTCAAATCCTCCACGTACTAAAGGTCTTGCAATAGGAAATGTTCATAGCCCAAATCATCAAGCAAATAAACGGGTCAAGATTTCTAACGAGAAAGACACAATTCCAATGTAAAGATCAAACTTGACAATCAACCAAGTTCACCAACCGCAAGAAGAACCCATTGATCGGAAGAGCAACGATTACTTTACTGGAACAATTAAGCAAATGGAAACACACCAACATTTTTCAAGACAACCCGTCAACCGCAATAAACCAATAACCGGAGAAAACATCAATCACAACCGGATAAGAGTAACCAAATTTAAACCCAGAGAGAGAACAACTCTTACGAAGATTCTCGCTAACCACACTTGTACTAAGATATCCGAGGTAGCACTTCACTATTCTTATACCGTGAATGGTGGTGTAGCTCTGTAAAGCCCAAGGTCACAACCACGACCACAACCTCTCAAACGTGGGTTAACCCCACACAAGATAACAATAGTATTATATCATAGATATATTAGATCATGACAGAGATCAACAATACAACATAACAGAGCGTATATGCAATGCAAAACCCAACCCACCTCGTGTACAGTGTGTCAATTTAATATTTCAACTACCACGGACCTAAAGCCCGCTCGATAACAATCAGAACACCCCAACCCAACATGAGCACGGAATGCTACTAAACAAACCCTACTAATTCTAAACAAAACAAACTTAATAAATTTAGTGAGAACCTCCCTTGTAAAGTTAATTACACGGAGGTTCCAACATTCAAATGAATCATAAATTAACCAAACTACCATCTAGAGACATCAAAAGATAATCAAAGATATGCTACATTTCCAGCAATTCGTTGAAGTATAACGTTCCACTACTCATCATTATTACACTTAAACCACCTCAAGACACAAGCTATAATAAACCTTTGAGCATCTCGCCCATTTACTAAAAACAATTACGATCGAAGACCATTCAACTTTATTTAGTTCATGTGGCATGTGTGTGACTAGCAAGACTACTTCCCCATGCATGTCGTTCTTGGCTCGGTACCTAAAACAACAATAAAAGCAAGAGTGAGTCCATTGACTCAGCAAGTACATAAAGAAACTATAACATCAGCATCCATGTAAAGGAGATCAACGATAGAACTTCTCATATGCAAATGCAATGCTCAAGGAACCATTATCTTTAACTTTTCTCGTGTGCATTACACGTGTCATGCAGAGTATGCAACCGCCGCGCATACCCATGCACGCGGCGCGCACGCATGCGGACCAATTGCCGTTACTCGCGCAAGTAACGGGGACCTCAAGCCCACACTCCACGAGTGAGGATCTCGGGCCCGTCACATTCATGACGGGATCTCAAAGAAACATGCTTGGTCACTGCGTGACCAAGCCTCAATATGCTCTCAATATGCAAATGCTCATCTCTCATTCATCATCAATCTTACCAAAAGACAACAACATTGAACCACAGTAAAACATAGGCATAATTTGAGCCATCACCATACTTAAGCATTCATCAAGTAATCCATCTTGCTATGCAACCATATATCAAATAGCACACAACATAGCCAATCAATCACACCCATTTAACAACAATGCACTTGCCTCAACCGTGCGAAGGTGGATATCGAGGATAAGGTACTGCTCCGGAGCCAAACCCACACCTGGACATACAATTGAGACATGCTAAGGCTACCATATAAGTCTAATAACAAAACCATAAACACAAAATGAGCACATCGTCCACTAAACGCGATCCCCAACTCTATTGCTAGCTGTCAGTTTTCTTTTCCAGAGAACAGCCCCTTCAAAAATCATAACTAATTGCACAGAAATCCAAATGGATTGATCTTGGACAATCTGAAAAGTTATTGAATTCCCCTTCTAAACCTAGTTGGTGAGGTTCTCTGATTGGGCCATTTACTAGCCCTACCAAACCAAACAACAGAGTATCAATTCTCGCGTCGGGTCTCTGGACAGCAACAATGAAATTATCATAACTTTCTCTACGTTCGTCCGAATTTCATGATCTTTAGTTTTCCTGAAAGCTGGAAGGATTATCTACATTTTTCATTATGGTGAGCCCCTCTGATTTTTCCTCTAACTACACGCTTAAGTCGAAATACTAAAACCTGTTAGACCAACCACCATTCCACAGCACAGACCCCCTAAGAAAAATCATAACTTTTGATACAGAGGTCCAAATGATGTGATTCTTGTCGGCAATGAAAGGTAACGAGATAACCTACAACTCTCTAGGAGATCCCAAGTTCTAATTCGGCACTTAATAATTTCTTATTTATTAAACAAGATGACTGCAGATTCTCGTCAGGATTCTAAACAGTAAACAATAAAAATAACATAACTTTTGACTCGAATGTCGGAATCAGATGTTCTTGGCGGCCACTGAAAGCTAAGAGCATTATCCACAATTCTCTAGGAGATCAAAACTTCTAATTCCGACCTTAAGGACCCGAAAACAGCCATGCATCCTACTGGACAGATCTGAACGCCTGCTGACAGCAAAACAATTGAACCCAAATAATCGATTTCGCCTCTAATCCTCAACAAACAATGGGGGAAAACACGTCGTTACCCTTGAAGGCCCGTGGGAAGACGTGGATCAACTCCCCCAAGAAGAAGAACCTTTCTTCTCCCTTGAATCGGCCAGCACCCACTGTTTTCCCCTTCTTCTTCCTTCACGATCGCCGACAATGGAACGGGGCAACACCAATTCCGAGGTGGCCGGCGCCAATGGATGGGGGTGAAGACCAGCAGGGGGAAGCACCATGGGAGGAGGCGTAGGGGCAGGGGGAAGGCGCCCAAGTGGGAGGGAGAGCAGGGGTGGCGGCCACACAAGGGGAGAGGGGAAAATGGGAGGCGGCTAGGGTTTGGCCTCTTTTAAGGCCGGCCTCCCCCTTTCCACTTGTGGGCTGAACGCACATGGGCCGGAGGCCCCGGCCCAGGTTGTCTACAAAACGCTGCTAACCCCTTCTCCAGTTGATTAATTAGCTATTTTCCATTAGGTCCTTCTCCTGGATCAATTTCTAATTAGTCCTTTTCTTCGAATATTCGGCTTTCTCTCAAAATCTACTCTGGAGTATTACACGAGGCCCATAGGCCAAGATGGGCCAAGGCTGTCGGGCTAGGATGATGCACAGAGTTTGGGTTGAAACACGTTAGGGAAATAGATTGAAACCATATTAGAGAAATATGTCGGGCTAGTGCAAAGTGAGTTGGTTTGATCTGGGGAGTGAAGTTTGTTCTTCTGAGTTGGATTGAAAATGAGTTGGTTTCTCAACCATTAGCATCAGTGGTGAAGCTAGAATGAAAAAGGAGAGTGGGCTCAAAACTTCAAATGACTAAACTAATTTATAACAAACATAGCCTTGTATTCTTGTGTAATCAAATTTATACATGAATAAAAGCAAAAGCAAAAAAAGATAAATACAATGAAGGTATATGGTTAATAGAAAGTGCATCCCTAAAACATTAAATATGGTTCCAGTGGGTAACAACATATACATCAAAATTAGAAAAAGTAATGATACAATAGCTAATTGTACTTAAATGAATGTGAACATTCTAAATGAAAGAAAACAATAGAAACAAAAGACAGTATCATTTTCCACACTATATTCTAACCAGTCAAACTTATTAAACTATGATTCTTGAAAGGATCTCCACACTTTGCCATCCAATGTCTTTGGAAAGGCATACCCAATTGCTCGAGTTAGACCATTCAACAAATATGCTCTTCTTACTTTATCTCTAATTTCATTGGCAAAATTTCATCTGGGTTAAATTCTAGTTGAGGTTTCTTTGGTTGAGTTGTGTTTTCATCGGTTAGAAGAGTACTACTTGAATTGCATGTGAAATAATTACTCAAAGTTAGTTTCTCCACTATTGCAAACCTACGAATAAATTGCTAATTGAGTATATACCACAATACCACACTATATTCTAACAAATTGCTAATCAACTAATTGAGAAATAAGTTATCAATATACGGTATACCTCTTCAATCTTCAATTCTTCACGCTTCACAGATCGACAAAATCACAAATCCTTTGGCAATTGCGGATGCCTCGGTCAAAATCACAAAAAAACACACATCGACCATCGCCACTGCCCACTGCCCACACATAGGCCATTACACATCGTGTGCTGGATTTTTTTTTAATACCGGTAGCTTTTGCTCCATGAGCTTTCCAGCACTCATCAACAGTAGGTTGGGTCTCTTCACATATCTTCTCCGCAGTCCAATAGATGCACACGCCCGGTGTTTTACGGCATAAACATGCCGACTTTGACGCGGTGCCTGCAGGGCTCATCACCGAGTTCAGGACTATGAGATTCGCCCCTGCGGGCTGCGACAAATCCTCCTCCTGCGGTCCTGCTGTAACATCCCAAGTTTCAGACTTGTGTTTCCAATGTAAGAAAATGAGTAGAAATTAAAAAATTTTCTTACATCTTGTATTTCCTGTATGCTTGAACATCTGTTGTAAAGAAGTTATGGGAATACAAAAATCACAAGTCATTTTGGCCATCGTCTCTTGCTTCAAATACATTCTTGTTCCATCTTGTGATAATCTCCGGGAAATAATTTTCCTAAAATTCTTGGGTTGATGTGTAGGCCCTCTGAAAAATTTCACAATTTTTAGAAATTGTTTGAATATTTTTGGAGGTCAGTCAAACCCAATTAAATTCTGGTCAAACTGTGGACCAGCACCTTGTGGAATTCTTGGAGGAAAATCTATAGCACAAAAACATCTGCAAAATTTACACAAGGTCAATAACTCAGCTAGCAAGCTCCTGTAAAAATTTCATAATTTTTGGAGTTAGTTTGCTACCTCAAATAATTCTCCAAATATCAGCTCTTGTTGGAACTCAGATTTTGAACCCTAGGTCCAGTCCGACTGACTGAGTCCGACTCACCTATTGGGCTCTGGCGGGTCACCAGAAGACCTCCTGCTCGTTCCTTTTGGCCGTTGGATCTCCATCCAATGCCCTGCACTCTCCATTGCTCGAGAGAGCTCTTGAGCACCCTCACCGCAGATCCTAATCCAAATGCCGACGACCTCCTCTGGACCTCCTCGCCGCGAAGACCTCCTCTGCCTCGGGAAATCTGGGACGTCTAGGACCACCCCGAGCGCATCTGGGACGTCTAGGACCTCCCTCGGTCCTGTTTTTCTTCCTCCCGACCTCCTTGAGGTCTGGTCATCATGGTTTTTCACGCGCCTGCACCTATGTCAGGACCAGGGCAGTTGGGAGCAGTGATATGTCACCTTTTTGTCTTTGTCAACGACTCTTTTGGCTACCATGCATTTAATGCCCTGCAGCTTTAGCCCTAAAAGTCTTCACCTGCTCTGCCACTCGTCCTCCATGCGTGCTCTTGGCAGAGGCATGGACCTTGTTCATAGTGAACTAGTCCGAGCCATTGCCAAGCTCCCCGGCTATGTATAGCATATGGCCTTCTTCCTCCTATTCTTTCTCCATTCCTTGTGTGCTTGAACTCCCTCGGTGGTGAGTGAGAGCTCCAAGCTCAAGCACCCAAGAACACCACCCCAGAAACCACCATTGCTGGGCTTTGAAGCTCCCTGATGACCAGCCGAGCTCCAGTGGTCCCAGCATTATTCTTGCCTTCTTCACTGTCATCTTGATCACCTAGAGCTTGCTCTAACTTAGCTTGGTTCACCATTGCAGAGGTGAACAAGTTGGGAGCTGCTTTGCGGGGTCGAGATCGTCTTCTTCCTCTTCACCGGCGAGCGCTTCATCGCCGGACTTCTTCGACCTTCTCCGAGCTCCTCCGACCTCCCTGGTTCCTCTCTGCCCTCAGGTGCCCTTTCTCTTAGCTAAGCTACTGTTTTTTCTAGTCGTTGTAGAGCTCGTATTGTTTTTCGTTGTTGGCCGTATTAGACTTCTTCCTCTCTCTCCGACTCGCGGTGTTCCATGCCGTCGCCGCCGTCGAGAGCACGTCCTTTAGGTTCTTGACGTTATTTGGAATCCAACCATGTCCTTGGTTCCCGCCGGCGCGGTCCCCATTGCCGGCGGTGAGCTCGTTTAAGCGCTCGGGCTTTTGTCACGTAAGATTCGGACATGTTCTATAGTCTAATGATTGGCTTTAATGTTGTCCTGAGCCGATCTTTAATGCTGCCTTGTCGGCATAGAGCGCGTGCCGCGAAGTCCCAGGCCCTCCTGGAGTGGTCTCAGCCATTAATGACCTCCTTCGAATAGCTCCCAGCCGTTGGATCTGGCTCTGTGAAAAATCTTAGGCGCTAGGACCTCCCCTGGTTAGATCCTAGCCGTTCAAGACCTCTTTAAACCCGATCTGAGTCGCTAGGACCTCTCCTGCGCAAAAAGACCTCCTCGTGGTCTTTTTGTAAAAAACCACCCCTAAAGACCACCTTGGGGTCCTCTTTGTAAAAGACCACCCCTGGTCTTTTATAAAGAAAACCTCGGACCTCCTCCTCGAATTAATCCTGACCGTAGACGACATCCCCAGGCTTAGATCTGAGCGTTAGACCTTCTTTGTAAAAACCTTAGTCTCAGGACCTCCCTCCGCATCGATCTGAACCGTTCAGGACCTCCCTAGATCTAATCTGAGCCGTCCCGTTCTCCTCCCGTTAAAACCCTGTCGCATAGGACCTCCTCGATTAGATCTTGGCCATCCATGATCTCCTCGGTGAGATCCCAACCGTTCAGGACCTCCCCCGAGAGCTGGTTTTCAAAGTCTTTTAAATGGTTCAAATTTCAAAAGTGCATATCTTTGTCATTTTAGCTCCTTTTTGAATGATTCCAGTTGCTTTAGCTCTGTTATAGAATGAACTCTGATCTGAGAATGAATTTAGGCACTGTTGTGTAGTAGAAAATAATATAAACTGCATGAACTTGTTTTAGTGAAAAAGGTTGTCTAGAAATTCATTAAAATTTGTAAAATACATAACTTTTTCTCTGTAAATCCAAACTGAGAAAACTCAACTTGGTAAAATTTATCTGTAGACATGCTTTAATATGAACTAGGCCTTATCCTTATTTATGTTCCTGAAAAGTGATATATGCTAGTTTTACAACTTAGAAAAATCATAACTAATTCATTATAACTCCAAATGATGTGAACTCAACTTTGCTGTTCTTAGGATGACCTTAGCTACCTACCATAAAAATTTTAGGTTCCATATAATTCTAGAAATTTTTGCCATGAACAGTAACCGAAATTAATTTAATTAGGTTTTTTCAGGCTGAGAGAACTTAGTTTAGCCATAACTTTTTCATGCTAAGTCAAAATGAAGTGATTCTTGTTTCTAAAATTACCTAAAATCAACCCCTAGCTGCTGTAGAAATTTCATGGGATTTGGATGTTCTTTGCTGTTGAGTTCCTTTTGGTGTTCTTCGTCCTTATTGGTTTTATCGCCTTTTCGCGTTAGGTTTCGAAGAGTTTATTGAGCCTGAGAATCCTCCTCTGCAGCAAGACACATTCCAGCAAGGTAAGCAGTTTGATCATGTTAATCCCAGTATTTTTAAGTATTTATGTTGTTTGTAAATTCTATGTATGCATTGCTAGTTTATGTCAAACTATTGTCGTTAGTTGACCTAGTAGATGCATTTCCTTAGGCAAATGATTATCCTCTACTACCGTGAGCCTAGGTTATTGCTGTGATTAGAGCTCGTGGATGAGCTCTTGTCACTTAGTAGTTGCGAATTAATTGCTTAGCCATGCTTAGCTTCCGGTAGAAATGGGCGGTTATCGACTTGTCGATAACCTTGATCACATAAAACTTATTATGATTTATGATTTCAGCCTTGTGCCATGTCTACTTATGAAAACTAAAACCGAAAATAAAATGATTTAGACTTGGGCACAATGGTATGATTGGTGTGCTTTTGGGTGTGACTGGAATGGTGCCCGGGTCATTAAGGACCGAGTTACTTGCGCCACCATACTGAGCATTTTGCGTGCTAACCACACTAGAGGGTATGGGACCTCTTTTGACTTAGTACTTTGGCGTGTATTGGCTTCGGTCGCAGGAGTCGCGGGAGGGATGGTGTTGGGAGCATTGTAGTGTCCAAAGACTTCACCGTGATGGGATTTGTTGTCTTTCGCTTGCAATGTAAGCGTATGGATTTCTATCCATACGAGCGCTCGTAGTTAATACACAATATTAGAAAGTGTCTCGTAGGACTTAGCCGTGTCTGGCATACCTTCTAAGTGTGCTTTTGTGGCTTAAAGGCGATGCAAGTGTGGGTACATTGATACACCCCGCAGGTTAAAACTATTCGAATAACCTCGTCCTAGGTTATGGACACGCTGATACGCCCGTGAGAACTAGACTACAACATTTTAAACTAAAACTTGATGGGTGGTACGAATCTGGATTCGTGCTATGTGTGGTGGCTATTGGGTTAGTCACCAATAGGTGGTTACTCTTGTACTTATTGTATCCCGTGTTATTTCAATCAATAAAAACTGATTGCAAACTTGCTTTTGAAACACATTACGTTATTGCAAATAAAGTTGGCTTTATGCAAAATGAGACATATGACCTCCACTTAAATGAGCCTGCATGTAGCATATGAATAGGTCTGCTATTCCACACGTCAGTCTTGCGAGTACCTTTGTGTACTCAGTTATCTTGCTTAAATGTATGTGTTGCAGAGGAAGAAGGTGAGCTCGAAGGGCCTCACTTTTGTGAGTGTGTTGTGGTAGTCTCGAGGCGACTAGCTTGGCGGCCTGGTCGGTTGCCTTGTGGGTTGTGTTGGCTAACCTGCGACTTTTGTTCTTAGCCATCTTATGGCGCTTTGCTCATTGTCATTCTTGTATATTGTGTTATTTGGCGGTCGGCTCTTTTGTAATAACTTTACTTTATGTATGTCGTTGTTGAACTTAGTGTTAAATGTTGTATGGAAATGATGTATAATTTTGTGATGATGAGCATGTCTTTGCAATTGGAAGCACATGTCCATCGAGGCTTAGGATATTTAATTAGTAATGCTAGAACCATATGGAGGTTAAGTGTTACTAGTTAAATACCCCGGGTCCTCACACCTGCACTGGCTGCCCTTAGGTGCCCCTAGTCCAGAGGCTCGCCGGGCGCCCAGATCTCCTCTCGTCGCCGCCTCCAGCTCCCCCACCTGGCTTTCTGCCTCGGCCTCCTTCGGTGCGCTTCTCCTCGCTCGCTCAATTGATTGGCAGATTGTGGGATTTTGGAGGGGATTGTGGAATTTTGAAGGGGAATTTGGAGGGGACTGGGGAATTTCAGAGGGGAGTGTGGCCATGTCCCGTGTGGGACCGTTGTCTGGTGAGGATGTGGGTGGATCAGTGGATGCCAGTTGGGCTGGGCTTTGCTGCTTTGGCAAGGCGCAACCGCGCAAGGCCCATTTGCTCGCTCCTGCTGCTTCTTCACACGACCATGGCGGTAAGCGATGTCGAGCAAAGTCAAGGTTGGGGTTGGCAGCCAATGCGGGGTGTGGTGTGTGGGGTTACGTGCGCCGGCGGACGATAGGCTTTAACCTGATGAAGCCTTCCGCTGGATTCGCCCCTGATTAGCATGCTTAATCATGTGTCCAGCTGGTACCCAATGATTTTGGGCTAGTTTAGTAAAGAAAGCATAGAATCACTAATCCGATCCCCGCCCACATGCTGTTACCATCGCAGCCTCTTCAGATTCACGTGCTTTCAGAGGAAAAAATATATATCAGGAGATCGCATCTCTGTCTGGGTCCCTTCCTCCCTGGCCCCACTCGCCAAAGTTTATCACGATCGCGCCGAAGCGAAAAAAATCTAGTGGATAGGCCCCTCCTCGCCCACCGTCCATCCACCCCCGGGTGAATCCAGCGGCAGCGGGGAGGGCCTCAAGCCCAGAGAATTTCCTTACCCCGAAAATGCCAGGGCCAAGCAAATAACAAGAACAGCATGTCAGCATCCTCCCATCCCATCACGTCAAGAGAAACCGAGACGAAAGCCCGAGGGATTTGACTCGCCCCTCCAGTCTCTACACAATTAATCCATCCCAAATCCTAATCCTTCCCTTGATCTACCAATTGTCCAAGGGGATTCCCCAATTCGCTATTCGCCCCCTGAACCAAAATCCCAAAGCACCAGAGGCAAAATTTTCCCAGTGGTAAGCACGCTCCTTTTTTCGATTTGTTTAGGTTTCTTGCGCACTTTTGGATAGCGTTCTTGCCATTCTTAATAGTGGAATTATTCTTGGATCCGTAGCTTTATTCGAATAGATCTGTCAGTTTGATTTGTTCCACGCCCATGTCCTAGCTCGATTTGTTCTTACCTGCTATTCCCATCTTGTATCCCCCATCCCTTAATCCTCTCCTTTTCTTGGTATGCAGAAATATTATCTTTTTTCCATGCGATTGGGTACAAACCCCTTTTGAATCTGCGCTAGAAAGGCAATTAATTGGTTGGACACACAAAAAGGGGAGTCTAATCTTGAGAAGCCAGAGAAAGGCGTCCAGCATTAGCAGCGGCAATGGTTTGGTCCGTGGACCCACAAGTGACCGTCCATGGCGACTGGGTGTCGGCCGTTGTGCCGCTGATGAAGCTGCTGTGCTTGACGGTCATCGGCCTGCTCCTTGCCAACTCGAGGACGCAGATCGTGCCCAAGGCCACCTTCAAGCTCCTGAGCAAGCTCGTGTTCGCGCTGTTCCTCCCCTGCCTGATCTTCGTCCATCTTGGCCAATCGGTCACTATTGACAATGTGTTGCACTGGTGGTTCATCCCGGTCAACGTGCTCATCAGCACGGCTATTGGGTGTGTTCTTGGGTACATTGTGGCGCTGATCTGCCGCCCACCTCCGCAGTTCTTCAGGTTCACGGTGATCATGACTGGGTTTGGCAACACGGGGAACCTTCCTATCGCTATCATCGGGTCAGTTTGCCATACTACGGATCACCCATTTGGTCCTGGATGCCACCGCAAGGGTATTGCGTATGTCTCATTCGCTCAGTGGGTTGCTGTTATTCTTGTCTACACCTTGGTCTACCACATGATGGAGCCGCCGATGCAGTTCTATGAGATTGTCGGTGAAGGAAACGAGATTGTGGAAGAGGTTGAACAGGTCAGCAACTTCAGTAGGCCTCTGCTTCATGAAGCGGAATGGCCAGGGATGGCTGATAAAGAAACTGAGCATTCGAAGACGCCATTCATCGCAAGGGTTTTCATGAGCATTTCAGGCTCCTCACAGAATACATTTCCTGATATTGATTTTGCAGAAGAGGTAACTTCTGGTGCTGGACCAAGCAGTCCAAAGTCGCTTAGGTGTTTGGCAGAGCCAAAAGTGGTAAGGAGGATCAGGGTTGTAGCTGAAAAGACTCCAATTCAGCATGTTCTTCAGCCACCAACTATCGCCTCCTTGCTTGCCATCATCATTGGCATGGTTCCTGTATTCAAAGATTTCGTGTTTGGGGCCGATGCGCCGCTCTCATTCTTCACCGATAGTTTGGAAATCCTAGCTGCTGCTGTGGTTCCCTCGGTGATGTTAATTCTAGGAGGCATGCTTGCAGAAGGCCCAAAGGATAATGCTTTGGGTATCCGGACTATCATCGGTATAACTGTGGCAAGGCTTCTGGTGCTCCCATGCATTGGCATTGGTGTCGTGACGCTAGCAGACAAGTTGCATCTACTTGTTGAGCAAGACCACATGTACCGCTTTGTGCTCTCACTGCAATACTCCACCCCTAGTGCCATCCTGCTTGGAGCAATTGCGAGCCTGAGAGGCTACGGTGTTAAGGAAGCATCTGCACTCCTATTCTGGCAGCACATTTGTGCAGTGCTATCTCTTTCCATCTACTTGATCGTATATTTCAAGTTGCTGTCTTACATTTGAAAGATGATGGCCTGCCTTCCAAATTGGTTTATAGCAGTTATCTTGGGCAGGGGTTGCTAGGAAAAGGAGTCCTTGAATGGATTTTCATCCACATCTCCTTATGGTTAAGTAGAGGAGTACTTGAATGGATTTTCAACCACATCTTGTTATGGTTAAGTGTCTTTATAATTTGCTACTGATTTGTATTTCTGTTACATGTATTATTTAAGAACAGGAGATACCCTTCTTGTCGTTCATTATATTCAATATATTGCTGTTCACTTGTGCAGTATTGCACTTATTGCCTGACACTTATAGAACTGCATAAGTGGTCAATACATTGTTGTTTGATGCTTAAATATAAATGCTTGGTGTTCGACCGCAGTGTGATACATCTGAGTGGCAATTAATTTTCAGTTTTTCGCTCATTGTGATCATGGTGCGATGTCCAGAAAGCAGATATATTCTTTTGGATCCTTTCTTTTGAGAGGGTGAAAAATACAATTTTCTTTTTAAATTGAACGTTAGAGTAGTGAGATTAAAATATTCGTAAAATATTCGTCCATTAGATAAACTGTCAAACAAGAATTGCTGGTAAGTGGTAACTGGTAAGCCATCCTCCAAAACTGCACATTACCTTCTGAATTGACACAACAGAAATGTACTTGTAACAAATGTACCATCTGTTCTGACGGTAGCACCATCTGCAGAGTGCTACTGTGTTAGTTTCAATTGCCTCTTTGTATATCGTCCAACATTAGCCCCGCAAAATAGCAAGCACGGCTATAGTCTGGCATTAGCCCCGCAAAATAGCAATGTCGCGCCTCCACCAACTGCGTAGAAGAAGGTGTAGGCGGCCACGGCAAGAAGGCATGTCAAGCATGACCAAAGTGCGGGCATGTGGCCCAGCTGTAAGTGTGCGTGCTCGGGTTGTTAGGATTCTGTTAAGAGTGGTTGAAATCGGGTCCACAACCGAGACTGTAATTTAGGGTTAAAAGAGAGCTGTAGCGATACCGACAAAAACATTGAGAAATGATATGAACTTAGTTTTCCTCATCCCCCTTCTCCGTTTTCTCATCTCCTGCTTTATCGATTTACCCAAAACTGCTACTCCAACCTATCGACTTTTGTGATCTCTGATCCAGTGGATCAGGACATCACAACTTGGTATCAGAGCCACAGGTCCCAGGTTTCCTTCTTCCGTCGCGCGATCGTGATTCCGAAGGAAGGGTTGGTGCTTGCTACAAGACCGTAATACCCACCTGAGGTTGATCGGAGAAGACAAAGGGGTTCACGACGGCGCCACAAAAGCCCAACGTCCAAACACATCAGTTGCTTACGACCATGGATGATCAGGTGAAGCAAATGGATGGGAAGTTATCGGAGATCCTAGCGCGTTTCGATCAGCAAGCAACGCTGATTGAAAAACTTGGGCAAGACATGAAGCAATTGGGACATCAGGTGGAGATAACTCAGGAGGCGATGGACGATGTCAAGAGGAAACAGTCTGAGTGGAATCGGACGCCATATCCACCACCTCCGCCCCCTCAGCCGCTTCCTAGATCATCGGTAGCAGACCTGATGCCCACAGTGACTACTACAGGAGTGTTAGCGAATCCTCGCCCACCACTGCTCGCCCAACCTCCAGCGACCAAACCCCACATATCACATGATGCCTGCTCCAACTACCGGCATAGAAGAAGAGCGATTTGTCAAGCCACCCAGACACAATTTTCTGAAGTTTCAGGGAGAGCATCCCATGCTATGGCTGGATCGTTACCACACCTATTTCGAGATGTACCGAGTGCCCGTGATACAATGGGTCTCTATTGCAACACTATACATGGAAGGACACGCTGCCCTTTGGCTTCAAGCATTCAAGAGACAACATGTTCTGTTCGGGTGGGATATGTTTTGTCAAGTAGTAGAAGGGGAATTTGGACTGGATGAGTATGAAGCACAGATGAATAGATTGTTGCTGCTCAAACAGACGGGAACAATAGCTGAATATCGTATGACTTTCGAAGCATGCATGTACCATTTGTTGGCATTGGATACGAACCTGAACACCAAATTTTTTGTCACTCAGTTCATGATTGGGTTGCAGGATGAAATCCGGGCCGCCGTGCGTCTGCAAGCTCCCACAAGCGTGACGAGAGCCACAGTACTGGCACGAATTCAAGAGGAAGAACTGGAGGTTTCTCGACCAAGATCCCGAGCTAACTCTACGACAAGGCAGTATCATCCACCGACCGTGGTGTCTTCAGTCCCACCAAATCAAGCTGGACGTGTGGAGGGTTCAAAACGTCCGTTAGGGGAGGAATTATGGCGTGAACGCCAATTGAGGGACTACAGGTGTTCCAATGGGTTGTGCTTCAAGTGTGGTGACAAGTACAGTAAAGAACACACTTTTAAGAAACCTGCTCAATTATTGACAATTGAAATGGGGGAGTTTGGTGAGATTCTTTCAGATGACACTCTTCGCATTCTGGATGGAGCTGAAGTAACCACCCAACCAGAAGTTCAGCAGGAGTGTTTCAGTATTTCAGTTCATGCAGTATCAGGAACTGATGAAGCCAAGACAGTGATACTCCGGGCATTAATGGGGAATCAGGTAATGCTCCTCTTGGTTGATTCGGGTAGTACTCATAGTTTTGTCAATCAGCATTTTGTCGATCGTGCTCACTGTCGAACCGAACCTATTTCTGTTGTATCTGTCCGAGTAGCAAATGGGGAAATGATGAATTGTTCACGTCAAGTGCCCAACTTGAATTGGTGGATACAAGGAGTGACTTTTCGCACCGATATGCGCATCTTAGAATTGGGTGCCTATGACGCTATACTCGGAATGGATTGGTTGGAGAAATTTAGTCCCATGGATTGTCACTGGACTAACAAAACAATTGCTTTTGACTATGAAGGCCATCGCGTCTGTTTACAAGGAATCCGATCTCATTACAAGCATGAATTGTCTGAAATATCAGTAGAACAATTACACAAATGGTACAAGGGCAATGATGTGTGGGCGTTTGCTATTCTGGAAACTCAGTCGGGCAAGACACACGACGACAATTCAGAGAAAATGCTTGTAGCAGTTCAGCGTTTGCTCGACAGATACTGTGATGTCTTTGATGAGCCCAAGACACTGCCGCCACATCGCTGGTACGATCATGCTATCACGTTGCACTCTGGTGCAAATCCCATCAATTCCCGACCATATCGATACTCACCACTTCAAAAGGACGAAATTGAGCGCCAAGTAACCGAGATGCTTGAAGCTGGTCTCATACAACCAAGCATGAGTCCGTATGCCTCTCCGGTATTGTTAGTCAAGAAAAAGGACAGTGGCTGGCGATTTTGTATTCATTATCGTCGTCTGAATACTCTTACAGTGAAGAACAAGTTTCCCCTTCCTGTGATTGACGAGCTTCTCGATGAACTTGCTGGCACAAAGTTCTTTTCCAAGTTGGATTTGCGTGCCGGTTATCACCAGATTTGCATGCGTCCTGATGATGAGGAAAAGACAGCGTTCAAAACTCACCATGGGCATTTCCAATTCAAAGTAATGCCATTTGGTCTCTCCAATGCTCCGGCAACTTTTCAATGCTTGATGAATTCGGTATTTGCACCATATATCCGTAAGTTTGTGATTGTCTTTTTGGATGACATTTTGGTTTATAGCTGTGATTGCCAAGAGCACCAAAGACATTTGCAATTGGTTCTTGACACACTCCGCAACAACACTTTATATGCCAAGCAGTCCAAATGCTCATTTGCCCGACAACGCATTGATTATTTGGGGCACATCATTTCACAAGAAGGAGTTGCCACTGATCCAGACAAGATAGCCGTGATGAAACATTGGCCGCGACCAACCACGGTCACTGAGCTCCGAGGATTCTTGGGTCTCACGGGTTACTATCGCAAGTTTGTGCGCAATTATGGTGTGATTGCCAAGCCACTCACCAATCTATTGAAGAAGACCGGATTTGAGTGGACATCTATCGCCTCTCAAGCTTTTGAACAACTGAAACAAGCAATGGTCAGTACTCCAGTCTTAGCTTTGTCGGATTTTCATTTACCGTTCGTGGTTGAAACGGATGCATGTGACACCGGGGTAAGCGCAGTCCTTATGCAACAAGGGCATCCAATTGCATATATGAGCAAGGCCTTAGGGGTGCACAATCAAAGGTTGTCGATTTATGAGAAGGAATTTTTAGCCGTAATGATGGCCATTGATAGGTGGTGACCTTATTTGCAGAGGGGACCTTTTCTCATCTTAACAGATCATAAAAGTTTGTGTCACTTGGACGATCAACAATTAACGTCCGACCTACAACGCAAAGCCATATCCAAACTGATCGGCCTTCAGTTTAAATTCCAGTATAAACGAGGTATTGAAAATGGGGCTGCGGATGCGTTGTCTCACGTCAGCCATTTATTAGCTCTTCAAGCACTGTCTGTCTGTCAACCTATCTGGGTACAAGAAGTCTTAAATTCTTATGAAATGGACTTAGCAGCCCAAGCATTGCTAACTCGTTTGTCTGTAAGTAGTTCGGATGACAAAGGTTTTTCCTTGGAACAAGGATTGATTCGGTACAAAAATAGAGTATGGATTGGTTCTAATACCGCTTTGCAAACCAAACTTATCAGTGCTTTGCATGATAGCGCAGTGGGAGGACATTTGGGCATTCAGGCTACCTATAATCGCATGAAGAAATTGTTTTATTGGTCAGGAATCAAACTAGCAGTGGAGAATTTCATCAAGCAATGTTCTATTTGTCAGCAGGCGAAACACAGCAATCAGAAACCGACTGGTTTTTTACAGTCGTTACCTATTCCTGCAGGTTCCTAGCAAGACCTTATAATGGATTTCATAGAGGGCCTTCCCAAATCCGATGGTTATGACGTGATCATGGTCATTGTTGATCATCTCACTAAATATAGCCATTTTATACCTCTCAAACATCCTTTTACTACAATACAAGTGGCCCGAGCATTTCTTGACCAAGTGGTCAGATTGCATGGAGTTCCTTGTTTGATTGTGTCTGACCGTGATAAAATCTTCACCAGTACATTTTGGAAGGAGCTATTTGCAGCTGTTGGCACTCGATTGAGTTACAGCACGGTGTACCACCCGTAGACGGATGGTCAAAGTGAGCGCGTCAACCAGTGTTTGGAGATGTATCTCCGTTGTGCCGTGCATGATTGTCCTCGTCAGTGGAAGAAATGGATTGCTATGGCCGAATTCTGGTACAATTCTTCATGTCATTCGGTACTAGGATGTTCTCCATTCAAAGCTCTCTATGGGGTGAAACCCAATTTCGGTGCTCTACCAATATTGTCTCTTCTGTTAGTGCGGATGTGAATGACCTGCTTCAGGACAGACAGACTTATACTGATATGCTACGCCAACAATTGACAAAATCCCAACATCGCATGAAAACTCAAGCTGACAAGCATCGCTCCGAACGACAATTTCAAGTTGGTGATCAGGTGCTGCTCAAGTTACAGCCTTATGCTCAACATTCAGTGGTTAATCGCCCATATCCTAAATTGGCTTTTAAGTATTTTGGTCCATTTTTGGTGCTTGCACGGATTGGGGCAGTCACATACAAGTTAGACTTACCCTCTGATTCCCTGGTTCATCCGGTCTTTCATGTTTCCCAATTGAAACCTTTTACTCCGAGTTATGCGCCAGTGTTTTCAACACTGCCGAAACCAATTGATCTAACTGATGGAGTTCCCTAGCCGGAGGCCATACTGGATCGTCACCTAGTCAAAAAAGGTAATTCGGCGATGCCACAAATCCTGGTCAAGTGGTTGACCATTCCAGCCGACTCTGCTACTTTGGAGGACTATTATGTTTTGAAGCAATGCTTTCCATTGGCAAACATATGGCAACCAGTGTCGTCTTCAGCGGCGGGAGGTGTCGCGCCTCCACCAATTGCGTAGAAGGTGTAGGCAGCCATGGCAAGAAGGCATGTCAAGCATGACCAAAGTGCGGGCATGTGGCCCAGCTGTAAGCGTGCATGTTCGGGTTGTTAGGATTCTGTTAAGAGTGGTTGAAATCGGGTCCACAACCGAGACTGTAATTTGGGGTTAAAAGAGAGATGTAGCAATACCGACAAAAAACATTGAGAAATGATATGAACTCAGTTTTCCTCATCCCCCTTCTTCGTTTTCTCATCTCCTGCTTTATCGATTTACCCAAAACTGCTACTCCAACCTATCGACGTTTGTGATCTCTGATCCTCACTTGATCGGGACATCACAAGCAAGCACGGCTATCATTTTTCATCAGGGCTTGTTTGATAGGGAGGGATTATAACCAATCCTTTTGAATTGGAAGGGATTTTAATTCAAATTCTGAGTCAATCCGAAGGAATTGAGTCGGATCACAATATATCCAAACAAACCCTTAAGGTAAACTTGATAGCCGGATAAGTCTTCAACCAAACACCTAGACTAGACTGGCAAAGTACTATAAAGATATCATTAGACTTTCCATGTCACTTTTTATTTCGAGGACTTTTCCTTCGTTTCAACTCAATAAAAATTTAGTCCCTCTAGATCCTCTATGCATTCTACAACAGTCCAGGCTAGTGTACACAGTTATAACAAAAATGAATTAACAACCATAAACATGTATTTTGTTTAGTTATTGAAAGTACGGCCTTATGGCCAAGTTTACATCAACAGCCCATAGGCCAAACATAAATATAATGCAGCGGAAAACTTGAAGTAGTAGTAGTGGGCCCAACAAATTTGCCATATGCAATCAATTGGGGCAACTCGTCATCAGCAAAGCTTTCATTCTCTGAATAACATTGTATGGAGCAAAAGTGAGTAACGGAGTACTTAACAAGTTACACAGAAAATACAGTATTAATGCAACGACAATATCAACGGTAGGTTTATTAGGGTTATTTGAGTGTAAAGAAGTAATCGATATTTAAATACAATAAATAGATGTAAAAGAATAATTTAATGCAATTAAGTAAAAACAAAATTTTAAACATTTGATGACAGAGTTAGTGCAGATAACCTCCTACCTAAGAAGGGTTATCCACTCGAAATTTCTCACGTCGAAATCCATTCATGCCACAAGTCAATTTTGTAAACCATTTTTTTTTTTGAAAATCAAGGCTAATCCATGAAAGACCTTGCTCAGCATGCTCATGACCGAGGGTTCGACTATTCGAATAGTTTTACACTATGTAGAGGTTGTACAATTTTACCCACAAGATATGATCATCTTGTAATGTTCAGCTGACACACTTGCGTAAGTGTGCGACTAAGATGATCATAACAAGATCTTTACAATATGCCATCCCTGCGCAATTCTACCCACTAAGGTTTCACCTCCTTGGGGAATCTACCCAGTCTGAATCCCTCTCTTGCGCCGTAGGGATAATTGTCCTCATGACACCCATATTCCACTAAATGGCACAACCGACACTAGGATGTTGTAACTTAGTTGGCCAGGTCTATCACATACTAGACTTGTACTAATACGTAAAGGCTTTGCGACCAGTAACTCACGCAGCGGTCCTTAATTGACTTATACGAGACTTACAATAAAGCAAGATCTCGTGCAATCCCTACACCCACCTAACAAACACTAGCTCAAGTCTAAACCATTTTCATTTTATTTTGCAAATTATATTATAACCTTCCTTGGCAATAACCTTGACAAGGATAAATTAATTTTAATACAAAAGGATTTTCATTAGTTAAATTTCCCATCCAACCTAAGTTTAGGTCTAAGCATGGCTAAGCAAATTGCTACAAAACTTACTAGTCAATACTATACTAATGTACCAACTAGTAATTTTCATCTAGGGTGACAAGGATGTAAGGATTTCAATGTCAAAGGTGCATATAACAATTAGGAATTAACTAACATGTAACATCCCAAGGTTATGTTACCAAAATAAAGATAATAAAGTTATTACTTTGTTGGAATTTCTACAATTTAAAAGAGTTTAATTGCTTTTCTTGAATTTATTAAATTTTAAAAGTCAAGAATAAAAATTTATTGAAGTTTCTTGGATTTTATTGGATCTAAAGTTGAAAAGGAAAAATTTTAAGTAATTTCTGGAATTTTTTTGGATATTTTTTTAAAAGCCTTTCCTTAAGTATTTCCAAGTTAAAATAAATTATCTACAAAATTAATTACTAATTATGAGTTGGAATTATTTTATTTAGATTCTATGTGCTAGGAAATAATTTCTAGAATTTTCTAGAATTTTTCGGAGTGCATTTGCTATTTTCTAAAACAATTTTGAATTAACTAGATTATTTTAATTGCTAAAACACTAGAAAATCCAAAACTCAGCTTTGGGCCAAAACCTCCTCAGCCCAGCCCTTTCACGTATGCACACATGTCCCGCTTGGCTCGCTCCACTCACGCGCTTCCTCTCTCACCTTCACTGACACGCGGGGCCCGCGTGCCAGCCTCACCCACCCGCAGTACGGGGGATGCCCGATCTTCACGACGTAGGATCAATGATAACTTGATCCGCAACCCGACGAACCGATGGCGCCAACCATCGCGGAAACAAAGAACTGCGACAAAAGAATTCGCCTAACCACACGCTCGTGATCCCGCCTACCGACCACACAGAGTAGACATGTCGCTGCTCCTGCAAAATACAAGGATTCACAAGAACGACGGAACGGCACAACAGATTGGAACTCCTATTCTAGTGGGGCAATATTGCTCAAACCCTAGAATCAAGAATATATTGATATCTCAAAAAATGCCGCCCCTTTCTCGCGCAGCCTTCAGATTTAAAGCCCAACCGTACGCCTAACATAGTCCGAGACAAACATGGTTCACTCAAAACTAAAATGTACGCGGACTCGAAGTCCTAATTGACTACATGGCTCGGCCCAAAAGTGATGTAGCCTTGCTTTAGTTACATGCTCCGGTCCATAGAATACTTTATTGGTTACTTGCATGCAGACATGCAGTAAATAGAATACTTTATTTGTTCTTTGCATGCAGTGAATAGTCCTTGCATGTGGCATGCGGCTTCAGTTCACCAAGTGCTTGGCCAAGATGCTTCTGCATACCGCAGTGGCTTATCATTTTCCATTTGAATGCATGCTTCGGTTACATTAGCAGCGGCATCTTCTGTCCTTCGTCTTGATATGGCCTCCCATGTTTCCATACGTATAAAACTACACACACATAATATGAGACTATTAGGCAGTAATATATATTCATTAGAATCAAGATTACAATTAATTAGGAGCGAGTTCACCTGCTGATTAATTAATTTAGCCCTTGCTCGTGTAATCGGTCCAATTAAGATGTCCTCATCATCCTCCCCTCTGAAAAGGAGTCGCCCTCGACTCGATTCTTCCGGTCCAAAGAATGGTGACAAATCAGAACATTGAATGTAGAACTCACAACAGAATCATCACCCTAAGCTCAATCTTATATGCATTGTTATTGATCTTCTCAAGTACTCAATGGCCCATCTCCCGAGGCAACAACTTGACTTACGCTTGTCCGAAGCGTTCTTTGCGAGATGCACCCAAACCAAGTCACTGTGTTCAAATAGCATCTTCTTTCTTGACTTGTTCGCCTTCTCATAGATAGTAGCGTCTTCTTTTCAATTTCTCGCTTTAGTCTTGACATGAATTTGCTTCACATATTCAAGACGCTTGACGCTCCATATTAGTATGTTCGTGTACCTAAGTGGCAGCAAATCAAGTGGCGAATTGGTTTAAAACCATAAACCACCTCGAACGCACAATTGAGTAGTCGAATGCACCACCCTATTGTACGCAAACTCCACGCAGGCAAACAATCTTCCCACTCTTTTAGATTCTTCTTGATCATCGTTCGTAGTAGCATTGAAAGTGTTCTATTCACCACCTCCGCTTGTCCATCCGCTTGTGGGTGACAAGTTGTAGAGAATAACAACTTTGTCCCAAGCTTGCCCCACCAAGTCTTCCAAAAGTAGCTCATAAACTTGACGTCACGATCCAAACAATCGTCTTTGGCATGCCATGCAATCTTACAATTTCCTGAAAACAAGTCGCCTACATGCGATGCATCGTCGCTTTTGTATGGGAATAAATGTGCCATTTTAGAGAACCTATCCACAACTACAAAAACTGAATCCCTCCCCTCTTAGTCCTAGGCAATCCTAAAACAAAATCCATACTAATATCCTCCCAAGGTACACTAGGAACAGGAAGTGGGGTATATAAACCATGTGGATTAAGTTTAGATTTCGCTTTGTGGCATGTTACACATCGTTGTACAAACCTTTCAACATCACGCCTCATTTTAGGCCAATAAAAGTGATCGCTCAGCATCATGAAGGTCTTTTCTCTCCCAAAGTGTCCCATCAATTCACCTGCATGAGACTCCTGCAGTAAAAGCAAACGTACAGAAGAATCTGGAACACATAATTTGTTAGCACGAAATAAGAACCCATCATGAATATGAAACTTGTCCCATCCTTTTCCATCTTTGCATTTAGAATATGGTTCTGAAAATTCATGGTTAGAAGCATATAAATCTTTCAAACTCTCTAATCCGGGTACCTTTACTTCCAATTGAGTTAAAAGCACATGTTTTCTAGATAAAGCGTCAGCTACCACATTCTCTTTTCCTTTTTTGTACTTAACAACATATGGGAAAGTTTCAATGAATTCTACCCACTTAGCATGTCTACGGTTTAGTTTAGCTTGGCTTTTGAAATATTTCAAAGCTTCGTGATCAGAATGGATAACAAATTCTCTAGGCCAAAAATAATGTTGCCAACTTTCGAGCACACGTACTAAATCATACAATTCTTTATCATACACAGGATAATTCAATTGAGCACCTCCTAGTTTCTCACTAAAATATGCTACGGGTTTCCCTTCTTGCATCAAAACACCACCAATACCTATTCCACTAGCATCACACTCAATTTCAAAAGTCTTAGTGAAATTAGGCAAAACAAGCAATGGTGCTTCAATTAAACATTTCTTTAGCTCTTGAAAGGCTTTTTCTTGTGGTGCACCCCATTCAAACACAACACCTTTTTTAGTTAACTCATTTAATGGGGGCAGCAATGGAACTGAAATCTTTAACAAAATGGCGATAAAAACTAGCAAGACCATGAAAGCTTCTGATTTGACTAACATTCACAGGGGTAGGCCAATTCTTAATTGCTTCAATTTTAGATTCATCTACCTCAATACCTTGTCCAAAAACAACATAGCCTAAGAACACAACTTTATTAGTACAAAAAGTGCATTTATCAAGATTAGCATACAGTTTCTCATTCCTAAGCACTTCTAGCACTTGTCTAGTATGATCAATGTGCTCATCCATCGTTTTGCTATAGATCAAAATGTCATCAAAGTATACCACAACAAATTTACCAATGAATGTTCTTAAAACATGATTCATCAATCGCATGAATGTACTAGGTGCATTAGATAAACCAAAAGGCATAACTAACCGCTCATACAATCCAAATTTAGTCTTAAAAGCAGTCTTCCATTCATCACCAAGTTTCATCCTAATTTGATGGTATCCACTCCTCAAATCAATTTTAGAGAATATAACAGCACCACTAAGTTCATCTAGCATATCATCTAACCTAGGAATAGGATGACGATATCTAACAGTGATATTGTTAATAGCATGACAATCAACACACATTCTCCATATACCATCTTTCTTAGGAACAAGAATTACAGGAACAGCACAAGGACTAAGACTTTCGCGTACATACCCTTTCTCAAGTAGCCCTTGCACTTGGCGCTGAATTTCTTTGGTCTCCTCTGGATTGGTACGATATGGTGGACGGTTTGGAAGTGATGCGCCGGGAACTAGATCAATTTGATGCTCTATTCCGCGCAATGGGGAAAGTCCCGCTGGTATCTCCTCCGGAAACACATCCTCAAATACCTGCAAAAGAGAGGAAACACCACTAGGAAGAGAGGTTAAGTCGTTAGTTGAAAGTAAAACAGTTGCATCTTTGTACACAAGCACAAAGTGCATCTTTGATGGGTTATTACTCACATCTCTCAAATCTGATTTTGTGGCTAACATAACCAACCCTCTCTCACTCTTACTTTTTCCTTTCATATTTGGCTTGTGGCTCTCACTCACCGATGTGTGGAAATCACTCTTTTCTTTATTTTTACTCTCATTTTCAGCAAGCTTCTTTTGCTGAAATTCAGCATGTATTTGATTAGGAGTCATTGGATTAAGCTCCTTTGTCTTCCCCTTCCACTTAAAAGCATATCTATTGGAACGGCCATCATGTTGCACACTTCTATCATATTGCCATGGCCTTCCCAACAGCAGATGACACACCGTCATAGGCACCACATCGCACTCAACGGTGTCCTCATAATCACCAATCTTAAAAGTAACATGCACCACGAACTGAACCTTCACATCCCCACATTCGCTAAACCATTGCACATGATATGGACGTGGATGTTTCAGCTTCTTTAAACCAAGCTTCTCACATAATTCAACGCTAGCCAAATTACGACAACTACCTCCATCAATAATAAGTTTGATTACCTTATTGTTTACCTTGGCTTGTGTTTGAAACAAGTTGAATCGCTGCGGATGGGCATCTCCTTCTTGTGCAAGCATGCTTAAATTTTTAGTGACTACTAGGGCCTCTCCTGTTTCATAACTCAACACATCAATCTCATCATCGTCATCTGATGCATTTTCATATCTCTCCTTTTCATGACTGAGCTCAACCTCATCTTCGCTTGCAGATTCAAACTCTCCATCTTCTGTCACAAGCATGACTCGGTTGTTGGGACACTCCCTAGCTATGTGCCCACGCCCCAAACACTTGAAGCATTGAATTTCTCTACTCTTTGCTGTAGCATTAATTGAAGATGTAGGGGATGGAGCCACCTTCTTCTCACTTGATGTAGGTGCTGATTTTGCAATCGAGGAAGAACGAGCATTAGTATTTGAACTAGTACCAGCTGAAGATGTACCTCGTCCCAAACTGAAGCGTGCTTTGGTGGCATTAGGTGAGGATGATGGAGCTTTCAAGTTGAAAGATGCTGTCCTTGGTGCCGGTTTCATATCTTCTAGCAACTGCTTCTCCGCCTTTGTAGCTTGATGCACCAAATCAACAACAGTATTATAGGGCTGATATTGCACTATGCGTTTAATGTTTTTATTTAGGCCAAACAGAAAACGCGCAAGTGTTTGCTCTTCATCTTCATGCACATGTGCTCTAATCATAGCTTGCTCCATCTCCTTATAGTATTCCTCCACCGAACGACCTCCCTGCCTCAAATTCTGCAATTTATCAAAAAGATCACGTTTATAAGTGGTAGGAACAAAACGTGCTCTTAGCTCTTGCTTCATTTCAGCCCATGATGCAATTGGAGGTTCCCCATTGTCTTCTCTTTGGTTCAACACTTGCTCCCACCAAATCAACGCATACCCATCAAACTCAAGTGACGCTATGTGTAGCTTCTTCTCTTCCGAATAATTGTGCATCCGGAATATCTTCTCTACCTTGAGCTCCCATGTGAGATATGCATCTGGATCGGAAGCGCCTTCAAATTTGGGAATATTGAACTTGAGTTTCCCAAATTTTTCCTCCACGTGCTGCTCATCATGACGACGACCATGACGTTGATAATTATCATTGCGGTGTAACCAAACGTCGTCGCCGAAGTCCTCAATGTGGGCAGCACCGCCGCGTCCACGGCCACGCCCACGCCCACGGCCTCTCCCTTGGCCATGGTCATCGCCCAAAACACCTCCCCCACGCCCGGGAAGGGGTGGACGAACCGCGTTGGCAGCGACTCGACCCGCTTGCGCTTCTCTAGCGAATCTTGCAGCCCTCTCCTCATCAGTCTCATCAAGCTCAATGCCTTCTTCGGGGACACCAACCGACCCCGCTCTTTGCGGCTTCTCTAGTATCTCTCTCTCAAGACGCTCATATTGTCATTCAACTGAGTGTTGAAATCATTCGTGAGCTTCTCAAGGTCAGTTTGTGTAACATATGCTGGTTCTCCTTCTTTCCCTGACATGGTTAGTGCAAACAAAGAAAAACTATATATGTGGATGTGGAAGTTTTTATTTGTGGGAATCACTCAACCTCACCTTCTCTTACCGACCGAAGTTCTTATGCGTCCTTGATGGAATTGAAGAGCTGCACGCACTTTGGTGACGGTAGACAACACAAGGTGATAGATTAAGCGAATTCAATTGCACAAGCACTGTTAGACAATGACTTATTTGTGGAGCTTGGAGGGAAAAGTGTTTACCTATGCAATCTGAAATTTCTAGATATTGTAAAGCTAGGTAACAATCCAAACTAGAAATTCAATGCCTAGTTGCTGATCTTATAATATAAGCGAAGAACGAAGCAACTCACACGCAAAGATGATGGAACTTAGTGCAATCAAAGGAATGAGCTAATATATGAAAATATAAGTGATGAACAACTAGCTCGTATTGCACAAGTTATGGAGAGACGCTAGCTAATTGCTCAATGAGATAAAATAGGGCACAAGATTGCTCAAAACAACTAAATAGCACAATCTGAAATTTTGACAATGATAGGGTGTGCTCACAATAGGTGATCGGCCAAGTATTTTTTTTTCTCTTCTTTTTTTTGTTTTTTTTTTCTGTCTTCTCTTTTTTTTTGTTTTTTTTACCTGACCAATCAAATTGTCACAAGAGTCGCACTTAAAACCCCACTTTCGGCAATGAAAGAAAACAACTCAGATGTGTGTAAAGTGTAAATGAGCAGCCCTAGAGCAAAACAAATAGCTAGTCTTAAATAGGAGCAAAGTATTCGCAAAGGATTGAATTGGCTCACAAAAGATATACGCGTTTTTTAAGATCGCATCGTAGCTACCGTTATCAGAGCAGCAGATCGGAATCATGCGCTGGCTTCTCGCGTTACCGCAACGCATGCGCAGCGCTTCTTTTTCAGCACGCAAATGAGCGGATCGCAGTTACCAAGATGGTACGGGGATGCCCGATCTTCACAACGTAGGATCAATGATAACTTGATCCGCAACCGACGTAACCGATGGCGCCAACCATCGCCAAACAAAGAACTCGCGACAAAAGAATTCGCCAACCACACGCCGTGATCCCGCCTACCGACCACACAGAGTAGACGTGTCGCTGCTCCTGCAAAATACAAGGATTCACAAGAACGACGGAACGACACAACAGATTGGAACTCCCTATTCTAGTGGGGGCAATATTGCTCAAACCCTAGAATCAAGAATATATTGATATCTGAAAAAAATGCCGTCCCCTTTCTGACGGCGCAGCTTCGGTATTTAAAGCCTGCGAACCGTGCGCCTAACACAGTCCGAGACAAACATGGTTCAGTCAAAACTAAAATGTACACAGACTCGAAGTCCTAATTGACTACATGGCTCGGCCCAAAAGTGATGTAGCCTTGCTTTAGTTACATGCTCCGGTCCATAGAATACTTTATTGGTTACTTGCATGCAGACATGCAGTAAATAGAATACTTTATTGGTTCTTTGCATGCAGTGAATAGTCCTTGCATGTGGCATGCGGCTTCAGTTCACCAAGTGCTTGGCCAGTATGCTTCGGTTACAGTCCGCAGTGGCTTATCATTTTCCATTTGAATGCATGCTTCGGTTACATTAGCAGCGGCATCTTCTGTCCTTCGTCTTGATATGGCCTCCCATGTTTCCATACGTATAAAACTACACACACATAATATGAGACTATTAGGCAGTAATATATATTCATTAGAATCAAGATTACAATTAATTAGGAGCGAGTTCACCTGCTGATTAATTAATTTAGCCCTTGCTCGTGTAATCGGTCCAATTAAGATGTCCTCATCACGCACCCGTGTGTTCCTTTTTCGATCATTCCCAGCCATTGGATCTAAAATGAACGGCCGATCGCAATCGCCTGTTTGGAGGTCCGAACTTCCCATCATTGGTGACCGTCTGATTTCAATTAAATGGCCCGATTTTGATGACGCCTCCGGGCGGTCCAAGAGTCCAAATCAGAAAGGATCGTTCGATCTAAATCGAACGGCCCAAATCCTCCCAGCTCTTCGCACACGCGCCCTCGCACCCACTGACGCGTGGGGCCCATGCCTTCATCTCCAAGCCACCTTCTTCCTCACGCAGCCTCGCCAGCGTCCGCCATGGATGGAGCTTGAGCTTCGTCCGACAAAGGCGTGAACGACCTAGATTTTTAGCGCTGACCCTTCCATCTAGAAGCTCTAACCGCCCCGCTCCATCCTCGTCCTTATCCCTTCTTCTCGCGCACGTTTGTCACCAACCGCCACTGAAGACTCGCTCCACGATCTCGCTCCTCGGCTACCCCTCGGCCCCTATAAATAGACCCCTAGAGTCGCCTTCTACCCCGCACCAAAACCCCTCAAGCCACTGCTCCTCTAAAGCTCTAGTGCCGCCACGATTTGAGTTTTAGGGTTCGGTCACCGAAACCCTAAATTTCAAATTACTCCGCCGCTGTCGATGCCTTACCTCCGTGGACTGCACCACCATCATCTCCGTTGTCAAAGCTTCCACGAGCACCTCTTCGCTTCGTCAGGACGCCGTTGGATCTCATCACCGACAACGCCGACCTTCGTTCTCCGCTCCGGCCCCAATTCCGGCGAACCCCGTCGACCTCTCGTGTCAATAACGGTAACATTATGTGCGCAATAGCTTTGTCTTTCCGTTGCGAACACTCACTACCGCCGGTGAGCCCCCGCTCGCTGTTGTCGGCCGCACCCGAAAACCTCGCCGCCGCTCAAAGCTCACTGTCGGCCATCCCAGTTAACCTTGACCACCCGGAGGTATACCGGCAGGCTCGCAATAGCCGTAGCTACACACCCATACCACCCATTGCCGGAGTAGTGCTGCTGATCACTGTTGCCATCGGGTCCCGAGCCACCTCGCCGTCGTTGTCGACGTGGCTGTCGACGTGGTTGTCCGTGTGGGTGCCACGTCATCTGATTTGCTGAGGTGTCACCCCACGTGGCGATCCAGTCAGCTCGTACGTGGCAACCTCCCAAAAACCCGATCTAAACCGGTTTGGTGTACTTAGTTCACCGTGAACCATCTCACTGATTTGTGGGGCCCACATGTTAATGCCTGTTTTCTTTTCTTTGGATTTCTTTAATTCGAAAATTCCAGGGTTGACGCTATGCTTGCATCATAAACCCCTTTTCCTTTAGGAAAATAAATCCAGAAATCCAATAATTCCTTTTTAGGGTTATTTCATGGATTTCAAACTTCCACAGCCTATATCTTTTGCATCCGAACTCCGTTTTAGTCGATTCAAATTTCTAAATTTGTCTAAATTCAAGATCTAGCTATCTAAACTAAAATTATTTAATTTGGAGTTCATTTGAATGTTATTTGGATTTTATTTGAATTTGGTTTATTTTCGCGTATAGATTTCGACGACTTCTGAGAGTCAGATTTCGACGCCGTTTGAGAGCAACCAATCAAGCAAGGCAAGTTACATCTTTGACCATGTTGATCCCAATATTTAAAATTATTTAAATTCTGTTTTAAATTATTATTGCATGCATATTTCTATTCAATGTAATTTAAATACCTGTTTTTAAATTATAGTTATTCCTAGAATCCTTTGTACTGCCAATATTGACATTGATTCACACATGCCTTGACACCTTAGATGAAAATATAGTTTATGCAATAGTATGAACTAGAACATTTTGGGAAAATATATGCTTAGTCATGCTTAGCCCAAAAATATTTGATTTGGGGAATTTCAGCCAAAAGTCAAATGTTGTTTAAATTATACCCTTGGTATTGGTGTGTCATGGGAGTTTTATAAATGACTTTAAAAAATGAAATAAATCAAAATGGTTTGGACTTGGGTGAAATGGATGGTTGGTGGGTGCAGGTTTATGCACGGGCTCAATCCGGGTAGGGTTGAGGCCCAAGGGTTATTTTGAAAGTCAACCAAGTCAGTTAAGGACCGGTCTTCGAGCCACATCTTCCTAAGCCACATCGTACTACCACATGTCCTGAGTGGGAAGGACTTGGCTGATTAATTTGTAAAGTTCCATCATGGTCGTTCCTGTTGATGCGGTGGGTAGTCTTTCATGACCTTGTTAGTCCCACTTGGCGCAAGAGGGGGCCTGAACCCTACGAACGGGTAGTCCAAAGGGGGCGAAACCTTAGCGAGGGAGGACTGTGGTGGAATGACGTATTATAAAGGCCTTGTGATAACCTTTTAGTCGCACACCTTCGAAAGTGTGTGGCGGACAGTATAAATTGATTATCTCATGTGGGTAAAGTTGTACAACCTCTGCAGAGTGTCTATCTATTCGAATAGCCATGTCCACGGTCATGGACATGCTAGCAAATCCACTCAAAGATAGACTTTGGTTTTGTTTTCAAAATGTTTTTGTAAAACAGTTTTGACATGGATGGGTGTCCATGAAAAAAGAGGTTATGGGTTGAAGCCCGGGTTGGCGCCCATGTTTATGTTGGTGTGAGGTTGGTACCTACACTATCTTTATTAGTTCAAAATCAATTTTACATATTATAAAACTTGAGCTTTTGAACTTAGTATTGTATTTAATGTCAAATGTTATTTTTGCACAAATAACCTTATAAGCCTACCTTGATAATATCCATGCATGCATTATAACCTGTTACTTGTCGGGTGTGACTTGCGAGCACGATTGTAGTGCTCATACTTTCTTTACGCAAACAAATTTCAGAGGAGAAGGACTTCGCTATAGGCGTGGATCGTGACGACTAGGCCGCTACCCCAGTCGATTGCCTATGGCAGATCAGCTGAACTCCACTACGTCTTCTTCGTCTTCCGCTATGTTTCTTTATTGTTAGCTCGTAAGCCTTTCTTGTAATCAACTCTGTTTATTAATAAAGTTATGCGAATTATGGATGTTACCATATCTGTTTACTATGTGAACTAGCTACTGATCATGGGACTAGTTCAAAAATGCACAGAGGATTTGGGAGTGTTAATCCTGGGTCTGACATAACATTTAAATTGGATGTCAGTGTCTAATCGTGAAATAGCTAAATACAAACAAAATTCAAATAAACTCCAAAATTATAAAACTTGGTACTGGAGGGTACTTTAGGATTTTAACTGAATTTAGGAAAAAGAATAGGGTAAAACAGATTTACAACGAAGAAGAACATGTGATAAGGATCAATCCAATTAGCAGATTAGAAGGATTCCGATTGTTGGCCCAATATTTTACTGGTACACACGGATCAATAGCTTTCCTCCTTAGTTTCTCCTTGATTGATGAGCAGCAATTCACCACCAAGTAAAGCCCTAGATGGATTTCCCTCGGCAGCTTCTCTTCTTGTTCTCCTTGCTTCGATCAAACAAGTACAATGCTCCCTTGGCTTGCGCAAAGAATAGCACCAATAACTGGTCTCTAGATGCACTATACCGTAGGTAATAGAAGCAACTAGAGAGAAGAATTTGCAAACCGATCTATTGACTGAATTACAAATTGTAACAACAGCCCTTGGTTCAATCCAAGAACAAGGTTGTTCTGGACTTGCACCCAAGTAAACTCCAGATGAAGTCTTCCTCTCTTCAGTCAAACCTCCCTTTTTCAATCTGTCTCAAATCACAAGATCATCTCAAGAACACAAGAATTGGTGCCAAGTGGCTTTTCTGTTTTTCAATGAACTAAATCATCAAATCATAACTTTTCTTTTACATGGTGCAACCATGGGGCTTAAATAGCTTGCTACGCAAGCACAAAGGCTTTTGGTGAACAATACCATGTGTGAATAGTTCTGAAACCAACTCAACCTCATAAAACACACACAACTCAAACTCTCATATTTTCGGAATCCAAAACAACTAAAAACAACAAAGCTAATTTCGGATTTAATGACTCAACGCACACCACTAGGACTCTTTAATTTTGGAATTAAATCACAAAGAGATTTCAGATTGATTCTAATTGGAACTTCTAACATCCCGAAAAATTTCTCCAATTTTCCTTGAATTAATAAATAGTTTGGAATTTCTGAAATTAAAACAATTTAATATGATTAATGTCCACTTAAATGAAATAAAAAACTGTGTTAATTGGGTTCCTTGTGTTCTAAGGTTTTTTTCCTGAATTTTCTTGGATTTTTTGGAGTTAGTTTGCTATTTATTTGAGCTCATTTGAATTTCAAGCCTTTTCTTAATTCGAAAATCAAATTCTATTTCCATTTTGTTTGTAGGCCCAATTGGCTCGGCCCATTCCCTTCTCTGTTGGGCCGCCAGCCATCTCCTCACCTGGCCCAGCCCCGTCTCCCGGCCCCACCACCTACTCTGTTCCCCGCCAACTCGCTTGGTCGGTCTGGCCCAACTCCCCGCCGCGCCAGCCCATCCCACCTCCTCTTGCGACTGGCCCATCTTCCCAAAACCCTAGCGGGCCAGCGCCTCACACAAGCCTTACCGCACCACCTTAGACCCACCTTGCAATGACCACCGCCGCTGTCGCACAAGAAGCCACAGTGGATTCTACTATCGCCACCCTCGGCTTTCGCACCCTACACGCCTCCTAGGGCTATTTAAAGCCTCGAGGATCCTTGTGTTGCACGTCTCCCACTCCGCCACCCCTCTTTCCCTAGCCGCCACCGCCTCGATTCACCATCGTCAATGAGTCCCTGCCATCTCCTTCACTACTTTGTGTTCTACCAGGTGCTCCTCTTCCCTTCCCTTAAGCTTCGCCATAGCACCCTCGCCACCATAGCTGAGCCCACGCCACCGCCTTGTGCTCACCGCCGGCCAAGTCCATCAACCTCAGGACTCCACGCCCATGTCACCATGTTCGCCGTCGCCTCCTCTGCATGTTGCGCCGCTCCACGTGTGCCGTCGTGGCCACTATCTCCAGTGAACCATCAGAACTCTAGCGCAACTGCCCCACCGATGCCACATCATAGCCACCTTGTCACCACGTCACCACTCTGCTCGCCGCGTCAGCCACCTTGCCACATCACTGCTATGTCACCCGCCACCTCAGCACCCGTGCACATGTGGCATGCCACGTGTACACCTGTGTGGCATAACCCGAGACCCAAACCCGCGTGGACTTGGTCCACCGTGAACCATGTCTATGCCATGTGGAACCCTCATGTCAGCCACTATTTTGTGGGCCTAGCTCACCATAGACCCGTAATTCTTTCTTTGTGGACTTGGTCCATAGACCGTGGGCCCACTGGTCAGCCTCTAAAGCCTTTTCCCAAATTTTCTTTTATTCCAAAAATCTAGAAATTCGGAGGGTCCCACTTGTCATTCTCTCAGCATTTTCCAAAATTCCTGAAAAATAAAGATTATAGGAATATTCCCTCGGCCCCACCTGTCAGTGACTTATACCCTCTCTCCTTTTTCTTTTTCCTCATTTTTCTTCCCGATCGAACTTCTGAGAGCTCGTTCTTACTCATACGAACTCTGATTGAACCCAGTAAAGTTTCTAAATTGATCTAAAATCAAGCCCTACCTTCTAGTACCATTCAATTTCAATTTCAAGTTTATTTGATTTGTCACATTGAATTTTATTTATTTTTGCGCTTTCTCTCTCGTTAGACGTTGATGTTCTGGAATTGCTAGAAGGAGCTGAAGGTTAAGGATGTCGAAGATTGAAGATAAAGAACAACATCATTACTATAGCAAGGCAAGTTGTTCTTTGATCATGTTGCACCCAGTTTTACAAAGTTACTTTGATTCAAATTATTGCATGCTAATTAAATTACCAAATGTTTTACTATTTTGGGATTAGCTATGCAACCTATTTGATTATGCCTACCTTGTGAATTTTATTGCCATGATCAATTGTCACCTTAGGCTAGATACTTATTAGTTGGTAAATAATGTAGAACCATCATGGGATGGTTTAGACACGATTAGTATTCTTAGCCATGCAATGGACATTGATATCATTTTAATGGTAAATTCATACATGACTAAGTGATCATGAAATATCTTTGTGATAATTGGTATGAAATGTGTTGTTACTCAGTGGAAGCATGTGTTGCACTTTAAACAACTGGGTGGGAAAATGTTTATGTTGGGGCGAGTGGGAGAACTAAGTGAACTGATGGCTTCATGATTGGGATCTTCGTGAGTAGGCATAGTAAATTGGTAGTATCGTCTTGATCCAATTAAGGACTTAATTTTGTGCACCATTGAACTGAGCTATACAGTAGGACCACATGCCTGGAATGGGACAGACCTAGCTTAGTGTGAGACCCCGGTTTATTAAGCTTATAATACTTAGCCTTCCATTGGCCCTAGCATTACAAACAAAATACACCGTGTCTCGATGGACATGTGCTTCCCAGAACTTGCAGCACACATACATCAAACAAAAGCATGCATCATTTCCATACATCATAAGGTAACAAGTCTACCAGAAGACATACATAATATAAGTTATTACAGAACAGCCAACCGGTCAAATGACAAGTATAGAGTAACAGCGGAAGCAAAAGTTGCCATAAGATGGCTTAAACCAAAAGACGACCGGTTAGCCACATAACACCAGAGGGCAACCGACCGGGCCGCCAAGCTAATCGCCCCACACACTGCCACAACACAACTCACAAAAGTGAGGCCCATCGGGCTCACCTTCTTCCTCTGCACACAATAAGCAATGCAGGTGAGTACAAAAATGTACTCGCAAGACTTACGAGTAACAAGCCTATACATAGCTACATGAAAGCTGTATCAAAGGGAGGTTGGTTATATGGTTATTTGGACGCACAAAGCAAGTTTCATTTGCAATAATGTAATAGATTGAAAGCAATTTGACAATTCAGTTTTTTAAGCATTGAAATAGCAGCGAGTAACAATAATTATCAAGTAACCACCTAGAAGTGACTAACCCAATAGCCACCACAAATAGCATGAATCCCTGATTCATACCACCCATCAAGTTTTAATTTAAAATGTTGTAGTCTAACTCTTGAAAAGCTTACCCAAGCGTGTCCATAACCTAAGACGAGGCTATTCGAATAGTTTTAAACCCTGCAGGGGTGTACTAATATACCCACACTTCAGACCGCCTTTAAGCCACATGATTTAGCACACTTCCGAAGGTATGCCGGTACGGCTAAGTCCTACGAGACATTTCCAATATTGTGAATCAACTACGAGCCGCTCGTATGGATAGAAACCCATACGCTTACATTGTAAAGCCAAAGACAACTACCCCTGGGTAAAGCTCTTTGGACAACTACAATGCTCCCACACACCACCATTTCATTTTACCACAACGCAACACACACACGCCTCCTCGCGACTGTAGCCAACACACGCCAAAGTACTAAGTCAAGAGAGGTCCCATTCCCTCTAGTGTGGTTAGCACGCACAAAAATGCCTGGATAACAGGTACTCACAAGATGTTCGGTCCTTAATTGACCCGACACCATTCCAATCACACCCAAAAGATCACACCACCTTACCATTGTGCCCAAGTCTAAATTGTTTTTATTTTCGATTTTAGTTTGCAATTTGAACATAGCACAAAGCTGAAATATAGAGATTATAATAAGTTTGTGTGATCAAGGTTATCGACAAGTCGATAACTGCCCATTTCTACTGATAGCTAAGCATGACTAAGCAATAACTCGTAAACTACTAAGTGACAAGGGTTCATCCAACGAACCCAAAATCACAGCAAGATAAACCTAGGCTTAGTAGTAGAGGATAAACATTTGCCTACTGATAATGCATCTACTAGGTTAACTATCGACAATAGTTAAAACAACATAGCAATGCATACATAGAATTTGCAAACAATATATTAGAATTTGAAAATAGTAGGAGCAACATGATCAAATGATGCTATATCTGCTTGACTTGTTGGAGTACAGGATCTGATGGCTGTGGCTCAGATTCAATATCAATATTATCTTCGGAACCTAACGCGAAAAGGCGATAAGCGAATAAGAACGAAGAACAACAAATAAATTCCAACAGCAAAAGATATCCAAATCTAATGAAATTTATACAACAGCTAGGGATGATTTTAGACAATTTTAGGAACAGGAATTAGGTCATTTGGATTTAGTATGAAAGCGTTATGGCTAAAACTATTTCTCTCAGCCTGAAAATTCCTAAACAAATTAATTAATGGTACTGTTCATGGTAAAAATTTCTAGAATGATCTAAGGTCCAAATTTTTATAACAGGTAGATTATGACATCCTAATGACATCAAAGTTAAGTTTACTAAATTCGGAGTTATAATGATTTATTTATGATTTTTCTAAGTTGTAAATCTAGCACATGTCAATTTCAAGAATATGAACATGAGCAAAACCTATTTTAGATTAAAGTATATTAACAGAGGAAACTTACAAAATTGAGTTTGCATATTTTGGAGTTATACAGAAAAAGTTAGGTATTTTGTAAGTCTCACATTAATTTCTGGGATATTCTAAAATGGTTGAAATCAAGTTAATAATGTTTACAACACATCCTGTTACAAAAACATGTCTAAAAGCATTTTTAACTTAAACTTTAGTCCAACATGAATTTAGCCCAATTGGAATCATCTAAAAAGGATTTAAAACGAAATAGTTATGAAATTCCAAAGTTTAACACAGTTTTCAGTTATTAAATAAAGCCTTACCAGAATAATACCAAACCTATTCAAAAGGAAAAGATGTGGAGCGCTGTGGGCCGCTGACCGCAAATCGAACGGCCCTGACCAACGATACAATCGGAAGTCCAAATGTACTCAAGATCTGAGACATAGATCGAGGATCGGGCGGTCCACAAGGACTAGAACGCTAAGAGCTCTAACCCACTGAGGAGGTTCAGCCCGTTAGATGAAGATCTAACGGTCCAGAGCCGATGGAGAGGTCCTACGGTTAAGGATCTATGGAGGAGGTCCGGGACGGTCAAGATCTACCAGAGGAGGTCCTGAACGGCCTAGATTTACTCGGAGGAGGTCCTACGCGATAAGATCTATGCGAGGGAGATCTTGACGGCTAAGATCTCGCGGGGGAGGTCCTCAATGGTCGGGATTTACACGAGGAGGTCCTCAACGGCTAAGATCTCACGGGGGAGGTCTTCAGCGGTCAAGATTTAATCGGGGAGGTCCTGGACGGTCCAGATCGAGGCGGAGGGAGGTCCAGAGGTGTTCTTTATAAAAGGCCAAGGGTGACCTTTTACAAAGAGTACCCCAAGGGTGGTCTTAGGGGTGGTTTTTGCAAAAATGACCACGAGGAGGTCTTTTTGCGCAGGAGTGGTCCTAGCGGCTCACATTGAGTTTAAAGAGGTCTTGAACGGCTAGGATCTAACCAGGGGGTCCTAGCGCTTAAGACTTTTCACAGGGCCAGATCCCACGGCTAAGAGCTAAACCACAGAGGTCTTTAACGGCTGAGAATAATCCTAGGAGGTCTTGGACGGCTGAGATTGAGCGGAGGGTGGTCTTAAGGCCTAAGGTTTTACGAACATAAATCTAAGGCTCAGATCTAAACCTGGGGAGGTCATGGACGGCTGCGATTAACCCGAGGAGGTCTGCTGACTTGACAAAATCGCGACAAGTACAGACCACCGCAGTTTGTTCGCCGGCACATCGCTGACGACCAAGATCACGGTGGTGCGCAACTAAGGTACCAAAATGATCCTAATACTATTGCGACATAATAGTACCACTCTCGATGGCGGAGCTGGCCTGTAACGCCGGCGAGCCGGAGAAGAGCGGAGGCTAGTTTTCGGCAAAAACCGAAAACGGCAAAAAGCATTGCCAGGATCTAAACTAGCGAGCCCTAGAGCACTACGGGGCTAAAGTGAACTCACCTGGACACAGAGGAGGTCTAAGGGAAGTCGAGACGAGCTGGTGGCAGAGCAGTCCACCGGAGCGGGGAAGACGACGAAAACCGCCAACAACCGAAGTCCGCGTAAATCCAATTCAAGCCGCCCCTGGAGGAGCAACCCAGAATGGAGTTAGGGAAATCGATTAGGAGGTTAAGGAGCGCCAAAGGATAACCAAAAGAGAGAGCAAGAACCACTGGAGAACCCAAGTCCCCAAGGGAGCTCCTCGGCCGAAAATGGTGGTTTTGGTGTCCTTCAGAGCTGTGAGCTCCACCAGCGAAGGTGAAGCTGGGGGGGGGGGTTGTGAGTGGAAAAAGGGCCAGAGAGGGACCTCGGGCATGAAGAGATTAGTGAGTAACGACACTAAAGAGGGGGCCCCCGCGGTGATCTGCGACGAGCGCAAATTTGCGACAGAACCGAAAACAAAGGGGCAGCCGGGGCGCGGCTTTGGGGCCAAAAGCTCTGTCTCGCAGCCCTGCCTCCAACAGAGTAGGGGTTGACGCGGCCGCGACAGGACAGGCCATGCCGCGCACTGTACAGCGCATGGCGCGAGGAAGAAGATGACAGAGGAACAGTGGAGAGCTCGGGGTGGTTGAGGGCGGTTAGATTTTAATCGGACGACTGAGATTGCCCAGAGCTCCCGGCAATCAAAAGGGTAGGGGAGGTCGTGAGCGTTGGATATTAATCCAACGGCTTGGATTTGAGCTGGCTTGGACTAACCGAGTCAAATAACTTGGGCTCGGGTTTGACTCGAGCCCATGTCTGACTCAAACCTGAGTTTAAGTTTAGAGTTTTTGAATTGAGCTGGATTTTGGGGATTTTAATTGAGGTAGCAATACAACTCCAAAAATTCTGGAATTTTTACTAGAGCTTGCGCACTCAGATATAAACCTTGTGTAAAATTTTCAGAGGTTTTTATGCAGTGCATTATTCTCCAAAAATTTATGCAAGGCTCTGGTTTAAGGTTTGACTATCCTCTAAAAGTATTCAAACAATTTCTAAAAATTGTGAAATTTTTTAGAGGGGTCACACACCATTCCAGGAACTTAGAAGAAATATTTCCAAAGGATGATCACAAGATTTGAGATGGAAGTTTTTTTTTGGAAGACAAGGTTTGGATCAAGAGACTTGTGACATTGTATTTCCATAACTTCTCACAACAATTGTTCAAAGCACACAGGGAGATACAAGATGTAAGAAAAGTTTTAATTTCTAGTCATTTTCTTACATTTCAAACACAAGCCCAAAATTGGGATGTTACATTTAGTAAGTTATAGAGTCTTAACATTAGTTGCCATAGGTAGTAGGTTAGCTCAGTGAATGGGCGGAGATGTGGAGTCATGTGTTGAGACATATTTATGGACGGTTCGCCATTTACATATCCAATTGTCTGCTTCGGGCCAACATCTGTGTGGTGGAAGGTTACCAGTTTTGTGCTCACCGGGAGGGTCAATTGTTGAGATAAAGTTTCTAAAATATTTTTTGTTATGATTAGTGTTGGCCACACTGGTTATATCTTATGGGTAAAGTGTACAATCTCTGCAGAGTGTTAACAATCTATTCGAATAGCCGCGTCCACGGTCATGGACACGCTCGGGGATTTTATAACCGGGGGGGGGGGGGGGTAGGGGCTAAACTTTACAAAACAAAACTGGGAGGGACAACTGTGTGAAGGAATTAGACTAAGTAGCTTTGTGGAAATACTTGTGTAATTACTATTGTTACTTTTTTCTATTATACTTTCAATCTATTTATTCGTATTCAACTGCAAATGTTCGCTTTATGTGAAATAACCATAGATGTCGTATCCTTTGGAATAAGCCATCATCTATAATTGTATTGTGTGGTACAGCTTGCTGAGTACTCCATGTACTCACTCTTTCTATAAACAATGTTTCTCAGTTGCCAAAGACAAGATCAACACCACGATGGTCATTGAGGAATACAACTTCAAGGATCATTGAGAACCAGGTCGCGCCACCCCGGTCGGTTGCCTGTGAGCATATGGATGGGCTACACTGAAGTTATTCCATTTCCTTCCGCTGCAGCTTAATTGAGATATTCGCCTCCCAAGGCATTAATTGTAAGCTTCGACCATAAAGGTTGCTACTTTGATAATTAAATTAATTGCTTATTTCTTAGTTATCTTTGCATATGAAATGGTATTTCATTGGTGTTGCCATTGTATGCACTAGCGTGATTCGACTAGAGCAGAATACATAGAGGGTCCAGATTTGCATATTTGGGTCCCGACAGAACTTCCATAGTTCCAACATGGATGATCCTTTCCGAATTGACTGTAAATTGGATTCCTCTCCTTTTTGGTTTGGGATCCTTTTCTGCTTCCTCGCGCTTCCTTCTTGGTTCTGTAGCCCGCTTGCATGGATGCCATCTTGGCTCAGCACGCCATGTAACCTACATGCTGGGCTCCCACCTTTGTTCTGCAGCCCATGCTAGCGTGCTAGGCTCCACATGCCATGTTGCCCGTGCACTTGGCCTCCATCTTGGCTCCACATGCCTTGTGTCCCATGTGCCCATCTACCCATGCATCAAGCTCTCTTCACGTACCAATCTTGGCCCACATGATCTGCCTTCGCGTGCAAGGGTTTTTGCCTTCTCCCTCACATGGCCTGCCTTGCTCTACTCCCTCTTGGCCGCATCGGTCTTCTTTGTTCTTTTGGTCAAAACAACACCATTCAAAACATCAACATGAGAACCCAACTTATTGAAGGGATATGGGTAGGCTACACTAGCTGGTAATTCAAAAATTCTATCACGTAAATCAGGAAGCTATGCAAGTAGGAGATCATAGATCATTACCACTAGACACGTAGTGCAGAGGAAGATGAGTTAAGGTAGCCTGATCCAACGTAGAGTGTGTCGATGAAGTGGTCGTAGCCGATCGTCCACTATAGTCGATCGTCCAACGTAGTCGATCATCCAATGTCCTCAATGCCAATCGTCTCCTCCAGCAACCAATCGAGTTCCTTGAGAAGTCGTGGATCGTCCTCGAGCGCAACAGCAACCGCAGTAGCGCCTCTACGATATCTACATATCCAGGGAAGGAACACCACACGCCGGTGTACTAGCACCAACTCGCACGGCAGGGTCTCTGAGAAGATGGTTGCTAGGGTTTTAGTGGAGCGACTCGCATGACTCGTGTGTCTATTTCAACCCTCCCAATAGCTCATGCATCTCCTTATATAGGGCCCATGGTGGTTCCTATCTGAACATATTTGTTTTAACTCGTTAAGTGTGTGACCCGTTAGGTTCATGCGTAGTCGGTTGTGACTTAGAAACCTTTTCCGACCACGAGTCGTTAGCGGTTCATAACAGGACATAATGATTCTCGAATGCACATAAATTATATCGGATGAACCTTAATTCAATATGATCTACGACTAGGTCCTTATCACTTACGACTAGCTCGTATCTCTATATGATCAGTTCATATTTAGTCAAGACCAGTTCATAACTCCCTATAGGCAATTGACGTGGCCTTTTAGATCTACATGGGGTTCATGCCTTATCTACATGTTTAACAACACTTTGTTCATCCTGTAGAGGATCAGTAGGAGTTGAAACATTTTTAGATATTTCCCGAATTTCTTCGAGTTGCACATTGCTCCAACTGACTCCGTTGGAAAGAAACTCTTTCTCCAAGAAGACATCATTTCGGGCAAAAAACACTTTGTCATCATACCACTTATAGAAATAATATCCTTTAGTTTCCTTAGGATACCCTACAAAGAGGCACTTATCCAACTTGGGTGTGAGTTTATCATATGTCAAATGTTTTATATATGCCTCACAACCCCAAATCTCGATAAAAGACAATCCATGACACTTCCCAGTCTATATCTCATATGGTGTCTTCTCTACTGTTTTTGATGGAACCCTGTTTAAAGTGAAAGTCGCTATTTCTAGAGCATATTGTAACATCCCAAGTTTTGGCTTGTATTTCAAATGTAAGAAAATGAGTAGAAATTAAAACTTTTTCTTACGTCATGTATTTCCTTTGTGTGCTAAGCAAATCTTGTACAAGAAGTCATGGAAATACAAAGTCACAAGTCTTTTTGATCCAAAACCTCACCTTCCAAAAACAATCTGGTCAAACCTTTTGATCATCTCCTGAAAATATTTCTCCTAAGTTCTAGGGATGGTATGTGACTCCTCTAAAAAATTTCACAATTTTTAGAAATTGTTTGAATGCTTTTGGAGGCAAGTCAACCCAATTCAAATCTTGGTCAAACCTTGGCCTAGCTCATTGTAGAATTTTTGGAGGAAAATGTGAAACACCAAAACCTCCAGAAATTTTACACAACGTCAATATCCTAGTCAGCAAGCTCCTGTAAAATGTTCAGAATTTTTGGAGTCTTTCTGCTACCTCAAATAAATCCTCTAACTCTCAGTTCATATTTAAACCCTAAACCTGGTTAGTACTGTTACTCGGGTTCGAGTCAGACTCGGGCTCGAGTCAATCGATTTGATCGAACCACCTAACCGCACCGAGCCAGCTTTAAAAACCCGCGTTCAATCTCAGCCTTTGGATCTAGATCACACGGTCCACGTTCGCAAGCACGTTCGGACTGTCCAACAGGGACATTCAATCGTGGCCATTCAATTTGAATCTAAGGGCTTAGGATTTTCTCTGTTGTTTTAAAAGCACTAGGGCTTTGTGATCTCAGCCGTTCGCGATAGATCCGACGACCAAGAATCGCCCGAGTGCATTGCGGTCGTCTCCTACCTCGATCGTGGCGTGGGCAAGGTGCGAGGCGTGGGATGTCAAATCTTGCTCCCTACAGTCGTCCTACTCGACATAGAGGGTATGGGTGATCTTTACGGCCATGCCCATGCCCTACTCCAACATCTAACTCACTTTTCCTTTCGGCCACACGCTGCGCCATGAACTTTTGTCACCCGAAGAGCTCTTTTGCCAAACCCTTATGTCCTCTAGCTATTTAAAACTCCTCAAAGCACTCCTAGTACTCCTTTACACCACCCCCAGCTCTTGCTCTGTGTGTTGAGCTCAAAACCACTGAAAACCCGAAAAGGCACCATTGTGGACCTTTGAAGCTCTGTGGTGTTCTTGGTGCTCCTGTGGTTCTCCCCCACCAATTTTTGCACCATTTCTATCTCCTCACTATCTTAAGCGTATCCCCTCACTTAATTTTGGATTCGATTCGCATGATCTGTCCAATTTGGGGATTATTCAAATTTCGGCTGAAATTGGGCATCTTCTCCCTCAGCTCAGGTGAGTGGCCCATTTTGAAATTATTTGCTCCAGTAGTTTCTGTGAACCCTAATGAAGCTCTTTTGATACTTGGGTGCCACTCATTTTGCCCAGAGTGCCATTTTTCACCTCTCTTCTCCAAGTCCGGCGAGCTCCTCCGTGGACCAGCTGCTCCGGCCAACTTTCAAGGCTTCCCTCCATCCAGGTAGATTCCTATTAGTCCATAGATGTCTGAGAAGCCATTCCTTTAGACAACCCCGAAGCCTTCGGCCGTTTTCAAGTTGTAGTATCTAGACCTCTTTTCGTTTTTCGGCTAGCCGACGTTGAGAGCCCTCACCACTGGCGAGGTTGCTACCACTAGGTTCCAATCGCTATTGCGAATCCATTCCAGTCCTTTGTGGGCGCCACCACAGCCAGGATCACCGGCGGCAAGCCGTTGAAGTCGCACGGGTTTTGCCGGGAGGAAACTCCCGTTTTTGTCAACAATTTTGGACAACATTAATGCCCAGTCAGTGTTAATCATTGGGTATTAATGGTGTCTCAATCGCGCCTTTGTGTCGCTGCCTGTAGGCCTAAGTCTTTAAGTCCCCGCGGCGTTCCGCGCACCTTTAATGTTAAGACCAGTGTTTAATTGGTTTTGCCATTAATTGTCAGAAAAGCCATTTCTCGCTCACTTACGCTGGGCCTCAACCTATCGTTGTCGTGACGCTAAACCGCCGCCCCGACCACCTAAACGACCTCCTAGATTTGATCCCCACCGTTAAGGACCTCTCAGTGTAATCTTGGCCGTTAAATGACCTCCTAGAGTTAGATCTGGGCCATTAGATCTTTCATGCAAAATCGTTAGCCATCAGGACCTCCCCTGAGTTGAATCTCAGCCGTTTAGGATCACCCGAGATTTGATCTAAGCGGTAGATTCATTCCTATTGAATCGTTAAGTTGTAAGACCTCCTCCTGTTATCTCAGCCGTCGAGGACCTCTCTAAGGGTCACTCTGGACCCTTGGATTCTCTCCGTAAGATCGTATTGTCTAGGACCTCTCTAGAGCAGATCTGGACCGTTAAAGACCTCCCCGTGGAGATCGTGGACCGCCCGCACTTCTCTATAAAAACCTTATCGCGTTAGACCTCCCTCCGCCTCGATCCGACCGCTCAGACCTCCCCGATCCATCCGAGCCGCCCGCACCTCCTCCCGCTAAAGCCCCGCCGCATCGGACCTCCTCGATTTAACTGGATCGCTCAAGACCTCCCAGAGATCTTGACCGCTTCGACCTCCCTTCCTTAGATCTTACCGCTCGCACCTCCTTCGCTTGATCGTGACCGTTAAGACCACCCTTGTGAGATCCTAGCCGCCGGGATCTCCTCGGTGACTTAAGCCAGAGGACCTCCTCGAGATCTAGACCGCCGTGACCTCCCCGAGAAATCCCGACCGCCCGCACCTCCTCCGTTGGATTGGAGTTCTAGGACCTCCCCTAGTGCTCGGGAGCGCCAGATCTTGATCTGACGGTCACGACCTCCTAGGCGCGCGAGGAGCTCCTCTCGCGTGCGCTGTGCGCCCATCTGGTCGTGGCCGTTGGATTCAATATCAACGGTTCCGACCTCCCCAGTTTTGTCAGCTCAGCCAGACCTCCCGAGAGCTCCAAATTTTCAAAGTGCTTAAATGTTCTAGTTTTCAAATGTGAATAACTATTTCGTTTTAACTCCTTTTTGAGAAATTCAAACTGTGTTAGCTCTGTGGTAAGATGAACTTTAAATTGAGTATGATTTTGAACTCTTTCTCAGAAAGTGTAAAGTAGTATAAACTAGGTTAGCTTGTTTCAACCTAAAATGTGGTCTAAATTTATTGAAATTTGTAAAATGCATAACTTATTCTCTGTAATTCCAAACTGAGCAAACTAAGTTTTGTTAAAACCCACTAGGAATGTACTGTAGTGTAGAATAGGCCTTAATATGATCCTTGCCACTAAAATTAATGATCTACTTGTTATAGAACTTAGAAAAATCATAACTAATTCATTTCAACACCAAATTGTGCAAACTCAGTTTTGCTGTTGTTAGGATACTATTACCTACCCACCATAAAAATTTCAGATTCCAGATAATTCTAGAAAATTTCGTCATGAACAGTACCAGAAATTAATTTAATTAGGATTTTTCAGGCTCAGAGAACTTAGTTTAGCCATAACTTTTGCATGCTATGTCGAAATGACCTGATTCTTGTTTCTTAATTTGTCTAAAATCATCCTCTTGCTTCTGTATAAATTTCATTGTATTTGGATATATTTTGCTGTTGGGTTTTATTTGGAGTTCTTGTTCTTATTTGGTATCGCCTTTTCGCGTTAGGTTCCAAAGGAATTACTGATTACGTGAGTGAATCCTCTGCAGCAAGAAAGTGATCTACAGCAAGGCAAGCAGTTTGATCATGTTAATCCCAGTATTTTTAAGTATTTATGTTGTTTACAAATTCTACGTATGCATTGCTATCTTGTTTTAACTAGTGTCGATAGTTGGCCTAGTAGATGCATTTCCTTAGACAAATGATTATCCTTTACTACCATGAGCCTAGGATTACTTGCTGTGATGTAGGGTTCGTTGGATGAGCCCTTGTCACTTAGTAGTTTGCGAATTAATTGCTTAGCCATGCTTAGTTTCCGGTAGAAATGGGCGGTTATCGACTTGTCGATAACTTTGATCACATAAAACTTATTATGATTTATGATTTCAGCCTTGTGCCTTGTCTACTTTTGAAAACTAAAACTGAAAACAAAATGACTTAGACTTGGGCACAATGGTAAGATGGTGTGAATTTGGGTGTGACTGGAACGGTGCCCGGGTCAACAAGGACCGAACATCTTGTTACACTAAACCAAGCATTTTGTGCGTGCTAACCACACTAGAGGGTATGGGACCTCTCTTGAATTAGTACTTTGGGAGGCATTAATTAATGAGTCGGTCAGTAGTTTATAGAGAAAAAGGATCACAAAGGCGTGACCGGGGTGGTTCCTTTCTAGGTCCTCCACCCCGACCGGGGTCTTGTAATGTCCGGCTAGCGTTACCCTAAATGGCTAATGACTCCCGGCTTTGCTTGACTCCACCACAACGTGTGGTCCTAGTGGCCCATTTTTGCCGGCTGGTCACTAAGGGTTAACCCCATACGTGCGACTCTTAATTAACGCATTCCACTGGAAACGTCTCGTAGGACTTAGCCGTGCCGGCATACCAAAGGAAGTGTGCTTAATAGCTTGGCAGAAAGGCGGTCTAAGGTGTGGGTACATTGGTACACCCCTGCAGGGTTAAAACTATTCGAATAGCCTAGTCCTAGGTTATGGACACGCTTGGCAAGGTCTTTCAAGAGTTAGACTACAACATTTTAATTAAAACTTGATGGGTGGTACGAATCTAGGATTCGTGCTATGTGTGGTGGCTATTGTGTTAGTCACCAATAGGTGGTTACTCTTGTACTTATTTGTAACACCCCAACTCTCAAAGAGTCTGGAATGCTACCGGAAATAAACTAATATAGCCCAATCTACAAATTTTTCGACAGTGTCTCCTTTGTTTAATCAGCTATACCAAGAGTTCAACGATAAATCATAGCATTTAACAAAATAATCATAATCAGGTTCATTCAAGCGTGTAGAATAATATCATAAACATAACCAAAACTTTCTATTCTCATTATTACAGTTAACCCGAAACTCAAACTATCCATAGCTTCTAAATGTAAACATAACATTTAACAATAATTTCATAATCCAATTCACTCATGCATAAGAGATAATCATAGGAATGTAATCAAATTAACACTATTCTCACAACCATAATCGTAATCATAAACAACCATGGGTATTTCTCAGTAGTCTATTTATTCTTTTATGAAGCTAAATGACAATTGTTTTAATGTTGTGAGGTAGTGCGTGCTTTCCAATTCATCTACTCCCTCCCATGCATGCCACCTGCCGCTTGTACCTAAACACATCAGCAAGAGTGAGCCCAAAGACTCAAAGTACCAACAAGGCTAAGCAAGTTATCATTCATAGCATCAATAATCCAAGATAAACAATGCACCGAGTAAAGCCTTCATGCTCATGTGTATGCAACCTATGCAATGCACCTTTTAACTTTATCTCTTTCGCATTTTACCGTGAATGCGGGTATACAACCGTCGCCAGTGTATCTCCTTGCTCGTGCTCTCCGCACAGTGACCAAAAGCCTATACACCACATGATAGGGACCTTGCCCATCATCCAATGATGGGGACCTCTTTGCTCATAGCCCACATTGCACCAATGTGGGGACCTCAAGCCCATCAATACATGACGGGACCTCAACGAATGCATACTTGGTCACCACGTGACCAAGCTTCAAAGATGATCTCAATATGCACATGCACAACATCTATTCATCATCAATATACCAAGTACAATAACAACGGACATAAATAGAGCATAATCATACTTAGAGCATTCACCAATCTCAATATAAACATCATGCCAAAGAACCTTACTTCGCTATCATATATAAAAACATGCATGTATGACCAAGTCTCCAACACGATTGGAACATGCAATTGCTCCATGCCCACGCTCTTTCATATACACGAATTTAACATGTACATAACAACATGTATGATTTAGCAACGCTCAAGGGAAACATTAACCATAGCTTGCATTCATCAAGATAAAAGGAAAACTCATTACGCTAACATTCGCAAGGCTACAACAAGCAATCACCACAATCATATCATACGACCGAAAATACGCTTATAACCCGAATACTTGCCTCAACCGTATGTAAAACGCGGACGCAAGTGGGTGCTGCCTTGGGATCTCGCTGCCACCTGGACAAGAAGATAACCCCAAACTAAGAATAACATACTGACCAAAATCATACATCACATTACAATCGAAATCGCTAATCTTCTTATCACGCCTAGCTTTTCTAATTTCTAGCGATCGGTCACTACGGACAGCAGACTTCAAAATTCATAACTTTCTGCTCAGGAGTCCAAATAGGATGATCTTGGACAATCTGAAAAGGTAATTGAATTACCTAAATAAACCTATTTGGGGAGCCCTTTGATTCTGTCATTAACTTCCCTATCAAACCAATAATCAGACAACAGAATTCTCGTCGGGTTCTCTGACAGTACGCTAAAACCACCATAACTTTTGCTACGAAAGTCCAAATCTCGTGTTCTTTATCTCTATGAAAAGGTATAGCAATTACCCACATTTTTCGTTATATTGAGGTCCTCTGATTTCGACCTTAACTAGCAGATTCTTTCCATTTTGTACAGACTGTTCAAAACTGACAGAATAACAGAGCAGCGATACTAAAAATTCATAACTTCCTGACCGTTAATCGGATTTGGGTGATCTTGGTGGCCACTGAAAGCTAAGAACATAACCTACAACTCTCTAGGAGATCCAAACTCCTAATTCTGCCTCTAACCACATGAAATCGGCCGCGCAAGCTACTGGACAAAATTGGACAGAGAACAGAAATTAACCGATGCAATCGATCTACTAGCAAACTCTTCTAATGACTATCAAACCTCACGAAACCCGTCGTTACTCCTTGATGGCGTGCTGGACGACGACTTAACAAACCCCAAGAAGGTCCTCCTTTTCCTCTCTTCCTTCTCTTCTTCCTTTCTCCTCCCTTCTCTTCTTTTCCCCTTCTTCTTCCTCCTTGGCCGGCTGCAAAGTGCTTCCTCTTCTCTTTGGCCAGCAGCAATGGAGGTGGAGGGAGTTGGAGAGGTGCAAGGGGGTGGAGGGAGGTGTGGAGGAGGTGGGAGGAGGTGGTGGCCGAAAGGGGAGGTGGGGAGTGGAGAGGAGGGGAGATAGGAGGGGCGGCTAGGGTTTGGAGGTGGAAGTGGCAGCCCTCTCTCCTTGGCCGCCACCTTGGTCCCTCTGGGCCAAGGCCCAAGCCCTGTGTTGCCCACTAAACGCGGAAACCCCTCTCAAATCCCGATTTGGTGATTTTCTAAAAGAACCCTCCTCCGATTAATTAATCTCTCCCGAATAAACAATCTCTCCGATTCAAATGATTTTCACACTATCGGGTATTACATTATTGTATCCCGTGTTATTTCAATCAATAAAAACTGATTGCAAACTTGCTTTTAAAATGTATTACATTATTGCAAATAAAGTTGGCTTTGTGCAAAATGAGACATACAACCTCCACCTACATAAGCTTGCATGTAGCATATTGATAGGTCTGCTATTCCACACGTCAGTCTTGCGAGTACAAAAACAATTTTTGTACTCATCTGCTTTGCTTAATATTTTTGTTGCAGATGAAGAAGTTGATCCCCAAGGGATTGACTTTTGTGAGAATTGCTGCGGTATGGACGACTAGCTTGGCGGCCCGGTCGGTTGCCTTGTGGGTTATGGCTAACCGGTTGGATTTTGTTTATAGCCATCTTATGGCACTTTTGCTTCATTGTTAATGTTACTTTGATGTCATTTGGCCTACGGCCTTCTTGTGTAATAACTCTATTATGTATGTCTTTTGTTAGGATTAATGTTATGTGATGTATGGAATTGATGCGTGATTTTGTAACGGGGTGTGTATACTGCATTTCTGGGAAGTATACATGTCTCGGGGCTTGGTTTATTTAATTTGTGATGTTAGAGTCAATGGAAGACTAAGCATTACAAGTCAAATAAATCGGGGTCCCCACAAAGTTGGTATCAGAACCATACTGACCGTAGAAACCCCTAGCTTGGTCGTCCTTAGGACATTTTAAAAACTTATTTTCAAGTGTCAAATGGTTTATAAAAATTTAAGTAGAATTTCAGAGTTTACTGCTTATCTATCTTAGCTTGCTCATCTCACCTTATTCTTGATTGAATTTGGAAAATTGTTTTCCCTCTCATCTTCTTTTCAAAGATAGTTGTTTATTCGGTTAGATTGGTTTTGGGAAAACCATGAGAGCTTTAATTTGAAGTGTTGGCTATTTTGGAGCAAAGATTGGGGGCTCCTGAAGATGAAGATTTCGGCTGCACACTTGGAGAAGAAGTCTGGACAGACAACACAAATTCTGGACAGCTAGCTCTTAATTATTAAATAGTGTTAAAAATAAGAGGTTAATCCAACAAAAATTTGTGGGAATAAAAGGTAAGAAGTGATATGAATTAGTTAAAGTGCCTAACAGTCCTTTAGGTGGTTTTACCTTGCTTTTGTGTGCATAGAACCAAGGGTTGCATTCTGAAATTGCCTTCCTAAAACTGATTGCTCGTTCTTCCATACAAGTTAGTCATACCGGGAAGTTGATTTTGTAAATTAAGATCTTGCGTTGATTTTATGCTGGTTTTTAAAGCTTCTGGAGTTCATTTGGTAGAAATGTTAATTGGTTTTCCTTTACCTTCAGTTTTCAGGCTTATCCCTTATCTATCTTAGTATCTGTTCCCACCCCAACTTTCAGCAGAATTCCCTAGCCGTTGGCTCCTCTCTCGCTTTCTTCAGCTACTAGTCTTCGGGTTTTTGCTAACCCATCCCCTTTGTACTGTGATGTCCGACAGCACTGCAATGGCGGACTAGGCCGCAAAGTCGGCCGGATGAAGGTCTCCCGCCCCAACCGCCTGCATAAGGATTGCAAGCGCCTCCTCTGCGATTGTGATGGATTTTGCTCCCCTTTTGCTGTGACCATGGTAAAAGAGCCATGTCGCCAAGGTTGCAACCCCGGAAGGTCAAGGTCCGCCGCGCCAGGTGAGGAAGGACACTACGACAGCGAGTGTACCACAGCCTGTCCAAACTGCGATGAAGACCACCTACCCGGAGACTGTCCGACTGCCAAAATCACTTGTTTTCTCTACGAGGGAAGCACTCACTATCCCAAAGAGTGTAGCATGAGCTTGGTGATCGCCAAGTCATTAGAGCTTCAGCGACTGCTTCTGAGGTCATCTACAAGTATCGCAATCGCCAATGCTTCCAGACCAGAGAAGTTCTTGGATGAGTTGTCAGTGGAGCTGCAGGACAAATTACCAGTCTATACCTTCCCCGACTTTCAGATTACGGTCGAGAATTCCGTAGTTGCTGGGACCAGAAAGAAAAAGCTTAAGGGTTGTCACAAGCGTCAACAGATAGCTGATGTCACTTGCTTTTTCTGCAACAACAAGGGTCACTATGCACATATTTGTCCTAAGGAGGTTGCAGTAACCCTCGTCCTCCGCAGGCCGTGCCCCAATCACGTGCACCTGCGAGTCAGCAGGACGGCCTCTGTAATCTAGCTGAAGTCACTTGTTTCCTCTGCAAACTCTAGGATCATTATGCTAATAATTGTCCTAAGAAGCTTGCAGCAACCTCTCGTTTCTTTTCGCGGCCCGTGATTCGATCACATGCACCTGCAAAACATCATGACCTGCGGGTTGTTCATACTCAAGTCAACTCCATCTCAACTGGGAAAGCACAGGAGGAACCCGACGCCGCGTTAGGTACGCTTCTTGTTACCTCTTGCCCCAATACTATTTTATTCAATTCGGGAGCATCTCGTTCCCTTGTATCCCCATCTTTTGCTACTATTGATGGTCTTTGTTTAGCTCTTCTATCTGGTGCCCGTCACCACCTCGGTTTTATCAAGCCTTGCTTAGCCTACCCCGTTTTTTCCCCAAGAAGAATGCTACCATCGGGATTGTCCTCGGTCGTTTGACTTGAGTGACACCTTTCTGTCCCTATACATCCAAGGGCACCACATACAAGTTTTTGCCTCAAAATCTGTGGCCTAAATATCCATAGTCCTTCTAATCAACTGGCTACGGAGGGATGACTCCGTATAGCTAGTTATCAAGCCGAGGCCCCATTCGTTAGTGGAGTAACCAGACAAATTGCTCCACCAACTGAGAATGACCTTGGTTCCTCTAAGAAGCTAGCCGCGGGGGGATGACCCCGCATAGCTAGTTAGCAGGCTGAGATCCCGTTGTTGACGGAATTAACCAGACAAGTCGCCCCACCAGCTAACGACGATCTTGCCCCACCACCTTTGAAGTCCCACCACCTTTGAAGTCAAGAAAGATCTCTCAGTCTGTCAATCCTTGCTACATCTGGACCTGATAAGTTTCCCTGTGTCAACCAAAGTGGCACATTTTCTACCAGGTCAGAACCGAGATTTGTGTCGGTCCCTTGCTTGAGCTCCTTGTCTTGGGGAATCGTGCCATTCAATTCCTTGAATGAAGCTACTTGGAAACAAAAAGACTGTCAGCGTACAGACTACCCCTCTTTCTGTCTTGAGCAAGTCAAATCTCGGGACGAGATTTTTGTAAGGGGGGAGAGTTGTAACATCCCAAGTTTTGGCTTGTGTTTCAAATGTAAGAAAATGAGTAGAAATTAAAATTTTTTCTTACGTCATGTATTTCCTTTGTGTGCTAAGCAAATCTTGTACAAGAAGTCATGGAAATACAAAGTCACAAGTCTTTTTGATCCAAAACCTCACCTTCCAAAAACAATCTGGTCAAACCTTTTGATCATCTCCTGGAAATATTTTTCCTAAGTTCTAGGGATGGTATGTGACTCCTCTGAAAAATTTCACAATTTTTAGAAATTGTTTGAATGCTTTTGGAGGCAAGTCAACCCAATTCAAATCTTGGTCAAACCTTGGCCTAGCTCATTGTAGAATTTTTGGAGGAAAATGTGCAACACCAAAACCTTCGGAAATTTTACACAATGTCAATATCCTAGTCAGCAAGCTCCTGTAAAATTTTCAGAATTTTTGGAGTCTTTCTGCTACCTCAAATAAATCCTCTAACTCTCAGTTCATATTTAAACCCTAAACTCGGTAGTATCTTGTTTCGGTTGTCGACTCGCTCGAGTCAATCGATTTGATCGAACCACCTAACCGCACCGAGCCAGCTTTAAAAACCCGCGTTCAATCTCAGCCTTTGGATCTAGATCGCACGGTCCACGTTCGCAAGCACGTTCGGACTGTCCAACAGGGACATTCAATCGTGGCCGTTCAATTTGAATCTAAGGGCTTAGGATTATCTTTGTTGTTTTAAAAGCACTAGGGCTTTGTGATCTCAGTCGTTCGCGATAGATCCGACGGCCAAGAATCGCCCGAGTGCATTGCGGTCGTCTCCTACCTCTGGATCGTGCGTGGACAGTGCCGAGGGCGTGGGGATGTCAAATCTTGCTCCCTAGAGTCGTCCTACTCGACATAGAGGGTATGGGTGATCTTTTCGGCCATGCCCATGCCCTACTCCAACATCTAACTCACTTTTCCTTTCGGCCACACGCTGCGCCATGAACTTTTGTCACCCGAAGAGCTCTTTTGCCAAACCCTTATGTCCTCTAGCTATTTAAAACTCCTCAAAGCACTCCTAGTACTCCTTTACACCACCCCCAGCTCTTGCTCTGTGTGTTGAGCTCAAAACCACTGAAAACCCGAAAAGGCACCATTGTTGACCTTTGAAGCTCTGTGGTGTTCTTGGTGCTCCTGTGGTTCTCCCCCACCAATTTTGGCACCATTTCTATCTCCTCACTATCTTAAGCGTATCCCCTCACTTAATTTTGGATTCGATTCGCAGGATCTGTCCAATTTGGGGATTATTCAAATTTCGGCTGAAATTGGGCATCTTCTCCCTCAGCTCAGGTGAGTGGCCCATTTTGAAATTATTTGCTCCAGTAGCTTCTGTGAACCCTAATGAAGCTCTTTTGATACTTGGGTGCCACTCATTTTGCTCAGAGTGCCATTTTTCACCTGTCTTCTCCATGTCCGGCGAGCTCCTCCGTGGACCAGCTGCTCCGGCCAACTTTCAAGGCTTCCCTCCATCCAGGTAGATTCTTATTAGTCCATAGATGTCTGAGAAGCCATTCCTTTAGACCACCCCGAAGCCTTCGGCCGTTTTCAAGTTGCAGTATCTAGACCTCTTTTCGTCTTCCGGCTAGCCGACATTGAGAGCCCTCACCGTCGGCGAGGTTGCTACCACTAGGTTCCTATCGCTATTGCGAATCCATTCCAGTCCATTGTGGGCGCCGCCGCAGCCAGTATCACCGCGGCAAGCCGTTGAAGTCACACGGTTTTTCCGAGGAGGAAACTCTTGTTTTCGTCAACAATTTCGGACAGCATTAATGCCCAGTCAGTGTTAATCATTGGGTATTAATGGTGTCTCAATCGCGCCTTTGTGTCGCTGCCTGTAGGCCCGAGTCTTTAAGTCCCCGCGGGCGGTTCCCGCGCACCTTTAATGTTAAGACCAGTGTTTAATTGGGTTTTGCCATTAATTGCTGTCGGAAAAGCCATTTCTCAGTCACTTACGCGTGGGCCTCAAGCTACTATTGTCGTACGCTAAACCGCCGCCCCGACCACCTAAACGACCTCCTAGATTTGATCCCCACCGTTAAGGACCTCTCAGTGTAATCTTGGCCGTTAAATGACCTCCTAGAGTTAGATCTGGGCCATTAGATCTTTCGTGCAAAATCCTTAGCCGTCAGGACCTCCCCTGAGTTGAATCTCAGCCGTTTAGGATCACCCGAGATTTGATCTGAGCGGTAGATTCATTCCTATTGAATCGTTAAGTTGTAAGACCTCCTCCTGTTATCTCACCGTCGAGGACCTCTCTGAGGGTCACTCTGGACCCTTGGATTCTCTCCGTAAGATCGTATTGTCTAGGACCTCTCTAGAGCAGATCTGGACCGTTAAAGACCTCCCCGTGGAGATCGTGACCGTCCAGACCTCTCTCTATAAAAACCTTATCGCGTTAGACCTCCCTCCGCCTCAATCTGGACCGTTCAGGACCTCCCCAGATCCATCTGATCCGTCCAGACCTCCTCCCGCTAAAACCCTGTCGCATCGGACCACCCTCGATTTAATCTGGATCATTCAAGACCTCCCCGGTAGATCTTCACCGTTCCGACCTCCCCTTCCTTAGATCTTACCGTTCAGACCTCCTTCGCTTGATCGTGACCGTTAAGACCACCCTTGTGAGATCCTAGCCGTCGGGATCTCCTCGGTGGACTTAAGCCGTAGGACCTCCCCGGAGATCTAGACCGTTAGGACCTCCCCCGAGAAATCCTGACCGTCCAGACCTCCTCCGTTGGATTGGAGTTCTAGGACCTCCCCTAGTGCTCGGGACCGCCAGATCTTGATCTGACGGTCACGACCTCCTAGGCGCGCGAGGAGCTCCTCTCGCGTGCGCTGTGCACCCATCTGGTCGTGGCCGTTGGATTCAATATCAACGGTTCCAACCTCCCCAGTTTTGTCAGCTCAGCCAGACCTCCCGAGAGCTCCAAATTTTTAAAGTGCTTAAATGTTCTAGTTTTCAAATGTGAATAACTATTTCGTTTTAACTCCTTTTTGATAAATTCAAACTGTGTTAGCTCTGTGGTAAGATGAACTTTAAATTGAGTATGATTTTGAACTCTTTTCTGTAGCAGAAAGTAGTATAAACTAGGTTAGCTTGTTTCAACCTAAAATGTGGTCTAAAATTTATTGAAATTTGTAAAATGCATAACTTATTCTCTGTAATTCCAAACTGAACAAACTAAGTTTTGTTAAAACCCACTAGGAATGTACTGTAGTGTAGAATAGGCCTTAATATGATCCTTGCAATGAAATTAATGATCTACTGGTTATAGAACTTAGAAAAATCATAACTAATTCATTTCAACTCCAAATTGTGCAAACTCAGTTTTGCTGTTGTTAGGATACTATTACCTACCCACCATAAAAATTTCAGATTCCAGATCATTTTACAAAATTTGTCATGAACAGTAACCGAAATTAATTTAATTAGGATTTTTCTGGCTGAGAGAACTTAGTTTAGCCATAACTTTTGCATGCTAAGTCCAAATGACCTGATTCTTGTTTCTAAATTTGTATAAAATCATCCTCTTGATGCTGTATAAATTTAATTGTATTTGGATATCTTTTGCTGTTGGGTTTTATTTGGAGTTCTTGTTCTTATTTGGTATCGCCTTTTCGCGTTAGGTTCCAAAGGAATTACTGATTACGTGAGTGAATCCTCTGCAGCAAGAAAGTGATCTACAGCAAGGCAAGCAGTTTGATTATGTTAATCCCAGTATTTTTAAGTATTTATGTTATTTACAAATTCTACGTATGCATTGCTATCTTGTTTTAACTAGTGTCGATAGTTGGCCTAGTAGATGCATTTCCTTAGACAAATGATTATCCTTTACTACCATGAGCCTAGGATTACTTGCTGTGATATAGGGTTCGTTGGATGAGCCCTTGTCACTTAGTAGTTTGGGAATTAATTGCTTAGCCATGCTTAGCTTCCGGTAGAAATGGGCGGTTATCGACTTGTCGATAACTTTGATAACATAAAACTTATTATGATTTATGATTTCAGCCTTGTGCCTTGTCTACTTATGAAAACTAAAACTGAAAACAAAATGATTTAGAGTTGGGCACAATGGTAAGATGGTGTGAATTTGGGTGTGATTGGAACGGTGCCCGGGTCAACAAGGACCGAACATCTTGTTACACTCAACCAAGCATTTTGTGCGTGCTAACCACACTAGAGGGTATGGGACCTCTCTTGAATTAGTAATTTGGGAGGCATTAATTAATGAGTCGTTGGCTGTAGTTTATAGAGAAAAAGGATCACAAAGGCGTGACCGGGTGGTTCCTTTCTAGTTCCTCCACCCCGACCGGGGTCTTGTAATGTCCGGCTAGCGTTACCCTAAATGGCTAATGACTCCCGGCTTTGCTTGACTCCACCACAACGTGTGGTCCTAGTGGCCCATTTTGCCACTGGTCACTAAGGGTTAACCCCATACGTGCGACTCTTAATTAACGCATTCCACCGGAAACGCCTCAGGGACTTAGCCGTGCCGGCATACCAAAGGAAGTGTGCTTAATAGCTTGGCAGAAAGGCGGTCTAAGGTGTGGGTACATTGGTACACCCCTGCAGGGTTAAAACTATTCGAATAGCCTAGTCCTAGGTTATGGACACGCTTGGCAAGGTCTTTCAAGAGTTAGACTACAACATTTTAATTAAAACTTGATGGGTGGTACGAATCTAGGATTCGTGCTATGTGTGGTGGCTATTGGGTTAGTCACCAATAGGTGGTTACTCTTGTACTTATTGTATCCCGTGTTATTTCAATCAATAAAAACTGATTGCAAACTTGCTTTTAAAATGTATTACATTATTGCAAATAAAGTTGGCTTTGTGCAAAATGAGACATACAACCTCCACCTACATAAGCTTGCATGTAGCATATTGATAGGTCTGCTATTGCACATGTCAGTCTTGCGAGTACAAAAATAATTTTTGTACTCATCTGCTTTGCTTAATATTTTTGTTGCAGAGGAAGAAGTTGATCCCCAAGGGATTGACTTTTGTGAGAATTGTTGCGGTATGGACGACTAGCTTGGCGGCCCGGTCGATTGCCTTGTGGGTTATGGCTAACCGGTTAGATTTTGTTTATAGCCATCTTATGGCACTTTTGCTTCCGCTGTTAATGTTACTTTGATGTCGTTTGGCCGGTCGGCCTTCTTGTGTAATAACTCTATTATGTATGTCTTTTGTTAGGATTAATGTTATGTGATGTATGGAATTGATGCGTGATTTTGTAACGGGGTGTGTATACTGCATTTCTGGGAAGTATACATGTCTCGGGGCTTGGTTTATTTAATTTGTGATGTTAGAGTCAATGGAAGACTAAGCATTACAAGTCAAATAAATCGGGGTCCCCACACATATCCTCAGAAATACAATGGAAGATCAGATTGACTCATCATTGACCAAACCATGTCTAACAGTGTTCGATTCCATCGTTCAGACATCACATTCCATTGAGGTGTTCCTAGCGAAGTAAGTTGTGGAACAATTCCACATCTCTTTAGATGATCACCAAACTCATGGCTCAAATATTCAACTGCACGATTAGATCGTAGAAACTTAATTGTCTTGCCAAGTTGATTATGTACCTCATTCTGAAATTCTTTGAACTTTTCAAAGGATTCAGACTTATGCCTCATTAAGTAGATATAACCATATCTACTAATTTCATCAGTAAAAGTTATAAAGTACTGAAAACCACCTCTAGCCGAAGTGCTCATTAGTCTACATACATCCGTATGTATGAGGGCCAACAGGTCATTCGCCCTCTCACCTCTAGTCGTGAAAGGTGCTCTTGTCATCTTGCCAAGTAAACAAGATTCACATGTTTCAAATGATTCAAAATCAAATGAGTTTAGAAGACTATCTTTATGGAGCTTTATCATGCGCTTCTCATTTATATGACCTAGACGACAATGCCAAATAAAAGTGGGATTCAAATCATTAGGTCAAAGTCTCTTAGTATTAATGTTATAGATGAGCTCATCCTCAAGATTCAAAACATATAATCTATTCACCAATGGAGCATGGCCATAAAGCATATTTTCAAAATAAATTGAACAACAATTGTTTTATTCTGAACTCATAACCTTCTGCTTCTAAACAAGAAACAGAAATAATGTTTTTGCTTAAGGAAGGAACATAATAGCAATTATTTAGTTCCATAACTGATCCTAAGGGTAAAACTAATGGTAAAGTGCAAATAGCTAATGCAGCAACTCTTGCTCCATTGCCCACACGAAGATCGACATCTCCTCTTGTCAAACTTCTACTCCTTATCAGTCCCTACATCGAATTGCAAATATGTGAAACCGATCCGGTATCAAATACCCAAGAACTGGTCGGAGAAGTGGCAATATTAATTTCTATAACATTTATACCTGAAGTGGAAGTCTTACTTCCTTTGTTCTTTTTCATCTCTTCCAAGTACTTTTTACAATTTCTTTTCCAATGCCCAGTCTCATGACAATGGTAATATTATGTGTTAGGCTTAGGATCTAGCTTGAGCTTCTTAAGTTTAGCCTTAATACTCTCGATCTTATCTTGAGTCTTTCCTTTGTCTTTTCCCTTTCCCAAGGACTTACCCTTCTTCTTGAAGCTAGTAGTCTTTTGAACCATCATCACATGATTGTAGCTTTTCTTATTGCTCTCTTCGGCACCCTTAAGCATGCCATCCAACTCGGTCATTGACTTCTCCATATCATTCATATGAAAATTCATTATGACAGACTCAAAGCTCGCATGGAGCGATTGGAGAGAATCACATCAGTAGCCGACTCTTGGCTAAGGGGAAAACCAAGCTTTTCCAAGCTCTCTGTGAGACCTCGGTTTATTTAGCTTGTAATGCTTAGTCCTCCATTGACTCTAGCATCACAAACCAAATATACTGTGCCTCGGAAAAATGTATACTTCCCAGAATTGCAGTATACACACCCTTTTACAAAATATTGCATCAATTCCATACAACACGTATAACTGAAGCTTAAACTTTACAAGCAAAAGATATACATAATAGTTATTACAAAGGAGACCAACCGGTCCCCAACAAGCTAAAGAGTTAGAAATAACAGCGGAAGCAAAATGCCATAAGATGGCTAAGACAAAAGCCAACCGGTTTGCCATACACCCACAAGGCAATCCGACCGGGCCACCAAGCTAGTCGTCCCAAATACCGCCACAACACAACTCACCAAAGTTGATTCCTTGGGGATCAACCTTCTCTGCAACAATTAAGCAAAGCAAATGAGTACAAAAATGTACTCGCAAGACTTACGAGTAACAAACCTAGTTACTACTACATGCAGGCTTTAATCAAAGGAGAAGGCTCAAGGTTAATTTTCAACATAAAGCAAGTTTTATTTGCAATAAGTAATAGTTTGAAGGCATTTTAACAATCTGAATTTTATTTGCATAAATAACAACGAGACAATAAGTAATAACATAAAGACAACCTGGAGATGACTAACCCAATAGCCATCACAATAATAGCATGAATTACCCATTCGTATCACCCACATCATGTTTTAATTTAAAATATTGTAGTCTAGTTCTTGCACGATCTTACCAAGCATGTCCATAACCTAGGACGAGGCTATTCGAATAGTTTTAACCCTGCAGGGGTGTACCAATGTACCCACACTTCAGACCGCCTTTTTGCCACATGATTTAGCACACTTCCTTTGGTATGCCGGCACGGCTAAGTCCTACGAGACATTTCCAATGAATGATGCTAATTAAGAGTTACGACAACCCGAAGAGTAGGACACATCGGCCCATGGCTCAAGCCGATGCAGATGCTCCCCCCTTATAAAAATAGTTTTAACCACCTGTGACCCATAATTAACACCTCCCAAAGTACTTAGTCAAGAGAGGTCCCATATCCCTCTAGTGTGGTTAGCACGCAAAATCACTTGGCTTAGTGACACAAGTAACTCGGTCCTTACATGACATGGGCGACATCCTCAACCCTGGGGAGTCGGATTACCACAACCCCCCGTGCACTCCCAGTGCACCCACCATGAAACCAACCAAAGTTCGCCCACGTCTAAAACATTTTGTTTTTAGTTTTGGTTTGCACAAATAAACAAAGCGTAAGTTATGGATCATAAGTGATAACAAGTTTTTGTGTTATCAAGGTCATCGACTAAGTCGATAACCGCCCAATTGTACCGGTAACTAAGCATTGCTAAGCATCATGTCGTAAAGACAAATAAAAGGCCCTAAATCATTCACCGGGCTCTAATTCACCAGTGAGGATAATAATCCTAAGGCAGTGTGAGACCCCGGTTTATTAAACTTGTAATACTTAACCTTCCTCTGGTTCTAGTATCACAAATAGAATAATCGCCTCGATGAACATGTGCCTCCTGAACAAGCAAAGACACATACATCAAATCAAAGCATGCATCATTTCCATACAATGTAATATAACAGTCTCTACCAAAAGACATACATAATATAAGTTATTACAACACAAACCGACCGCCAAATGACATAAGAAGCAAATAAGTAACATCGAAGCAAAAGTCGCCACAAGATGGCTTAAATCAAAAGACGACCGTTAGCCACATAACACCACAGTGGCAACCGATCGCCGCCAAGCTAATCGCCTTAAACCGCCACAAAGACAACTCACAAAAGTGAGGTCCATCGGACTCATCGTCTTCCTCTCGCACAATACAAGTAATGCAGGTGAGTACAAAGATGTACTGCAAGACTTACGAGTAGCAAGCCTCATACATAGCTACATGAAAGTCAGATTCAAAGGAATGTGGTTATATGGTTCTTTGACGCACAAAGCAAGTTTTATTTGCAATATTGTAATAGGTTGAATAGCAGTTTGCAAAATCGGTTTTTAAGCATTTAACTAACAGCGAGTAAACATAAGTAACAAGTATCCACCTAGAAGTGACTTTCCCAAAAGCCACCACAATATAGCATGAATCCTTGATTCATACCACCCAACAAGTTTTAATTTTAAAAAGGTTGTAGTCTAACTCTTGAAAAGCTTATCCAAGCGTGTCCATAACCTAGGACGAGGCTATTCGAATAGTTTTAATCTCTGCAGGGGTGTACCAATGTACCCACACTTCGCACCGCCTTTTGCCAAGCTATTAAGCACACTTCCTTTGGTATGCTTGACACGGCTAAGTCCTACGAACCATTTCCAATGGAATATGCTAATCAAGAGACGACGATGGGGTTAATCCTTAGTGATCCGACTAAATATGGATCACAAGGACCCATACGTGGAGCAGACACACCGCCTCGTGCGTGCCTTCCCCACAAACGTGTCCATGTTGCATATAATCAAATATGCAACCCACCACGCGACTCATTAATTAACACACCCAAAGTACTCAGCTAAGAGAGGTCCCATATCCTCTAGTGTGGTTAGCACGCATAGAATGCTCGGATAATAGATACTCACAAGCGATTCGGTCCTTAATTGACCCGAGCACCATTCCAATCACACCCAAAAGATCACACCATCTCACCATTGTGCCCAAGTCTAAATTGTTTTCATTTTCAGTTTTAGTTTTGCAATTTAGACATAGCACAAGGCTGAAATATACAGATTATAACAGTTTGTGTGATCAAGGTTATCGACAAGTCGATAACCGCCCATTTCTACCGATAGCTAAGCATGGCTAAGCATAATGACACGTAATCTACTAAGTGACAAGGGTCCATCCAGCGAACCCAAAGTCACAGCAAGTAATCCTAGGCTCGGTAGTAGAGGATTAAACAATTCCTACTGATTAATGCATCTAGTAGGCCAGCTATCGACAATAGTTTAAAACAACATAGCAATGCATACATAGAATTTGCAAACAACATACTAGAATTTGAAAATAGTAGGAACAATATGATCAAATGAATGCTACATCCGCTTGTTCGGTCAAGGCTTTGGATCCGATGGTCGTTGTGGCTCAATATCAGCAATAAAATTATCTTCGAAACCTAACGCGAAAAGTCGATAAGCAAATAAAAACAACGAACACCAAATAAATCCAACAGCAAAACACATCCAAAACTAATAAAATTTACACAACAGCTAGGGAATGATTTTACATAGAGATAGGAACAAGAATCATGCAATTTGGACTAAGCATGCAAAAGATATGAACAAAATGCTCTTTCTCAGCCTTACAACAACCTAATTAATAATTAGCACTGTTCATGGCGAAATTTTCTAGAATGATCTAAGGTCTGAAATTTTACACAGTAGATTATAACATCCCAATAACAGCAAAGTTGAGTTTACTAAATTTGGAGTTATACATATGTACTTATGATTTTTCTAAGTTGTAAATCTAATGCAAGTCATTTTACAGAATTATGAACATGCTCAAATCTTATTCCATATGAAAGTATACTAACAGATGAATTCATTTTTGGAATATCCCAAGTGACAAAAATCAAGTTATTTCTAGTTATACAATTTTCTGCTACTGGAATATGCTTAAATCCATTTTTATAATAAACTTAAGTGATAACACAATTTATTACAGTTGCAATTATCTAAAAAGCTGTAATATCTCGTTTGTCGTTAGTGGATGTAATAAAAAAATTAGAGAGGGAATTAAGATAATTAAAAGAGAAAAATCGAAATTGAGAGAGAAATGGGCCACGCAAATCCATAGTCAAGTGGAGGAAAAACAGCTTAGTGGCCCATGGCCCATGAGGAAACCAAAACCAACTAAAGAAGGAGGGGGAACCTAGGGTGCTACAGCACCACGCGCCATGTAGCAACCCATCTCCTCCATGGTGGTGCCCCTCTCCTCCGATGCCTCTTCATTGTGGTGGCGGCCAAGAAAAAGGAAGAAGAAGGAATAAAGGAGAAGGGAAGAAGAGAGGAAGGGAAGATTCACGGATTGCATCGCGGTCTACAGCGGTTCGTCAAGGGTAACCCGGTTTGCCCCGAATAGATGCATATTTGATTGTTGTAGCAATGTTGGTATTTCTGTCTCCTCAGGACAGATCGCGTTAGACAGACGTTTTGATATAGTTAAGTGCGGATTCGGTCTTGGGCTTCTCCTAGAGAGTTGTAGAAGACGTCAATAGATTTCGATGAAGTGCTAGATCGTATTATTTGGACCTCTGTAGCAAAAGTTATGAAATTTTTAGTGCGATTGTTCTGCGAATCTGTCAGTATTCTGACAGGTTTTAGTAATCTGACTTTAAAGATCAGTTAAAGGGAGAATTAGAGGATCTCAGTATAACGAAAGTTGTAGATAATTGTCGTAGCTTTCAGGGAAGCCCAAGAATGCGACATTTGGACAAACGAGCTGAGAGTTATGTTAGTTTTAGTGCTCTGTCCAGAAAGGGTGACGTGAAATCGATGTTTTGTTAATCAGCTTAAAACTGATTTTAGATGGCCGAATCAGGGGGGCTCACCAACTAGGTTTAGTTGGAAAATTTTATTACCTTTCAATGAAGTCCAAGAACACCTAATTTGGACCACTGTACGGAAAGATATGAATTTTAGAACTTGACTGTTCACAGAGGGCATTTCAGTACTTAAGAAAGCGGAGTCGGGATCGCGTTGCAATTTGCTACTTGATGAGTTCGCTTATTTAATTCATGTTTTTCGTTACTATGGTCTTAGTTTATATTCATAATGTATTAGGTGGGGGATTGGTACCAGAGGCAGCACCGTCTTCACGTTCTCCATTCGCACGCGGTTAAGGTAAGTGCATTGTTTGATTCGTGGTTGCGATTGATTGGTGTTTGTGTGCTTTTTCGATATGTGATAGTATAGTGAGATTGATGGCATGATGTTGGTTTAAGATTGGTGGATGCTCCAAATATGTTTATGCTCGTTGTGGTATGATGTTATCGCTTTGTGGTAAATTGATGATGATTAAATGATGAGCATGTGCATATTGAGATCATGTTGAGGCTTGGTCACGTGGTGACCAAGTATGTTTCCCTGAGATCCCGTTATGAATGTGACGGGCTGAGATCCCCACACTCGTGGAGTGTGGGCATGAGGTGTCCAATACTTGCGGAGTATTGGGCAATTGGTCCTCGTGGCGCGCGCACGTGCATGGGTATGCGGCGACGGTTGCATACTTTGCATTACCGTGTAATGCACAAAGAAAGATAAAGAGAAAGGACCCTTGAGCATTGCATTTGCATATGAGATGTTCTATTGTTGATCTCCTTACATGGATGCCGATGTTATAGTTTCTTTATGTACTTGCCGAGTCTGTGGACTCACTCTTGCTTTTATTGTTGTTTTAGGTACCGAGCCAAGAACGACATGCATGGGGAAGTAGGTGCTAGTCACACACTTGCCACATGAACTAAATAAAGATGAATGATCTTCGAACGTAATTGTTTTAGTAATTGGGCGAGATGCCCAAAGATTTATTATGTTTCGTCTCATGCAATGGATTAAATGTAATAATGATGAGTAGTAGAAATTCATATCTCTCTAGTTATGTTAGATACTTAGCATGTCTTTGATTATCTTTTGATGTCTTTGGAAGAAGGTTTTAGTTAATATTTGAATTGTTCGTGTTGGAACCTTCGTGTAATTAACTTTACAAGGGAGGTTCTGTACAAATTTATTAAGATTGTCTAGTGTGGAATTATTAGAGTTTGTTTAGTAGCATTCCGTGCTCATGTCGGGTCAGGTGTTACAGTTGGTATCGAGCGGTCAGAGGTCCGTGGTGAATGATTAATAACTTAGGTAACTTAGCTTGTTAAAAATTTGCTAATGGTTAATTAATCAAAACTCGACACATCGTGATAGGATGGGGTGGGTCAAGCATTGCATTTACGCTTCACATGTTGTAATGATGATTCTGTTATGAGATGATCTTACATACCTATAATATGATTATATGATTATTATGAGTGAGAGCACCCTCGTTGAGAGGATTGAGGTCATGGTTGTGGCCCTGGCTTTACCAGTTACACCATTGTTCGTGGTAAGAGAAAAGGGAAGAGGTTACCTCGTATATCTTAGTACAAAGCAAGTAATAGTGAGTATCTTTTGAAAAAAATTGTCCACTTCCTTGAATTTGAATTTGATCAACTCTTGTTCAGTTGTGGTCGATGAATTTCTTTGGGTCATGAGTTCATTTCGGTTGATGGGTTTCTTTGAGAAAGGTTGTTATGTTTTATTGGCTTAATCTGTCCCATAAAGCAATTATTGTTTTTCCAATTGCCGAGTTATTCTTGTGGTGGTGGACTTGGTTAGTTGTCAATACCTGACCTTTGTATTGAGTTCGCTTTTCTTACTTGAAAGCATGATCCATTTATTTCACTTGATGATTTGGATAATGAAAGTTTCCTTTGCAAGTCCTGTAGTACGTGAATGTTTCATTCAATATATCTCTTTGGGTATCTTGAGTTTTGAAGTTGAAAAGTTCTTTTATGAAAGAAAACGCTAAACTCTTTCGCGATGTCGTCTCGTGGTTAAGTGAGAGGTTATAATTAGAGAAATTAGTGAATATGATATGAGTTATCAAGTTGGATCCAGTAGTGTGTGTATAATCGATCCTAACTAAGATCCCCGGAAGGAAAGTTGACTAATTTGATGGTGCCATGTAGTAGTTCTTGTTGAACTGTGATTAAGTGTATGGCTATACCTAATTGGAAGCAATAGAGTTATTAACAATCTGTAACTTTAACTGAGTGCTTGACCCCTAGAGTTGTTTAGTTTGCTAAACTTGTTAGATTATTTGATCTCAATGGATTAATCTAACTATGCGGAATGAGAAATATAAGATGTGTTCGACTGTCGTCTTGGTAGATATTAATATAGAACTTTTCTTTAATTGGCTATTTGATGATCTTATTTATGCTCGTGGGAGTACAAATAGATATAGGACCAACAATTCATCCATGATTGAATAATCATCAAAAGTTTATGATAACCTCTAGATTGGAGTTAGTGGGTACTAAATAAGTATGAGCATTCCGAATAGTTGAAGGGTTGAAATTTGAAAGTGATTTATTCACGAGTGTTTCACGAGGATGTATTGTGGCTGCATGCCATTGTTAAAAGAGGTCTTGCTCCGATAGTGTAGTGGTGTATTAGATATACTCTAGAACAGGTTGATTGTTGCAATCTTATTGAGATAACAAAAATGTTATGAAATAATATGCTGTGTTTGTTTTGGAAAGGTTTATGATGGGATTTTATAGGTGACATGTGGTTGCTCGATGGTAAAAATTGTCAGATAATAGTATGTCTTTGATGAAAGGGTTTGTGTAACCTTGTAAATTGTGTAGTAGGTTCCTTCAAAAATCGTGGTTGTTATAGTGAGGGTGTAAGAATTTGGTGTACTCTCAATTGAGGATGAGAGGATAAAGTGAAATGTAATAGTTTGGTCAGCTTTTGGGGACTTTATAAAGGAAGAGTTGATGATAACGAACCTTGTTAAGAGTGAATTATTCTTGATGTTAGTAATAAGGTCTACAAGAGATTGTGACGCGTTGGAGTGATGATGATTCTTCTAGAGAGAAAGTAAGTTGATTATTTTAATAACGATTAAATGAAATGTTTGGAGTTTCGTATTCGTGATCTTTTGGGGGCTCATGATTTATGTAGTAGATAAAAATTAGTTGAGCAATGTGACATATGGAAATGTTCCGTTTGGTTCTGAAGTGATGAATGTGATTTGGTATTAAAAGCATCTCTTGTTTGGTTTGGCAAGTAATGTTGTAATCAAAGAGATTGCTTTCGTTGTGTTAACGGAAAATATTTACCATAAGTATTTGAGGTTGGAGCTAAAAAAAAATGTAATCCGCAACTTACTTGTTGTCTCAGCTTAAGAGTTTCTTGGGTTTGCATAGCAATGTTTTATTATGAGTTATGGAGATGGAAAATTTCTTCTTGTGGGACTTTTGCCCTTGACTGTGGATTCGCATTCTGTTTTCTGAGATCATTTCTATTTGACTATTTCTATTGGTCTCGTGCTCACTTCGAGGAGCCATGATTTCTTATGCGTCGAACTTTGTATCTGTTTATTTCTTCCTTTTGAATAAGGAAGTAACCAAATTGTGTTGCCAAGTGTTATAAAGAGTAGCATGGTGATTGGTTGGAGGTGGTCAAGTATTTGGAATTGTTGATATTTTTGGGAACCAATCTATTTGAAGAGCAGTATAATGTGAATTGGTTTCGACTTACAACACCTGGAGAGAATTCTACTTAAATGGAAAGTTTGTCGATGAGATAAAAGTGATTAGTGTTACAACTAGTGGAACCTATGGCGAATTATGATCCAAAGAACCTTTGTCCATGTTGAAATATTGGGACTATTGAAATTATGGACTTTGATAAACTTATTAGAGTATCACAATTGGGTACTTAGTATGATTGTGCGTAAGAGTTGTGGTGGTGAAGTTTAATAAGAATCGTGGTGTGGAGGAACCTAAATGTCATGCTAATTAGAGGATAGCAGAATTGTTGAGCTATTGTCAAGTATGACTCGGCCTCGAAAGTGACCTTATGAGAGTTAAATTATCTTCGAGGATATCTTGGTCAAAGAAGATATTTATTTATTGACATTAGTGATTGGGTATGTTTGAATCTTAGTCATATAGTGAGGGTATGACGAATGGGTATATTGTGGTCGTGTAGTTGAATTTTGATTAGTGTGGTTTAGTGAAGGTCCAAGATTGGTGACATGAAATGCCTTGAGCGGTTACTTGATTAGTGAGGAACGTGGATGTTAATGATTGAGGTTATTGTTGAGCTATGTAAAATTTTAGTAAATGAATTGGAAGATTTCCTATCAATCATACCGTAAATTCATTGTAGGAGACTTGAGGTTGATTTTAGGCTTTGCATTCTCATGTTAGAACCTTGGATGCCAATGATTATGTGTAGAGATGGTAGAATAAGAGTGGATTCCGAGTAGTGGGATGATCATTGATAGTATCCTTTGAGGCTAGTATATGAGAGTGTGTGATGTGAATTTCAAATTGCTCATCCTTAACGGATTAAGGGATGTGATGGTGGGTGAAATCTATTGAGTTGTGTTGGAAATTATTTTGACAAGTAATTCATTCGGTGGGAAGTTGGCTAGAGTACGATATTGTGGATTGGAAGAGTCTACCGCATAATTGTGGATTTTGTGTTCGGTAGAGCATAGGTTTGGGATTGCCAATTTAAGAGAAATGAGTTAATGCGTTATGCGATGATTTGGGATCCTATGGTTTAAGAGAAAGTTGATTTCTTAAAAGAAAGATTGTGGTAAAGGGTGTGATCTTGGATAGTGAGATGTTTTCTTAGTTCTTACTTGAACTATGTGGTTATGACGGATGTCAATTACAAATTGAGTTGGTTCTTGTCGGTATGTGTGATTCCTTCTAGTTAAGAAAAAAAAAGGTTAATATGGTTTTTTCGAGTGATTTCGTTTTTGGCTTGTGTGGTATTTATTTCTAAACTACCTATTTCAAAAGTGGAAAAAAAATTTCATGGTAAATCCATTGATTTTGGATTGGGCTCTTCTAAGGGAAGATGGCTTTGAGTTGGATGCATTTTGACTCCTTTGTTCTCAGTTGAGTTCTTCGGATAAGTGAGTTGGTAGGCGAGTTCTTTGTGCGTCCCTTGGTTAAGGAGATACTGCTTGCATAGGTAAGGTGATGGACTGAGAGTTGGAACAAGAGTTCTATGTGTTTTGTGTAGACGGTGTACTTCGGTACCGAAAGGAAGTTTAACCAAAGGTGTGTTGGATAGATTCCCTGTCACGGAAATTTATAGATTGGCGTATCACTAGGACCGTCTCGAGTACTTGCGCGGAGTACGCAATGTCTTGTGTTTTTCGGTGCTGAGAGAGCACATGAGAGGTCCAGAGCTTGAGATTTTGTTAGAGCTGTTGGCTAAGAAGTAAGACCTTACCTTTGAGTCCCGTGTGTTGAGTGTACCTGTAAAGGTCGAGACTAGTGTTGAGGTGAAAGACGTGATATCCGTCAAGGTGATATGATCCCATAAGCCCAAGAGGGAAGCGACTTGTGAATTGCGGTCTCGCATGTGCGAGCAGTACTCGGAGTGGTTCACGTTGGGTATACGTTAAAGATTGTTGATTTCAGTTCCTTTCAAGTAGATTAGTGAAAGTAGAATTCGGGGTCGAATTCTTTTTAAGGGGTAGAATGTAATATCTCGTTTGTCGTTAGTGGATGTAATAAAAAATTAGAGAGGAATTAAGATAATTAAAAGAGAAAAATCAGAAATTGAGAGAGAAATGGGCCACGCAGCCCATAGTCAAGTGGAGGAAAACAGCTTAGTGGCCCATGGCCCATGAGGAAACCAGAAACCAACTAAAGAAGGAGGGGAACCCTAGGGTGCTACAGATGCATGCGCACCATCGTAGCAACCCATCTCCTCCATGGTGGTGCCCCTCTCCTCCGATGCCTCTTCATTGTGGTGGCGGCCAAGAAAAAGGAAGAAGAAGGAATAAAGGAGAAGGGAAGAAGAGAGGGAAGGGGAAGATTCACGGATTGCATCGCGGTCTACAGCGGTTCGTCAAGGGTATCCCCGGTTTGCCCCCGAATAGATGCATATTTGATTGTTGTAGCAATGTTGGTATTTCTGTCTCCTCAGGACAGATCGCGTTAGACAGACGTTTTGATATAGTTAAGTGCGGATTCGGTCTTGGGCTTCTCCTAGAGAGTTGTAGAAGACGTCAATAGATTTCGATGAAGTGCTAGATCGTATTATTTGGACCTCTGTAGCAAAAGTTATGAATTTTTTAGTGCGATTGTTCTGCGAATCTGTCAGTATTCTGACAGGTTTTAGTAATCTGACTTTAGAGATCAGTTAAAGGGAGAATTAGAGGATCTCAGTATAACGAAAGTTGTAGATAATTGTCGTAGCTTTCAGGGAAGCCCAAGAATGCGACATTTGGACAAACGAGCTGAGAGTTATGTTAGTTTTAGTGCTCTGTCCAGAAAGGGTGACGTGAAATCGATGTTTTGTTAATCAGCTTAAAACTGATTTTAGATGGCCGAATCAGGGGGGCTCACCAACTAGGTTTAGTTGGAAAATTTGATTACCTTTCAATGAAGTCCAAGAACACCTAATTTGGACCACTGTACGGAAAGATATGAATTTTAGAACTTGACTGTTCACAGAGGGCATTTCAGTACTTAAGAAAGCGGAGTCGGGATCGCGTTGCAATTTGCTACTTGATGAGTTCGCTTATTTAATTCATGTTTTTCATTACTATGGTCTTAGTTTATATTCATATTGTATTAGGTGGGGGATTGGTACCAGAGGCAGCACCGTCTTCACGTTCTCCATTCGCACGCGGTTAAGGTAAGTGCATTGTTTGATTCGTGGTTGCGATTGATTGGTGTTTGTGTGCTTTTTCGATATTTGATAGTATAGTGAGATTGATGGCATGATGTTGGTTTAAGATTGGTGGATGCTCCAAATATGTTTATGCTCTGTTGTGGTATGATGTTATCGTTTTGTGGTAAATTGATGATGATTAAATGATGAGCATGTGCATATTGAGATCATGTTGAGGCTTGGTCACGTGGTGACCAAGTATGTTTCCCTTTGAGATCCCCGTTATGAATGTGACGGGCCCGAGATCCCCACACTCGTGGAGTGTGGGCATGAGGTGTCCAATACTTGCGGAGTATTGGGCAATTGGTCCCTGTGCGTGCATGCAAGCACAGCATGGGTATGCGGCGACGGTTGCATACTTTGCATTACCGTGTAATGCACAAAGAAAGATAAAGAGAAAGGACCCTTGAGCATTGCATTTGCATATGAGATGTTCTATTGTTGATCTCCTTTACATGGATGCTGATGTTATAGTTTCTTTATGTACTTGCTGAGTCTGTGGACTCACTCTTGCTTTTATTGTTGTTTTAGGTACAGAGCCAAGAACGACATGCATGGGGGAAGTAGGTGCTAGTCACACACTTGCCACATGAACTAAATAAAGATGAATGATCTTGAACGTAATTGTTTTAGTAATTGGGCGAGATGCCCAAAGATTTATTATGTTTAGTCTCATGCAATGGATTAAATGTAATAATGATGAGTAGTAGAAATTCATATCTCTCTAGTTATGTTAGATACTTAGCATGTCTTTGATTATCTTTTGATGTCTTTGGAAGAAGGTTTTAGTTAATATTTGAATTGTCGTGTGTTGGAACCTTCGTGTAATTAACTTTACAAGGAGGTTCTGCGAAATTTATTAAGATTGCCTAGTGTGGAATTATTAGAGTTTGTTTAGTAGCATTCCGGGCTCATGTCGGGTCAAAAGTGTTCTGATTGGTATCGAGCGGGTCAGAGGTCCGTGGTGAACAGATTAATAACTTAGGTAACTTAGCTTGTTAAAAATTTCTAATGGTTAATTAATGAAAACTCACACACCGTGCATGATAGGATGGGGTGGGTCAAGCATTGCATTTACGCTTACGTCATGTTGTAATGATGATTCTGTTATGAGATGATCTTACATACCTATAATATGATTATATGATTATTATGAGTGAGAGCAGCCTCGTTGAGAGGATTGAGGTCATGGTTGTGGCCCTGGCTTTACCAAAGTTACACCATTGTTCGTGGTAAGAGAAAAGGGAAGAGGTTACCTCGGATATCTTAGTCTGAAGTTAATAGTGAGTATCTTTTGAAAAAAAATTGTCCACTTCCTTGAATTTGAATTTGATCAACTCTTGTTGGTTGTGGTCGATGAATTTCTTTGGGTCGATGTTCATTTCAGTTGATGGGTTTCTTTGAGAAAGGTTGTTATGTTTTATTGGCTTAATCGTCCCATAAAGCAATTATTGTTTTCCAATTCTTGAGTTATTCTTGTGGTGGTGGACTTGGTTAGTTGTCAATCTGACCGTTGTATTGGAGTTCCGTCTTTCTTACTTGAAAGCATGATCCATTTATTTCACTTGATGATTTGGATAATGAAAGTTTCCTTTTGCAAGTCCTGTAGTACGTGAATGTTTTGATTCAATATATCTCTTTGGGTATCTTGAGTTTTGAAGTTGAAAAGTTCTTTTATGAAAGAAAACGCTAAACTCTTTCGCGATGTCGTCTCGTGGTTAAGTGAGAGGTTATAATCGAGAAATTAGTGAATATGATATGAGTTATCAAGTTGGATCAGTAGTGTGGTGTATAATCGATCCTAACTAAGATCCCCGGAAGGAAAGTTGACTAATTTGATGGTGCCATGTAGTAGTTCTTGTTGAATCGTGATTAAGTGTATGGCTATACCTAATTGGAAGCAATAGAGTTATTAACAATTGTGTAACTTTAACGGAGTGCTTGACCCCTAGAGTTGTTTAGTTTGCTAAACTTGTTAGATTATTTGATCTCAATGGATTAATCTAACTGTGCGGGAAGAGAAATATAAGATGTGTTCGACTATCGTCTTGGTAGATATTAATATAGAATTTTTCTTTAATTGGCTATTTGATGATCTTATTTATGCTCGTGGGAGTACAAATAGATACAGGACCAACAATTCATCCATGATTGAATAATCATCAAAAGTTTATGATAACCTCTAGATTGGAGTTAGTGGGTACTAAATAAGTATGAGCATTCCGAATAGTTGAAGGGTTGAAATTTGAAAGTGATTTATTCACGAGTGTTTCACGAGGTGTATTGTGGTCGCATGCCATTGTTAAAAGAGGTCTTGCTCCGATAGTGTAGTGGTGTATTAGATATACTCTAGAACAGGTTGACTGTTGCAATCTTATTGAGATAACAAAAATGTTATGAAATAATATGCTGTGTTTGTTTTGGAAAGGTTTATGATGGGATTTTATAGGTGACATGTGGTTGCTCGATGGTAAAAATTGTCAGATAATAGTATGTCTTTGATGAAAGGGTTTTGGTGTAACCTTGTAAATTGTGTAGTAGGTTCCTTCAAAAATCTGGTGGTTGTTATAGTGAGGGTGTAAGAATTTGGTGTACTCTCAATTGAGGATGAGAGGATAAAGTGAAATGTAATAGTTTGGTCAGCTTTTGGGGACTTTATAAAGGAAGAGTTGATGATAACGAACCTTGTTAAGAGTGAATTATTCTTGATGTTAGTAATAAGGTCTACAAGAGATTGTGACGCGTTGGAGTGATGATGATTCTTCTAGAGAGAAAGTAAGTTGATTATTTTAATAACGATTAAATGAAATGTTTGGAGTTTCGTATTCGTGATCTTTTGGGGGCTCATGATTTATGTAGTAGATAAAAATTAGTTGAGCAATGTGACATATGGAAATGTTCCGTTTGGTTCTGAAGTGATGAATGTGATTTGGTATTAAAAGCATCTCTTGTTTGGTTTGGCAAGTAATGTTGTAATCAAAGAAATTGCTTTCGTTGTGTTAACGGAAAATATTTACCATAAGTATTTGAGGTTGGAGCTAAAAAAAAATGTAATCCGCAACTTACTTGTTGTCTCACTTAAGAGTTTCTTGGGTTTGCATAGCAATGTTTTATTATGAGTTATGGAGATGGAAAATTTCTTCTTGTGGGACTTTTGCCCTGATCGTGGATTCGCATTCATTTTACGAGATCATTTCTATTTGACTATTTCTATTGGTCTCGTGCTCACTTGAGGAGCCATGATTTCTTATGCGTCGAACTTTGTATCTGTTTATTTCTTCCTTTTGAATAAGGAAGTAACCAAATTGTGTTGCCAAGTGTTATAAAGAGTAGCATGGTGATTGGTTGGAGGTGGTCAAGTATTTGGAATTGTTGATATTTTGGGAACCAATCTATTTGAAGAGCAATATAATGTGAATTGGTTTCACTTACAACACCGGAGAGAATTCTACTTAAATGGAAAGTTTGTCGATGAGATAAAAGTGATTAGTGTTACAACTAGTGGAACCTATGGCGAATTATGATCCAGTAACCTTTGTCCACGTTGAAATATTGGGACTATTGAAATTATGGACTTTTGATAAACTTATTAGAGTATCACAATTGGGTACTTAGTATAATTGTGCAGAAGAGTTGTGGTGGTGAAGTTTAATAAGAATCGTGGTGTGGAGGAACCTAAATGTCATGCTAATTAGAGGGATAGCAGGAATTGTTGAGCTATTGTCAAGTATGACTCGGCCTCAGTAAGTGACCTTATGAGAGTTAAATTATCTTCGAGGATATCTTGGTCAAAGAAGATATTTATTTATTGACATTAGTGATTGGGTATGTTTGAATCTTAGTCATATAGTGAGGGTATGACGAATGGGTATATTGTGGTCGTGTAGTTGAATTTTGATTAGTGTGGTTTAGTGAAGGTCCAAGATTGGTGACATGAAATGCCTTGAGCGGTTACTTGATTAGTGAGGAACGTGGATGTTAATGATTGAGGTTATTGTTGAGCTATGTAAAATTTTAGTAAATGAATTGGAAGATTTCCTATCAATCATACCGAAATTCATTGTAGGAGACTTGAGGTTGATTTTAGGCTTTGCATTCTCATGTTAGAACCTTGGATGCCAATGATTATGTGTAGAGATGGTAGAATAAGAGTGGATTCCAGTAGTGGGATGATCATTGATAGTATCCTTTGAGGCTAGTATATGAGAGTGTGTGATGTGAATTTCAAATTGCTCATCCTTAACGGATTAAGGGATGTGATGGTGGGTGAAATCTATTGAGTTGTGTTGGAAATTATTTTGACAAGTAATTCATTCGGTGGGGAAGTTGGCTAGAGTACGATATTGTGGATTGGAAGAGTCTACCTGCATAATTGTGGATTTTGTGTTCGGTAGAGCATAGGTTTGGGATTGCCAATTTAAGAGAAATGAGTTAATGCGTTATGCGATGATTTGGGATCCTATGGTTTAAGAGAAAGTTGATTTCTTAAAAGAAAGATTGTGGTAAAGGGTGTGATCTTGGATAGTGAGATGTTTTCTTAGTTCTTACTTGAACTATGTGGTTATGACGGATGTCAATTACAAATTGAGTTGGTTCTTGTCGGTATGTGTGATTCCTTCTAGTTAAGAAAAAAAAAGGTTAATATGGTTTTTTCGAGTGATTTCGTTTTTGGCTTGTGTGGCATTTATTTCTAAACTACCTATTTCAAAAGTGGAAAAAAATTTCATGGTAAATCCATTGATTTTGGATTGGGCTCTTCTAAGGGAAGATGGCTTTGAGTTGGATGCATTTTGACTCCTTTGTTCTCAGTTGAGTTCTTCGGATAAGTGAGTTGGTAGGCGAGTTCTTTGTCGTCCCTTGGTTAAGGAGATACCGCTTGCATAGGTAAGGTGATGGATCGAGAGTTGGAACAAGAGTTCTATGTGTTTTGTGTAGACGGTGTACTTGATGCGAAGGAAGTTTAACCAAAGGTGTGTTGGATAGATTCCTGTCACGGAAATTTATAGATTGGCGTATCACTAGGACCGTCTCGAGTACTTGCGCGAGTACGCAATGTCTTGTGTTTTTCAGCTTTGAGAGCACATGAGAGGTCCAGAGCTTGAGATTTTGTTAGAGCATTGGCTAAGAAGTAAGACCTTACCTTTGAGTCCCGTGTGTTGAGTGTACCTGTAAAGGTCGAGACTAGTGTTGAGGTGAAAGACGTGATATCCGTCAAGGTGATATGATCCCATAAGCCCAAGAGGGAAGCGACTTGTGAATTGCGGTCTCGCATGTGCGAGCAGTACTCGGAGTGGTTCACGTTGGGTATACGTTAAAGATTGTTGATTTGGTTCCTTTCAAGTAGATTAGTGAAAGTAGAATTGGGCCGAATTCTTTTTAAGGGGGTAGAATGTAATATCTCGTTTGTCGTTAGTGGATGCAATAAAAAATTAGAGAGGGAATTAAGATAATTAAAAGAGAAAAATCAGAAATTGAGAGAGAAATGGGCCACGCAGCCCATAGTCAAGTGGAGGAAAAACAGGCTTAGTGGCCCATGGCCCATGAGGAAACCAGAAACCAACTAAAGAAGGAGGGGAACCCTAGGGTGCTACAGATGCACTGCCACCATCGTAGCAACCCATCTCCTCCATGGTGGTGCCCCTCTCCTCCGATGCCTCTTCATTGTGGTGGCCGGCCAAGAAAAAAGGAAGAAGAAGGAATAAAGGAGAAGGGAAGAAGAGAGGGAAGGGGAAGATTCACGGATTGCATCGCGGTCTACAGCGGTTCGTCAAGGGTAACCCCGGTTTGCCCCCGAATAGATGCATATTTGATTGTTGTAGCAATGTTGGTATTTCTGTCTCCTCAGGACAGATCGCGTTAGACAGACGTTTTGATATAGTTAAGTGCGGATTCGGTCTTGGGCTTCTCCTAGAGAGTTGTAGAAGACGTCAATAGATTTCGATGAAGTGCTAGATCGTATTATTTGGACCTCTGTAGCAAAAGTTATGAAATTTTTAGTGCGATTGTTCTGCGAATCTGTCAGTATTCTGACAGGTTTTAGTAATCTGACTTTAGAGATCAGTTAAAGGGAGAATTAGAGGATCTCAGTATAACGAAAGTTGTAGATAATTGTCGTAGCTTTCAGGGAAGCCCAAGAATGCGACATTTGGACAAACGAGCTGAGAGTTATGTTAGTTTTAGTGCTCTGTCCAGAAAGGGTGACGTGAAATCGATGTTTTGTTAATCAGCTTAAAACTGATTTTAGATGGCCGAATCAGGGGGGCTCACCAACTAGGTTTAGTTGGAAAATTTGATTACCTTTCAATGAAGTTCAAGAACACCTAATTTGGACCACTGTACGGAAAGATATGAATTTTAGAACTTGACTGTTCACAGAGGGCATTTCAGTACTTAAGAAAGCGGAGTCGGGATCGCGTTGCAATTTGCTACTTGATGAGTTCGCTTATTTAATTCATGTTTTTCGTTACTATGGTCTTAGTTTATATTCATAATGTATTAGGTGGGGGATTGGTACCAGAGGCAGCACCGTCTTCACGTTCTCCATTCGCACGCGGTTAAGGTAAGTGCATTGTTTGATTCGTGGTTGCGATTGATTGGTGTTTGTGTGCTTTTTCGATATGTGATAGTATAGTGAGATTGATGGCATGATGTTGGTTTAAGATTGGTGGATGCTCCAAATATGTTTATGCTCTGTTGTGGTATGATGTTATCGTTTTGTGGTAAATTGATGATGATTAAATGATGAGCATGTGCATATTGAGATCATGTTGAGGCTTGGTCACGTGGTGACCAAGTATATTTCCTTTGAGATCCCGTTATGAATGTGACGGGCCCGAGATCCCCACACTCGTGGAGTGTGGGCATGAGGTGTCCAATACTTGCGGAGTATTGGGCAATTGGTCCCTGTGCGTGCGCGCACACGCACGCACAGGCATGGGTATGCGGCGACGGTTGCATACTTTGCATTACCGGTGTAATGCACAAAGAAAGATAAAGAGAAAGGACCCTTGAGCATTGCATTTGCATATGAGATGTTCTATTGTTGATCTCCTTTACATGGATGCTGATGTTATAGTTTCTTTATGTACTTGCTGAGTCTGTGGACTCACTCTTGCTTTTATTGTTGTTTTAGGTACCTGAGCCAAGAACGACATGCATGGGGAAGTAGGTGCTAGTCACACACTTGCCACATGAACTAAATAAAGATGAATGATCTTGAGCGTAATTGTTTTAGTAATTGGGCGAGATGCCCAAAGATTTATTATGTTTCGTCTCATGCAATGGATTAAATGTAATAATGATGAGTAGTAGAAATTCATATCTCTCTAGTTATGTTAGATACTTAGCATGTCTTTGATTATCTTTTGATGTCTTTGGAAGAAGGTTTTAGTTAATATTTGAATTGTTCTGTGTGTTGGAACCTTCATGTAATTAACTTTACAAGGAGGTTCTCACTAAATTTATTAAGATTGTCCAGTGTGGAATTATTAGAGTTTGTTTAGTAGCATTCCGTGCTCATGTCGGGCTGGGGTGTTACTGATTGGTATCGAGCTGGTCGTAGGTCCGTGGTGAGCAGATTAATAACTTAGGTAACTTAGCTTGTTAAAAATTTGCTAATGGTTAATTAATCGAAAACTCGACACACCGGTGCAGTGAGGATGGGGTGGGTCAAGCATTGCATTTACGCTTCATCATGTTGTAATGATGATTCTGTTATGAGATGATCTTACATACCTATAATATGATTATATGATTATTATGAGTGAGAGCAGCCCTCGTTGAGAGGATTGAGGTCATGGTTGTGGCCCTGGGCTTTACCAGGTTACACCATTGTTCGTGGTAAGAGAAAAGGGAAGATGTTACCTCGGATATCTTAGTACAGCGTTAATAGTGAGTATCTTTTGAAAAAAATTGTCCACTTCCTTGAATTTGAATTTGATCAACTCTTGTTCGATTGTGGTCGATGAATTTCTTTGGGTCGATGGTTCATTTCAGTTGATGGGTTTCTTTGAGAAAGGTTGTTATGTTTTATTGGCTTAATCGTCCCATAAAGCAATTATTGTTTTTCCAATTGCTGAGTTATTCTTGTGGCTGGTGGACTTGGTTAGTTGTCAATACTGACCTTTGTATTGGAGTTCCGTCTTTCTTACTTGAAAGCATGATCCATTTATTTCACTTGATGATTTGGATAATGAAAGTTTCCTTTTGCAAGTCCTGTAGTACGTGAATGTTTTGATTCAATATATCTCTTTTGGGTATCTTGAGTTTTGAAGTTGAAAAGTTCTTTTATGAAAGAAAACGCTAAACTCTTTCGCGATGTCGTCTCGTGGTTAAGTGAGAGGTTATAATCAGAGAAATTAGTGAATATGATATGAGTTATCAAGTTGGATCTGTAGTGTGGTGTATAATCGATCCTAACTAAGATCCCTGGAAGGAAAGTTGACTAATTTGATGGTGCCATGTAGTAGTTCTTGTTGAACTGTGATTAAGTGTATGGCTATACCTAATTGGAAGCAATAGAGTTATTAACAATTGTGTAACTTTAACAGTGCTTGACCCTAGAGTTGTTTAGTTTGCTAAACTTGTTAGATTATTTGATCTCAATGGATTAATCTAACTATGCGGAAGAGAAATATAAGATGTGTTCGATGTCGTCTTGGTAGATATTAATATAGAACTTTTCTTTAATTGGCTATTTGATGATCTTATTTATGCTCGTGGGAGTACAAATAGATACAGACCAACAATTCATCCATGATTGAATAATCATCAAAAGTTTATGATAACCTCTAGATTGGAGTTAGTGGGTACTAAATAAGTATGAGCATTCGAATAGTTGAAGGGTTGAAATTTGAAAGTGATTTATTCACGAGTGTTTCACGAGGATGTATTGTGGCTGCATGCCATTGTTAAAAGAGGTCTTGCTCCGATAGTGTAGTGGTGTATTAGATATACTCTAGAACAGGTTGACTGTTGCAATCTTATTGAGATAACAAAAATGTTATGAAATAATATGCTGTGTTTGTTTTGGAAAGGTTTATGATGGGATTTTATAGGTGACATGTGGTTGCTCGATGGTAAAAATTGTCAGATAATAGTATGTCTTTGATGAAAGGGTTTTGGTGTAACCTTGTAAATTGTGTAGTAGGTTCCTTCAAAAAATCTGGTGGTTGTTATAGTGAGGGTGTAAGAATTTGGTGTACTCTCAATTGAGGATGAGAGGATAAAGTGAAATGTAACAGTTTGGTCAGCTTTTGGGGACTTTATAAAGGAAGAGTTGATGATAACGAACCTTGTTAAGAGTGAATTATTCTTGATGTTAGTAATAAGGTCTACAAGAGATTGTGACGCGTTGGAGTGATGATGATTCTTCTAGAGAGAAAGTAAGTTGATTATTTTAATAACGATTAAATGAAATGTTTGGAGTTTCGTATTCGTGATCTTTTGGGGGCTCATGATTTATGTAGTAGATAAAATTAGTTGAGCAATGTGACATATGGAAATGTTCCGTTTGGTTCTGAAGTGATGAATGTGATTTGGTATTAAAAGCATCTCTTGTTTGGTTTGGCAAGTAATGTTGTAATCAAAGAGATTGCTTTCGTTGTGTTAATCAAAATATTTACCATAAGTATTTGAGGTTGGAGCTAAAAAAATGTAATCCGCAACTTACTTGTTGTCTCACTTAAGAGTTTCTTGGGTTTGCATAGCAATGTTTTATTATGAGTTATGGAGATGGAAAATTTCTTCTTGTGGGACTTTTGCCCTTGATGTGGATTCGCATTCATTTTCGAGATCATTTCTATTTGACTATTTCTATTGGTCTCGTGCTCACTTGAGGAGCCATGATTTCTTATGCGTCGAACTTTGTATCTGCTTATTTCTTCCTTTTGAATAAGGAAGTAACCAAATTGTGTTGCCAAGTGTTATAAAGAGTAGCATGGTGATTGGTTGGAGGTGGTCAAGTATTTGGAATTGTTGATATTTTTGGGAACCAATCTATTTGAAGAGCGATATAATGTGAATTGGTTTCGACTTACAACACCGGAGAGAATTCTACTTAAATGGAAAGTTTGTCGATGAGATAAAAGTGATCGATGTTACAACTAGTGGAACCTATGGCGAATTATGATCCAGTAACCTTTGTCCATGTTGAAATATTGGGACTATTGAAATTATGGACTTTTGATAAACTTATTAGAGTATCACAATTGGGTACTTAGTATGATTGTGCAGAAGAGTTGTGGTGGTGAAGTTTAATAAGAATCGTGGCGTGGAGGAACCTAAATGTCATGCTAATTAGAGGGATAGCAGGAATCGCGCCAGCGGGTGATTTAAGAATGTTGGGCCCACTGGTCAGTGGCCCAACGACATAGATTAAAAACACCATTAATTAACTAATGATTAACAATCACTGTGCAATTAATATGCCCTAATCAAAAGACGAAACCGGGAGTTCTGTGTCAAAAAATCGGCGACTTTCACTGACTAATCGCGGCGACAACGGCATGGCGCGCCGAACAAGAACCAAAATGGAATCGCAATAGCACTACAAACCTAATGGTGGCATTCTCGCCGTCGGTGAGGGACTAGAACGCCGGCTAGCCGGAAAATGAAAATGGGAGCTTTACTGCTAAACACGAAAAACAAAGAATGAGCTCCACGCGGTCAAGGAAGCGGGTGCCAAAGCCTCTAAGGACTAATAAGAAGCTACCTTGAAGAAAGGAAGCTTCAGAGATGGCCGGAGATGCTTGATCACGGAGGAAGCTCACCGGACTTGGAGAAGAAAGATTGAAAATGACACCCTGAGCCAAATGAGTGATACCAAAGCATCAATATAGCTTCATTAAGGTCCACAGAAGCTATATGAGCAAGTAATTAGAAAATGGAGCACTCACCTGAGCTGAGGAAGAAGATGACCAATTTCGGCCGAATTTGAACAAACCCCAAATTAGACAATTCACGAGAATCAAATCCAAAATTAAGTGAGGAAATGTTCAAGACAAGAAAGAGATAAGGATAGGGCAAAGAAACATGAAGGAGAACCACTGGAACACCAAGAACACCAATGGAGCTTTTGGGTCAACAATGGCGACTTGCCATTTTTGAGGTGTTAAGCTCCAACACTAAATGGGGCTTGATGGTGGTCTAAAGAAATACCAGGAAGTGATTTGGGTGCTTATAAGGCCTTGGAGGCATTAGGGTTTGCACCACAAGCCTTTCGGGCGGCAAAGCACAGAGCACAAGGTGCGGCCGACAAGGATAAAAGATGGTAGACGTGCAATAGGGCATGGCATGGCGAAGGTGTCTCCACGACCCTCACTATTGACTAGGTGGTGTAGGAAGCACGATTTGACACTGCCATCACTCTCCCTACTGTTCATGCACGGCTAGAGGTTGAAGATGACCAGAGGAAAGGCTCGGGCGATTTCCAGCCGTTGGATTAGACGCGGCCGGCTGAGATCGCGCCACGCCTCCTAGGCTTAAAACACAACGAAGGAGATCGCAAGCCCTAGGATTAGAAATGAACGGCTCAGATTGCCCCACGTTGCGAACGTGGTTTACAACAGAGGGACAAGCGAGCGTTGGATCCTAATCCAACGGCTCGGGTTCAAACCAACAACCGGAGGGTCCGAAAGTGTCGGAGGACCTGAGTGGTTGGATGGAGATCTAGCGGTCGACATTCGTGCATGCAACCGGAAGGTCCGAAGGGTTACACGCACGAGGGCCGTGCGATTTAGATCCAAAGGCTGAGATCGATCGCGGGCTTTTCAAACGGGCGCGGTGCAGTTCGTTGACTGGACCGAGTCAGTTGGCTCGAGCCCGAGTCTAACTCGAACCCAAAGCACAGTGAGACTAGGTTTGACTTCTAAATTCAAACAGAGACTTTGAAGGATTTATTTGAGCTAGCAAATTAACTCCAAAAATTATGAAATTTTTACAGGAGGTTGCTAACTCAGATATTAACCTTGTGTAAAATTTTCAGAGGTTTTTATGCTGTGAATAAATCTCCAAAAATTCTGCAAGGCCCTGTTTTGAGGTTTGACTGAAAGTCAAACAAGTTTGACTGCCCCCTAAAAATATTCAAACAATTCCTAAAAATTGTGAAATTTTTCAGAGGGGCCACATACCATCCCAAGAACTTAGGAAAAATATTTCCAGAGGATGATCATAAGATTTCACAAGATTGTTTTTGGAATATCAAAATTTGGATCAAATAGACTTGTGACATTGTATTTCCATAGTCCCTTGTACAAGAATTGGTTGGCACAACAGGAAATACATGATGTAAGAAATTTTTTAAATTTCTACTGATTTGCTTACATTTGAAACACAAGCCCGAAGTTGGGATGTTACAAAACCTCCCCCCCCCCCTTACCAGAATCTCGCCCTGAGATTCAGTTTACTCGGAGAAGAAGGATGGGTAATCTGCACGAAGACGATCTTCGCGCTCCCAAGTTGCCTCATCTTCAGAATGGTTTGACCACTGAACCTTAAGGAACTTGATGACACGGTTCCTTGTCCTTCGTTCAGATTCTTCGAGAATACGAACAGGATGCTCATGATAGGTCAAATTTTCTTGCACATCGAGATTTTCCAACGGAGTTTCCTCAACTGGAACACGGAGACACTTCTTCAAGTGTGACACATGGAACACGTCATGCACACCCTCAAGTGAAGCTAGCAACTCCAATCTGTATGCAACAGCTCCAATCCTCTCGATGATGCGATAAGGCCCAACATATCGAGGAGCTAACTTGCCCTTGATGCCAAAACGCTGATGGCCCTTCAAGGGTGAGACCTTGAGATACACAAAGTCATTGGGCTCAAAGCTCAATTCTCGACGACGACGATCCGCATAGCTCTTTTGCCTGGACTGGGCCAGGCGCAGAGCACAGAAGCACGGCGCACGCGCACAAGGGAGGTCTTGACCGTCAGATCATGATCTGGTGGTACAGAGCTCCACGAGGAAGTCCTAAGGCTGAGCTCTAGGAGAGGAGGTTTGAACGGTGAGATCTGAGGGAGAGGAGGTCCTGGCGGCCAAGATTTACCGAGGAGGTATTAACTGCCAAGGTCTCCACCGATGGATTTAGATCCAACGTCCCATGGGAGATGGGACATTCGGACTTCCCGAATGCCTCACCAAGTCTAGGCCATGGATCTCAAAAGGAACGACTTAGATCAATATCACATCCGGAGGTCCGAATGTTCACCAGATCTAGAGATGAACGGCAAAAGAGGATCGGAAAGTTTAGAACTCTAAACGCGCTGAGGAGGTCTAGCCCGTTAGATCTAGATCTAACGGTCCAGAGCTGAGGGGAGGTCCAAAAGCTAAGGATCTAACGGAGGAGGTCTCAAGATCTCCAGTGGGAGGTCCTGAACGGCTCAGATCTCCATGGGGAGGTCTGTAAGGTTAAGATCTCTGCAAGGAGGAGGTCCTGAGGTTTTCCTTGCAAAAGACCAAGGGTGGTCTTTTGCAAAGAGGACCTCGAGGGTGGTCTTTTGCGGAAACACAGAGGTGCTCCAACGGTCATGATTAACCCAAGGAGGTCTTTAACGGCCTGGATCAAGGCTAGGGGGAGGTCCTGGCAGCTAAAGACTTTACACCAGAAGATCCAACGGCTAAGAGCTACTCCATAGAGATCATTTAACGGCCACGATTACTCTAAGATGTCCTGCGACTTAAAGCCTTTGCAGAAAAGGACTCTACGGCTGGGATCTAGCTCGGGGTGCTCCTAAACGGCCAGGATGAACTCGAGGAGGTCCAGCACTTTGCCAAAATACGACAACAGCACCGACAACCGCGCTTTGCTCACCGGCTCGTCGCCGGCGACCTAGGGCACGGCGGCGCAAAACAAAGACATGAACAAGTTCGCAAAAGTGTCATGCACCCATTGGTGATGGCCTCGATGGTGGCGGCGGCCCACAACGCCGGCGAGCCGGAGAAGACAACGGTGACCACCACGGTCAAAAAGCGAAAATGAAGGAAAGCTTCGCAACAGTCCAGATAAGCGGGTAAGGGCTTCTACAAAGCTCAAAGAAGATCTCCAAGCAGTGAATTGAAGAAAGGAGGGCTTACCGGACTTGAGGGAGAAGAGGGGCAATTTCAGCCTATTTGAACAAATCCCAAAACTTGACACTTCCTGAAAATGTCAAAACGAATAAGGTTAGGGGATTTACTTCAGGAGATGAGAGGCACAAGCTGACGTAAAGAGAGGGGGAGGAAGGCCACTGGAACCCTAATGGTGATGAAGGTTGTTCTCGGCCGAAAATGGTGATTTGAGGACTTTTGCGGGTTGGAGCTCACTTGAGTGGATAGGATGCTTGGCAAGCTTAAGGGGTGCTGGAAAGAGAGAATAGGAGGAGCTCGGGGCCTTATTATCACTAGAGAGCAACGGTGGGGCAAGGGCGAGCATTAATGGTGGACTGGACCGGGAGCTTCGCCAAGGACGAAGGAGAAGGTGGGAGCAGGCACGACCGCGACTTTGGGGGAGATTCACTGATGTGCAATAAATGAGCTGTGGCAAGGAGCCGTTTAAAGGTTCCATGGACGTGACATGACACTGCCTCACCCACGTTCAGGCACGGCAATGGCGTGCGCGAGAGGTAGGAGATGACCAGGCTAAAAGGGGCCCCACTTGTCGGCGAAACAAAGCGGCTCGAGTCAAAGAGGGTTAAGTGGGTCGAGTCCAACCCTAAGGCACGGACCCAAACCCCTGACGGTTGGATAGAAAATGAAGGGTCACGATTAAATCAGGCGTTTGGAGGGTTCCCAAACGGCACAGGCGATTTCGATCGTTAGATTAAAATCCAACGGCTCCCAAGCGGGGGCGGGATCGGAGGTTCAAACAAACACGCGTGGGACGTGGGATTTGAACGGCGTGGGCGCGAGCTAAGCGGTTGGGTTTGACCGTGACTAATGGTTGGGTTTGGTCGGAGGAACAGTGAAAGGAGGTTTGACTAGGTTTGAAATTCGAGTTGAAAACTTTGAGGAATTTCTAGAGGCAGCAACCTACCTCCAAAAATTCTGACATTTTAACTGAAGTTTGATGATTCTATGGTAAACCTTGTATAAATTTTCCAGAGGTTTTTATGCACAACATTTTTCTCCAGAAATTTAACAAAGCTTGCTTTAGGGTTTGACCATCTTTTGACTGGTTTGACTTGCCTCCAAAAATTATCAAATAATTTCTAAAAATTGTGAAATTTTTCAGAGGGGTCACACTACAACCTTAGAACCCAGGAAAATTATTTCCAGTGGATGATCACTAGGTTTGACAAGAGTTCGCAAAGAAGGGTTATGACTTTAGTCAATTTGGAGATTTTGGTTTTTGATTTCCCATAATTCCATTACAAGAATTGCAGAAAAGTTCAAAAACTTCAAGATGCAAGAAAAGTTTTAAATTTTACACATTTTCTTTCATTTGAAAGACAATCCCAAATTTGGGATGTTACACTCTCAATGTAACAAATCATCTTGATCACATGAGGACTGACAGGTTATCTTTTGAAAGCCTACAAGAAAACAATGCCTTGAAGGTATTGTACCTCTCTGCCCTTGCTTGGTCCTGAAACATGCCTTTTAGACCTACAATCATATTATAAGCATTCATGGTCTCTGTCGACGATCAAGACATCGATCTTACGAAAAGAAAAGGAGAAGATGACGTGGGAAATCTAGGGTAATAATGGGACTGCTCTTTTATTAGTATGAACTGGGGTTTACAAGGGATGCCTCCTGACTAGATGGTGAACTACTCCTGTTTACACTGAGAACACTACTTGTTATCTTACAATGCCAGACTTAAAACACGAATCTAAGGTCTATGCTTCAGTCTGATGCCTTTATCCCTTTTGCTCCGTCCATGCTCCATCTTTAAATAGCCCTTGAAGAGGTGGCAGTTACTTTTGGAGAAGACGTCTGATGTGAAGCGTCGCGACTGGTCGGAGTTGGATGACGGTTGATGGAGAGTCAACCGTTCGGCGGTTGTATGTTTATGAGACACACAACCGCATGGTGGTTGTTCATCAGTGTTTTAGGATAAGAAACTATCGAATCCGGGAAAGAAAGATCCCGAATTCTCTGTGTTCATATACCGGTCCAGGATTTCCAGTATACACAGTCTCACAAAAATGAATATCACAATCATATCACGAATTGAAAATGACATTAATTAATAAAGGGGTTTAATACAACGAGTCTGAAAAACAATTAACAAATATCCAATGAAAGACAAAGCGGAAGCATAATAATATATGGGGGCACACGATGCGCCACAGGCAATCGTTTGGGTCAAGGCCTACTCGTCCAGGTCCTCACCGTCGGGGAACAGATATTCTCCTGAATAAGATTTATTCAGCAAGAGTGAGCACTACTACCGTGCTCGCAAGCTACACCCAATATTGAATTTAAATGCATGCATAAGGTAACAAGTGAGTATGGCAGGGGTTAATTTGCATAAACAGCATTTTCTGGTTAAATATCAATAGTAATTTCCAAGGCCGTTTTCATTATTATATCTCAAATCAGATTTTCATTGTCATTATGATAACATGGATAACCTCCAAAGAATTAGTGAAGGATACCCTCCTAACACTTGGCTTCCCGCCCAATTTTTCATAAGGATAAACCATCCTACCCTTGTGATAAAAGAGTTTTAAAACCAAAAACAATTCTAACTTTAAGTGGCATTGCTAGCATGTCCATGATCATGACGCGCTATTCGAATAGTTTCTACTCTGCGAGTGTGTACAACTTTACCCACACGAGATGTCATGCTTGATATGTCGGCCAATTCACGCCTCGTAGGCGTGCGTGAGCATTTATCATGAGGCCTTTACGATGTTTTGTCCTAGTATACTCATGCCCGCTAAGGTTTCGCTCCTTTGGACTAACCGTCCTCCTAAGCCCCTTTGCGCCAAGTGGGAATAAAGCGTCTAACCGACACCCACATAAACACATGACATAAATACACTAGAACATCACAAGTTAGTTAGCCAAATCCGCCCATACGGGGCGTGTGGTAGTGCGTTTAGGCATAGCAATTAGCGGCTCAAAGACCGGTCCTCAAATGACTTGGGCGACTTTCAGACAAATCACGGGTCTTAATCTTAACAGATTAAACCTGCATAAACTGCACCCACCTTTACAACCATTTCGCCAAGTCCAAACCCATTTTTATTTTAGAGTAAAACCCTCCTTTTAAAACCATGTGGTAAAACAATACCACAATTTCGTGTTTGGAACAATTTATAAGAGATTTGGCTAAACCTTCCCAAAATTTGTAAGTGTGAACTAAGCCAGGCTAAGCATTTGACTAATTTTGATAATTTTTAGTCTATGGTGTCAAGGCAAACAATTATAATGTTCAAATGGGTCATACAATGGAACATAGGAATAACTATGTAAAAACAGGACATTAAAACATTTATATAAACATATGCATGCATTAAATAATTTAAAAACTGAAAATACTTTAAAATACTGGGGGCAATATGGTCAATGGTATAACTTTCCTTGGTCGATGTCTTGGAATTCTAAATCTTCAGATTGATCGAACTCTCCGGAGTCGTCGAAGTCTAAACGCGAAAATACGACAAATTCAATATTCAAATTCAAATAAATTCAAAAACGTAGATCAAAATAACTCCAAATTGAAATATTTTGGTTTAGTTAGCTAGATTATAATTTTATACAAATTTTGCAATTTGAATCACCCAATTTGGAGTTCATATGCAAAAGTTATGAATTTTTGAAGTTTATATCTAAATCTGAAATTTTATTGAATTTCCAGAATTATTTTCCTACTGAAAATCCATTTATTGCGCAATAATTACATCAGCTACAGAAATTAAAACAATTAATTTAGAAATCTGACATGCGGGCCCCAAATGTTAGTGGGCCGGCTCACTGTGAACCAAGCCCACCGAACTTTGGAAGAAACGGCACGGTGGACCGGACCACGTAAGCGTGTGCATGGCGGTGACCGTGCGCCACTCAGGCAGACACGCAAGCACGAGGGTGAGGTGGCACCGAGGTGGAAAGGCCACGTCAGCCCGACGGTGGAGGTGCTTCGGCGGCGAGCTTGCTTGGCGTTGGCGCGCTCGGCGGTGTGAATAACACAGAAAGGAAGAGAGCGATGCGGGATCCGATCGCTACCTTAGGCGCGTGGGTGGCGTTTTGGTCGTCGCGCGAGGTTTGGCGGCGGCGTTGCTCGCTCGGTGAAGTAGGCACTCGAGGGTCCTCCGGTGAAGCGAAGGTGCGCACCGTGTAGGCGAGGTGGCGACGAAGGTGACGGTGGTGTCGGGATGGCTGGGGACGGCTTGACGGCGCCGGAAAAGACAAAACACGAAGCTTCCACCGGCGATCTTCAACGGCAAATACTGACAGAACGAGGAGGTGAGGGAATGGTGAGTGAGGGTTGAGATGAGTGAAGAGAGGGGCACCGGGCTTCCTTTATAGGCGCCGGAGGCGGGACGGCGGGCGTCGTGGGGCGTCGGCGGTGGTTGCGGGAGTTGTGGCGCACGAGCGGAGAAAGAGGGGAAACAGTGGGGAGGTGGCGGAGACCGCGCGACCGTGCGCCGCGACGCAAGGAGTGCGGGGTGGTGAGTCGCGGCGTTAGCGAAGCTTGATCAGCGTCGCGAAAATGGCGGTCGTGGGCTCGTCGCGCGAGAAGAAGGAGGAGGAAGAAGAAAGGTTACGGGCCGTTGGATTTTGATCCAACGGTCACAGTCATTAGGGCGACGTGGAAGGAGACTAGCGGTTCTGGCCGTTAGATTTAGATTGCACGGCTCTCATTGATGGTGGCATTCGGACTGTGCGGCGGTCACAAAAGATCTTGACCTTTGATTCAAGATCCAGCGGCGGAGATGAGATGGGGCGCGTACGTGCGGTGTGTGCGTTGGATTTTAATCCAACGGTGGATGGATAGGGGAGAGAGAGAGTGTGGGTGGTTTGGGCTATGCGGGCACATGAAGGAGTTTGGGCTGGAACCTTTGGGTTTCGCCCAAACACTATTGAGTTTTAATTCCTTTTTCCAATTGTTTTAATTCGATAATTCATAATAGCTTTTAGAAAATAGCAAAATACTTCCAAAAATTATGGAAAAATTCACAGAAATTTCCATACTCATTCTGGACTTAATAAAATTATTTCCAACTTTAAGTTAGCTTTTAATTTTGTAAATAAATTTGTTTTGACTTTTAAAATACTTATAAAAAGCTTTTAAAATTTTAGAAAATTCCACAAACATAAATAAATTTAAATTTTTACTGAAATTTGAAAATTGGGCTGTTACAAACCTACCCCCCTTAAGGGAATCTCGACCCGAGATTCAGGATTGGTCAACAAAGAGATCGGGGTAGTTGGTCTCGAGGTCTTCTTCTTTCTCCCATGTGGCTTCACTCTCTGGGTGTTGACTCCACTGCACCTTGTATGATCTGATGATTCTGCTTCTAGTGACTCGCTCTGCGACATCCAGAATCTTGATTGGTCGCTCCACGTAGGTGAGATCTTCTCGAAGATCGAAGCTTTCCAGGAAGGTATGGTCTTCTGGTGCTTGCAGGCATTTCCTCAACTGGGATACATGGAAGACATCGTGCTGCTTGACAAAGCTTACAGCGACTCGGTGATATGCTACTTCACCTCTTTTGGCTAGAATTTTGTATGGTCCCACAAATCTGGGTGCGAGTTTTCCTTTTGTTCGGAATCTTCTTACTCCTCTGAGTGGAGTGACTCTAAGGTAGACCAAGTCTCCTACCTCAAAGTTTAAATCCCTTCGACGGTTATCAGCATAACTCTTTTGTCGGGTTTGTGCCACTTTCAGATGTTCCCTTATAGCTTTGACCTTACTTTCTGCATCTTTGATTATCTCAGGTCCAAAGAGCTGATGTTCTCCTACTTCATCCCACAGAAGTGGAGTTCTGCATTTTCTGCCATACAATGCTTCAAAAGGAGCCATTTGCAAACTAGCTTGATAGCTATTGTTATACGAGAATTCTGCATACGGCAAATTCTTGTCCCAACTTTGTCTAAATTCTAGGGCACAGGGCTCGGAGCATGTCTTGAGGACTTGATTAGTGCGTTAGTCGACCATCATGTCGAGGATGATAGGCTATCTTGAAGTTGAGTCGGTGCCTAAGGCTTCATGCGATCTGCGAATCTTGATGTAAATCGAGAACCTCAGCCGGACACGATCTTCTTGGGCACTCGTGTAAACAAACAATCTCGGCCATATATAATTACGCCAACCGGCCGCATACGTATGTAGTTTTCACGGGAATGAAATGTGCTACCTTAGTCAACCGATCAATTATCACCGGATGGAATCATATCTGATTGGGTCCTAGGAAGTCGGTGATGAAATCCATACCAATTTCTTCCCACTTCCATTCGGAATTGGTAGTGGTCAGAACAATCCACCGGTCTCGATGTTACGCCTTAACTCGGCGACACATCATCACGAGGCGGCGAACTCGGCAATTTCTCGCTTCATGCGACCCACGATATTTCTCCTTGAGATCTGGTACATCTTGGTGCTTAGGGTGAATGGAGTAAGGCGTTTCATGAGCCTCCTTCGAATTGATTGTTTTAACTCCTGGTTAGGTACACAAATGCGGTTCCCAAACCACACAGTTCCTTGTTCATCTTGTGAATCTGGAGCCTTGCCTCTTCGCATATTCTTCTTGATCTCCTTGATGTCGCTCGTCTTCTAGTTGTTTTCTCGATCGACCTTGAAGAGTTGGTTGTACTTCCAAAGCATTCACACAACCTTGACCGACAATCTCGAGTTTAGACGCTTCAACTCCTCATGTAGCTCGGGCCGATCTTGCCGCACCATCATGGTATTACAATAGACCTTTCGCTCAAGGCATCCGCAACTACATTTGCTTTGCCGGATGGTAGTGGATCCCAGGATCATAATCTTTTATCAACTCTAGCCACCTTTTTGCCAAGATTTAATTACATTGCGTGAAGATATATTTCGACTCTTGTGATCAGTGAAAATCTCACAGTGATTCTGAGATGAGATAATACCGCCGATCTTCAAGGCATACTGTCATTGCTAACTCGGATCATGCGTCGGGTAGTTTCCTTCATGTGGCCTCAATTGCCGGGATGCATAAGCCACAACTTTGCCTTCTGCATCAATACGCATCAGAGACCTTGGCGAGATGCGTCGCAGAAATCTCAAAATCCTTACGGATATCGGGTAAAACTAGCACAGTCTTTGAGACTAATCTCCTCTTGGATCTTGAAACTTTCTTCACAGGCATCTGTCCATTCGAACTTCTTCTCCTTCTTCAGAAGTTGGGTCATGGGTTTTGCAATTTTTGAGAAATTTTCAATGAACCTGCGGTAATAACCCGCTAGTCCAAGAAAACTTCTCACTTCGGTGACTGTCCTGGGTTGCTTCCAATCTGATACTGCTTCAACCTTGGCAGGATCTACTGCAATTCCTCCTGCTGACACAATATGTCCAAGGAATGCCACTTGACTTAGCCAAAATTCGCTTTTGTTGAATTTAGCATAGAGTTGGTGTTCTCTGAGCTTGTCCAGTATCATTCTGATGTGCTTCTCGTATTCTTCTTCATCCTTCGAGTAGATGAGAATGTCATCAATGAAAACAACCACAAACTTATCCAAGAATTCCATGAACACTTTGTTCATCATATTCATGAAATAAGCAGGGGCGTTCGTCAAACCAAATGACATCACTGTAAACTCGTATAACCCATGTCTGGTGGTGAAGGCTGTCTTTGGGATATCCTCTGGTCTGATCTTCAATTGATGATAGCTGGATCTCAAATCTATCTTCGAGAACACACTTGCTCCTTTTAGTTGATCAAACAGATCATCTATCCTGGGTAATGGATACTTATTCTTGATCGTCACCTCATTGAGTGATCTGTAATCAACACACATCCTCATGCTATTATCCTTTTTCTTGACGAACAGTACTGGTGCTCCCCAAGGTGATGAGCTGGGTCGGATGTAACCTTTGCTTCGCAGTTCTTCAATCTGTTTCTTCAATTCCGCTAACTCATTAGCGGCATTCTATAGGGTCGCCCGATATTGAGTGTCACAGGACTAAGTCAATTAAGAACATTACGTCCCGATCCGGTGGCATGCCAGGTAGATCATCAGGAAAGACAACAGAATATTCACGGACTACACGTATGTCTTCAAGTTTTACTTCCTTCATGCTAGTGAGAATAGAACTTCCATTGGTGCAGGTCTTGGGTTTGAATTCAACTGATACACCTTCTTCGTTGGTGAGAGTGATGGACCTATTGGCACAGTCTATTTGTCCATGATTCTTGGCTAACCAGTCCATTCCAAGAATAACGTCCAGACCTTGGGAATGTAAGACTATCAAGTCTGCTAGGAAGGATACTCCGGATATTTCAAGGGTGAGATTCGGGCATAAAGAACTAGTCCTCATCTACGAACCGGGAATGGATTATCATGGGATTTGCTAAGAAAGATATTGGTAACCCATTTTGCCCACAAACTTATTTGACACAAAGAGTGCGAAGCTCGGAATCAAATAGAATCAAGTGGTATTGAATTGGCGAAACATACCAAGCACGACATCCGCGCCGCACAGGCTTCTCGGCCGTGGCGTGGTTCACACGTCCCTTGATGAAGCGGCTTTGTCGGCTGCGGTCCGCCAGATGGCTATGGCTCCGGTGTTGCCTTGGCGATGCATGCCGCCGCTACTTCTTGGGGCATCTGTTGGCATAGTGGCCTGTTTCGTTGCGATGAAACAGTCACTCCTGCAGCCGAGGAGCGGGGCTCTTCTGAAATTGTCCTCCGATTGATGCGCCGTGGAAGTTGGAGGTGTTAGGCGCGATTCTGCAGGGCTCTGGATGTGGAAGGCCCGGAACTTCCCACGCTGCGGTGGCTGCGGTGAATGAATCGAGGCTTGGGAAACCTCTGCGTTGAACTTCGGCGGCCATCCTCCGCTTGCGATTCTCCATCTCGTGATGCTTGGCCTCTGGCGGATCGCCTTGTCCACCAACTTCTTTGGAAGTCGGTGAAGTTACGAGATATCGGTTGGGCGAGAGATATCATCATTAAGCCCTCCATGAACCTCTCCCGCGTTTCGTCCGGGCCACATCGGTGGTGCGTGGCGGGCGGTGGTTGAAGCGGTGAAGGTACTTGCTCACCGAGCGATTGCCTTGACGAAGGGCATGGAACTCCTTTTTCTTCAACGTCATCATGCCGGCAAGGATGTGGGCATGACGGAAAACTCGGACGAATTCGTCCCACGAGATGGCCTGGGCATTGGCGTGGGAGATGCAGAAATTGTCCCACCATTCGAGGTGGTCCGTTGGTGATGAGTTGCGAGCGTGACCTCTCGCGATCTGTGCATTGCGCGATGTCTAGCTTCTTTCCGATGGCACGAAGCCAATCGTCAGCATCCATTGGCTCGGTGCTACTGGAGAAGGTTGGAGGACGCATGCGCATGAATTCCGACATGGTCACCCACTGAGGAGGGTGTGCTGGTGCTTGCGTTGTGGCGGTGGGCGCTGCTGCGCTTGGATGTTCGAGAGTTCTTTGGCGGCGGGCGGCAAGTCGATGAGGTGAGTTTGATTGGCCATCAGTTGTTGCCAATCTGGTCCTGCTGCTGGCGGTGGGGGAGGCTGCTGAACATGTTGTTCATGGTTGTCGGTATTCCCGCTGTTCTGACCCTGGATGCTGCCATTTCCTGTGCGGGTGTTCACCATCTGCTGAATTTTCCAAAAGGCTTAGGAGAGAAGAGAAAGGATAGCGCTAAGGGAAGTAGTTTATATTAGCCCAAAAGCACACAAATACAAGACAAAGAATCAAATTTTTCTTTTTCAACTAGTTCTTTATTTTATCTGATTATGGCTACCACAGAAGGTTAGTAGCTCATAATACACTGCTAATCGAACAACTAAAGGGAAAGCAAACATCTAAAATGGTGGAAGTAAAACATCTATGGGGTGGATGGGGTGTAGTCAGGGGAGCTGCAGGTGCTGCCTTGGCCCTTCTTGTACAGAGCTAATTCAGCTTCGGCCGCCTTCAACTTCTCCTCTGCAGCTTCTAGCCTCCTGAGCGAGATACTGCTCGTCGGGGTGTTGCCATAGGCGTAATCCATCGCCTTGGCCAGTTCCACCTGATGGGTGATCTCCGGCATATCCTCATTCTCGACTGATCTGAAGGCACTGCCTAGTCGAGTGGGGATGTGCATGGGATAGTACTGGAATGCAGTATCCCGAAGGTGGGCGTCGTAGGTGTAGCGAAGTCGGTGGACGGCTTCTCTTGCAGCATCCTGGATACCGTCCTCAAAGGTCTCCCGACGCATTGGGGCGTCGAAGATATGGTATGACGTATCTGGCGCCAAGTTAGAGTAGAGGATAACCTCCACCCTCCAGCGCTCCTGATGTCCCACGATATACTTGTATCCTTGGTATGTGGGTCTCTTCATGAAACACAGATGCTGCATCATCTTCCATAGGATATCCGCCCATTCTCCAGCATAGACTCCATGGGAGATGCGGGTCGGTCTCTCGGCCATCTACAATTTTAGAAAGGACAAGAGTTTAGAAATCTTTTAATAGAAAGGAAGAGTAAGACTACGGAATACAGTAAATAATTTGTAATTTTTGAAAAATGGTCCTTAATAGTTTTACCAATTCTATCGTGGGCCATGACCTACGATCGATATGGCTCGATACCACTTTTGTCGAACCGGGAGCGAAAGATCCGAATTCTCTCGTGTTCATATACGGTCCAGATTTCCGGTATACAGTCTCACAAAAATGAATATCACAATCATATCACGAATTGAAAATGACATTAATTAATAAAGGGTTTAATACAACGAGTCGAATAACAATTAACAAATATCCAATGAAAGACAAAGCGGAAGCATAATAATATATGGGGCCACGATGCGCCACAGGCAATCGTGCAGGTCAAGGCCTACTCGTCGAGTCCTCACCGTCGAGAACGATTTTCTCTGAATAAGATTTATTCAGAAGAGTGAGCACTACTACCGTGCTCGCAAGCTACACCCAATATTGAATTTAAATGCATGCATAAGGTAACAAGTGAGTATGGCGGGGTTAATTTGCATAAACAACATTTTACGGCTAAATATCAATAGTAATTTCAAGGCCGTTTTCATTATATATCTCAAATCAGATTTTCATTGTCATTATGATAACATGGATAACCTCCAAAGAATTAGTGAAGGATACCCTCCTAACACTTGGCTTCCCACCCAATTTTCATAAGGATAAACCATCCTAGCCATGTGATAAAATAGTTTTAAAACCAAAAACAATTCTAACTTCAAGTGGCATTGCTAGCATGTCCATGACCGCAGACGCGGCTATTCGAATAGTTTCTACTCTGCAGAGTGTGTACAACTTTACCCACACGAGATGTCATGCTCGATATGTCAGCAAAATTCACGCTTAGTAGGCGTGCGTGAGCATTTATCATGAGGCCTTTACGATGTTTTGTCCTAGTATACTCATGCCCGCTAAGGTTTCGCTCCTTTGGACTAACCGGCCTCTGGAAGCCCCTCTTGCGCCAAGTGGGAATAAAGCGTCTAACCGACACCCACATAAACACATGACATAAATACACTAGAACATCACAAGTTAGTTAGCCAAATCCTGCCCATACGGGACGTGTGGTAGCACGTTTAGGCATAGCAATTAGCGGCTCAAAGACCGGTCCTCAAATGACTTGGGCGACTTTCAGACAAACCACGGGTCTTAATCTTAACAGATTAAACCGTGCATAAACTGCACCCACCTTTACAACCATTTCGCCCGAGTCCAAACCCATTTTTGATTTTAGAGTAAAACCCTCCTTTTAAAACCATGTGGTAAAACAATACCACAATTTCAGTTTTGGAACAATTTATAAGAGATTTGGCTAAACCTTCCCAAAATTTGTAAGTGTGAACTAAGCCAGGCTAAGCATTTGACTAATTTTGATAATTTTTAGTCTATGGTGTCAAGGCAAACAATTATAATGTTCAAATGGGTCATACAATGGAACATAGGAATAACTATGTAAAAACAGGACATTAAAACATTTATATAAACATATGCATGCATTAAATAATTTAAAAACTGAAAATACTTTAAAATACTGGGGGCAATATGGTCAATGGTATAACTTGCCTTGGTCGATGTCTTGGAATTCTAAATCTTCAGATTGATCGAACTCTCCGGAGTCGTCGAAGTCTAAACGCGAAAATACGACAAATTCAATATTCAAATTCAAATAAATTCAAAAACATAGATAAAAATAACTCCAAATTGAAATATTTTGGTTTAGTTAGCTATATTATAATTTTATACAAATTTTGCAATTTGAATCACCCAATTTGGAGTTCATATGCAAAAGTTATGAATTTTTGAAGTTTATATTTAAATCTGAAATTTTATTGAATTTCCAGAATTATTTTCCTACTGAAAATCCATTTATTGCGCAATAATTACATCAGCTACAGAAATTAAAACAATTAATTTAGAAATCTGACATGCGGGCCCCAAATGTCAGTGGGCCGGCTCACTGTGAACCAAGCCCACCGAACTTTGGAAGAAACGGCACGGTGGACCGGACCACGTAAGCGTGTGCGTGGCGCTGACCGTGCGCCACTCAGGCAGACACGCAAGCACGAGGGTGAGGTGGCACCGAGGTGGCAAGGCCACGTCAGCCCGACGGTGGAGGTGCTTCGGCGGCGAGCTTGCCGGCGTTTGGCGGCGCTCCGGCGGGTGTGAATGGCACAGAAAGGAAGAGAGCAGTACGGGGATACTGATGCGCTACCTTGGGGCGGCGGGGCTGGGCGTTTTGGTCGTCGGCGACGAGGTTTGGCGGCGGCGTTTGCTCGGCTCCGGTGAAGTAGGCACTCCGAGGGTCCTCCGTGGCGAAGGTGCGCACCGTGTGGCGAGTGGCGGCGAAGGTGACGGTGGTGTCGGGATGGTGGGGCGGCTTGACGGCGGAAAAAGACAAAACACGGCTTGTACGGCGATCTTCAACGAAATCAGCGCAACGAGGAGGTGAGGGGAATGGTGAGTGAGGGGTTGAGATGAGTGAAGAGAGGCGCCGGGCTTCCTTTATAGGCGCTGGGAGGCCGGGCGGCGGGCGTCGTGGGGCGTCGGCGGTGGTTGCGGGAGTTGTGGCGCCGAGCGGAGAAAGAGGGGAAACAGCGTGGGAGGTGGCGGAGGCCGTGCGCGACTTGCGCCGCGGCGAGAGTGCGGGGTGGTTAGTGCGGCCGTTAGCGAAGCTTGATCGCGTGCGAAAATGGCGGTCGTGGGCTCGTCCGCGCGGAGAAGAAGGAGGAGGAAGAAGAAAGGTTACGGGCCGTTGGATTTTGATCCAACGGTCACAGTCATTAGGGCGACGTGGAAGGAGACTAGCGGTTCTGGCCGTTAGATTTAGATCGCACGGCTCTCATTGATGGTGGCATTCGGACTGTGCGGCGGTCACAAAAGATCTTGACCGTTGATTCAAGATCCAGCGGCGGAGATGAGATGGGGCGCGTACGTGCGGTGTGTGCGTTGGATTTTAATCCAACGGTGGATGGATAGGGGAGAGAGAGAGAGGGTGCGGGTGGCTGGGCTATGCGGGCCGCGCGCGGAAGGGAGTTTGGGCTGGAACCTTTGGGTTTCGGCCCAAACACTATTTGAGTTTTTAATTCCTTTTTCCAATTGTTTTAATTCTGATAATTCATAATAGCTTTTAGAAAATAGCAAAATACTTCCAAAAATTATGGAAAAATTCACAGAAATTTCCATACTCATTCTGGACTTAATAAAATTATTTCCAACTTTAAGTTAGCTTTTAATTTTGTAAATAAATTTGTTTTGACTTTTAAAATACTTATAAAAAGCTTTTAAAATTTCAGAAAATTCCACAAACATAAATAAATTTAAATTTTTACTGAAATTTGAAAATTGGGCTGTTACAGAAACGTCGTGTGGTATGGAATATGCACGTGTTCCATTCATAACACGGTAGAGAATATACCTGGAATCAGTTCCAAATATCAGTTCATACCTTTACGAGCGCTTCTCTGGCGGGGCTTGCCACAGGCCTTTGTCCGACCAGGGTACCCACTGTGTAACCTCTGGAATCTCTACGACCAGTGGGGTCGTGCACCTTAGGGGCTACGACCATGAAGACGTATGGTCTGTTATGTATTAAAAATAATACATAGAGGTTTTAATCCTCGTCAGCTAGCCCCCGAACTTTAAATGAATAGGTCGTGTGAACACCTTCCTTCCGATGAAGTCGTATCGGGCTGGCGCTTCATTAAGTGCAACGACATTTGAAGCGGTTTATATTCACTTTAAAGTTGAGAACCTGCTTTGGGAATCGAAGAGTTTTTTTTGTGTCCGTTGGACTTCTACTCTTATCTTCTTCTTTAATTATATCACAATCTAAAGGCTATAAATAACCCTCATAAGGTAGATCTTTGAAGAGAAAATTTTAGAAAAAATCCCCAGCTTTCCTTGTTTCGCTCTGTGTTAGAAAGTTTCTTTCCCAAACCTTCTCAAGGATGGGATTCAGAATCCCAAAGTTCATAACACCTTTATATCTTTTGATAAGACAAAAATCATGGGACAAATTGACTTTTAGACCACCATTTCAGGACCTAGATCCATGGAGAGTGACCTTAAGGTGGTCTAGAAGTCAATTTGGTCTATGAGTTTTGTTTTCAAGGTGAATATGGCCTTTGAAGATCGAGTGAATTACTTCAGTATTTATGATGTATAATCTTCGATCAAGATCGAAGTTTATGTCAAGAGAAAGGTGCGAAACCAGCACTTACTTGGTTACACATCTCCAGTCTCCTTCTGCAAGAAATCAGCTTCGATCAATCTGAAGATATTCTTCGAAGAACTAGTCGAAGGATTTTTGCTTAGAAGGTTGTAGAAGGAATGTAACCGGGGGATTTTGTTCTCTAATATTCGAATCTTAATGAAATAAAACTTCATTCTATTCATATCTTTGTAATAAAGAATGAGGTTAAGTCGAATCTTGGATATTTTTTCTAGTGGGTATGCATCCAGATATAGAAAAAGAATCCAAATAAACGACATTCTCATTATCCGATCTGAATAAGTGGCTTGAAAATATGAAAAGAATGGTAGAAGGGAAAAATATCCTCTTAACTGTAGAAAGTTAATCTTGAATAGATCTTCTGGTATTCCAGTCGTGTCTGACCAGAACACCCCTCAGGAAAAGGTTCCTAGGGAAGAGGTGGTCGTGGAGATTCCTGATCAGGACACTCCTCAGGCTAAGACTGCAGAGGATGAAGTAGTTAAAAAAGCCCCCGAGCAGGTTTTAGTTCCGACATCTGCTCAGGATCCTCTAGTAATCCTTACTCCGTCTCCGGAGGTAGTCATCTCTAGAGATCCTCAATAGGTTCCACCTCCTCTTGGAAATACTCCTCAGGCTAACAAGTTTCCTTCCCCCCCCCCCCGATTTATCGAGGATAAGGAACTTGACGAGGCCTGGAGAAAGATATCGGACCATCAAGCTGAGATAGGTCCAGATATGATTTTTCCCGAATATAATGACATGGCAATTCGGGTAAGTGTTCTATGACCATCCTTATAACTCTTTCCTTTGAAGTTTCTTTGAAAACTTACCAAAGAAAGGGATTTATTTTTGTAGCATATTGTCGAGAAATATGCTGTGGTCGGAGGACTAACCCAGCGAATAAAAAGTCTGGAGCAGAAACATTCCGAATTGAGAAGTAAGAACTTTTCTCTTTTAGCTTAACTTCCTAAATTTTATCATCTACTCCTCTTTTATAACTTAATCTTCTCTTCCTATCATATTTGATAGATTTAGAGAAAATTAAAGAAGAGGTCGTGGCTAAGGAAGCCATAATAATAAAACTTAGGGAAGAAAATCAAAGTAAAGACCGGTCGATCGAGCATGCGATGACCAGGCAAAAGGAGGTTTTCGACTCTTGTGAGAAGAAAATCAAAGGTAACTCGTCGTAGACTTAACCAGTATCCCATGACTCCAATTTAAAAGTGTGTGTTGACTCTCTTTTTTTTATCCACTCGTGCAAAAAAAACTGAAGCACTTGAACGAGCGGAAAAAACCTTCAAGTTTGAGCGTGGCCAAGGGGCTGAACTCGATCGGAGTCTTGAAGACAAAGTCAATGCTCTAAACAAGATGCTCTTCGACCTAGGGTCGGGAATGCAACTGCCCATTCTAAGAGATCCTGCGGAGAGAATCAATTTTCTCGGCCATCAACTCGAAGATCTCAAGAAAGTGATAACACTCTTTCGAGAGAACCATGCCAAGATGATGAAGGAAGCTATTGCGAATGGAGTTAGTGTCACCTTAGCAAAACTGAAGGCTTTCGACCCCTCTGTCCGTCTTGGAGCTATTGAAGAAGACTTCGACTGCTCCGAAGATGAAGCAACAAAACTTCTCGAGGAAGTAAGACCTCTCGGAGAGAAAGTTGCTAAGGAAATGAAAGTCGGATCTCCATCACGCAGCGACCAGTCTGGTGGTTCTAACAAGTAGATGGATGTAAAATTTAAACTTTGTAAATGAAACTTACCTTTTATCATCAATGAAGTTCTTGTTTTGTCTTATCAATGTTATTAAATACTCATATATCTCCTAGCCCACGACTGCTTATATTAGTAGATGAACGTTACTAAAGAAGCAGTAGACCAAGAAACTGAGTAATAACGACGACCATGGTAGAAGTACTGATAATGTTTGTAAAAATGATCTAGTGAACACTAGGAAATCATGTGGTCGGAACCGATTTATGATTTCAACTAGTCTAGATCTTGTCCATTATCGAATCACTGTGAGATACCACATATAGTCTGAAGATATAACAAAACTTGCTTTGATGACGAGAAAAAATGCAAAAAAATGCATGCATAAAAGGAAATGATAAGTACCTTTGTTTATATAAATTATTCGAAACTGGTCGTAACGAATCCCGAGAATTGAAGATTTGTAAAATATTTTGCGAAACGTTCTCATGCTCAAGTCCGACTGGCAGCGAGGATCGTAGAAAAAGGACCGTCACTAGGAAGCTCCTTCTAGTGGGCAGGACCACGTGTAGAGAGGAGAGACTTCGACTAGGAGGCTTTCCGTGTCCCGACCAGTAGCCAAACTCGAGTAGAACAGAATGTTGAAATAAAATAATAATCTTCGAATTCGAGAAATAACAAAACCATAAAAATTGTCTGAGTGGTACTCCTTATACTTGTGTGTTTCTTTGAGAAAAGAGTGTGTGGTCGTGCATGGGTATCATTGAAGCAATGATCACGACAAAGACCAGTGTGGTATTTTGACAATTAAGTCAGCATCCATGAGTAATGGAGATCCCTTCCAATTGTTTGTAAAGGGATATCGGAGAGAATGAGTGTCTTCTCCGACCAATCATCAACAATAATGGTATATAACCATGAGCAACGAATAATAATTATTAACAATCATAGTTATCTTTGAAAAGGAAATGCATCTTTATTGAAATATGAAATGAAATAAATACGGGAAATTATACAAAGAACTTACGCAATTGATCAATATTCCAAGAGTTAGACAAGATTTGCCCATCCGACATAGCTAATCGTACCGACCCTGGTCGGGTGACTTCGACCACAGTGTATGGACCTTCCCATTTCGGTGAAAATTTGTTGCAACTCGCTTGGTTCTAAATTTTTCTAAGAACCAGATCACCGACAGCTAGACTGCGAGATTGCACCTTACGACTATGGTACTGACGCATGGATTGTTGGTAGATTGTTGATCGTATTAAAGCTTGATTTCGTCGTTCTTCAAGGAAATTGATGTCATCAAGTCGTCGTTCACACTGATCACTTTCGGAAAAGCAATCAGTCCGAGCAGAACCAATTTTTAGTTCTGGAGGAAGCATGGCTTCAGCCCTGTAAACCAAAAAGAATGGTGTTTCACCGGTCGCATGACTTGTTGTGGTACGAGTGGCCCATAACACAGAAGGAAGTTCTTGAACCCAAGCCCCTAACCGTGTAATTAACTGGTCGAAAACTCGTCGTTTGATTCCTTGCATTATGATACCATTGGCTCGCTCAACTGCTCCATTGCTCTGCAGATGAGCAACAGAAGCATAATGTATCTTGATACCTAGGTCATCACAGAATTCACGAAAATTACGCGAGAAGCGGGCACCGTTATCCGTGATTATCGATTGGTACACCAAATCGTGTGATCACGCTTTTGTGAGAAACCTCTTGGCGACCTCGGTTGTAATTTTCACAACTAGCTCGGCTTCGATCCATTTAGTGAACGTGTCAATCATGGCGAAAGGAACTCAAAGCCCCGGTGCTCTTGGGAAAGGTCCCGAATGTCTAGTCCCAGGTTGCAAAAGGCCAAGAAAGAGGAATTGTGCGCAAAGCTTGGGACGGTGATGTACTTGTCGGCTATGAAACTGACATTGTACGCACTTCGTCATGAGCTCTTTTGCATCATGAAGGGCAGTTGGCCAGTAGTATCCTGGCCTAAAGGCTTTACCAACCAGCATTCTATAGAAATGATGGGCTCCACAGACTTCTCCATGAATTTTGGTTAGCAATTTAATGTCATCCGATTGAGATATGCATCTCATCAACACTCCATGAGATCCTCGCTTGTACAAGGTACGTTCAATTAGAGTGTATGATTTGGCTTTTCGTGCTATACGATCGGCGTCTACATCATCTTCTGGAATTAGGTCATGCTGAAGATAATTGTAGATCGATGTCATCCAATCTCTACTGTGATCGTGATGGCACCAACCATCATCGACGTGGGGAGCATCCATGTTTGCATAATCAAGGTGTGCAACCTCCTTGCGAACATCTATGTCCTCGGAAGGCTCGACAATCGAGGGTGAATCGAGTTTCTCGAGAAAAACTCTAGGCGGGACGGATGTCCTTGTAGAAGCCATATGTGCCAACTGGTCTGCCACAAAGTTTTCTTTTCTAGGAATGTGTTGGATCTGAAAACCGAAGAAATGCTTTTCAAGTTTCCGTATTCCGCCAGATATGACGACATTGTAACATCCCAAGTTTTGGTTTGTGTTTCAAATGTAAGAAAATGTGTATTTCCTGTATGTTCTAAATAATTCTTGTAAAAGGAATATGGAAATACAAAGTCACAAGTCTTTTGATCCAAATCTTGACCCTTCAAAAACATTCTTGTCAAATCTTGTGATCATTCATTGGAAATATTTTTCCTAAGTTCTAGGGTTAGTGTGTGACACCTTTGAAAAATTTCACAATTTTTAGAAATTGTTTGAATATTTTTAGAGGGCAGTCGAACCTGTTTGACTTTTAGTCAAACCCTAGCTCAGCACCTTACAAAAATTTTGGAGGAAAATGTACTACATGAAAACCTCTGAAAATTTTATACAAAGTCAATGTCAAAGTTATCAAGCTCCTATAAAACTTTCAAAATTTTTGGAGTTAGTTTGCTACCTTAAATAATTCCTCAAAGTCTCGGTTGTTAATTTAAAACCCTAGTCAACTAATTGGGTTCGAGTCAGACTCGGGCTCAAGCCACATGGTTGGGTCAAACCAACTAAACGCACCGAGCCAACCCAAAGTGGCGCGTGCATCGTGGCCGTTGGATTCTGATCTAATGGTAAAAAAAAGCTCTGACTCCAGTCTAATTGGTCCGCTTAACCCATTTGTGAGTTTGGATCTGAGCGACTTTGATGTCACTAACGTGTGGGCCCTTGACCAAGCTCTGGTCATCTTAAACCTCTGGATGGCGTGTGTGTCAGAGCTGGCCAAATGGCGGCTGGCGAAGACAGTCCGTGGTGGCGGCCCATTCTAGCCCTACCATTCGGCCGGCTACTATTCATGCCGTGTCGGGCCGGCCCATGGGCCAGGGTGACGGCCCAGGCACAGCCTATCTCCCTTTCATGCCGTGCCGGGCCAACACGGCCCGTTTAGCCCATCGAGCCAAATGTGGCCCGTTTAGCCCATTTGGCCCGATAGAATGAAAAAATCCATAAAATCCATAAAAATTTAAAAAATATGTAGTATTCATAAGTAGACATGAAAATTGAAAAAAACGAGACAAGCGTATTGAAAATATAATAAAATTTTATTAATGTTCAAATAGCTAGTTCGTTAAAATATTTGTCATTTAGCTCATAAGACATGAAAATTTGAAAAACAATCCTAGAAAAAAATATATATTTAAAAAAACCAAAATAAATTTATATATACTTATAAAATGAACTATATAAAATTTAAAAACTACAAAATAAAACCATATAAGTATTAAAAATGGAAAGAAAATCATATAAATATTAATAAATAAAAATAAAATAATATATGTATATTAAAACAGTGTCGTGCCTAATGGGCCGTGCCGTGCCGTGCCTAGGTCGTGCCGGTCTGGGCCCGGCACTATTCGTGCCGTGCCGTGCCAACCCATCGTGCCGGGGTGCCAATCCAGGCACGGCCCGAGCTATCATGCTGTGCCGGCCCGACCTATGAATAGTGTCATGTCGTGCGGCTGAGTCGGTCCAACAGTGTCGTGCTTCGTGCCGGCCCATCAAGCATGACCCGTTTGGCCAGCTCTAGTGTGTGTGCGCCGAGGCAGGTTGTGGGAGAGTAGTGCCTTGTCCACTCCATGGCGTCACCCTCAATGGCTCTTAAGCTTTCATTTAATGCACACCAGGCTTTCGGCCCCAAAGTTGTGCTCCTCAGTTGCTCCCGTCCTCTCCACCTCGCCCATGGCAGTGTGTGAACCAAGTTCACCGTGGACTTCATTCTCATGTTGCCTGTTGGTTTTCGGCTATAAAAAGCCCCCCAAAGCTCACCCTTGAGTTCCTTTACAACACCCCTAACTCTTCCTTGTTCCTGGAGCTCAGAACCATAGAAATCCCCAAATCGCCATTGTTGGCCGTGAAGCTCTGTTGGTGGCTATGGTGCTCTAGTGTTTCTTCTTCAAATCTTTTTGTACCCTTTTGAGTCCCTTAACCCTACATTCATTTCCCCTAACTTAATTTTGGGTTTCATTCACAGGAATCACTCAATTTTAAGTTTGAATCTTTTCGGCCGAAATAACCCCCTTTCTTCTCCAACTCCGGTAAGTGCTTCATTCTTCAATCAAATGCTCATGGAGCTTCTCTGGGTTATAATGAAGCTATTGTGACCACGCGGTCGTGTTCATTTTGGCTCAGGTCGCGTTTTCGTCATCATCTCCTCGGCTCCGGCGAGCTCCTCCGTGGTCAAAGCTTCTCCGACTACCTCGGCTCCTCTCCTTGGCTAAGGTAGCTTCTTATTAGTCCTTAAGAGCTTGGGCACACGCTTCTTTGGACAATGCGGAGCTTTTTTGAGCCATTTTAATTTTCGGCCATTTTAGTCACCGTTCCTTTTTCCGGCTCGCCGGTGTTCTAGGCTGCCGCCGCCGTCGAGGATGCCTCCTTTGGGCGCAAGATTATTGCGAACCCATTTTTGCCTTTAGTTGTCGTCGCGGTGGCCGGAGCCGCCGCCGACGAGCTTTTGTTAGCACTCGGGTTTTTGTCGGGCGAGCCCCTCCCTCTGTTGTTGTCATTAGGGCAAAGATCTGGCCATTAATTGCTAATCATTATTAATCATTTATAATCATTGTTTTAGTAGTAAATGGTTGTCCTAATGTAGCCTGTGTACCACTGACTTGTGGGCCCGCGGCTCAAACCTCTCTTGTGTGGTCATTTGGACAAAAATTAGGTTCATTAATTACTAATCATTGTTAGTAATTAAGGGTTGTCCGAATAGCTCTTTAGGCCACTAACTCGTGGACCCAGCCACTTAAACACCCCGCATGCACTGTGCGGTATCGTTTAGGACACCATTAATGCTAATCATCACTAATCATTGGATTCAGTAATTAATGGCTGTCCTAATGGCCTTTTGTGTCACTCATAGTGGGCATGTAGGCTTAAAACCACTTTAGCGTGGCCTTTAGAACAAAATCTGGGGTCATTAATTACAAATCATTATCGGTGGTTAATTGTTGTCCTAAAATGACTTTATGAGTCACTGCCATGTGCGCCCACGCCCACTAAACCCCTCTGTGCACTTTAAGCGCATGTGCGTGAGTGCGCAACACTCGATTGACCCTAGATCGTCGATCTTGAGATCAACGGCCCAGATCTGGGAAACAGTCGGACCCCCCAACGTCCAAATCACTTGGGGCCGTCTATCTCACGATCTGCGGCTGTGGATGGTGGATACGTTCGGACCGCTCGAGTGTCCCAATCACTGTGTGTCGTCCGATTTCTTTTCAACGGTCAAGATCGATTGGGCCGTTCGGGTCACCCGAACGTCCCATTCATTTTTGACCGTTGGATCTAATCCAACGGTAGAGACCTTGTCTGTGTGCGCGCGTGCGTTGTGTTGCGGAGCGCGTGGGCCGTTGGATTCCCGATCTACGGCCCACGTTCGTCCACGTCGTTTTCTTTTTGATAAGTTTGATTTTATTTCGGTAAACCTTTATTTGTCAACTAAAAATTGTATTAAAACTTTAAAAACTCATAACTAATTCATCTTAATTCCTTTTTAGATGATTCCAACTGTGTTAAATTCCTATTTAACTAAAGGTTAATCTAAAAATACTTTTAGACATTTTTCTGTGCCAGAAAATTTCGTGAGCAATATTAACTTGTTTTCAGCCATTATTTAATATTCCAGAAATTCAAGTAAAACTTGTAAAATGCATAACTTTTTCTGTATAACTCCAAACTAGGCAAACTCAAGCTTGTAAAATTTCCTCTGTTAGCATACTTTAATATGAAATAGGTTTTGATCATGGTTTTATTTCTGAAAAATGATATGTGCTAGTTTTACAACTTAGAAAAATCATAAATAATTCATTTTAACTCCAAATTGGGTAAACTCAACTTTGCTGTTCTTAGGATGTCATTATCTACCTACCATAAAAATTTTAGGTTCTAGGTCATTCTAGAAATTTATGCCATGAACAGTACTAGTAATTAATTTAGTTGAATTTTGAGGCTGAGAGAATTTGTTTTAGCTATAACTTTTGCATGCTTAGTCCAAATGACTTTATTCTTGTTCCTAAATTCATTTAAAATCTTAATCTTGCTGCTGTATAATTTTCATGAGATTTGGATGGCTTTTGCTGTTGAGTCTTGTTTGGTGTTCTTCGTTCTTATTGGTTTTATCACATTTTTGCGTTAGGTTTTGAAGATATTGTTGATCTTGAATCTGATCCTCAGCAGCCAGACTCTAACATCCAGCAAAGCAAGCAGATGTACCATTCATTTGATCATGTTGTTCGTATTATTTTCAAATTTTAATATGTTTTTTGCAAATTCTACGTATGCATTGCTATCTTGTTTTAAACTATTATCGATTAGTTAACCTATTAGATGCATAATCTGTAGGAAAATGTTTATCCTCTACTACTGAGTCTAGGACTACCTTGCTGTGATTTTGGGTTCGTGGATGAGCCCTTGTCACTTAGTAGTACGAGTTAAACTGCTTAGTCATGCTTAGCTATCGGTAGAAATGGGCGGTTGTCGACTTAGTCGATGACCTTGATCACACAAATGCTTATTATGACTTTATGTTTCAGTTTTGAGCTATGTTTAATTGTGAAAACTAAAAATGAAAGCAAAATGATTTGGACTTGGGCACATTGGTATGTTGGTGTGATTTTGGGTGTGGCTGGAATGGTGCCCAGTCAACAAGGACCAAACATCTTGTTACACTAAACTAAGCATTCTTGCGTGCTAACCACACTAGAGGGTATGGGACCTCTCTTGACTTAGTACTTTGGCATGTGTTGGCTCCGGGTCGCAGGAGGGATGGTGTTTGGGAGCATTGTAGTTGTCCGAAAAGCTTTACCCCGAGTGGGTAGTTGTCTTTTCGGCTTTACAATGTAAGCGTATGGTTTTCTAGCCATACGAGCAGCTCGTAGTTAACACATATTATTGGAAATGTCTCGTAGGACTTAGCTGTGCCGGCATACCTTCGGAAGTGTGCTTATTGTGGCTCAAAGGCGGTCTGAAGTGTGGGTACATTGGTACACCCCTGCAGGGTTTTGATATATTCGAATAGCCTCGTCCTAGGTTATGGACACGCTTGGGGAAGTCTTTCAAGAGTTAGACTACAACTTTTAATTAAAACTTGATGGGTGGTACGAATCGGGGATTCGTGCTATGTGGTGATGGCTTATGGGTTAGTCACCTTTAGGTGGTTACTTGCTATTTATTGCTACTCGCTGTTATTTCAATGCTTGAAAACAGATTTTACAAATTGCCTTCAATCTATTACATTATTGCAAATGAAAATTGCTTTATGCGTCCAATTAACCCTATAACTATTTCCTTTGATTTCAGCTCACATGTAGCTATGTATAGGCTTGTTACTCGTAAGTGTTACGAGTACATTAGTGTACTCACCTGCATTGCTTGTTGTGTGCAGAGGAAGAGGGTGAGCCCCAAAGGCCTTACTTTTGTGAGATGTGCGGCTTTTGGGACGACTAGCTTGGCGGTCCGGTTGGTTGCCTTGTGGGTTAATACACACTAATTGGCTTTTGTTTATCGCCATCTTATGGCACTTTTGCTTCCGCTATCTACTTAGTTGTATATGACATTTGGCCGGTCGGCCCCACTTTTGTAATAACTCTATATTATGTATGTCTTTTGCTAGACTTGTTATATTGTGGTGTATGGAATTGATGCATGATTTTGTAAAGATGTATATGTGTTGCAATTCTGGGAAGCACATGTCCATCGAGACACAGTGTATTTTGTTTGTAATGCTAGAGCCAATGGAAGGCTAAGTATTACAAGCTAAATAAATCGGGGTCTCACAGACATCTTGGTACTAGAGCACTGATACTCTTTCCCCACTTGATTCGCTACTAGTTGAGAATCGCCTTTCACTAGCAATCTGTGAATCCCGAGCGAACAAGCTGCTCGAAGTCCTGCTAGCAAACCTTCGTATTCTGCCACATTGTTAGTAGCAGGAAAGTTTAACTGAATGGCGTACTTTATTTGTTCGCCAGTAGGGGCAATCAAGATGACCCCAGCCCCCGAGCCGTAGAGCATCAAGGAACCATCAAAGTACATTGTCCACTCATCGTGGTGTTCGTACTCGGGCCCTTGGGTGGGTTCAGGGTTTGTCCATTCGGCAATGAATTCTGCTATTACCTGGGACTTGATTGTTGTTCGTGGGATGAAATGGAGGTCGAACGCCCCAAGCTCAACCGCCCATTTTGCTATTCGCTCTGATGACTCCCTGTTTTCCAGGACTTGACCAAGGGGATATCTAGTTGGTACGACCACTTTATGGGCCTAAAAATAATACCTTAGTTTTCTTGAAGCCATAAGGAGACCATAGAGCAACTTTTGTACCTGCGGATATCTTTCTTTTGGTCCGTGTAAGACTTCGCTTACGTAATATATCGGTCGTTGGACATTGTCACGTTCTACGACCAGCACACCACTGACCGTTTGTGGTGTTGCAGCCACGTAAATCAGCAATGTCTCTCTCAATCTTGGAGAAACTAAGATTGGGGGACTCGTAAGGTACCGTTTAAGTTCTTCGAAGGTGTTGCTTGCCTCTTTAGTCCATTCGAAACTTCCATGTTTTCGGAGAAGCTTAAAGAAAGGTAGTCATTTTTCACCTAACCGCACTATGAAACGACTTAGCGCTGCCATACAGCCGGTTAATTTCTAAACTTCCTTCTTTGTGGTTGGAGGGCGCATCTGATCGATGGCGGCTATTTTCACTGGGTTTGCTTCAATGCCCCTAGCCTAAACTAGGAATCGAGAAGCTTTCCAGATGAAACTCCGAATACACATATCTCTGGATTTAACTTAAGGTTATGACGTCTTAAGTTATTGAAAGTCTCTTATAAATCTAGAATGTGATCACCGGCGTTGATGCTTTTTAAAACCAAATCATCAACGTAGGCTTCAAGATTCCGACCTATCTGTGGACTAAAGGTTTTTTGCATCAACCTTTGGAATGTTGCACCAGCATTTTTTAGACCAAATGGCATCTTTACATAACAGTAAGTACCATATGGAGTGATGAAGAAAGTTTTCTCTCCATCTTCTTTACTCATGTTAATCTGGTGGTACCCTGAGTAAGCATCTAAAAAACTTAACAACTCACACTCGGAAGTAGAGTCTACAAGTTGATCAATGCGAGGAAGGGGAAAGTCATCCTTCGGACAAGCTTTATTAAGTTCTATAAAGTCGATACACATTCGCCATTTTCCATTGGCTTTTCTAACCATTACAGGATTGGCGAGCCACTCTGGGTGGTCGACCTCACGAATGAACCCAGCTTCGAGAAGCTTGTCAATCTTCGACTGGATTGCTTCCTTCCGATCGATCGTAAACGCCTTAGCTTCGCTGACTGTTTTTGTTAGGCTGCAGAGCTAGCCTATGCTCGATCACCTCCCTGGGGACTCCGGGCATATCGGACGCCTACCAGGAGAATATGTCCTGGTTTGCTCGGAGGAAGGACACGAGCGACTCTTCCTATTTAGGGTTGAGTCCTGCTCCGACCAGTATCTTGGCACCCTCTAGAGAAGCTCTTTCGTTGAGATGTACCTATTTTATCTAGTCGGAAGGCTTTGGTGTCATCTTTGGTCTCGAGTGTTTGACCTGCATGGAAGTGGTGTTAGTTCCCCTGGTCGGAAGTTCATCGACCAGCTCTAAATATTTCTGATTGCATGCGTAGGCTATTTTCTGATCACCTCGAACTGTGATGACACCCTTTGGTCCTAGCATTTTCAAACTCTGATAACCGTAATGTGTGGCTATCAGGAATTTTGCTAAAGCTGGACGACCAAGGATTACATTATATGCGGTTTCGAAATTTACCACATCAAATGAAATTTTTTCTGTCCGGAAGTTGTCGGGTCTTCCGAATGTAACCAGTAGGGATAAGTACCCTATTGGCTTGGCGGTAGATCCAGGAACTATGCCATGGAAGGCATATTTCACAAGTTTTACCTTGGATTTGAGAATCTGCATGTCTTCCAATGCGCTTGCAAATAAAATATTTAAAGAACTATCCCCATCTATCAAGACCCGATTAACCTTGCAGTTATTAACAGTAGGCTCAACGACAATAGGGAACCTACCTAGTCGAAGGAATAGGGCAATCTTCTTTGCTGAAGGAGATTATTGTCTCCGACCACCTTGAAGGTTTAATGGCGATCGAAGGTTCGGTAAGGTTGACTTCTCATTCCATGGCCTTCAGATGACGTCTAGACTCGTACAAAGAAGATCCACCGAAGATCACATCGAGAGTGTGTTGAGGTTTTGGTACTCCATTTCTTCGTCACCGTCTTTGTCCTTCTTGGAGGTTGTCTCCCCGAGCTCTTGTATCGACGAGAGTGGACCTTTACCTGCATAATAATCTTTCAGTTTCTTTTGCCAAGCACGACAATTACGCAAGTCGTATCTTGCTTGCTGGTGAAGAGGACATCACTTCTTATTTTTCTTATATTCATTGATCGGGGCCTTAGCCTTGCCATGACCAGAATAATCCTTTCTTCCCTTGGTAAATTTTTCAGGAACAGGAAGAACCTCCTTATCGTTGGTTTTGTCGTGTTTCTTTTTTTTTTAAGAGCCTTCTTTTGCTTCTTTTCTGTCCTATCCAAGCCAGATTGGGGGATTTTATCTTTTCGATCAATGGCCTCGTTCCACTCAACCGCTTCGCTGGCTGTCGCGTACTTGTCAGCCATGTCGAACAACTCGATGGTTATTCATGGGGGATGTATAGCTAAATCCTCTGTAAACCTTCGGTTTCTCAATCCCGCTTTGAAGGCTTGGATAACAGAAGATTCTGCAACCTCTGGTATTGAGTTACGAACCTGGCTAAATCTTTTGATGTACTGCCTAAGAGTCTCGTTAGATTTTTGCCGGATTCTGTGGAGATCGTCCTCGTTTCCAGAGCGATCATACGTACCCTAAAAATTTGCAATCAGAAGGTCGTAAAGTTGCTCCCAAGTATACACGGACCCGACCGGTAGGTTAAGTAACCATGATCGGGCTGATCCTTCTAATACCGTGGGAAGATAGTTAGCCATTACATTTTTATCACCACCAACGGCTCTAATAGCGGTGGTGTATATCTAGAGAAATTCCAAAGAGTTTTGGGTCCCATTGAATTTATCCAAATTGGCCGGTCGGAACTTATTTGGCCAACGCACAGCCTGGAGCCCCGCGGAGAAGGCTCGACAGCCTGTGATAGTTTCGTTGCGCCTTCTTTGAAAAGGTGCCGGATTATAATCGGTCAGAGATTAATTTCTAAGATTAGATTGTCGGTGCTCCGGTATCCTGATTCGGTCGTGGACATTACTAGAATGCCTCCGACCGCTTGCCTAATTTAGATGATGTTGAAGATCACCAGGTCCAAGCGATTGCTCCTCTCGACGAAGTGAGGGTGAGGATTCCTGGAACAGTCTTCTCCCCTCATGACTTGTTGGGCAGAATCGTCGAGGTGGTCTTGGTATCAGCTGGTCTTCAACACGACCATGTTGGCCCCTGCTTCGAGAAGAATGCTGGGATGAAGTCATGGTCTGACTTTGAGAGTGCCTTCCTTCCCGATATGCTTCTGTGCGCTGCATAGTCTGTTGGATAATCTCTGATACCTGACCTACAAGTTGGACAAAACACAAGTCTCTCAAAAGCGGTCGAAGTATTTAACATATCTCTAACTCGTTGCAGGTTTTGTATTGTTACCGAGGGTCTCAAAGGGTTTCTGCCAGAAGAGGGTGTCTGATGGCCTGAATCCCCCGATCTCCTGGTCAGTCTTGCCTGGTCCCTTACATTGGCTGAGGCAGGAACAGGCAAATTAATTGATGGACGTCCACCAATTCTGTTACCTCTGGCATATGGTGCTTGACCGCTCGTACCGTCTCCATTATTATGTGGTGGTGAGGCAACGTATGGAGGACCGTACACGATATTTTGATCTGCATCTCCGATTGCATTGACCTCGTGCTTCCAGCAGTGATCCTCCGATGAGCTTCCGTCATAATCGATGGAGAGCCTTTCAGAGCTTCTGCGAGAAGCTTCCACGATGGAGAGTAGTTGGTGATCAGCACTTCCTGAGGTTTTCGTAAGGGTCTCAACCTGATCCGACGAATTGCTGATCATATGCTGAGCCTTATCATCTCCACTTGGTTTATGACCAGTGGGGGTTTCATTGACACCATCACCAGGTATCGGTTGGCTCCTGGAATTGCTAGAAGCCGTCGGTGAGTACTTGTCAACCATGATCACATCAAGGTTATATTGATCCTCGAGTTGCGATGTTGAATTTTCGTCACCTTTTTTACCGGTCGAAAAGTCCGGGCTTACCGAGGCTTTTGGGTGCTCCGAACTGATCGGAAACACTTCCTTTGAAACCGCCACTGGTCATAGTGGTGTATCCTCTTCCATTCGATCGATCTCGCTGATATCTGCGATGGGCGAACCGACGGAGGAGGATGATGACGAAGAAACTCCGTTTTCCTCCATGGTGCGGATACATGCATCCATGTCGAGGTTGGAGTAGTCCGCCTGGTTGAACTAGTTTTCTTCGTCCCAACTTCCCGCCATAACCGCATGAGCGATTTCAAACGGGCAATGGACAAAGATTTGATGAGCAATGTAACATCCCCATTTTGGCTTGTGTTTCAAATGTAATAAAATGAGGGTAAATTAAAACTTTTCCTTCATCCTTTTACTCTTGAAACTTTTCTGAAATTCTTGTAAAGGAATTTTGGGAAATTCAAAATCAAAATCCTCATTTATCTCAAGTCAAAACCTTCTGGGTGAAATCTTATGCCAAGCCCTTGGTAATAATTTTTCCTGGGTTCTAGGGTTGTTTGGTAACACCTATGAATTATTTCAAAATTTTTGGAAATTAATTGAAATATTTTAGGGGCAAGTCAAACCTTGGTCAAACCTCTGAAATCGCTCGAATTTCTTGGGAAAATTTCAGTGCACAAAATCTCTGGAAATTTTATGGAAGGTTAACCTAAGGTCAGGAACCTCCAGTTAAAATTTCATAAATTTTGGAGTTGGTTTGATACCTCAATTAAATCCCCAAAGTTTCAGGTTTAAAATCAAAACCTAAATTGATTCGCGATCGTTCCTCGCTCGAGTCTTTGACTCGGCCGAGCCAACCGTTGCACCGGTGCTGTCAAAGTGGTGCGCAATCGGGCCGTTCAAGTCTAATCCGCGCCAACATCTAATGTGGTTGGGCTCAACCCATCAAGCGTTAGGCTCGAACCGCCTGCGTGTCACGACGGTGGCCCGATGCGTCGGCTGGTCATCTTCTTCCTCCGTTCGCCACGTGCGGTCGGCGGGCGGTGAAGTCGCGCGAGAGCAGCGTCTAGTCCCCTTCCCAACCACTCCACTGCATGCATTTATTGTGCTCGGGGCTTGCCACTAAGTCTCCTTCTACCGCTCCGTCGCCGGCTCCCATGACCGCACTGACCTCCTGTGCGAGAGAGTTGCAGACCGAGCTCCTCTCGCTACTTATGCACCCGGCCCCTTCCTTTGCCCTCCTTTCACCTTTCCACAACCCCAATCGGCAATTTCTCTTCCTTCTTGAGCTCAATCGCCAAGATCACCCTTGTCGCCATTATTGAAGCTTCGAGCTCGTGGTGCAACCGGTGCCCAAAGTGGCGTTTTCCTCTCTTGTTGCTTCAATGTGCCTCGACCTCCCGGAGCAAAACCCTAACTTAATTGTAGTTGCTTTTCACGAGCAAACTCGATTTTGGGATTTGTTCTTTTAGTAGTGAGCACCCCCTTCTTCCCCATCTCCTGAAGGAGCTTCATTTCCTAATTCTTTGCTCATGACGCATATATGAGCTATTGTGGGCTGTTGTGATGACCGGCCTCACCCTTTTGCTCAGTTGTCATCTCCACTTCTTCTTCTTCGGTGCACGCGCCGCTCTTCGTCGCCGGAGCCACCTCGGCCGCCTCCGAGCTCCACCTGCTCGGTACCCTTCTAGTAGTCCCTAGAAGCCTTGGCGCCGCTACCTGGGACTACTGCGAGTTTTTGAGCATTTTCGCCTTCGGCCGTTTTGGTCACGGTGCTCACCCGACTCGCCACTGCTCAGGGCACTATCGCCAGATGTGAGTGATACCAATGTGCGCATTGGTATTGCGATCCATTTTGCCCTTGCTCGCGCCGCCACGACGGAGTCGCCATGGCGAGCTCGGGATCACGACGGCCGCTTTGTCGACGAAACAGCGAGCGCGTAATGTCGTTGGACACGAGAATGACGTTCATTAATGCTAATCATTGTTAATCATGGGATAGTAATCATTAGCTGTCCTAAACCCACCTCCTCGATCACTTACGGTGGGCCGCCGTCCCCAAACCCCAATGCGCGTGCGTTTAAACCCGACATGTGACTTAGAGTCACGACCGGTGGGCCCTATTGTCGTAGGCCCCTGCTCAAATCGTGAACGCCCAATCCACCTCACCGCTCGATCTTGGATCCGTGGCGGGATCGTGGGAGCAATTGGGTGTCCGGCTCCTCAATCCCACCCTTCATCGCTTGATCAACGGCCCGGTGGTGCGAGCATTGTTGCGGTCCGAAGGTCACAATGATCCGATCGTTGGAATCAAATCCAACGGTCTGCGCGTCTTGCATCTTGAATCGGCCGCGCGCGCGTGGGCGTCGGATCTCTAATCGCCCACGTTGAGCCACGCTTTTCTTTTCGGTTAAGGGATATAATTTCCCAGTAAGCTTTATCTTCCCACCGAAAATTGTTGTTAAAACTTTATAAATTCATATCTTTTTCATTATGGATCCTTTTTGGGTGATTTCAGTAGTATTAATTTTCTTTTAGGCTAGAGATTAATCTAGAAATATTTCCAGGCCCTGTTAAGAACCAGAAATGTTGGGAATCGATTTTGGCCTTTCCAGCCTTTATTAAATATTGCAAAAAAAAATGTTGTAAAACTTAGAAAATCCATAACTTGTTCCCTGTAAGTCCAAATAGAGCTAACTAAATTTTGTTAATTTCCTTTAGGGATGAACTTTAGTGAAGGACCAGTTTGCTAGTGGTCTTTGCTCACGATATAAATGATGTCCTAGTTTTAGAACTTAGAAAAATCATAACTAATTCGTTATAACTCCAAATGACCTAAAAATTATATGGATTATCACTATACCAGTAGGTAGCTACCATAAAAGTTTCAGCTTCAAAATCTTTCTAGAAAATATTTTTGCTACAGCACCTAATTATGGCCGAAAATAGGTGTTTAGGAATATCTTTTGCACCACAAATCCAAATTAGGTTTTTCCAGTTTCTATGACTAGGTATATTAGTATTTTACCTTGTGTATAAATTTAAATCGCATTTGGATAATTTTGCTTGCTCTTTTGTTTAAGTGTTGCTCGTCTTATTGGTTGTTCTTGCTTTTTTGCTTCTCGCTTAGGCTTCGACATTTGCGGTAACCCGAGAACGACCCTCCGCAACAATTTGAGCAACAACAAGCGAAAGCAGTTTGATCATTTCCATTGATCCCATTACTTTTAAAGTCTAATATTTTGTTTAACTTCTATGTATGCATTGCTAATTTGTTGTTAAATTGATTAGTTAATCCTCTAGTTGCATAATCTGTAGGTAAATGATTATCCTCTACTACAGAGCCTAGGTTATTGGCTGTGATTAGAGTTCGTTGGATGAGCTCTTGTCACTTAGTAGATTACGAATGAATATTGCTTAGCCATGCCTAGTTATCGGTAGTATTGGGCGATCATCGACTTAGTCGGTGATCTTGATCACACTAATGCTATTATTATTCCATTATGTCCAAACCTTGTGTTTTACCAATTTGCAAATCAAAAACGAAAACAAAAATTATATCTTGACTTGGGCACAATGGTATGTCTGTGTGATCTGTTGGCGTGATTGAATGGTGCCTAAGTCCCCAAGGACCGAGTTACTTGTGTCACTAAGCCAGCGCTTATTGCGTACAACCACACGAGGGGATATGGAACCTCTCTTGACTAAGTACTTTGGAGGTGTTAATTATGAGCTGGTCGGTGGGTGTGTTCTTGTGTGTGTGTGTGTTTGTGGTGTTGGAGGGGAGCATTTGCAGACCGGTTAGGTCTGCCTAATGTGTCCTTCTCCCGTGGTTGCGCTCTTAATTAGCATCGTCCATTGGAAAGCGTCTTGTTAGACTTAGCCATGCCTGCATACCAAAGGAAGTGTGCTAACCGTGGTCGGTGGAAAGGCGGTCTATCGTGTGGGTACATTGGTACACCCCTGCAGGTTAAAACTATTCGAATAGCCTCGTCCTAGGTTATGGACATGCTTGGTAAGGTCGTGCAAGAACTAGACTACAACCTTTTAAAAACTTAAACTTGACATGGGTGGTATGAAGGGGTACTTCATGCTATTGTTGTGGTGACTATGGGTTAGTCACTTCTAGGTTGGTGTTGTTCTTTATCTATTGTTATTATTGTCTCTCTTTTATTTGAATAATAAAAGTTAATTGCAAACTTGCTTTGAATCTATTACCTTATTGTAAATGAAAACTTGCTTTATGCTGAAAATAAGTCCAGAGCCTCATCCACTTAAATAAAGCTTGCATGTAGTTAATTATAGTTCTGTTATCTCACACGTCATTCTTGCGAGTACAAAACAAGTTTTGTACTCATCCGCTTTGCTTAATATTAATTGTTGCAGAGGAAGAAGGTGAGCCCCAAGGGCCTCACTTTTGTGAGCTGTGTTGCGGCGCTGTTTGGGACGATTAGCTTGGCGGTCCGGTTGGTTGCCTTGTAAGTAAAGGCACACCGATTGGCTTTTGTTTATCGCCATCTTATGGCCATTTTGCTTCCGCTGTGTATTTACTTATTTGTATGACTTTTGGCCGGTCGGCCTCTCTTTTGTAATAACTCTCTTTATATTATCTATATCTTTCAGTTGTTGCTTTTGCTTCGGCTCTATGTGTATGAATGGAATTGATGCATGATTTTGTAACGGGGTGTGTATACTGCAATTCTGGGAAGTATACATATCTCGAGGCTTGGTTTATTTGATTTGTACTGTTAGGACCAAGTGGATGGTTAAACAGTACAAGCCGAATAAACCGGGGTCCTCACAAGCAAAGTAATTCTTCCAAGATTCCACGCCACGTTCCCTATGGACGGCGCCAGCTGTCGACGATCAAGATGTCGATCTTACTAAAAGAAAATGACAAGATGACGTGGAAAATCTAGGGTAATAATGGGACTGCTCTTTTATTAGTATGAACTGAGGTTTACAGGGGATGCCTCCTGACTAGATGGTGAACTACTCCTATTTACACTGAGAACACTACTTGTTATCTTACAATGCCAGACTTAAAACACGAATCTAAGGTCTATGCTTCAGTCTGATGCCTTTCTCCCTTTTGCTCCGTCCATGCTCCATCTTTAAATAGCCCTTGAAGAGGTGGCAGTTACTTCTGGAGAAGACATCTGATGTGAAGCGTCACGACTGGTCGGAGTTGGATGACGGTTGATGGAGAGTCAACCGTTCGGCGGTTGTATGTTTATGAGACACACAACCGTATGGTGGTTGTTCATCAGTGTTTTAGGATAGGAAACGTCGTGTGGTATGGAATATGCACGTGTTCCATTCATCACACGGTAGAGAATATACCTGGAATCAGTTCAAATATCAGTTCATACCTTTTACGAGCAGTTCTCCTGGCCGGGGCTTGCCACAGGCCTTTGTCCGACCAGGGTACCCACTGTGTAACCTCTGGAATCTCTACGACCAGTGGGGTCGTGCACTCAGGGGTTACGACCATGAAGACATATGGTTTGTTATGTATTAAAAATAATACATAGAAGTTTTAATCCTCGTCAGTCTCATATTGCTTCTGAAGCTCAGAGTTCATGGTTGCAAGCATAAGATCGTGCATATCGACTGCGTCATTGTAATGCTTCTCATAAGCAATATTTTCAGCACGAGTAGCATCAGCATTCGGTTCCTTGGGATAGGGACCCTCTAGAATATATTCCTTCTTTTCTTATTTGAGAACAATTCTCAAATTTTGAAACCAGTCAATGAAATTAGTTTCATTCAACTTTTCTTTCTCAAGAATAGATCGCAAAATAAACGTAGGTGTGGAGGAAGTACTAGGTGCCATGATCTACAACAAAAATATATGCAAAGATTCAACGTCGTGTTTATGTAAGATCTTCTATTAAATACTTTAATAAAAGATACTCCCACTATATGTTCTAAACCATGTTTCCCTCTAACATCATATAGTGAGTTCAAGATCCATATATCATTAAGTCCTAGTAAGTTTTGGCATCACTGCTAGAAACCTAGTGATTTTAGGTAAGCAACCCTTTGCTAATCATATCTCATTTGACTCTTGTTTGTTGGGTGGCATCTCTATGCCCCGGCAACCAACACTATGTCCCAAGGCCTCAAACCGTTTTGATAGCCTTGTCAAGTTAAACCAATACTATGCATGTGGGTATCCGACACCCACCCACCCACCCTATCTTATTAAGATAGTTAATGGCACCCTACTTTAGTAGACCTACCAATTAACGATCAAAATCGATAGGTGCAGTAATTGGAAAATCATCAAATTTACTTAATTTTTCTTGAGGGATACTACTCTACCATGGCAAAACATCTAATGATAAAACATGAAAAATAGCATAACAGGAACAAAATAAATATTGACAAATAATCATATTAAACTGTGAAATAGTATGGCCCTTTACCTGACGATCTCCATCACCATGCTTCCTATCATTCGACCATCATGCTTGAAATCTCCGACCGCATTCATCTATTAAGCAATTACTCTTAAAAGCTAGTAATGAATTACATAGGATAATATCAAGCATCACATGTCGGCAAGCAGACCATTATACAATAATATGTAGCTCGATGGCTATCATATAGCATGACACGCATGCCATGTAAAATCCATACCTACATCACATGCATAATGGGCTATATTATTGACATCAATCCCTGCAAATACGAGTTATGCATAGAATCCAATTCTATCAGGTGATATGAACATATAATACCTATAACGAGCGGTACGACAACTCAGCACGGCAGTCCCGTTAGCCGGTTAGCGGGTGGGGTTCGAAGAGGCAGCGCCCCTCGCTAGTCGAGAGCAGTGCTCTCTAAAAAATTTCCTTGACATGAATCTTATTCACGTAATTGAGCCTTGAAAATTCATCGGATTAATCATATTAACCTTATTCCAAACCAATCTGATCACCGCTTCCATATGACCACACACTGCGGCATACCCCGATGGCGGAATTCCGACCGGTAGGAGTATCATATGCAATGTGGTTGTAAACAAGCACAGTAAACTATCGCTAAAACCCGATCGATCTTATCGACCAGTGCTCAGACCGTTCCATCCATATGAACCGATCTAGGTTACCAGACCTGACCAGTAATAGATCCAATCTACTACTGTCGTATATCAAGCATATGCAATCGATCTAGATCAAAAACTATGCAAGATGGCTCTAATACCATTGAAGGGATACAGGTAGGCTACACTAGCTGATAATTCAAAAATTGTACCACGTAAACCAGAAAGCCATGCAAGTAGGAGATCATGGTTCGTTACCACTAGATGCGCAGTGTAGCGAAAGATGAGTTGGAGTAGCCTGATCCAACGTAGAGCATGTCGATGAAGTGGTCGTAGTCAATTGTCCACACTAGTTGATCATCCAATGTAGTCAATCGTCCAACATCCTCGATGCCGATCATCTCCTCCAACAACCAATCGTGTTCTTTAAGAAGTCGTGGATTATCCTTGAGCACAACAGCAACCACAGTAGCGCCTCTACAGTATCCACACATTCAGGAAAGGAACACCACACGCCAGTGTGCTAGCACCAACTCGCACGGTAAGGTCTTTGAGAAGATGGTGGCTAGGGTTTCAGTGGAGTGACTCACATGACCCGTGTATCTATTTCAACCCTCCCAATAGCTTCACGCATCTCCTTATATAGGACCCATGATGAATCTTATCCGAACATGTTTGTTCCAATCCGTTAAGTGTGTGACCCATTAGGTTCATACGTAGTCGGTTGTGATTTGGAAAGCTTTTCCGACCACGAGTCGTTAGTGGTTCCTAGCAGGACATAACGATTCCTGAATGCACATAAATTATATTGGACAAACCTTAAGGCAATATGATCTACGACCAGGTCTTTATCACTTACGACTAGGTCGTATCTCTATATGACCAGTTCATATTTAGTCATGACCAGTTCGTAACTCCTTATGACTAGGTTTCGACTACTCAGTGATTATGTTCTACAAGTCTACGACCAGCTCGTATCTCCATATGACTAGTCCGTATCTGATCGAACTGAATGACCTGCTCATGTATTCTCCCTTTGCCTTACGATATCTAGTTGAACTCCAGGTGAGATAATATGTCATCCATGGACTGTTCAATACTTTCTCGATCAAGTGTCGAATAACTTCATGTGGTCGAACTCTTCGATCACTAGTGGCATGCCCATGCACTTTCTTTATCCGACCACATCGAGGGGCCCAGAGATATCTTTCTTGTTATGTTAGGAGGGGTAAATCCCATATTCGGCCATTCACATTCGTCCGCATATTTCATAGCATACCTGAAGGCTACCGTTATAACTGTCTAGTTACAGAGTAGCGTTTGGTAACCCCTAAGTGTACTATTACATATGTAGGAAACCACACTGATCTCAACTCTAAGGATTATACATCATCATTGCTTGAGACCAACTGATGACACACAAAATCATAACAATCTCAATAGTATCTCAAAGTGGGTTAATCCAACATCATGTTCTCTAACATCTGTTCACATTATTTATTTGATATCCCTATATCCATGATCGGTGAAACATGGTCATCAATCAATATATGTGCTGGTCGATAAGTCACTAGAGTTCCGACCAGTGACGTCCGACCAGGATACATTTAAAACGACATTATATAAGTTAAAGAGCCTCACCAACAAGTTACATATTTGTTAATCTTTATAACTGATGATTCATTCAAGGAACATAATAACATTTATTTAATAACTCATAAGCATAGATATGACATAATCATCTCTATGATTGCCTCTAGGGCATACCACTCACACTTATAATCACAAACTAATGTTGTAACATTACTTGGCGCTATATCATCCCTTCCCCTTCAAGTGAATCCATCCTCGGTTTCGGGGTAGTCTTCACGACCGCCTTTTAGCGATGATCTCCTCAACACACATAGAGCTCTCCGGCACAGGACACATGGTGTATGATCTTCCCTGATGCACAAAAGAGTACTTGTTGGACCTTGCGAGGTGTGTAGCATTATGGTCAAATTTCCACAGACGTCCCAACAACAAGTTACATGCGTGCATGGGCACGACATCACAATCCACCTTGTCCTCAAAATCACCCACTGAAAAAGGAATTGTAACACCGTGAGTGACCTTTAGCTTACCGACATTGTTCAATCGTTGCACATAGTACGGTTGAGGACACTGCCATGTTGACAATCCGAAAGCTTGCACCAAATCATTGCTAATGATGTTGTTGTAGCTACCACCATCAATGATAAGCTTGCAAACCTTCTCTTTGATCTTGCATTCAGATTTAAACATGTTGCTTCGTTGCCCTTTATAGACAATAGTCGTGTCATCATCCCGGACCGTCTTGGTCTGCATACAAAGACTGTCTTCTGGTGCCTCGCCATTGGTTTTGCTATCATGAGAGGACCCCTCCTCTTGCTGTTCATGGGTAGAAAGAAGGGCCGCCATCACTATTTTCTTCTTTTCTTCCTTGGCAAACCTTTCTTCTTCTCGTTTCTTTGCCTTTAACTTCCACCGTTTCTCTTCAATGGCATATTGAACCTTGTCATGCCACTTTCAATCTTCAAGGTATCGCGACATGGTCCAAGAGTCAATGACCTTCGCGTTCCTCTCCAAGGAAAAGAGAACGAATGACAGTTTGCGAAGAAACTCGGTATATGTGCTGCTCGGCCAACCAATAGGTGACAATCACTAACGAACATGCTTGCATATGCCTGGGAATCACATCACAAGTAACAACAAAGATATATCCATACAAAGAAAATTTTGCCTCCACTTGTTTTGTGATCAGGTGAGCTTGAACAACCACAACAACCGATATGGCCTTGGATGCGGCTTTATGACCAGCCCCAGTATGTCCACAAGTGTTTAGCTTGCAATATTTGTCAACCTTCCTTCATCGATCATCATGGCACAATCCGTGTTCCCCACTCGACATCGATTGAAGAACATGTAGCTCGGCTCCTGTAGTGGACCTGCTCACATCGATCCATAGACCAACCGAATTGCATGATCAGCTCTATCTCCTTCATGTCAGTCATGTCTATCTTCGAAGCAACAAGGTACTGTGAACAACTGAAGCTCTGATACCACCTGATAAGGATCCAACTAGCTGATTAGAAGGATCCCGATTGTTGACCCAATCTTTCATGGTACACGCGAAGATCAGTAGCTTTCCTCCTTAGTTTCTCCTTGCTTGATCAGTAGCAATTCGGCCACCAAGTAAAACCCTAGATGGATTTTCCTCGGTAGGTCTTCTTGTTCTCCTTGCTTTGGCCAAACAAGTACAATGCTCTCCTTGGCTTGCGCAAAGAACACCACCACTAACCGGTCTCTAGATGCACTACTGTAGGTAATAGAAGCAACTAGAGAGAAGAATTTGCAAACCGATCTATTGACCGAATTACAAATTGTAATAGCAGCCCTTGGTTCAATCCAAGAACAAGGTTGTTCTTGACTTGTGCCCAAGTAAACTCCATACGAAGTCTTCCTCTCTTTGGCCAAACCTGCTGTAATATCCCGAAAGTGAGTTAAGAATTGAATCGAGGAAGATTAATTTTATTCGGGAGAGATCGATTAATCGGGGAAGGATCAAATGGAATTTCGGGAGGGACCTTTAGGGAGTTTTCTCAGTTAGACTCTTAGAGAGGGGGTTAATCGCTGTTAGTCAACAACCTGGGCTTGGGCTTGGCCCAAGTGGGCTTGTGGTGGCCGGCCAAGGAAGGGGGGGAAGCCACTCCCCTAACCCTAGCCGAACCAGCCCCTTCCCCCCCCCCTCTCCCACGCCCCCACTTTCCCCAAACCTGGCCGCCACTTTCTCTCTCTCCCACGCCTCCCCTACCTGGTTGTCTTCCTCCTTGCGCCCCTCCCAAGTCCTCCAAGGTTCCCCTTTGCTGCCGGCCAAGAGAAGAGGAGATCCTCCATTTGCAGCCGGCCAAGAGGAAGAGAAGAGAAGGGAAGAAGGAAGAGAAGAAAGGGAGAGGGAAGAAGGATCCGCAACTGGGAACTCGTGGTGTTCATCATCCGTGCAGCGTGCCTTCGTCGTTTCGGCAAGGGTAACCGGTGATTCTTTGTTTTGGGGTCGTTTTCTAGTTGTACATTTTCGGTTGTCAGTTCGTCGGTTTTCTGCAGCAGAGAAGTTTGTTGATTTTGATTAGGATAGAGGCAGAATTGGGTCTGTGTGTCTCCTAGAAAGTTGTAGATATCGTAGTTACCTTTCATTTCCGACAAGAATCAAGTCATTCAGACTTCGGTAGCCAAAGTTATGAATTTCTTAGTATTTCTGTGTTTCTGGAGAGAAGCAGAATTGCTAGTGTTGGTTAACCTGATAGAAGCGCTTATTTAGAGGGGTTTCCAGAGGGTCTCACCATAACTAAAAACTAGGCTAATCCTCTTAGCTTTCATGAAAACTAAAGATCACTAAATTCGGACGAACGTAGAGAAAGTTATGGTAGTTTCTTTGTCGCTGTCCAGAAACCCGACGTGAAATGTTTGCTCTGATTAAATAGATTGGTAGGACTGGTAGATGGCCGAATCAGAGGGTCTCCCCAACTAAGTTTATTTAGACATTTTAATTACCTTTCCAGAATGTCTAAGATCATCCTATTTGGACTCCTGACCAGAAAGTTATGAATTTTTGAAGTCAGCTGTCTGCAGTGACCGATCGCTAGAAATTAGAAAAGCTAGACGTGATAAGAAGTTAGCGTTTTCGATTGTAATGTGATGTATGATTTTGGTCCAGTATGCTAGTCTTAGTTTGGGGTTATCTTCTTGTCCAGGTGGCAGCGACATCCCAAGGGCAAGACCCACTTCAGCCCGCCGCTCGCGGTTGAGGCAAGTATTCGGTTTATGTGTAGTATTGGTTGCATGTCATGATTGAGTGGTGTATTGTTCATCATTGCCACGTGAATGTGTTGTGGAGATGATTCTAGTTGTGTTGATGCTTGCAAGTTATGTTTAAGGTTCCTTCATGATGCTATTGTTTACATACCCTGATTACATATTGAATTATGATATTGAAAATATGATGTTGTAGTACTTATGCATGTTGGAGCATATTGAGACTTGGTCACGTGGTGATCAAGAGTACATTGTTGAGGTCCCCGTCATATGTAATGACAAGCTTGAGGTCCCCACATTCATGGAATGTGGGCAATGGATAGAGGTCCCGTCATTGTGATGACGGCAAGGTCCCTATACATGTGATGTATAGGCTCTTGGTCCTCGTGCGAGGGCACGAGCATGGGTATTCATTGACGGATGAATACCCCGCATTACCGGTAAAATGCGAAAGGAGATAAAGATCAAAGTGTGCATAGCATTATCATCATTTTAATACTTGAAATGCCATAACGGTGTTGAATAAAGTTGTTTTTAGATATTATGTCTATATGAATGTTGCAACCTTGTTGATACTTGCTGAGTCGTATGGCTCACCCTTGCTTTGTCTTGTTATAGGTACTTCTGGCAAGAACGTCATGCATGGGAGGGAGTAGACATTGGAAAGCACACACTACCTCACAACATTTATGCAATGGCCATTTAGTTTCACTCAAGAATAAATAACTGTGTGGAAACCATCTATGGATGTTTCATGATGTTGGTTGTCGGATTATTCATTGTTGTGAGAATGATGTTAATTGCTTACAATCGTACGATTATTTTATATGCATGAAAGATTTGGATTATGGAAATAATAATACTAAATGCCATGGTTATCTGTTAGTACCTCGATTTTTGTTGTTTATACAAAGGAAGTTCATTTAAAAATTTATAGATTGTTCTAGTTAGTTTAGTTCTTGTAGCATTCTAGGCTCATTTGGAGTCAGGTGTTACATTGGTATCGAGCGGTCAGAGGTCCGTGGTTAATGAAACATTAATTTTGACACACTAAGCACGATGAGGTGGGTTGGGTTTGCATTGCATTTACGCTTAGCTGATATTATAGTTTGACTTGTGCTTTAGTTGATCATTGTGCTTATTGTTTAAATTATTTTGTCTTGTTTGTGATTGTTTAGTGATGGCAAGGGGTGGAGGTCGTGGTCGTGGTCGTAGCGGCAGGTGCCGCGAGGCTAGGCAATGCCCCGCCGAAGTTCGTAACTCTATAGTCGGGGAAGCTAGTCTGCGGGTCGAGGAAGAGGTTGCATCCGCAGCAAGAGAATCGTGCCCCGCCACCGGTGTCGCTCGCTCCCATGGTGGCTCTGCAGCCGCCTGCGGCGCTTGCCATGGGGCTACATCGATGGAATGCTTTGAGGTTGGACACCTTCGACGGTCGAGCACGCCGCTTGATGCAAATAATCGTCGCGACACATGGAGAGGCATTTTGGAGCTCTAGGGATGACTTGACTGAGGGCGCATTGTCGCCTTCCACTCAAGGGGCAAGCGGATATCTCGTGGGAAGGAGTCACGGCACTAGGACTTCGCCCATGGTCCAGCTTACTTGGGAGTTGTTTGTGGAGCAATTCCGAGGAGGTTTTATCTCGCCTGCTTGTGGAGAGGATGGAGGTTTCATTGCAAAGCTACAAGCGTGGCAAGATGACAAAGGTCGGAATATGAGGCGGGTTTTAACAACTGATCCGCTTTGTTCGGCGGTGGCTACGATGAGGTGGAGAAGGCCAAGAGATTTCGTAGAGGTCTCGCATGTGAGTTTCGCCGAGTTTTGGGGCACTGAGTGCGTGACTTTAGCTCCCTGGTAGAGCAAGCTCGGGCATGGAACTTGAAATGCAGCTTGGGAAGATTTACTGTGCAGGAGGTACCATGGTCCAGAGGATGCAGTGGCGTCGAAAGAAGAGTTTTGGGGAGGAAGTGGGTCATCATCAAACCAGCTTTACAAGAAGTTCATGGGCCCGAATTCTTTTCAAGTCCATGTCCACAAGGCCACAGTCATCCTCTTCTTTTCGACCTTCACGAGTGCTCCTAGATTGCGTCCGGTTCTGGGCAAGGGATGAAGTGTTTCAAGTGTGGTAATGAGCATCGTGCTTTGAGTGTTCTTGGTCGGTTCTTGTCGCCATCGTGGTCTGGAGGGCCACAAGGCTTTGGTTTGTCTGCGGAATCCTCGCCAGGTGATCAAGTGGGAGCCAGTCCACTGCCAAGACCGAGCGAGCAGCTTCATCTCTGGTTCAAGATGATGTTAGCGGCCACTCCTACTCGATCCCGGGTCACCGCAGCTTACCTTCCTTATCCTGGGGTATTCCACCGCTGTGGTACTTTTGGCCACCGGTCCTCGCGCACCGTTTCGCTTGCGGCACCTTCAAGACTCTCCCGCACCGCACCCCCATACTAGGGTGTTGGGGCTCCTTCCGCCCGAGCAATTTCTTATGCCATGCCGACAGCAGAGTCTGGCAGTCCCGATGTGGTGACAGCACGCTCCTAGTGGACTCGATGGAGGCATTTGTACTTTTGATTCAGAGCTACTTTCTTTTGTATCGTTAGAGTTTGCTAGCAGGCCAAGTTGAGTATGCGATCTATAGCTCACGCTTTAGTTAACTCTCCGGGGAATCCTTTCTAGCTCCACAAGATGTCCTGGTTGTGTGATCTCCTTGGATGGGGAAGAATTTATTGCTAATCTAATGGTCATGAAGATGGAGCCGCTTGATGTTATTCAGGTATGGACTCGTTGCATAGCTATCGAGCGGTTATATCCTGCTTTTCGAAGACAAGAACCTTGCGTGCACCTTCCGGGCAGGAGGTAGTATTTCGTGAGTGCCCTCTTACTCTCTTTGCGTCGGGCGTCCAGATCCCGGTAGTCGAGCCGCGAAGAGTGGGTTTCTTTGTCTCGTGGGAAGTCGAGTTCCTCTTTGACCAGAATTAATTCCGTGGTTCGAGAATTCTTAGATGTTTTTCCAACAGAGTTGCGTGGATGCCCCCACCACGCCGGTGGAGTTCGACTGATTTAGTACGGTGCCCGACCGGTTTCTATGACCCCTCATCGTCGGCACGCCCTTTCCAGAGGAACTAAAGAAGCAATTGGATGATTTAAGGCGAAGGATCTTATTCGACCTAGCATATCTCCGTGGGGAGCTCGGTTTTATTTATCAAAAGAAGGATGGTAGTTGGCGATATGTATCGACATCAGTGCACTCAACCAATGACCATCAAGAATAAATACCTTTACCCCGTATTGAAGATTTATTTGATCGCTTGAGAGGCAAAGGTATTTTCAAAGATAGACCTTCACGGGCTATAATCGATTCTGTCCGAGAAGAGGATATCGAGAAACGGCGTTTCTACAAGGTATGGGCACTTTGAATTTAAAGTTATGTCTTTTGGACTAACGAATGCCCCCGCCGCTTTCATGGAGACTATGAACAGGATGTTGCATGAGTATTTGGATGATTTTGTCGTCGTCTTTATTGATGATATCTTGATCTATTCAAAGACTGAAGTTGAGCATGAGCATCATCCGAGGATGGTGTTGAGACGTTAAGAGAAAATAGATTTTATGCCAAGCTTAAAAGTGCGAAGTTCGATGTCCGAGGTGGGATTCTTGGGGCATGTTATCAATGATAAGGGAATATCGCTTGATCCAAGTAAAATCTCCACAGGTAGAATGGGGAAGGCCGACTAACGCCAAAGAAGTGAGAAGCTTCCTTGGTATGGCGTGCTATTATCGGCGCTTTGTGCAGGATTTCTCCATCATTGAGAAGCCGTTGTCCGTGCTCACAGTAAAGATGTGAAGTTTCGGTGGGATGAGGATTGTGAACGCAGCTTTTCTTATTTTGAAGGAAAAGCTAGTGATCGCTTCCTGCTCTCACTATTCTGAGCCCGGAAGCGATTCACGCCTATTCCGATGCTTCTCGAGTTGGGTTGGGCAGTGTGCTCATGCAAGATGGTAAGGTTCTCGCTTATGCGTCTAGGCAATTGAAGAAACATGAGCGTAACTACCCAACACATGATTTAGAATTGGTCATGGTGGTGTTCGCCTTGAAGCTTTGGAGGTATTATCTCTATGGTGAGTCTTGTGATGTCTTTACGGATCACAAAAGCCTTAAATACATCTTTACGCAGAGGGACTGAATCTAAGGCGAGAAGATGGTTAGAGCGATCAAGGATTATGATCTCACGATTCAAGATCATCCGAGCAAAGCCAACGTGGTGGTCGATGCTCTTAGTCGCAAGGCGACACCGGCTACATTGATTGTCTAGTTGCGGATTTTGACCGCATGGGGATATCTTATTGCTTATGCAGTTCGCTCATGCCGAGATCCGCTTGATTTTAGAGTCGCCATTCCAGAGCGTGCAGCGGAAGCACAGCAGAGTGACCGTTATTGCAAAGAGTCGAGACGCGTCAATTTAGGCAAGGAAGGAGATTTTAGCTTGATGGGTTTGGAGCTTTGCGATTTAAAGGTCGCTTGTGTGCCGAAGGCGGAGTTAAGGATGACATATTAAAGGAGGCACATCGCACACCGTGATAATCGCTCATCCGGTGAGACAAAGATGTACCGTGATCCGCGTAATTTCGTGGAAACGAATGAAAGTGGATATTGCTAATTATGTAGCCTCTTGTGGCGTTTGTCGCCAGTTAAAGCGAGCATAAGCGCCCAAATAGGCTATTGCAGCCATTAGAGGTTCCCAATGGCCATGGGATGATATCTCTATGGACTTCGTTGTTGCGTTGCCTCGCTCACCGCGAGGTAAGGATGCGCTTGGGTTATAGTGGATCGATTCAAAAATCGCACATTTTATTCCCATCCGCACGACTAATTCAACTAGTGATTTGGCTCCTATCTATTTGCGGAGATTGTGAGATTGCATGGAGTGCCAAAGACCATCATTTCGCGAGGATGCTAAGTTCGTAACCAAGTTTTGGGAGAGTTTGCAGAGTGCCTTGGGCACACAACCGCTGAGTACACTTTCCATCCTCGCATGGATGGGCGATCAGAGCGCACTATTCAAACCCCGGAGGACATGTTGAGGTCATGTGTCCTGTCTTGGAAAGGTAGTTGGGAGGATCAATTGCCATTGGCGAGTTTGCGCATACAATAACAGCTATCATTCAAGCATAAAAGCCGCTCCGCTTGAGGTTTTATATGGGCGTAAGTGCAGTCACCTCTTCTTTGGAAGCCGTGGGTGAAAAGGCGCTTTGGGACCGGACTGGGTGCAAAAGACGGTTGAACGAGTGGCCTTGGTGAGACAGAATCTATTAGCGACTCAAAGCGCATGTAAGAGTTATGCGGATGTGAGGAGAAGAGAGTTGGAATTTGAAGTGGAGATCAGTGCTCTTGAGAGTGTCCCCACTAAAGGTGTTGTCGTTCGGTACCAAAGGGAAGCTTAGCCCGAGGTACGTTGGGCCATTCACGATCTTGGTTCGGATCGGAAGTTGGCATACCGCTTAGACCTACCGTGAGGCTATGCGAGGAGTGCATAACGTTTTCACGTGTTCATGTTGAGGAAGTTCCTTCGTGATCCGAGCATCATGTTTCATTAGAACCCTAACCATTGACCAGATCCGACATTTGAGTCTAAACCGTGCAAATCTCGGAAAGATCGAAAAAGAGTTGAGGAACAAAACTTTGAAGTACGTTAAGGTGCTTTGGTCGCAGCAGATGTAAAGGAGGCCACTTGGGAACCGGAGTCTCGCATGCGTGAGCTTTATCCGATTTGTTCATCTCAAAGCGCACTCTTGTTGCTAAGTTCCAGTCTCTGTTTTATTTCTTGAAGTTTGGAGTTTAGATTCGGGTCTAATCGTTAAGGGGGTAGAATGTAATATCCCAAAGTGAGTTAAGAATTGAATCGAGGAAGATTAATTTTATTCTAAGAGATCGATTAATCTGGGAAGGATCAAATGGAATTTCGGAGGGACCTTTAGGAGTTTTCTCAGTTAGACTCTTAGAGAGGGGTTAATCGTGTTAGTCAACAACCTGGCTTGGGCTTGGCCCAAGTGGGCTTGTGGTGGCGGCCAAGGAAGGGGGAAGCCACTCCTCTAACCCTAGTCGAACCACCCCTTCCCCCTCTCCCACGCCCCACTTTCCCCAATCCTGGCCGCCACTTTCTCTCTCTCCCACGCCTCCCCTACCTGGTTGTCTTCCTCCTTGCGCCCCTCCCAAGCCCTCCTCCAAGGTTCCCCTTTGCTGCCGGCCAAGAGAAGAGGAGATCCTCCATTTGCAGCCGGCCAAGAGGAAGAGAAGAGAAGGGAAGATGGAAGAGAAGAAAGGGAGAGGGAAGAAGGATCCGCAACCGGGAACTCGTGGTGTTCATCATCCGCGCAGCGTGCCTTCGTCGTTTCGGCAAGGGTAACCGGTGATTCTTTGTTTTGGGGTCGTTTTCTAGTTGTACATTTTCGGTTGTCAGTTCGTCGGTTTTCTGCAGCAGAGAAGTTTGTTGATTTTGATTAGGCTAGAGGCAGAATTGGGTCTGGGTGTCTCCTAGAAAGTTGTAGATATCGTAGTTACCTTTCATTTCCGACAAGAATCAAGTCATTTGAACTTCGGTAGCCAAAGGTATGAATTTCTTAGTATTTCTGTGTTTCTGGAGAGAAGCAGAATTGCTAGTGTTGGTTAACCTGATAGAAGCGCTTATTTAGAGGGGTTTCCAGAGGGTCTCACCATAACGAAAAACTAGGCTAATCCTCTTAGCTTTCAGGAAAACTAAAGATCACTAAATTCGGACGAACGTAGAGAAAGTTATGATAGTTTCTTTGTCGCTGTCCAGAAACCCGACGTGAAATGTTTGCTCTGATTAAATAGATTGGTAGGACTGGTAGATGGCCGAATCAGAGGGTCTCCCCAACTACGTTTATTTAGACATTTTAATTACCTTTCCAGAATGTCCAAGATCATCCTATTTGGACTCCTGAGCAGAAAGTTATGAATTTTTGAAGTCAGCTGTCTGTAGTGACCGATCGCTAGAAATTAGAAAAGCTAGACGTGATAAGAAGTTAGCGTTTTCGATTGTAATGTGATGTATGATTTTGGTCCAGTATGCTAGTCTTAGTTTGGGGTTATCTTCTTGTCCAGGTGGCAGCGAGATCCCAAGGGCAGCACCCACTTCGCGTCCGCCGTTCTCGCGCGGTTGAGGCAAGTATTCAGGTGTATGTGTAGTATTGGTTGCATGTCATGATTGAGTGGTGTATTGTTCATCATTGCCACATGAATGTGTTGTGGAGATGATTCTAGTTGTGTTGATGCTTGCAAGTTATGTTTAAGGTTCCTTCATGATGCTATTGTTTACATACCCTGATTACATATTGAATTATGATATTGAAAATATGATGTTGTAGTGCTTATGCATGTTGGAGCATATTGAGACTTGGTCACGTGGTGATCAAGAGTACATTGTTGAGGTCCCTGTCATATGTAATGACAGGCTTGAGGTCCCACATTCATGGAATGTGGGCAATGGATCTGAGGTCCCGTCATTGTGATGACGGCAAAGTCCCTATACATGTGATGTATAGGCTCTTGGTCCCCGTGTCGAGGGCACGTGCATGGGTATTCATTGACGGATGAATACCCCGCATTACCGGTAAAATGCGAAAGGAGATAAAGATCAAAGTGTGCATAGCATTATCATCATTTTAATACTTGAAATGCCATAACGGTGTTGAATAAAGTTGTTTTTAGATATTATGTCTATATGAATGTTGCAACCTTGTTGATACTTGCTGAGTCGTATGGTTCACCCTTGCTTTGTCTTGTTATAGGTACTTCTGGCAAGAACGTCATGCATGGGAGGGAGTAGACATTGGAAAGCACGCACTACCTCACAACATTTATGCAATGGCCATTTAGTTTCACTCAAGAATAAATAACTGTGTGGAAACCATCTATGGATGTTTCATGATGTTGGTTGTCGGATTATTCATTGTTGTGATAATGATGTTAATTGCTTACAATCGTACGATTATTTTATATGCATGAAAGATTTGGATTATGGAAATAATAATACTAAATGCCATGGTTATCTGTTAGTACCTCGATTTTTGTTGTTTATACAAATGAAGTTCTGTCGAAAAATTTATAGATTGTTCTAGTTAGTTTAGTTCTTGTAGCATTCTAGGCTCATTTGGAGCTGGGGTGTTACACCTGCCTCTTTCAATCTTTCTAAAATCACAAGATCATCTCAAGAACACAAGAATTGGTGGTAAGTGGTTTTCTATTTTTCATTGAACTAAATCATCAAATCATAACTTGTCCTTTACATGATGCGGCCATGGGGCTTAAATAGCCCCCCACGCAAGCATAATGACTTTCGGTGAATACTATCACACGTGAACAGTATCTGAAACCAACTCAACATCCTAAACGCACGTACACAACTCAAACTCACCTATTTTCGGAATCTAAAAAAGCTAAAAACAACAAAGCTAATTTTGAATTTAATAACTAAACGCACACTACTAGGACTCTTTAATTTCAGAATTAAATCACAAAGAGATTTTGGATTTATTTTGATTTGAAATTCTATAGTTCCCACATGGATGATCCTTTTCCGAATTGGCTGGAAATTGGATTCTTCTCCTTTTTTGGTTTGGGGTCCTTTCCTGCTTCCTTACGCTCCCTTCTTGTGTTTGTAGCCTGCTTGCTTGGCCGCCATCTAGGCTCAGCACGCCATGTAACCCGCATACTGGGCTTCGACCTTTGCTCCGCATCCCGTGCTAACACGCCTGGTTCCACATGCCATGCGGCCTGTGTGCTCGGCCTCCATCTTGGCTCAGCGTACCTTGCGGCCCATGTGCCCTGCTTCCCATGCGTCAAGCCCTCCTCACGCGCCAACCTCGTCCCACACGATCTACCTTCATGTGCTAGGGTTTTTGCCTTCTCCCTCATGTGGCCTGCCTCCCTCTTGGCCGCATCACTCTTCTTTGTTCTTTTGGTCAAAACAACACCATTCAAAACATCAACCCAAGAATCCAACTTAGAATCACAAACTGAAGCACTTGGCGCCATATCAACATGCTTCCAAAAGATTTAATTCAAGGAAAAAAGAGAGAAAACACTGTTTGGGATTTTTTAGATTTATCATATTTTTTCTTTTTAAAGGAAATTCGGAGTTATTGTGTCATGTTGTACGTGAGTAGGATTTTTAATTTTCAAAGAATGGCTAACATGTGGGCACAGGCTGATACGATCCTAAAAACTGTAAACGTTTCCATTGGTGTTAATTCTTTTTTAGTTGGAAAAATACTTGTTAGTGCCAAGAATGAGGTGAGGGAGGACGGCATGGAAAATGACGATGTAGCCGATACTGGTACACCGTGTCTGACAACGCACCAAAGGAAAAAATACCTTAGCTGGCCAATAGAGAAAAGCACCAGCGCGTGGGAAGAATGCGCGCGGCCGTCTGGGTGCAGTTCAGCCAGGGCGCGAAGGGAGCATGCGTGCATATGTGCATGTTGCACTGCATGGAGTCGTACGTGAACATGCATGCACGTGTGCATGCTGCGTACGTGAACCAGAGAGAGGAATAAAGTCAGGAGCTTGGTATCTTCGTGGGTTCTATTTTTATCCGAATAGCATGAATACTTAACCGAGTACAACTCTGCATTTGTTTTTAGTCTGTTTATCCTTTCTTTCTTTGAGTCGGTTTCTGTTGTTTGAGTCGGAGTCACGTATGGAGTTTGTAAACGAGCTTGGATCTGAGTTGTAGCCCAGGATGGAGTTGGAGTTGGTCCTGAGTCGGTTGTACAGCCATATAAAAGGCTAGGCCGACACACATGTAAAGGGAGATCAGTTTTTGTTGAGCTATTGAAAACAGAAAACCGCCGTGATGGCGACCAGATCGTGCGTGTGATTTTATGAGATTATCTCTGATTGGCTGCGTGGACTGCTATAGATCTTGCGAATAATGCGCTATGTGATTGGTGAGAGAGAGGGAGAGAGGGTGGGAAGTGAGATTGGGTTAGGGATATAGGAGTGATGGTGATATCTGGGCATTGGATCTCCATCTGGTGACTCAAAAAAGTGACTGATTTCCAAGAAAAAATCAGTCGCATGTTATATAGACACTCCCGCTGACTTCACGGGCTTGTTCTTGGTGATCCATCTTCTTCTTTTGTGCGCTGCCATGCTCGCTGGTGAAGAAGTTTCTAGTGCTTGGCGTGCTAGATCAAGCTGCGGAACCAAGATATCTTGTTTCTGCTGCTGTTTTTCTTCTCCAGCCGAGAGCTTCTACCTTTATTTGTTGCTGTGCTGCATTGGTTTACTACTAACTAAAATATCAGGCCAAGAGTAATTGATTGGCTCACGCTGCTTGTTGCTTTGTACGAAGGGAGAGAATGCAGTGGATTGAGCTAGGAACTAGGGTTATCGCTTAAGTTCTGATTTTTGCTGTTCTAGCCGAGGGCAGGAAGGGAGAATTTGTTGTTATTTTCATCGTACCGTGAAAGATCGAGCCAACTCGTATACAAATTAGGGCTTGTTTGGGAGTCCAAATCCCCCCGGGATCCCGGCATATTCCCTTGGGTGGAAACCCACATGGAAATAATCCCCGGGTCAGATAGAAGGCACGTTTGGAAGACCTCAAGACACGGATTTCCCGGCCCTATCCGCGCTGTTTCCACGGGGAAAAAGCCCTCGTCCTCGCACGTCTGGAAAAATCTCCCGTGGCGTTGCTTCCTCTCGCAACCGCCTCCACCGTCGTTCACTCCCACGCGACCACCCCCTCCTCGCTCGCTCGCGACCTCCTGCAGCACGTGCTTCCTCCTCCAGTCCTCCTACTCCTTCAACATGTGTCACCCGGAGAGAGCACAGAGCAGAAGAAACGGGCCGGTTGCAGCTGGGCGGCGGTGCACAGCGGCCGGGGTGGGGGAAGAAACGGACCGGCGGCGCCCAGATGGGACGGAGGAAGAGTTCATAAGCTTCAACCCCCTGGGCCATGAGAGTAGGATAACTTTTCCCAATCAAATCCTCCTCTTCTTCCAGGTGATTCGAGTCTTCCCCTCTGGAGGTATGAGCTTGATCCGTCTCTCCACGGATTTCTCTCTGGATTTCTTTTCCTATTGCCATCGTGCTGCATCGATTTGGGCAGATCTGGGTAGGAAACCATTGCGCTAGAGGAGGGGGCGATTTCTTGATTTGATTATGTTAGTTTCCGTTGTGCAATTCGATTTCTTGATTTGCGCTAGAGGAGGGGAAATGGAAAGGGTAGAACATTCAACGGTCCCATGCGCCCACATCAACACCTTCAGATGCAGAAAGGGATGAGCTGCCCTTTTCAAGCCATTACCAGGGCTCTTAATCTTCTCCAGTTGATCCAGCAATAATTGTCCAAGGTGCATATGTTCTTTCAGATGGTTGGAGCAGAGATGAAGTTCCTACTAGTGATGCACATTGTTTCTTTACTATGTATCTTGACGTAAGGAATAGGCAGGTGGGATTAGAATGATGTAAATGCTACATATAACCCAAAAAAAAGTGCTGAAACGGGATGGTTGTTCTTATGTTATAGCAGCTCTATGTTAATTCATTTGTGCTGAGATCATATTATTGTGCTTTCGTGCTGTTAGACCATTACCGAGACAATTTTTCCCCACAATTTTTAACTTGTAGCCTCCTTCTGAGAAGTTGCATCAAATAATTGCAAGAACTACTTTATTTGTCAGTGAGCATGGGGGACAGTCAGAGATTGTGTTAAGGGTGAAGCAGGGAAGTAATCCAACATTTGGATTCTTAATGCCCACCATCATCTCCACACCTACTTCCGGTCTCTTGTTGATCATCCTCAGCTGTTGAAAGATGGTGCAGATGCTGGTGACACCAATAAAGGCTACAAAACTATTGTTAATAGTGAGAGTAAGCATGCTGCCTCATCAGGCGGTGCTTTATCATTGCTTGCGCCGTCTATGAGTCTGGAGATGAGGATGAAGGCATGCTTCCAGCTAGTTCAAAAAACATTGATCCTGGAAATGTCATGGACATTGATCCTGGAAATGTCATGGTTGCGCATGAGCAAGGCCATGAAGGCAATAAAGAAGTAGGGAAAGGTCCGACAGTAGCAGCAGTAGCTGCCACTGCAGTTAAAGATAAACTTATTTTCAACGAGAAGAATCCAATGTTCACTGCAATCTAGGTGTAATTGTTATGACGTATTTCATATATGTGGCATGTCGCCGAGACTAGTGTTTTTTTTTTGATAGCTCAAGTACACTATAGCAATTGTTTCTGAATTTTATGATTTTTTTTTGAATTTTTTCATAGCCGAGAATTTTATCCCTGTTGTTCCCAAACGGCAACAGAGATTTTAATCCTGGATGAAAAAATTTCCCCTAGGATTGAGGGGATTCTATATGTCCTTAAAATCCCTGTAGGAGATTTTGTCCCCTGATTTTCCTACCCTTGCTTCCAAACAAGCCCTTAGTGTCCTGTAATTTTTGCCGTACCACGAGCTCTATAGACCGGGTCTACGGAAAATGCTCGGGTCTACGGTGGACCGGGTTCACAAGCTGCCATGTGTACGCTGACGCAACAGTGACTGGGCTGGATGAGCCGAAGAACGGTGGGCGGCGGTGGGTGGCGAGGTGTGGAATCGAGGAAGGGGAGGCTGTGGAGCCTATTCACTGATGCGGGGCACTAGGGTGGATGGAGATGGCCAGCGGTGAGGTCGAAGCGGCAGCACAGCTTCGGGCTCCCGTGAAGTCGAGGCTCCAGCAATGTTCCGTGGTGGAGAAGGGGTGGACGAGGTGCGGCGATGCTCCTGGTGGCGATGGACTGGCTCAGCGACGGTCACTCTGCCGTGAAAAGCTCGCCGGGGCTTGGAGAGAGAGAGAGAGAGAGCATCGGCGTGGGGCCCTAGACCCTACTGCTTGTAGGAGGAGAGGAGGGATGTGGGCACTGTGTGTCACGCCTTTGCCTCCAGCACCAATGGCATCGGCAGACACAAGAGAAGACAATGACGAAGGTGGCAAGAAGTACTAGCAGGGCCTAGCTGTAAGTGTGAGTCGAGTTGGGACTATGATGAGCTGCAGGGGCGGCCCCAGCAATCGGGCAAGGCTAGGCGGACGCCGGAGGTAGCCGGTGCCGGCAAACCCCTTCCCTCTTGGGCGCTGGCCACTGCTACCCTTGCTTCTTCCCGACAGACTGTCAGAGGCCAGCCGCCAGCGCCATCAGCCCCCCTTTCCACTCCAGAGTCCAGAGGAGGAGGTGGGAGGCCACAGCCCAAAGAAGGCCTACAGCCCATGTCTGGCCCAGCTAAGCCCATCTGCATCTCATTACATCTCCCCGTTCACTTCTTCCCCGGTTGGCCAGTTCCCCCAAATCCCCAATCCAATTTGCAAAACTCCAAATCTCCAACCCTAGGCGGCTAGGCGGCAGCGGTAGGCGGCACCATGGCGGAGGCCAGGAGGGGGAACCAAGCCGGGGAGGAGTTAGGAGCACGCGGCGCTAGGCCAGAGGTGGCACCGGGAGGAGCTCTAGCCGGAGCCAGAGCCGAGCGGGTGGCCGGGGAACCGGGAGGAGCTCTAGCCCGAGCAAGGAAAGTGCGGCGCCGGGCCAGAGGCGGCGCCGGGAGGAGCTCCACCAGGCCACGCCGGGGAACCGGGGAGTAGAAGGCACGAGCGCACGGGGCTGGGTGAAGGCAGGGAGGAGGAGCTGTGAGGTGAGGCCATGAGGGGAGTAGAAGGGGGCGCGCCGTGAGGGGAGTAGAAGGGGGCGCGCGTGGGCGTGGCTATAAGCCCAGCCGGCCAAACCCCAGAACGGCAGAACTAGATGTCCAGATTTGAGTGTTGAGACTTGTGATTTGTGAATGCCAAAGAGGTAGAAAATAGAAATCAAGATTCAAGATGGCTCCTCCTAAATCAAAAGGAAAAGGTAAGAATTGGAATCATTGGATTGTGAATGCCTGAATGGTGAATATCTGAATTTGTGATGTGTCATGTGTGATACTGTCAGGACCTTGAGTAATGCAACCCCAGGACCATCTGTGCATTCCGAACTAGTCCCAAGATCAGTTGCTAGCTTGCACAGTTGCAACATAGGTGAAATCATATCCATACAACAAACTTTAAAACAAAGCCGACAAATTAATAGTAATAGCAAAAGACGTTACAGTCAAGGTTGTTACAAGGTCTGCCGCACGGGCTTACAACAAAAGAGAGCAGCAGAACAAATAACTCGTGGAAGCCATCTGACTCTCCCACAAGCTAACGAGTGGAGGATGTCCCCTAGATCGCTTGGTCCTCGTAGAACTCCTCTTCATAGAGCTCGGAGCTCCCCGGGTCCTCTTCGGTGACTGATTAACCAGAGGGCACAAAGCCGTGAGTACTTTGAATGTACTCAGTAAGTCGTAGATAAATGTTATGCAGTTAATATTCATACATGGCTTGACAAGGATAGCTGTATGGTTATTTTGCAGAAAGCAGTATTGACAACAAATACAATAAGTAGATTGCAAGGCACCAGTTGAAAGATTAGTACATAAGTAAACAAGTTCTTTAAAACAACCCGTGAGCACTCACGACCACCTCCTAGACCACTCAGGAACACCCGCGAGCAGTCACTCCCACGACTAGGTCGCACCCCACGACCAGGTCGCTACTCGAAACCAACCATGACCTCTTTTTGGGAAAAAAAAACTACCCCTCGTGCGAAATCACCAGGCATTGTCCATAACTGGGGACACGGCTATTCGAATAGTTTTACACTCTGTAGAGGTTGTACAACTTTACCCATAAGAGATAATCATCTTATACTGTCCGCTCACACACTTTCGAGGTGTGTGACTAAGAGATTATCACAAGGCCTTTACGAAGCTACAAAAAAACTCCAACAAAAACACCAAACCAGAGTCAAAAGAAAGATACAGAAGTAAGGTAAAGATAGAAAGGTGAACTACTCAAGCTAGAGCTTGAACAAAGGAGGTCAGGAGGGGAATGAGAGAGAGCTTGGGAGCTGAGGGCATACAAGAGGGCAAGGGGCTCCCTAGTGTTTTGTTTATAGAGGAGGGAGGACGATAAAGTGACAAGGTGAAGCGTGACATGGCATAGGCGCATGAGCGGAGCTCTGGGCTGGCAGGTGCGGGAAATGATTGGGGCAGGTAGGGGAGGATACCAAAGAGGGAATGGTTACAACTGAGGCGACAACATTTAATGCGACACAATAACATTTAATGCACAAAGACTTGCACGACAGTAGTGATGTGACGAGAGGAAGAAGGTGAGCAGAGGGACTGACAGGTGGGGCATAGTCAAAAGCTTGGTCAAAAGCAAGAGGGATGTCCTGAGGAGGAGGTCCTTACAAAAAGGGAGGTCGCGACCGAGAGGGTCGTCTTTGCAAAAATGGCAGTTGCGTCCAAAGAGGGTGGTCTTTGCAAAAGAGAAGGTCGTGACCAACTGGGTGGTCTAGACCGAAAGGGTGGTCTTTACAAAAGAGAAGGTCATGACCAACTGGGTGGTCTAGACCGAGAGTAGACCGAGAGGGTGGTCTTTGCAAAAGAGGAGGTCGTGACCAACTGGGTGGTCTAGATCGAGAGGGTGGTCTTTGCAAAAAGGCAGTTGCGACCACATGGGGTGGTCTTTGCAAAAGAGGAGGCCCTGCGGAGGAGGGGGGTTGGCGAAGGTGGCCGTTCGGTTAAGATCGAACGGTTTACAAAGAGAGAAACGTTCGGACTACCGAACGTACAAAGGAGGCTGGGCCGTTCGATTAAGATCGAACGGTTTACAAAGGGAGGCACGTTGGACACGCGAGTTGAGCGGGAGAAAAGGGAAACCAAACTAGAGAACTCCAACAACTAGAGATAAACCAACTTGAATTAGTTGTAGTTTGATTAATTCATATTAAATCTCTTTCAACTTCCAAAATTTCAAGTTAAGTTTTAGAAATTCAACAAAACCGAATAGTTATTTTTAATTTTGAAAAACTTCAAAAACTCCTAAAAATCGGGATGTTACAAACCTATACCCCTTAAAGGGAATTTTGACCCCGAGATTTGGGTTGGCTAGAGAATAGGTGCGGAAACTCAGCCTTCAAGTCTTCTTCACGCTCCCAAGTTGCTTCTTCTTCGGTGTGATTGCTCCACTGAACTTTGCACGATCGGATGGTCTTGCTTCTCTTTACTCGCTTGGACACATCCAAAATCTTGATGGGTTGCTCCTTGTAAGTGAGGTCTTCCTGTAGGTCAACTACTTCAAAGGGCATTTGCTCTTCTGGTACACTCAGACACTTCTTCAGCTGAGACACATGGTACACATCGTGCACACCTGATAGCTGAGGCAGAAGCTCCAATTTGTAAGCCACTTCTCCTCTCCTGACTAGAACTAGGAAGGGTCCAATGTACCGGGTGCCAGCTTCACGCTTACTCCAAAGTGACGCATTTCTTTGAGAGGTGAAACCTTCAGGTATACGTGATCTCCAGGTACAAAAGTTAAGTCTCGACGGCGGTTGTCCGCGTAACTCTTCTACCTGCTCTGAGCGGTCCTCAGCTTTTCTCTTATTGACCGAACTTGATCTTCGGCTTCTTTCAGAATGTCCGGCCCCAGCACTTGTCCTTCTCCTGTTTCAGTCCAATACAACGGTGTTTGGCACTTTCTTCCATAAAGAGCTTCAAATAGGGACATATGCAAACTAGATTGGTGACTGTTGTTGTAAGAAAACTCCGCATAAGGTAGCATTTGTTCCCAGTTGGACCAGTTCTCTAAAGCGCAGGCTCTCGGCATATCTTCTAAGATTTGGTTCACTCTTTCGGTTTGGCCATCTGTTTGCGGGTGGTAGGCTATACTGAAATTCAAATTAGTACCCATCACGCTGTGCAACTTCTGCCAGAATCTTGAGGTGAACTGGGATCCCCGATCGGACACGATCTTCTTCGGTACACCATGTTGACACACAATCCTTACCATGTACAACTCTGCGAGTTTATCCCTAGAGTGGGTGGTCTTGACTGGAATGAAGTGAGCCACTTTTCGTTAGGCGATCTATGATCACCCAAATTGAATCATAACCAGCTCTTGTCCTAGACAGACCAGTGATAAAGTCCATCCCGATCTCTTTTCATTTTCATTCAGGTATCGGCAAAGGTTGCAAAAGTCTAGCAGGTCTTTGATACATGGCTTTAACTTGCTGGCAAATATCACACTAGGCCACATACTCTGTAATCTCACACTTCATGCTAGGCCACCAGTAGAACTTCTTGAGGTCTTGATACATTTTGGTGCTTCCGGGGTGGATGGAGTACAAGGCTTCATGAGCTTCTTTGAGGATCAGCTACTTGAGTTCCTTTTGGTCCAGTACACACAAACGTTTATCGAACCAAACGGTTCCCTGTTCATCTTTCGAAAACCTTAGGGATTTACCCTTCTTCATGTTGCTCTTGATTTTCTGGATATCGGTGTCTTCTACTTGAGCTTCTCTGATCTGACCTTGCAGGGTGGGCTGTACCTCCAGAGCAGCTAAGTAACCTTCTTCGACCAACTCAAGCTTGAGCTTCTAGAACTCTTCATGCAGTGCTGGCTGGCTTTCCTTGATCATCAGAGTGTTGCAGTAGACCTTCCTACTTAGAGCATCTGCTACGACATTGACCTTGCCTAGATGATAATGAATTCCCATATTGTAGTCTTTGATCAATTCCAACCATCGTCTTTGCCTTGCGCCCCCAGACGATTGCCTATGGCGTATCGTATGGTCTACTTTATTATTTACGTTTTCCATTGTACTTTTCTTTGGCTTCGAGCCCTTTTGTAATAAACTTGATTATTATGAATAAAACGTGTATTATGGATGTCCTATCATCTTTTCTTTGACTATGTACACTACCTGTTTCTGGACTAGTGTGTGAGACACATATAATCTAGAATCCTTTACTCGCGGGTTCGACACCACCTATACAACAGTAGACCAAGAAATTGATTCCGAGCACAAGTTCTTTGCAACTTGACCCACGTTAGCGAACACATGCATCATGCAACACCTCTGCACTGAATCCCATGACTTTGACCAATCCCACGAAATTCACCGCCTTCCCCCGCGCATGAAACACTTTTGGCTGGTCAGATCGACGCACTTGACCGGTCTGACCGCCACCTGGCCCGTCAGACCACCCCGCCAGTATGACCACCGGCAAACGACTAGCCAGACCGCTTGAGAAATCAACTTTTTAACTTTTGACAGGCCAGACTGTCACTTTTGGCCGGTCTGATCGCCGGTCCAAGGCCGGTCAGACTACCGGCCACAGGCCAATTCGACTGCCCAGAGGACCAGTCAGACCACCTTTACTTGACAACCAGTTGAACTTCGCTAAAATGAGGGTTTTCCGAACACCACAACATCATTACTAAGTGTTCAATCATACTAAGATTAGGATCATCTATCCATAATCGCCACAACAAACAAGTGAGTCCTTTCTTGTTTTCATATCGCTGTTACTTTGAGATGGAATACGACAAGAGTCTCTCCCTCTCAAAAAATAAAAAAGAAAATCTCTTGATTGCTTTTACCATTTGGGCAAAGTAGGTTTGAGTGCCCTGCAATGAAAGAATATCGGGACCGGCCGTTAAGGTTGTAATGATTCACCACAATCATAAAAGATAGTGATGGACAGTGGTAGTGGCGAAAACGGTTGAGGCTACGCATAAAATTCGGTGAGTGGCGACCACCCACGCGTACTCGGTTTGTTTACTTAGCCACTTCTAATGTTAGCTAAACAAACTAATACCACGCTACAACTAATTTGAAATGGTTTAGCTACAAACTTACTTCTGCAGTGCATCAAGTACAGCGGTACAGACCCAACAGTACACAAAATTGTATTCCAGTAAAAAGAATACATTTCAAGAGGAGTCAGGCAAACTTTTCCAATGATCTAGGCTGGACGAATGAGACAGATGCCTTTTTCAGACTTGCTTGAGGGGCACCCCGTACATATGATGTATTTTTTAAAATATTTTAAAACTTTTACTCATGGTTTCCACAGAGTTTATTCGAACAGGGTGGTTACCCCCTCTGGGATATTGGATTGAGAAAGCAGCAAAGGCTTAGAGCCCTATGCTTGCATGGTTCTTGTATGTTTACGATACAATCTTAGCATCCGTTAGAAGGTGTTTGTATTAGAGGTTTGAACCCCTAGAGAGAAACTTTACGGTAGTGCTGAATGTGCTGGAGATGCTCTAGATAAGCTTATGAAGCTGTTCCCTCCTTTGATCTCGCCCCGAGAATTAATTAAGCAACCACCTTGTTGCTCCATAATGAGTGCCCTCCCTCCCTCGTTGGATCCAAAACGCCCCCACCATGTCGAGCTAAAGCCCACGCCGCTAACGAAAACGCCAGCACGTGACTCCTCCCGCCACGCCCCACCATGTCGAGCTAAACCCCACGCCGCTAATGAAAACGCCAGCACGTGACTCCTCCAGCCACGCCCCCATCGATTGCATCATCCACCAATACACCTGGGACTCACTTAGTAGTTGGACCCATCCTTCCATCATACCTGTGTTAACTAATCCTTGCAAATTTAAGAAAAATTTTATGTACATTCTACTGGTCGGTAAGTATACTACTGGTCGGTAAGTATACGATGATAGTATAAATTAAATCTGATTATTGATTTATTAAAAATATAATAGACTTTTTTGTATTTATAATCTTTCTGTAATGGTATTATATACTTTTTCAACTATAGTTAAAAATATTACTCTTGTACCTTGTGATTTTTTATATAAGCAATTAAAAGTCTACCTAATCGGAATTCTGCTACTCATACTACCAGTACCAGGTGTAATATAACTAATTTCTATCTAATGTAAACCATTAGATCAAAGAAAATAAACAGGGTATTAGATTGAGTGTAGTAAAAGAGCTCAAACTTAAACCCTTTAGATAGATATTTGTTTTCTAAATAAACTATGTTTTTAATCGTTTGACAAAATTAATCCACGCTTTAATTTTTTACAGAAATAAAACGTGTATTACTTTTGTAAAACAATTAAAAATGGTTTATTTAGGAGAGAAAAAAATTCTCAGACAAAGGCTCAGTCCAAGCTCCAAACTAACTACTCTGGCACGCAATCTCTAGGCTCTCCTCTGCATTGGAGGTATTACCGGATGTGTCTCGGATCGTCCAATCAATTTGCTACAGTTTTTTAAATCTTTCCGGCTCTTCCTCTGTGAGGTGATCATTTGCCCGTGCTGCCCCAAATTAAGAAGGATGACACGGATCCGACGGTCTAGATATGTTCAGTAGTGTTGCAGTAACAATGGTACGGCAGAGGTGCTGAATCCCACAGCACATGGTATAGAAAGAGCAGGGCATAAGAATTGTCAGCTCTAGCACAAACCTGCCTCCTTGTTCCGGTCTCTCTCTCTCTCTCTCTCTCTTCTTCTTCAAGGTGCAGCACCACCAAGCAGAAGAAGACCAACAGAAAGAAGCTTGAGACCACTGACTACCACAGCAAGACCGGAGAAAAGGATCAAAGGAAGGGGGGTGGCATGGGGTCCCCCAAGGCGGCCAAGAGCGTGATGAAGCAGGGCATCTGGCGCCGCAGGATCGGCGCGCCGTTCGCCGTCGTCCTCGTCGCCGCCGTCCTTGCCGTCGTCGTCTTCTCCGGGCAGTTCGCGCATGGCCCTAATGGTCAGTTTGGATGGTTTCTCGATGCTAAACTGTAAAACTGCTTGCTTTTTTTTCCTTTTTTTCCTTTTTTTGCCATATGTGTGTTCTTATTAGAGGTTTCTCTTAGCTTCCTCGCAATTTACTCCGGTACATGTGGACAACACCCTCCGGCCAGTGCGCGATATGCCAGTCTCCACAGATCAAGGCTAGAAGAACAAATCCATATGGTTTCAAAGATTTTTGCAATTTTTAGTCCTGTTTCTTTTTCTTGAGATGGTTGCTTGTGTTGTTCAGACTTGGAAAGATCGGGTTCCTCAAAGCAAGAAGAGGAGGTGAGTGAGCAACAAATTGGTAAGCTTAAAGAGAGGAAAGGGGATTTTTTTCTTTAATTACTGAAGCTCGTGGATTTCAGAATCCAAACCGGTTTAGTCGAATTTGATGGTTTGGTTTTGGTGATGCAGAGCTTGGCGAATCTCCCAACAAGGAGGCAACTGAAGCGCAGAAACCATCTCAGACAGCAACTCCTGATCAAGAGGACAATACTTTAAATCCTGGTGTGCCATGGTTCCTGTACCACTGTTTCATCTCCCAATTTGACGGATCATCTAGTTTTTAAGTTCTGAATTCTTGTGAATTGGGGATAAAATGTAGAGCCCAAACGAGCTTCCCAAGACCCAACACCAGAAAATGACTCAGTCGGCGAGGGAGGGACGGCGACGCCGGTGCCAACCCAAGAAGAAGAAAGGAGCTCAGGAGGATCTGGTAAGACTTGCTATTTTCATTGCAAATAAGTTAGCATTTTTTTAGTTCTTTAGCTTTTACTTTGTTTTACTCCCAATCAGAATCTTTGGGGAAGGAATCTCCCCCGCAAGATCAGGAAGGGGAAGAAGGCCCAGCGAAAGCAGGTACTGTACAGATACATTCTTAATAGAGTTGTTTGTTTGTGTGCTTCACAGCTTCAGTGCTTGTGATACAATGCTGGGTAGATACAAATTTGCTGTCCTGGAACTAGTACAACACAGACAGAGTGTTCCAACTTCACCTGCACAATCCAGACAAAGAGAGTAAAGAAGGTGATTAAAGAGGGAGTTTAAAGGTGGGCAAAGCTGTGTTGGTAGTAGTAAAGTTGATCCTTGCGGTGGACTAAAGCTAACAGTGAGTAATATGCTTTAGATGCACCACATGGAAATGTTCATTTGTTAGACTTTGCTAGCAAGTAGCAGCTAATTATTCATACCGGTGGTCCACATTTGGAAGGCTTGCGCTGCACACTGACAAAAAGGTTGTTTGCATTGTTGGGGAATAGAACTGAAACTGTGAAAATTAACCCTGGCAAAAGGTTCACGGTTCTAGCTAATATCATAGAATGAAGGTCTAAAGATTAGGTGGGTATGACTGTGGCACAATTTTCCTTTTATCAATTTCATGTGCGCTTTTGTTCTAGGCAGTTGGCCTGTTATCTTGTGGCAATAATTCAGTTAGGCTAGGATGTAGTGGTCCTATTGAGCAAACCTGATTTTTTTTCTCTGATTGAGGGCTTGATACGGTGACCACATTTCAATTTTGTTTAGCTCACCAAGAATTTACTGTTTGTCGATAGATTAATCATAATTTAGGAAACAAACACTCTCTAAATTATAGCAGAAATATAGTTCTTATATTTTTTCACCTGTCACTTGTGAATTGCACAAAATCAAAAAAGATATTTAGATAGACAACCAAATAAGTTTTATTTATCAAATTGTCACAGCAAAAATAACATTTCTTTCTTTTTTAAAAATAAATAAATAAGTAGCACAATTTAAACCTTTTTTTGGTTTAGAGGACAGCATAGTTTTATTCACTCAGAAACAACAGAAGTTCCTGTTGTGTTACATAAGGGCATGGTGCCTCAGTAGAAGAGACAAAACTACATCATTTATTGTCGAGATAGAAAAACCTGTTTGATTCTGGTTTCATTTTAAATAAAAATGGAACTGGGGTGAACGCCCTTTGTTTCTAAATTTTTTTTGTCGAGATAGAAATAAAATATGCTTATGTGACAATTCTTTCCAATCTGAGTCAAATCGCACATTCTGGTTATATTTGGTTCTATTGTTGGATAGCTCTACATGACGCTCTGTTCCTAATTTCGTGTGGTACTGCACTGTAAAATATCATCATGCATTGTCAAATGTTGTGATCATACTGTGATTTGTTGACCATAAATTAACTATCGCAGAAAAATATTTTTCTTTGCTCCTATTTACTATTACAATTATTCTGCAAATTGACACCATCAAGCTGAAAACTTGGAGTCATTTCACACTGACATGTACTGACAATTCAAATCGGTGATCTCCTGAAACATGCGCAGCACCGTACACCAAGTGCACACCTCCACCTGGCGCAACGGTCTGCGACCTCTCCAATCCGCGCTTCGACATCTGTGAGCTGTGCGGCGATGCTCGCACCATTGGTCTGTCCTCCTCTATCATGTATGTCCCACAGACCCACAGTTCCGATGGTGAAGAGTGGAGTATCCGAGCCCAGTCCCGAAAGCACCTACCCTGGATCAAGAAGGTGACCGTCAAATCCCTCAATGCCTCCCAACCAACGCCAAGGTGCACCTCCAAGCATGCCATGCCAGCCATTGTCTTCGCACTCGGTGGGCTCACAGCGAATGTCTGGCATGACTTCAGTGATGTCCTTGTTCCGCTGTTCCTCACTGCCCGCCAGTTCGACCGAGATGTCCAGTTCCTCATCACCAACAATCAGCCCTGGTTCATCAAGAAGTACTCAGCAATCTTTGGCCGCCTCACACGGTATGACATTATTGACTTTGATGCAGACAACCAGGTCAGGTGCTATCCTCATGTCATTGTCGGTCTCAGAAGCCACCGAGACCTTGGCATCGACCAGAACTCTTCACCACAGAACTATACAATGGTGGACTTCCGGTTGTTTGTCCGGGAAGCCTATGGATTGCCTGCAGCCGAAGTGGATATACCCTACAAGGCCGACAAAGATGACCCTGACAAGAAGCCCAGGATAATGCTCATTGACCGGGGCAAAACCCGGCGGTTCATCAATGCACCACATGTTGTACAAGGGCTGGATTGGTTTGGTTTCGAGGTGGTCAAGGCAGATCCAAAGATTGACTCTAATCTTGATGAATTTGTCCGCCTAGTTGACTCATGCGATGCAATCATGGGCGTGCATGGTGCGGGCTTGACTAACATGGTGTTCCTGCGGTCAGGGGGAGTGGTAGTACACATTGTGCCATACGGGATCGAATACATGGCTGATGGGTTCTATGGTGCACCTGCACGGGACATGGGTCTCAAACATGTCCAGTACAGCATCAGTCCAGAGGAGAGCACATTGCTGGAGAAATACGGTTGGAACCATACTGTGATCAAAGATCCGGAAGCCATCAGGAACAGTGGATGGGAGAAGGTTGGGGAGCTCTACATGTCCAAACAGGACATTGTGCTCAACATGGCAAGGTTTGGGCCTAGCTTGTTGAAGGCAATAGAGTTCATCATGTAGTGTACTGAGATGAGGTTTTGTGTTTGTGTTAGCTACGGCATTTTAACAGTTTTACTAAAAAAAGCAAATTTACACTACATTTTTTTGGGGGGTAATAGTGTTCGTTGTTCTTTTAGTGCTGCTTCTTTGTAGAATTGGAGGTGTAAGATTTAATTAACCATGATGTTGATGTTGTTAAGGGTATTTATGGTATTTTCTTATTGTTCTAGGGTTTAATCTTGTGTCCCTTGTACTCTATATATATTGCCTATTGGGCCTCATGTATACATACACAATATTTATAGTATGGTATCAGAGCGGGTTGCGAAACCCTAGCCGCTGCCCCTAGGAGGAACAATATCCACTCCCAGGGGCGGCCTCCACCTTGTAGCATACTGCCTCGTCGTCAAGAACCAACAAGCAACGATCCTCCTCCAAGTCCGTCACGTCCTCGTTGGGTCGACTACCAGCTGGATCCACATAAGCTCTGCCTGACGTCGCCGGGAGGTCGAGCTTCTAGTCACCACCTTGTCTTCACCACCCGAGCACCCGATTCCCTGAAGTTGGAGAGGAGCGAGGCGAAGCGGCGACGCCACCGTCGCCCCCGGGCACTGCCTGGCCTCTAAATCCAGTGGCAAGAGGCGGGGCGCTCCGACCTCCTCCACCTTCGTGCCATCCGGAACCATCGCCGCGTAATTTGATTAGCCTCGACCCCCAACTGATGTCTTCTTGGACCGCTGTAACATCCCCATTTTGGCTTGTGTTTCAAATGTAAGAAATTGAGGGTAAATTAAAACTTTTCTTACATCCTTGTGCTTTTGAACTTTTCTGAAAATTCTTGTAAAAGAATTTTGGAAAATTCAAAATCAAAACCCTCATTTATCAAGTCAACAACCTCCTTGGTCAAATCTTGTGTCAAACCCTTGGCAATAATTTTCATGGGTTCTAGGGTTGTTGGTAACACCTCTGAATTATTTTATAATTTTTGGAAATTATTTGAAATATTTTAGAGGCAAGTCAAACCTTGGTCAAACCTTGGGATTAGCCTTCTGGAATTTCTTGAGAAAATTCCAGTGCACAAAAATCTCTGAGAATTTTATGGAAGGTTAATCCTTAAGTCAGAAGCTCCAGTTAAAATTTCATAAATTTTGGAGTTGATTTGATACCTCAATTAATTCCCAAAGTTTCAGCCTTTAAAATTCAAAACCTAACTGGTTTGCATCGTTCCTCGGTGCGAGTCGACTCGGGCTCGAGCCAATCGACTCGGCCGAAGTCAACTAACCGCACCGGCGGCGCGGCGGGCGCGGCGCTCGACCGTTGGATCTCCATCGAACGGCTCACATTCGTAGGCATTCGGACCCTCCGGTTGCCCTCGATTCTCGATCGTTGATTTCAATCGGGCGGTCGGCGTTTGCCGACGCCGTTTCAACTCGATCGCGTGTTAGCCCTTGGATGCGATCGGACGGTGGCCGTCGTCGCCTTCCTCGCTCGCCGCGACTCTGCGCCATGGCGGAGCCGGCGTGGCGCGCGTGCTCGTCCCATCCGGCGACCTCGCAACGGGTGTCTGCAGCGCATTAAATGCCCGTCACTCCACCGCCCGTTTAGTCGTCGTCTCAATCGCTCCCGTCGCTCACGGCGGCCGTGAGCGCAGCGAACCCGAGGCGAGCAACGGTGCCTCTCGCTCTTCACGGCTACTTAAGCCCCGGTCACCTCCTTTGGCTTCCTTTCCTCTTCCCGCAGCTCTCTTGCACCCTCGAGCTTGAGCGAGCCCATACCACCCAGCGCCCATCTCCGCCATTGCCGAGCTTGGAGCTCCTGCCGACGGTGCTCCAGTGGCTCCTCGCCCGATTCTTCCTCCTGCTCCTTCCTCTTACCTCTGTGGTGCTTAACCTCACCCTATTTTGGGTTTCTCTCTGAGGCGGTGGGATTGGAGTTTTGGAGCTTGCGCCGCCGATGCCCCTTTCTTCTCCGGTGTCGGTAAGACCCCATTTCCCAATCCACGCCTCCGGAGTTTCTCCGTGGTATTGCGGCTCATGGTACCACCCTGTTGCCGGTTTGGCCCAGTCGGCCCTCCGCATTGAGGCATCCCCGCGATCGCCACGATCCTCGCCGCCGGGCTGCTCCGTTCATCCTCCGTCCACCCCAACCCCGTCATCATCTTGATGAACCCCGGTGAGCTTAAGCTCTTCCCGCTTAGCTTTTGCCGCACCGTGGCGTAGTTCCTGTTTCGGTCGCGCCGCCGCCGTTAGCCTCGGCCGCCGCGGCTACCGTATGGACTCGGTTGGTCGCGTTAAGTCCATAGGACCCGTCATAGCTTTTGCACCGTCCATTTGCGCGTAGCTTAGCCGTGTCATCGTTTCGTTTTAGTAGCACTCTCTCCTCTCCTCGCCGCTCTGCGCGTCAGTCGCCATTGGCCTCGCCGGTGCCATCGAGCGCGCAATAGTGCTAGGATCCCGTTTTGGCCCTTGGCGGCGTCGCCATGGCGATTCTCGCCGCGCCGAGCCGAGCAAGCTTCGCGGCCGGAACTCCTCGTTGTCGGCGAGCTCCGTGTCGAGCGGCGTGGCTCATTAGTGGTCGTCCGATCTGAGATCTCGACCTCGACTCTCCACGTCGCCGCCTCTTCTCGCGCTTAGTGCCCGTGGTCGCTCGGATTCAACCGGGGCGTCCGATCCGAGATCGACGGCTCTCAATCGTCCACGTCTCGGGTGTTAGGAAAATCCCCGAAAATGCTAAGTCCAAAAACGGAAGAACTTTAGGGTCTTGTCATTTTTGTATCTCTGTAACTATAGATCCAAATTAGATGATTCCAATTTTGTTAGCTTCCTCATACCTTGAACTTAAATATAAAAATAATTGTAGACCACTATCAACCCTGGAAAACCTTTTTCAAAAATAGTAAACAAGTGGACTTAATACTGTTTTTCAGAACTTTTAGCAAACTTGTAAAATGCATATCTTTTTATCTATAGCTGATTTTTGTATGAATCCAATTGGATTAGCTTCCACTGTTAGTGTATTTGCTAGGAAAATTGGTTTCACAAATTTTAATGTTTTAAAAATCATAAGGATCATATTTTAGTTTAATACCCTAAACAATTTAGACAAATCATAACTCTTTCAATATAACTCCTAATGACTTGAAATTTTATATGGCTTATCACTATACCAGTAGGTAGCTACTATAAAAGTTTCAGCTTCAAAATCTTTCTAGAAAATATTTTGCTACAGTACCTAATTATGGCCGAAAATAGGTTTTTAGGGAATATCTTTTGCACCACAAATCCAAATTAGGTTTTTCCAGTTTCTAGGTCTAGGTTTATTCCTATTCTACCTTGTGTATAAATTTCGTCGCAATTGGATGAATTTTGCTTGCTCTTTTGTTTAAGTGTTGCTCGTCTTATTGGTTGTTCTCGCGTTTTTGCTTTTCGCTAGGCTTCGACATTTGCGGTAACCCCAGAACGATCCTCAACAGTTTGAGCAACGACAAGCGGCAAGCGATTTGATCATTTCCCATTTGATCCCATTACTTTTAAAGTCTAATATTTTGTTTAACTTCTATGTATGCATTGCTATTTTGTTGTTAAATTGATTAGTTAATCCTCTAGTTGCATAATCAGTAGGTAATTGATTATCCTCTACTACCTGAGCCTAGGTTATTTGTTGTGATTAGAGTTCGTTGGATGAGCTCTTGTCACTTAGTAGATTTCGAATACATACTGCTTAGCCATGCCTAGTTGTCGGTAGTATTGGGCGATCATCGACTTAGTCGGTGATCTTGATCACACTAATGCTATTATTATTCCATTATGTCCAACCCTTGTGTTTTACCAATTTGCAAACCAAAAACTGAAAACAAAAATTATATCTTGACTTGGGCACAATGGTATGTTGGTATGATCTGTTGGGTGTGATTGGAATGGTGCCTAAGTCCCTAAGGACCGAGTTACTTGTGTCACTAAGCCAAGCGCTTATTGCGTGCTAACCACACGAGGGGGATATGGAACCTCTCTTGACTAAGTACTTTGGGAGGTGTTAATTATGAGCTGGTTGGTGGGTGTGTTCTTGTGTGTGTGTGTTTGTGGTGTTGGAGGAGCATTAGCGGACCGGTTAGGCATCTAATGTGTCTTTCTCCGTGGGTTCTTGCTCTTAATTAGCATCGTCCATTGGAAAGCGTCTTGTTAGACTTAGCCATGCACATACCAAAGGAAGTGTGCTAACCGTGGTGGTGGAAAGGCGGTCTATCATGTGGGTACATTGGTACACCTGCGAGGTTAAAACTATTCGAATAGCCTCGTCCTAGGTTATGGACATGCTTGGTAAGGTCGTGCAAGAACTAGACTACAACCTTTTAAAAACTTAAACTTGACTCGGGTGGTATGAAGGGTACTTCATGCTATTGTTGTGGTGACTATGGGTTAGTCACTTCTAGGTTGGTGTTGTCATCTATCTATTGTTATAATTGTCTCTCTTTATTTGAACAATAAAAGTTAATTGCAAACTTGCTTTGAATCTATTACCTTATTGCAAATGAAAAATCGCTTTATCTTTGAAAATAAGTCGAGCCTCATCCACTTAAATAAAGCTTGCATGTAGTTAATTATAGTTACATTATCTCATACGTCAGTCTTGCAGTACAAAAACAAGTTTTGTACTCATCCGCTTTGCTTAATATTAATTGTTGCAGAGGAAGAAGGTGAGCCCCAAGGGCCTCACTTTTGTGAGTTGTGTTGCGCGCGCCTGGGGCGATTAGCTTAGCGGTCAGTTGGTTGCCTTGTGGGTAAAGGCACACCGATTGGCTTTTGTTTATCGCCATCTTATGGCCATTTTGCTTCATTGTTTAAATTAGTTACTTATGTGTTATTGGCAGTGGCCTCTCTTTTGTAATAACTCTCTTTATATTATCTATGTCTTTCGGTTGTTGCTTTTGCTTGGCTCTATGTGTATGAATGGAATTGATGCATGATTTTGTAACGGTGTGTATACGCAGTGCAGGAAGTATACATATCTCGAGGCTTGGTTTATTTGATTTGTACTGTTAGGACCAAGTGGATGGTTAAACAGTACAAGCCGAATAAACCGGGGTCCTCACAACCGCCATCGCCACCGTCCAGATCCGCCCTGGATCGAACCGCCGCCTCGGCTTCCCTGCGACGGCCGCCCCGATGTCCTCTGCTTTGCAACGCCTACCTCCTCTGCTTCGACCGCCCCTCTTCGGCACCGCCTTGACACACCGGAGCCACCGGCCGGTAGGTCGGTGGCTGTCGCCTTCCCGTTTCGGTGGAGAGAGAGGAAGATAAAGGGAGACAGGAAGAGATGGGAGCAGAGAAGAGTTGATCTGGTTCATTCAGATCAGACCAGAGCCGCTCCGGCTTCACCGGTTCCAGATTCTCTACTGGCTCTGGCTTTAGTTTCTGATTTGGCATCTCCGACTCCGGCTTCGGTTTCTACTTTGGCTTCTCCGGCTCCTGCTTCGGTTTCTACTTTGGCTTCTCTAGATCCGGCTTCTCGCAACTTCTTCCACTGTTAAAGAGTGTTGTTGTTAGTATGCTGCTCCTTTGAGTTATTTTTCCATTGCGTCCATTTAAGTCTGTAACACTCTATCTTTGAGTTCGTCTAAACCGTACGAGTCCATAAAGTCCTTGTCAGTCAGCTGATTGCTTCTTGGCCCTTTCCTTCCCTTTCGCATGATAGTAGCCACCGTTCTTCTCTCTGAGCCGCTGCAGATCGTAGAAGTCGTTATGATACCGCTTGCTTCTTTCTAAGCCGCCCCAAGCTTTAAGGTTGTCGCGCTTCTTCTGCATTGCGCCTCCTCTATGCTTCTTGTGCACTGCGCCGCCACCGTATCGGGCTTCGATCTACACCGCCATGCTTTTATCTATTCCTCTATGACTTGATTTGACAGCTCTCTCTATTCTTGTCGGTTTCATCATCTTCATCATGTTGCCGCGGTCGACATTGCTTCCGCTTGCCTCTACTTTCTCAGCCTCTACATCTTGTGTTTTATGGGCTGTCGCATGACCTCGGATGAGAGAAAATCTTTTGATACTCGATATATTTTCCAAGAGCTGCACACTACGATGAAATTATCAAGACTCAGACTTTGGATTTTTTTTCTATTTTAGTGTCATTCATTTCCAAATGCAATACTATTGCATACGCCTTGCATTTGAGGAGGTACTAAGGGTATTTGTGGTATTTCCCTATTGTTATAGGGTTTAGTCTTGTGTCGCTTGTACTCTATATATATTGCCCATTGGGCCTTATCAATACATACACAATATTTATAACAAATGTTACAGTAAAAATGACAATAAATATGTGGTGGAGTCCTGAGTTCAGTTTTACTTTACTAATCTTGTCTTCAGAGTTCCCTCTTCATTATTTTCTGTTCGAATTGTAGTCATGCTTTCATGCGAAATGAGATACTGAGCATGATGTTGATGACAAGATTTGGCATCGATAAAAAGGGCTTTAAAGACCTCTTGGGAGGTTCTGGTTTCAAAATGGTACGATCATGTGTTACTTGGCGGTTGTACCGCATGTCGTTTGGATCGCATTTGAGTTTTTCGACAAGCGATAGCTAAATCGGCGGTACCGGAAGGTTAAGTGCGGAACTGCCACTAAAAGGTACTACCGCAAGAATGCAGCGGTACTACCGCAAGTTACATGGTCTGAATAGATTCTTTGTGAACATCTGATTGGAATCGGATGGTTCAGATCACTGTGAACGTTTGACCGGCCGAACGTAAAGGGGCTTGTGAGGCACTCGATTGAAATCGGAAGGCCCAAAAGCAGATGAACATTCGGACCGCCAAACAGTGTCCAGATCTAACGGCTAACACATGAGGTCCGATCGGCCATTTCGGTCTGGGCCGTCCACGTGGCAGGGGCGTGTGTCTCTGAGGTTTTTTTTAGCATTTTCCAAAACGGTAGTTCCGCAGTATGTAGCAGTATATCGTCTATTGTTCAAGATCTTCTCAGGAGTGGCCACGCGGCTCAATCAGAGTCGTCTAGGACATTCCCCGAAGCATTTGCGTGGCGTCGTCAGGACCTTTTCAGAAGCGGCCACGTGGCTCCATCATGGCCGTCCAGGACCTCCTCAAGAGTGCCACGTAGCCTTATCAGGGTCGTTCAGGACCTCCTCGGGAATGGTCATGTAACTTTGTCAAGATCTTCTCAGGAATGACACGTGGCTTAATCATATCTGTAAAACATCTTGATCGGATTAGGAATCCTGAGCTCCTACGGCTGAGACCTACTGCCCTTTAAAAGGGTCATGGCCGATTGTAAAAAATATCATCCAATCAATCAATACCAATCGCATCTTCTTTTACCATAGTCTCTCGTAGTCCCGTACCTTTCCAACCTCTTTTTGCTTCCTGTCCGGCAAGATCGCAAGATCAATCCGTGCAAAATGCCACCGTGCTGTGCCACGACTAGCTCCGCCTAGGCGCTGCGTTGGTGAATAGATCCGGAGCACCTTGTTGTTGCCGCAATCATCGTGTTGTGCGCAACACAATTCTGTGTGCAACACATGCTCAATAAGAAGTTAAATATGAATTTAGTCCGTCTTTGATGTTCTCTTCGAAGGCATATTCTTCCGATTCTCAAATACTTCTATTGTCATTAGAAAACTTTGTCTATACTTCTAGGAATTTTTTATTATTTAATCCCTTTTTAATAATATTTTAAAGTTAACCCCTCATTAAGTATATTTTTAATTCGACACCTTTGGTCATGCCATGACACGCGGCGTGGCAAAACTACTGTCATGCTACTATCGTAGGCGTGTCCAAACCTACCACGCAAGCCCTCGACCGCTCGCCATGCCAGTATGGAGGGCTTGCGTGGCTGTTGTCATGCCCTCACGACATGCAAGGTTTAGTAACGTGCATAAGAAACAACATCATACACGATGCAACAAACCGAAATACACTTACAATACATATGCGCCTTTTTAGAATGGAAATAAAGTCGATTGGAACAAAGATCATTAGTTTCGGTGGCCCATCACTCCCTTCCCTTGTCTCCTTTCTACTCGCGGCGGCGGCGGCTAGTCTCGAAGTCATCCATGTCCTACGAGACGGGTTGGCAGTTGAATGATGTTAGGATAACACAACGTCGGGCCAAATTAATAATTATGATGCATACTGAACATAACTTACCTCTTCGATCCGGAGTGCGCCCAGGCGACGGGGAGCGGTAGTACAGCCCACGGTCTCACTTGCAGGAGCCTACCCCTTATCCCCTTGTTGCACGCAGCGGCGGCCAATCTCGAAGTCATCTATATCCTACGAGACGGGCTAGACGGTTGAATGATGTTAAGATAACGCAACATCGGGCCAAATCAATAATTATGATGCATATTGATCATAACTTACCTCTTGAATCCGGAGTGCACTCGATCGACAGGGAGCAGTAGACAGTAGTACGGCCCATGGTCTCACTTGTTAGAGCCTTCTCCTTGTCCACCATCCGCTTTCATTGGGCTCATCCGATATCTTTTCAGTTGGGTCGAGGTCGGTTACATAAGGTGTCCAGCGCTCGAAGGTCTCGGTGGTCATGGAAAGTTGAACATGTACTTCTGCTGGATGAATGCCATATCGTACATCTTGGATCCGTCGATCCATTGGAAGAAGCTGCATTGCATCTCCAGCTGCCATTATGCGCGTGTGTAATCAGACATTTGTGGAATGGAACATATGATGTGAAAGATCTTTGTATGTGCAAGATACGCTTACGAGGTGGTGACCGTACGTCTAATACGCCCGAGCGGACGTTGCCGGGTGTGTGGACTGGATGATATGTGCCGGTTCTTCGCACACACATTGGGGCGTGGGAACTCCGGTGGTATTGGCGCATCTTTCATAGACTTATTCAAGTAGGGTTTAGCCCTCTCAGCTAGCCACTTGCGTTTCTGTAGTATCCTCTTGTAGAAGCTCGCCAAGTCCTCCATCTCCTTCCTCTTAGTTGTGTGAACCAAGCTCTGGTGTAGTGTTAAGTTTGGTTGTGTAGTGTTCTCTCCCAGATCTCTTCCACATCTTTTTATAAGGGCATAGGGTGTAATGCTCCTTGTGGAGTGAGAACACACAAGAAATCGATGTGTGTGTGTGTTCAATTCTTAAAAGGCTGATTCCAAGTGTGTTGTCTTTTCGGTCTAAAAACTAGTGAGGTAGAGTGTTGTCATGTCTCTCTGACAAGTTCGTGTGGTGGAGTCTGTTCTTTTCGGCTGAAAAGCTAGCGAGGCAGAGTGTTGTCACGTCTCTCTAAAAAGTTTACATGGTAGAGTCTGTTCTTTTCGGTCTAAAAACCTGGCAAGGCAGAGTGTTGCCATGTCTCTCTGAAAAGTTCGTGTGGCAGAGTTTGTTCTTTTCGGTCTGAAAAGCTGGCGAGGCAAAGTGTTGCCACATTTCTCTGAAAAGTTTGCGCGGCAGAGTTTGTTCTTTTCGGTCTGAAAAGCTGGCGAGGCAGGGTGTTGTCATGTCTCTCTGAAAAGTTTGTGCGGCATAGTTTGTTCTTTTCGGTCTAAAAAGCTAGCGAGGCAGAGTGTTGTCACGTCTCTCTGAAAAGTTTGCGTCGCATAGTCTGTTCTTTTCGGTCTGAAAAGCTGGCAATGCAGAGTGTTGTCACGTCTCTCTGAAAAGTTTGTGCGGCATAGTATGTTCTTTTCGGTCTAAAAAGCTGGCGAGGCATAGTGTTGTCACATCTATCTAAAAAGCTAGCGGTATAGTGTGGTAAAATTCATGTGAGTAGCTTGCGCAGCAGAGTATGGTCTAAAGGGATACAAGTAGGCTATACTAGCTTACAATTCAAAAAATTCTACCACGTAAACCAGGAAGCTATGCAAGTAAGAGATCACAAATTATTACCAGTAGACGCACAGTGTAGCGGAAAAAGACTTGGAGCAGCCTGATCCAACGTCGAGCGCATCGATGTAGTGGTCGTATGTAACATCCCAAGGTTATGTTACCAAAATAAAGATAATAAAGTTATTACTTTGTTGGAATTTCTGAAATTTAAAAGAGTTTAATTGCTTTCTTGAATTTCTTAATTTTTTTAAAAAAAATCAAAAAAAAATTTATTTGAATTTTTGAAGTTTTATTGGATTTAAAGATGAAAAGGAAAATTTAAGTAATTTTCTGGAATTTTAAAAGCTTTTTCCTAAGTATTTCAAAACCAAAATAAATTATGTACAAAATATAATACCAATTTTGAATTGAAAGTATTTTATTGAAGTCCAAAATACCTCTAGGAATTTCTGTGAATTTTTCTAGAATTTTTGGATTTTATTTGCTATTTTCTAAAGCTCAAACGAATTACTAGAATTATTTTAATTGGAAATCAATTTGAAAATCCCAAATCGCCTTTGGGCCGAAACCTCGTCTGGCCCATCTTCTTTTTCCGCGCATGGTAGCGCCATAGCCCAATTCGGCCCGCTCCACCCCAGCCTGCTTCACCCTCTCCCTCTCCCTGCCCCCAGCCCCACCCGTCACCCTCTCCTTCCTCTCTTACAGGTGGGCATGTCGCACCTTCTTCTCCCCACTTTCTTCTCCGCGCGGATGAGCCCAAGCCGACCGCCATTACCGCGTGTGGGAGCTCCCTCTCCGCCACTTTTGCCGCCCCCTTTCTCCACGCGGTTGCACACGGTCAAACCGCCACTCACCACCTCCCCCAAATCCGGTCTCTCCGCTCTCCATCGTGTGCACGATTTCGCCGAAATCGCGCCATGGCCGCCGTAAGACCCGCACACACGATCTCCTCCCGCACCCCTCCCCAGCCCCTATAAAAGGGAGCGCGGGTGCGCAATTCAATACTCATCCTCTCTCTCACTCTTTTCTCCTCCTTCGCGTTTGTTCCGCCGGATTTCACATGTCTTCACCGTCGGCCGCCACCCCTTCCACAGCCTCTAGCGCCGCCATCATCGATGCTCTGGCCCCAAGTCCACCACCGTTGTCTTCGCCGCCCTGTCGCCAACCTGGTGCTCGTTGTCGCATCTCCGGAACCCTACGGGAGCGCCACCGCCGCCACGAGCCTTACCGCGCCACCGCTCTCGCCTCGCCGCCGGCTACCTCCGTCCTCCTCCGGCCACCCGGGTGAGTGCACCACAATCCCCGCACCATCCTCTCTTCGATGCGCCTCTCGCCGGTCTTCGCCGTGCCTCGCGTCGTCGGCGACCATTGGTTCCGACGCCGGCGCCGCCCTCGCCGACGTGGCATCTCCATGTCACGGCCACGCAGGTGCCACCTCTGCGCCAAAAGCCCGTGTGGCAGCCCCGTGTCAGCACAATCATCGCTGATGTGGCAAAGCCACGCCATCACGTGCCCCTGGTCCTCCGTGGACCAAAGTGCATTTTCGTGGACCGGTCCATGGATCCGGGCCCACATGTCAGTGAAAGAAGTTATTTTCCTTTTAGGAAAATAATTCGGCCAGTTAATTTAAATTCAGCCGCTGATGTCAGCCGACTTCATTAATCGGTTTTCCTTTAGAAAATTACTCATGAAAATCCGGAAAATCCTTTTTAGGGTTTTCTTTAGGGTTTAAATTTCCAAAGCCCATATCTTTTGCATCCGAACTCCGATTGAGCCCATTCAAATTTCTAAATTTGTCTAAATTCAGGATCTAGCTATCTAAACCAAAATTATTTAATTTGGAGTCCATTTGAATTTTATTTGAATTTTGTTTGAATTTGGCTTATTTTCGCGTATAGATTTCGACGACTTCGGAGAGTCAGATTTCGACGCAGTTTGAGAGTAGTTATTCAAGCAAGGCAAGTTACATCTTTGACCATGTTGATCCCAATATTTCAAATTATTTAACTTCTAATTTAAATTATTATTGCATGCTTATTTCTATTCAATGTAATTTAAATACCTGTTTTAAAATTATAGTTATGCCTAAAATCCTTTGTACTACCAATATTGACATTGATTCACACATGCCTTGACACCTTAGATGAAAATATGGTTTATACAATAGTATGAACTAGAACTTTTTGAGAAAAAATATGCTTAGCCATGCTTACTCCAAAAATATTTGATTTGGGGAATTTTAGCCAAAAATCAAATGATGTTTAAATTATACCCCTAGCATTGGTGTGTCATGGGGGTTTTACAAATGCTTAGAAAAAAATAAAATAAAATAAAATGATGGTTTGGACTTGGGTGAATTGGTTGTCTGGTGGGTGCAGGTTTATGCACGGGCTCAACTGGGTAGGTTGAGGCCCAGGGTTTTGTTAGTTGTCGCCCAGGTCAGTTAAGGACCGACCTTCGAGCATTCCTTTGCTATGCCCCTTCGTGCAACCACATGTCCTGTATGGGTAGGACCTGACCGATTAATTTGCAAAGTTCCATCATGGTCGTTCCTGTTGATGCGGTGGGTAGTCTTTCATGACCTTTGTTAATCCTACCTGGCACAAGAGGGGGCCTGAACTCTGCGGACGGGTAGTCTAAAGGGGGTGAAACCTTAGCGAGGGAGGACTGTGGTAGAATGACGTATTGTAAAAGCTTTGTGATAACCTTTTGGTCGCACACCTTTGGAAGTGTGTGAGCGGACAACATAAATTGGTTATCTCATATAGGTAAAGTTGTACAACCTCGGTAGAGTGTTAATCTATTCGAATAGCTGTATCCACAGTCATGGACATGCTTGGCAAAGCCACTCAAAGTTAGACTTTGGTTTTGATTTCAAAATATTTTTGTAAAACAGTTTTGACATGGATGGGTGTCCATGAGAAAAGTTATGGGTTGAAGCCCCGGGTTGGTGCCCATGTTTAAGTTAGTGTTAGGTTGGTGCTTACACTAGCTTTATTATTTCAGTTAAAACACAATTTTAGATATTATAAAACTTGAGCTTTTGAACTTAGTATTGTATTTAATGTCAAATACTATTTTTAAACAAATAACCTTATAAGCCTGCCTTTGATAATATCCATGCATGCATTAACTCTATTAATTATTGGGTGTAACTTGCGAGCACGGTAGTTGTGCTCATACTTGCTTTATGAAAACAAATTTCAGAGGAGAAGGACTTTGCTACCCGTGTGGATCTCGACGACTAGACCGCTACCCCAGTCGATTGCCTGTGGCAGATCAGCTAGACTCTACTACATCTTCTTCGTCTTCTGCTGTGTTTCTTTATTGTTGGCTCGTAAGCCTTTCCGGTAATCAACTCTGATTATTAATAAAGTTGTACGATTTATGGATGTTACTATATCTGTTTACTATGTGAGCTAGCTATTGATCATGGGACTAGTTCAGAAATACACAGAGGATTTAGGGGTGTTACTCCCGGGTCCAACATCATAGTCGGTCGTCTAGCGTCCTTGATGTCGATCGTCTCCTCTAGTAACCAATCGCAATTCCTTGTTGAAGATGTGGATCGTCTTTGAGCGCAACAGCAACCGCAGCAACGCCTCTATGGTATCCACACATCCAGGAATGGAACACCATACACTGGTGTGCTAGCACCAACTCGCACTGTAGGGCTCTCGAGAAGATGGTGACTAGGGTTTTGGTGGAGTGACTCACGTGTTCTCATGTATCCCAACAGCCTCATGCATCTCCTTAAATAGAGCCCATGATGGATTCTATCCGAACTCGTTTATTCCAACCCGTTAAGTGTGTGACCTTGTTGTTTCATGCGTAATTGGTTGTGACTCGGAAACACCTTTCTGACCACGGGTCGCTTGCGGTTCCTAGGAGAACATAATGACTCCCAAATACACATAAATTATATCAGACGAAGCTTAATGCAATATGATCCACGACCAGGTCCTCATCACTTACAACCAGTTTGTATCTCTATACGACCAGTTCATATTTAGTCATGACCAAATCGTAACTCCCTACGACCAGTTTATGACTACTTAGTAATTATGTTCGACCAGACTACGACCATCTCATATCACCATACAAATAGTCTGTATCTTGTCGAACTGATCGACCTGCTTGTGTATTCTCCCTTTGTCTCACAATATCTGGTTGAACTCCAGGTGAGATAGATTGTCATTCATGGACTGTTCAATATTTTCTCGATCACGTGATAGATAACTTCACGTGGTTGACTCTTCGACCACTAGTGACATGGTCATGCACTTTCTTTATCTGACCACATTGAGGGGCTCAGAGATATCTCTCCTGTTATGTTAGAAGGGGCAAATCTTACATCCAACCAGTCACATTCCTCTGTATGTTTTATAGCATACCAAAAAGCTACCTTTATAGCTTACCAAAAAGCTATCTTTATAGCTACCTAGTTATGGAGTAGCTTTTGGCAACCCCTAAGTATACTATTACACATGTAGAAAACTATGCTGATCTAAGGTCCAAGGATTATACATCATCATTGTTTGAGACCAACTGATGATATATAAAATCATTACAATCTCAATAGTATCTCAAGGTGGGTCAATCCAACATCATATTCTCTTACATGTGTTCGCATTATTGATTCGATATCCCCATATTCATGATCGGTGAAACATGGTTATCAATCAATACATGTGCTGGTCGATAAGTCACTAGTGTTCCGACCAGTAACATCCAACCAGGGATACATTAAATGACATCATATAAGTTAAAGAGCTTCATCAACAAGTCACATACTTGTTAATCTTTATAACTGATGATTCATTCAAGGAACATAATGATATTTATTCAATAACTTATAAACATAGACGTGATATAGTCATCTCTATGATTGCTTCTAGGCATATCACCATGGCCTTGTCTTACTAAAAAGCTGACGAGGTGGTGTTTCGGTCTATTCTTTCCAGAAAGCAAAAACAATTAAAAAAATAGAGCATTCATGGCCTAACTGTGCCGCCTATGACGCTAGGATTCCTGGCATGACAGTGGTGTATCACGCCAAGATCACCGGTGTGACAGAACCGTGCTGCCATGCCAATACGTGGGCAACTCCAGAGGAGTTGCAAGAAAGCACCGTCCTTCTGGTGCTAAGTCCTGTCACGCTAGGATTCCTGCCAATGCGTGGGCAATGGACGATGGTGTCGTAATGAGTATTCTTGCAGCCAAACCTTCATATCCTCAGTGCTTGGAAACATCATGTTCTTGTGTATTAGGTCATTCTCCGGGTTCGCAATGCCATTCCTACTCTTCAACCCATTTGCACAGACCGCGTTATCAACCATTCTGACATCATCGAATGCATGCACCAACAGGACCCCACCCATTACACTATGAAGAACCTGATGAGGACATCCCTAACTTGCATACAACCGCGCCTAAGGACCAATTACTCAAGCTCGTGCTCACCAACTTAATCATCAGGTGAATTCGTTCATAGGTTTATATATTACTGAGAATAGATCGCTACCTAATGCAAGTGATTTAATTGTACTTAGGAACATGGAAAAGGACCAAGGAGAGGTATGTGTAGTCATGGACAAGCATAGGAGGCATAATGGAGGTCATCACATCACTTTGGGCCCGAGCCAAGCAAGAGTTCGAGTTGGGCTCATTCTGGATTCGAGTTCGGACTACTACGACAACACTAAGTGTAAAAGGCCGTAACTTCTTCATACGGACTCCGTTTGGGACGTTATTGGACTTCATTGAAAGCTTATCAAGTATACTTTCCAATGGATCCAACCTCATCTTCAAATTCCAACCGAGCCAGCCACAATAAACAAAACAATCCATGTCTTTTTTTTTGCTCGAGTCAAAAAGGGTGCTGCGCCACCTCCTCTTGGGCCTTGTAACACTAGGGGCGTGCGTCCTCTTCCCTGGCCGCCACCCCTGGTCGTCTTCCCATATAGGAGCTGCCGTCTCCCTGGCTAGAACTCGGATTTTGTTGAGTTTAGGTTTAGCCATTATGCAAACTTCTGTTCTTCAGTTGTGTCGAATGACCACCTTGTGAGACCCCGGTTTATTAAGCTTGTAATACTTAACCTTCCACTGGCTCTAGTATCACAAACAGAATAACCCGTGCCTCGATGAACATGTGTTTCCCAGAAAATGCAGCACACATACATCATACTAAAGCATGCATCAATTCCATACAACATAATATAATAAGTCTACCAAAAGACATACATAGTATAATTTATTACAGAACAGCCGACCGGCCAAAAGACATAAGTATCAAATAAGAGCGGAAGCAAAAGTTGCCATAAGATGGCTTAAACCAAAAGACGACCGGTTAGCCACATAACACTACAGGGCAACCGACCGGGCCGCCAAGCTAATCGCCCCACACACGCCACAAAGACAACTCACGTATGAGGCCCTTCGGCTCACCTTCTTCCTCTGCACACAACAAGCAATGCAGGTGAGTACAATGATGTACTCGCAAGACTTACGAGTAACAAGTCTATACATAGCTACATGAAAGCTAAATTCAAAGGAAGGTTGGTTATATGGTTATTTAGACGCATAAAGCAAGTTTCATTTACAATAATGTAATAGATTGAAGGCAATTTGACAAATCAGTTTTTAAGCATTGAAATAACAACGAGTAACAATAATTATCAAGTAACCACCTAGAAGTGACTAACCCAATAGCCACCACAAATAGCATGAATCCCTGATTCATACCACTCATCAAGTTTTAATTTAAAATGTTGTAGTCTAACTCTTGAAAGACTTCCCCAAGCGTGTCCATAACCTAGGACGAGGCTACTCGAATAGTTTTAAACCCTACAGGGGTGTACCAATGTACCCACACTTCAGACCGCCTTTAAGCTACATGATTTAGCACACTTCCAAAGGTATGCCGGCACGGCTAAGTCCTACGAGACATTTCCAATATTGTGAATCAACTACGAGTCGCTCGTATGGATAGAAACCCATACGCTTACATTGTAAAGCCAAAAAGACAACTACCCCTCGGGGTAAAGCTTTTTGGACAACTACAATAATCCCAATCACAGCCAACCCAGTTTACCACAACACAACACACACACGCCCTCCTGCGACTTGTAGCCAACACACGCCAAAGTACTAAGTCAAGAGAGGTCACATACCCTCTAGTGTGATTAGCATGCAAGAATGCTTGGTTTGGTGTAACAAGATGTTCGGTCCTTGTTGACCCGGGCACCATTCCAATCACACCCAAAAGATCACACCATCTTACCATTGTGCCCAAGTCCAAATTGTTTTTATTTTCAGTTTTATTTTTACAATTTGAACATAGCAGAGCTGAAATAAAGGGATCATAATAAGTTTGTGTGATCAAGGTTATCGACAAGTCGATAACCGCCCATTTCTACCGATAGCTAAGCATGGCTAAGCATCAAACTCGTAAACTACTAAGTGACAAGGGTCCATCCAACGAACCCAAAATCACAGCGAGATAAACCTAGGCTCAGTAGTTAGAGGATAAACATTTGCCTACTGTAATGCATCTACTAGGTGAACTATCGACAATAGTTAAAACAACATAGCAATGCATACATAGAATTTGCAAACAACATATTAGAATTTGAAAATAGTAGGAACAACATGATCAAATGATGCTACATCGCTTGCCTTGCTGGAGTGTAGGATCTGATGGCTGTGGCTCAGATTCAGTATCAATATTATCTTCGGAATCTAACGTGAAAAGGCGATAAGCAAATAAGAACGAAGAATACCCAATAAACTCTAACAGCAAATACATCCAAATCTAATGAAATTTATACAGCAGCTAGGGGATGATTTTAGACAAATTTTAGGAACGAGAATCATGCAATTTGGACTCAGGATGCAAAAGATATAGTCAAAATACTCTTTCTCAGCCTATTAATTCTCTAAATTAATTACGGGTACTGTTCATGGTGAAAATTTCTAGAATGACCTAAGGTCTGAAATTTTTATAACAGTTAGATTATGACATCCTAATGACAACAAAGTTGAGTTTACTAAATTTGAGGTTTTAACGATTTACCTATGATTTTTTCTAAGTTGTAAATCTAATGCAAGTCATTTTACAGAATTATAACTATGCTCAAAACCTATCTCATAATAAGGTACACTAACAGAGGAATTTAACAAAATTGATTTTGCACAAATTGGAATTATACAGGAAAAGATATGCATTTTACAAGTTTTAAATCTATTTCTGGAATATTTTAAAAGCAGAAAACAAGTTATTTTAGTTACAATATTCTCTGTTACAGAAATATACCTAATTGCATTTTTATATTAAACCTTAGTGACAACATAATTTATTACAGTTGGAAACACCTAAAAAGGTGTTAACAAGAATTAGTTATGAGTTTTTAAACTTTAACTACAATTTTTAGTTGATAAATAAATGCTCACAGAAATGAAATCAACCTCAACCGGAATAAAACAATGCGGGCGCTCGTGGGCCTTTGATCTAAAATCCTACAGCCCACGCGCGCCGGGAACAGCGCACGCGCGCGACTCTCAAAAGGATCCAACCGTTGGATCAAGATCCAACGGCTCACGAGGAGGGATGCATTCGGACGGTGCGGTTGCCGCAGCCAATCACAACCGCAGATCTGCAGATGGACGGCTCAGAGCGCACCTCCCTTCGGATGGTCCGATTGCATACGAGATCACAACCGCAGATCGCGAGATCGACGGTCCAGAATGATTTGGGAACCGGAAGGTCCGAACGCACTCTAGATCTGGGCCGTTGATCGCAAGATCGACGGTCCACAATCAACAAAGTGCTATGCACGGGACTTAAGTGCGCGAGGAGGATTTTAGTGAGTGGGCCCACAAGTCAGTGGAACCAAGGGACAATTAAGACAGCGATTAATTACTAGGAACCAATGATTAGTGATGATTAGCAATTAATGTGTCCTAATGACTTGCACAGATGTGATTTAAGAGATTGGAGGGCCCACCGAGAGTGACTGAAAGTGGCGGCTTAGGACCAACTTAATGCTACTAATGATTGGCAATTAATGGATCTAAACGTGACACTAATGGCTCTTGGAATTATGATTTTAACCCTTCGGGCCCACATGTCAGCGACCCAAAAGCTTAATTTCCGACAGCGATTATCCTCCGACACATTAATTAACTAATGATTAACCCTTAATGATGTCGGAACAGCACGGAGTTGTGCCAGCGGGTGATTTAAGGACATGGGCCCACTAACAGTGGTACAGCGGCCGATTAAGACATGATTAATGGACCCAATGATTAGCAATAATCGGGCAATTAACGTGTCTTAAACAAATGATGAAAACGGAAGTTCTCGCCGGCAAACTCCCGAGCGACTTCAACGGCTTGCCACCGGCGATCCTGGTCGCGGCGGCGCCAACTAAGAACTGAAATGGAAACGCAATAGCACTACGAACCTAATGGTGGCATTCTCGCGGCGGTGAGGGCTCTAATCACCGGCTAGCCGGAAAACGAAAAATGGAGCTTTTACTGCCAAACACGAAAATAGTGAAATGCTCACAGCAGAGTCCAAAGAAGCAAGTGCCATGGCCTCTAGGGACTAATAAGAAGTTACCTTAGTGAAGAGAAGCTTTAAAGATGGCCGGAGAAGCTTGTCCACGGTGGAGCTCGCTGGACCCGAGGAAGAAGATGATGGACAAGATGATCTGAGCCAAAATGAGTACCACTGGTGGTCAAAGTAGCTTCATTATCACCTCTAGAAGCTACATGAGCAACCAATTTGGAAATAAAGAACTCACCTGAGTTGAGGAAGAAGATGACCAAATTCGGTCGAATTTGAACAAACCCCAAATTGGATATTTCCTGAGAATCAAATCCAAAATTAAGTGAGGGGATATGTTCAAGATAGTAAAGAGACAAGAATGGGGCAAAGAAATGTGAAGGAGAACCACTGGAACACCAAATTCACCACTGGAGCTCCACGGGCCAACAATGGTGGATTGTCGGTTTTGGGGAGTTAAGCTTCAAGATTGGAAATGGAGCTTGAGGGTGGTCTAAATGGATACCAGGAAGTGTTGAAGGTGCTTATAAGGCTTTGAAAGCATTAGGGTTAGGACCAAGAGTTTTTCGGGAGACACTTTGCAAAGCTCAAGGCACGGCCGAAAGCAAAAAGGGGTGTAGATGACGATATAGGGTATGGCTCGGCCGAACACCTCTCCCTCAACTCTTAATGTCGACTTGGGCAGCCGTAGGGAGCATGAAATGACACCCCCACGCCCTCGGTACTATTCACGCACGAACCAGAGGAGGAAGAAGACACGAAATGCACTCGGGCGATTTTGGACCCTTGGATTCTAATCGGACGGCTGACAACGCGCCATGTTTCTAAGATTTGAAATAAAGGAATAGATCGGGGCCCTTGGATCAGAAAAGAATGGCTCAGATTGCTCCACGATGCTGAGGTGGATTACAATAGAGGATATTGCGAGCGTTGGATTTTAATCCAACGGCGCTGATCAAACAAGGCAACTGGATGGTCCGAATGTCTCCTGCGACGGTGATGGTCCGATTTTGATCCAACGGTTGAGATTGAAAGAGCGCTTTCGAACGGGTCTCGGTGCAGTTAGTGGACTGGACCAAGACACAAGGCTCGAGCCCAAGTCTGACTCGAACCCAAGGAACAGTGAAACTAGGTTTTGAGTTTTAAAATAGAACTGGGACTTTGGGGATTTATTTGAGATAGCAAGGCAACTCCAAAAATTATAAAATTTTTACTAGAGCTTGCTAACTTAGATATTAACCTTGTGTAAAATTTTCAGAGGTTTTTATGCTGTGAATCTTTCTCCAAACATTCTGCAAGGCTCTCATTTAAGGTTTGACTGAAAGTCAAACAGGTTTGACTACCCTCTAAAAATATTCAAACAATTTCTAAAAATTGTGAAATTTTTCAGAGGGACCACATACCATCACAGGAACTTAGGAAAAATATTTCCCAATGATGATCACAAGATTTGAGATGAATGTTTTTGGAAGGCAAGGTTTTGGATCAAAGACTTGTGACTTTGTATTCCCATAATTCTTGTACATGAATTGTTTAGACTTGCAGGAAATACATGATGTAAGAAAAAGTTTTAATTTCTTCTCATTTTCTTACATTTGAAACACAAGTCCAAAATTGGGATGTTACAAAACCTCCCCCCCCCCTTACAAGAATCTCGCCCCGAGATTCTGTTTACTCGGAGAAGAAAGACAGGTAGTCAGCACGAAGGCGATCTTTGCGCTCCCAAGTTGCCTCATCTTCGGAATGATTTGACAACTGAACCTTAAGGAACTTGATGACACGGTTCCTAGTTCTCCATTCAGATTCTTCGAGAATGCGAACAGGATGCTCATGGTAGGTCAAATTCTCTTGCACATCGAGATCTTCCAACGGAGTTTCCTCGATTGGAACATGGAGGCATTTCTTCAAGTGTGACACATGGAACACATCATGTACCCCCTCAAGTGTAGCTGGCAACTCCAATCTGTATGCAACAGCTCCAATTTTCTCGATGATGCGATAAGGCCCAACATAACGAGGAGCCAACTTGCCCTTGATGCCAAAACGCTGATGGCCCTTCAACGGTGAGACTTTGAGATACACAAAGTCATTGGGCTCAAAGCTCAACTCACGGCGACGACGATCTGCGTAGCTCTTTTGCCTAGACTGGGCCACGCGCAAATGCTCACGAATCAACTGAACCTGGCTTTCGGCCTCATTGATTGAGTCTGGGCCGAAGAACTGACGCTCACCAGTCTCTGACCAGTTCAATGGGGTTCTACACCTCCTCCCATACAATGCCTCAAAAGGTGTCATGCCAAGACTGGCCTGAAAACTGTTGTTGTAGGAGAACTCTGCAAAAGGCAAGCACTTCTCCCACTTCTTCCCATAGGAAAGAACACAAGCACGAGCATATCTTCCAACACTTGGTTGACTCTCTCCGTCTGACCATCAGTTTGGGGATGAAAAGTTGTACTGAAATGAAGACGGGTCCCCATAGCCTCTTCCAGACTATGCCAAAATCGAGAGGTAAAAAGCGCACCACGATCAGAAATAATCGTCTTCGGTACACCATGAAGACTCACGATCCTCGAAACATAGAGTTCGGCCAAAGATCTCACACGAAGCTGAGTCTTGACAGGAAGAAAATGTGCCACTTTAGTCAACCTATCAATCACAACCCAGATGGCATCATTCCCCCTGGATGAGCGGGGCAGACCGGTGATGAAATCCATGCCAACGGAATCCCACTTCCACTCAGGTACTGGCAAGGGCTGAAGAAGACCTACTGGACACTGATGTTCAACCTTGACATGACAGCACACGTCGCACTCGGTAACGAACTTGGCAATCTCGCGCTTCATGCGAGTCCACCAAAATCTCTAACGAAGGTCCTCATACATCTTGGTAGCCCCGGGGTGAATGGACAAGGGGGAATCATGGGCTTCGTGGAGAATCAAATCCCGCAATTCCACGATCTTCGGAACTACAAGGCGCTGTCCAAACCACACAACGCCATGCGCATCCTCTGAGAAGCACTTGGCTATCCCATTCTTGATGTTCTGCTTGATTTGGTTCACACCAACATCTGTTTTCTGTGCAGCCTTGATTTGATCCACTAAGGTTGGTTGCACAACCAAAGTAGCAAGAGAACCATGCTCAATCAAACCCAAGTTGAGCCGCTGAAATTCTTCAAGAAGGGCAGGCTGTTGCCCATGGAGCACTAAAGTATTGCAATACACCTTTCGACTAAATGCATCTGCAACAACATTGGCCTTGTCCGGATGATACTGAATGCCCATATCATAATCCTTGATCAATTCCAATCATCTTCTTTGCCTGAGGTTCAGATCTGGCTGGGTGAACAAATACTTCAGGCTCTTGTGATCGGAATACACCTCACAACGGTTACCAATAAGGTAGTGCCGCCAAATCTTGAGTGTATGAACCACTGCAGCTAACTCCAGGTCATGGGTAGGATAGTTGAGTTCATGAGGCCTCAACTGCCTTGATGCATAGGCCACTACCTTGCCTTCTTGCATAAGAACACAACCGAGTCCCTAACGAGAGGCATCACAATAGATATCAAAGCTCTTGTGAATATCAGGGAGAACAAGCACTGGAGCTGAAGTCAACCGCTTCTTGAGTTCCTGAAAACTCTCATCACAAGCAGAGGACCACATAAATTTCTTGTCCTTCTTGAGCAACTCGGTCAACGGCTTCGCGATCTTGGAAAAGTTCTCGATAAAGCGGCGGTAGTAACCCGCTAAACCAAGAAAACTCCGCACATCGGTGACTGACTTGGGCTGTCCCCAAGATAGAACATCGCTGACCTTGCTAGGATCCACAGCTACTCCTCCTGCGGAAAGAACATGGCCCAAGAATGCCACTTCCTTCAACCAGAATTCGCACTTGCTGAACTTGGCATACAGCTGGTGCTCACGCAGCTTTCCCAACACAATCTGCAAATGCTCAGCATGCTCTTCTTCACTCTTGGAGTAGATAAGAATGTCATCAATGAAAACCACAACAAACTTATCCAAATACTCCATGAACACCGAGTTCATAAGATTCATGAATAAAGCGGGAGCATTGGTCAAGCCGAAAGACATGACTGTGTACTCGTAAAGGCCATAACGAGTAGTGAATGCCGTCTTTGGAATATCTTCAGCCCTGATCCGGACTTGATGATACCCCAACCTCAAGTCAATCTTGGAGAACACACAGGCTCCAGTCAACTGATCAAAGAGATCATCAATACGAGGCAAAGGATACTTGTTTTTCACCGTCACTTCATTAAGCGGACGGTAATCAACACATATACGCAGGGTCTTGTCCTTCTTCTTCACAAAAATGACTAGACAACCCCAAGGAGATGAGCTAGGACGGATGAAGCCCTTTGCTTGAAGCTCACCTAACTGCTTCTTCAGCTCCTCCAACTCATTAGGAGGCATTCGCACGCGCCTTGATTGGAGCGATGCCAGGGCAGCAACTCAATAACAAACTCCAAGTCTCGAACTGGAGGCATCCCAGGCAAATCTTCAGGAAAGACATCTACAAAGTCACAAACGGTGGGCACATCCTGAATCTCCAAGGCTAGCTTAGCTTCAAGGGCACAAAGATGTGGCCCCTGCAGCTGCGGTGAAATCCCAACTTGCTCGCCTGGAAGGACTAGTGAGGTAGACCATCTTCCTGGCACAATCGATTTGCCCCAAGTGTTGGGACAACCAATCCATGCCAAGAATCACATCCAGGCGCGCCGAATCGAGTAAGATGAGATTCGCCAAGAATTCGACTCCTTCAATATCAATAGGAACGTCCCGGCATTCTTGATCAGCTCTCATTTCCGAACCCGGAGAGCGAATAAGCAAAGGAATCCCCAAAGGAACAAAGTGAAGGTCACAAGCAGCAGCAAATGATCTCGAAATGAAAGAATGCGATGCTCTAGAGTCAAATAATACTATAGCAGGACGATAATTGACAAGAAGCGTACCCAACACAACGTCGGGCGCCTCCTGAGCCTCCTCAGCCGAGATGTGGTTGACTCGACCACTCTGACACCCTAAGTCTTCTGGACTCTCTTTTGGTCAGGTGTGTGACCATTCCCTTGCCCTCGTCCTCCATTAGGACGAGGGGCCGCTCCAGTCCTCTGAGGGCAACTGTTGGCGTAGTGGCCCTTCTTGTTGCAGCGGCAGTAACCTCGGCACTGGATTGCGAGGCCACCTGCTCTGGATCGCAGCGCACGTGGGTGGAAACACGGCCCGGGGGCGTGGAACCGTGCCGCGGCCTCGGTGGTGGTGAAGCCAAAGCACGGGCCCTCGTGCAGCCCAACACGGGGCGGGAGATCGCTCAAACGGACCGGTGCGCCTCCCACTTGCGCGGATGAACTCACCCGCGCCTTCGCTTTGTGCTCGCGACGATGGCCTTGTCCACCAAGGCCCGAAATCAACAAAGTCCACAATAGAGAGCTTGTCCTGCAGCTCCTCGGACAATCCCTCCATGAACTTCTCCTGCTTGGCCTCATCAGTGGCCACCTCACCCGGAGCATAACGAGCTAAGTGATTAAACTCGTATAAGTACTCCGATACAGACTTGCGCCCCTGTTTAAGCGCAAGGAACTCCTTCTTCTTGAGCTTCATCAGGCCATCGGGGATGTGGGCCCGACGGAAGGCAGATCTGAACTCATCCCACGAGACAACGTGGCTGCGGCCGCATGGCGAGAAAATTCTCCCACCAACAGAGTGCCGCACCTCAGGCGATGGGATGCAAAGAGTGCCCGCCTCCTCTCGCATCGGCGATGTTGAGCTTTCGCTCAACCAGACGCAGCCAATCATCCGCGTCCAGAGGATCCTCGGATCGGGAGAAGGTAGGTGGCTACGTGCGAAGAAACTCCCAAAGCCCACCACGAGACGGGTGGCCACCACCTTCAGATCCTGAAGCACCAGCGGGAGTGGAGGTGTTCCTCGCGATGACCTCCAAAATCCGAGTCTGGTCCATGCGATTCCGCTCGATCTGAGCCAGAACCTCAACCATGGTCGGAGGAGGGGGAAGCTCCTCATTGGAACCAGCCGGCTGACTGTTGCGAGTGGTTCTTGAAATCCTGTTCCACAAAGATAGGTTAGAAACAACTCCAGAACAGGAGACAAAGAAAGACAACTACACACTCTAACATAAACTCCAACAACTAGAGACCCAACAAAATCGTAGCAAGATAACAAAAAATAAAATCCATCTTCCTAGTATGACTAACTCGTATGGAAGAACGAGTAATCAATTCTTAGGAAGGCAATTTTCAGCACCTCAACCTTGATTCGAATTAGCTAGTAAACTAGGTGAAAAACACCTAAAGAAAGGTTAGAGACTTAATTAACTCATATCACTTCTTACCCTTTTATTCCCACAAGTTTTAATTAAATCAACCTCTCATTTTCAGCACCCTATACTCATTAAAAACTAGTCATCCAAAAGTCTTGATTGTTGTCCAGATTTACTCCATCCAGTTCCTGGCCGAACTTGTAGCTTCAGGGACTTTTAATCTTCGCAACACATCCAACACTTTTATTTTATAACTCTCATGGTTTACCCAAAACCAATTTAATCGAATAAACATCTATCTTTTGAAAGAAGATGAGAGGGAAAACAACTTTTCAAACTCATCCAAGAACAAGGTGAGGTGAGTAAGCTAAGATAGATAAGAAGTAAAACCTGAGAACTTACTTAAGATTTTCATGAAACATTTGACATTTGGAAAGTAAGTTTTCAAAATAAACTAGGGACGACTAAGCTAGGGGTTTCTACGGTCAGTATGGCTCTGATACCAAACTCTGTGAGACCCCGGTTTATTAAGCTTGTAATACTTAACCTTCCACTGGCTCTAGTATCACAAACAGAATAACCCGTGCCTCGATGAACATGTGCTTCCCAGAAAATGCAGCACACATACATCATACCAAAGCATGCATCAATTCCATACAACATAATATAACAACTCCACCAAAAGACATACATAGTATAATTTATTACAAAACAGCCAACCGGCCAAAAGACATAAGTATCAAATAAGAGCGGAAGCAAAAGTTGCCATAAGATGGCTTAAACCAAAAGACGACCGGTTAGCCACATAACACCACAGGACAACCGACCGGGCCGCCAAGCTAATCGCCCCAGAATGACTAGATAGTATTTATAGCCGGAAATGCTAGCAACAGAAGACGTCCATAAATCACAGTGTATAAGGTCAAAAGCTTTATTTATGTGAGAGACAAACGACTCGAAAGGAAGTCTAATATGCCGACCAAGCTGACAGGCATGACAGATGTCAGATACAGTCACTTTATTACATGGAAGGGAAAAGAGTGAACTAAATGCTGAAAAGTCTGGTGACTGGGATGGCCAAGACGGTGATGCCAGAGCTTGGTGGACGAAGGGGTGGAAGCAACGAGTGCAGATGGTGCAGCCAGTGGGTTGAAGGGATAGAGGTCGCCTACACTATTGCACCCGATGATCATGTTTCTAGTTTGAAGGTCCTTCACAGAGAGACCAAAGGGATCAAACTCAATAGAAACTTGATTATCGATAGTAAATTGCCACACAGAAATAAGGTTCTTGATGATGTGAGGTGTAAAAAGAACGTTATTGAGGGAGAAAGAATGTGAGGGAGTGGAAAAGGAAGTGCACCTGGTGTGAGTGATAGGAATAACAGAGCCATTTCCAACGATAATGCTCTTAGAATTTGCAAAGGAAGGTGGATGGGTGGTGAGGTTACCAGCATCCGATGACATGTGGGAGGACGTACCCGAGTCCATGTAACAACTAGTCCCATGAGACGAACGGTGATTACGTGGGCGGATGCCACAGTTGCGGCTACCATGGAACATGTTGGCTTGACGAAGACTGGTGCAACATCTGGTGCGGCTACATGACGGTGAAGGCATGATGTTGTGGCCTATGAGGGGCTGCAGGGTGAGGGCCAACAATGCCATGGCCGGGGATAGGTGTTCCTTGCCCAAGCCACATATGGATAGAGCCAGCCCATGGATTCTGGGGAGAAGACCATGGTGCGGCGATCTTATCCCCGGCACCACCACCACCACCATTGCCTTGCTCCAACTATGACGGCGATTATTGCTATAATTGCCGCCATTGCCACGGGTAGATGAATGGCCATATTGAAGGGATACGGGTAGGCTACGATAGCAACAATTCAAAAATTCTACCACGTAAACCAGGATGTCAAGCAAATAGATGATCATAGATCGTTACCACTAGACACACAGTGCAGCGGAAGAAGAGTCGAGCAGCCTGGTCCAATGAAGAGCGCGTCGATGAAGTGGTCGTAGTCGATCATCCAGCGCCCCCGCGAATCGATCGTCTCCTTCAACAACCTTTGAAGTTCCTTGTGAAGATCGTGGATCGTCCTGAAGTGCAACAGCAACCGCAGCAGCACCTCTACGGTATCCACACGTCCAGGGAAGGAACAACCGGACACCGGTGTTCTAGCACCAAGTCGCACGACGGGCTTTCTCGGGAAAATGGTGGCTAGGGTTTTGGTGGAGCAACTCATGTCTCTCGCCTCCTCATAATAGCCTCAAGCATCTCCTTATATAGTACCCCGTGATGGATCCTATCCAAACACATTTGATGAATCGTATTTGTATTGGTTTATTCCAACCCGTTAGGTTTATGTGTAATCGGTTGTGACTCGGAAACCCTTTTCCGACCACGAGTCATAGCGGTCCTTAGCAGGACATAACGATTCTCAAATACACACAAATTATATCGGATGAACATTAATGCAATATGATCTACAACTAGGTCCTCATCACTTACGACCAGCTCGTATCTCGTCACGACCAGTCCGTATTTAAGTACGACCAGTTCGTAACTCCTTACGACCAGTTAATACTTAAGTACGACCAGTCTAAAACTGTGTACGACCAGTTCGTATTTAGTCTCGACTAGTTCGTAACTCCTTACGACCAGGTTTCGACCACTCTATGATTACGTTCGACCAGTCTACGATCAGCTCGTATTTCCATACGACCAGTCTGTAACTAATCGAACTAAGTGACCTACTCGTGTATTCTCCCTTTGCCTCACGATATCTGGTTTGAACTCCAGGTGAGATATATGTCAACCATGGACTATTCAATACTTTCTCGATCGAGTATCGGATAACCTTATATGGTCAAACTCTTCGACCACGAGTGGCATGGTCGTGCACTTTCTTCATCCGACCAATTCGAGGGGCCCAGATATATCTCTCCCATTATGTTAGTAGGGGAAAATCCCATATCCGACCAGTCACAAGCCTCCACATGTTTCATAGCATACCCAAAAGCTACCTTTATAACTACCCAGTTACGAGTAGCGTTTGGTAACCCCTAAGAGTGCTATTACACATGTAGGGAACCACGCTGATCTTAGGTCTAAGGATTATACATCATCATTGCTTGAGACCAACTAATGACACATAGAATCATAACAATCTCAATAGTGTCTCAAGGTGGGTCTAGCCAACCCCATGTTCTCTAACATACGTTCACATTATTGATTCGATATCCCCATATTCATGACTGGTGAAACATGGTCATCGATCAATACATGTGCTGGTCCTAGAGTCACTGGTGTTCTAACCAGTGACATTCGACTAGGGATACTTTTAGAGTGACATCATATAAGTTAAAGAGTTTCACCAACAAGTCACATACTTGTTGATCTATATAACTGATGATTCATTCAAGGAACAAAATAACATTTATTCAATAACTCATAAACATAGACGTGATGCAATCATCTCTATGATTGCCTCTAGGGCATATCAACAACACATATGTGGTTCCGCCAGAGTTACTGGATGTGCCCTCGGAGCCGCTGTTGGTGATGCCGGTGGGAGTGGTGACAAAAGTCGAGTGTTGGGATGACTCAGGTCCCGTCGTGAGTTCCTCGAGCATGAGAGCAAATCGCATCTCAAGGAACATTGGGAATGACTTTTGCATGGAGAGCAGCATTCGCATGTAAGCGAAACGAGGACTCAATCCATGTAGGATGTTACGAACAAGTGTCTTGTCGCTGATTGTGTTATCCACAACACCAAGATCATCGGCCATGGACTTCTGCTTATGGCAGTAGTCAGCGATGGAGAGGGAACCCTGGAAGAAGCTTCAAAATTCTTGCTCTAGGTAGATGGTGCATGTCACGGCAATGTCACGATACAGACTGCAATGCTTTTCTAGATGGTGTGGACAGTAGCATTGGGATCCATTACCATGGAAAGAAGATCAGTGGAGATGGCACCATAAATCCAGGAGCGGACGAGAGCGTCGAGGCATGTCCACTGGGGTCGAGAGAGGATGTGGCCTCTATCACAGTGGACGCTGCTGGCTTGATGTGGTTGTCGAGGGCGTACTTGCACAGGGCGACCTCGAACAAGCCACGCCAATGACAGTAATTGGCAGCTTGAAGATCGAGAGTAATCGGTACAAGGGTCTTGATACTCGCAACGGAGACTAAATGCGCCAAAGGGCGACCTTGGCGGCCAGCTCCTCCTGGGCAGCTTTGGCCATGGCGAGGAGGGGAGGTGGGAGACAAAGGTGGAGTCTAGGGTCGAAACCAATCTGATACCATGTGAGCGGACATGTGAGCGGGAAGATTTCATGTGCATTGCCTGTTTGTATTGCTAGCCATGTACATAAAATATTACAAGACTAATTAACGGTGGGCTGCTAATAATGGAGATACATACAATCGCGCTATGCATAACAGGCAAGATGCTCTGATTGCATGCCATCATGGGGTGCTGCATGCGCAGGTGCTCACGTGCAGCATCAGGGGGGCGCTTGTAACATCCCTAATTTGTAGAGTTTTTTAAAAAAATTCAAAACTTAAAAGTAACCATTTGGTTTAATTAAGTTGCAAAAGCTTAACTTGAAATTTTGAAATAAAAAACTATTTAACTTTAATTAATAAGACTTTAATTAAATTAAAAAGTTAGTTTATTTGAGTTTTCTGGATTTTATTTGGATTTTAAGTATTTTCTTGCTTTTTCTGGATTTTAGAATTGGTTTTCCTTTTTGTCCGAAGTTAAAATATATTTTTTTTGCAAAATTAAAAGCTAAAGTATAGTTAAAAGTATTTTTATTAAGTTCTAAATAATTCAAGGGACTTCTGTGAATTTTTCTAGAATTTTTATGCTTTATTAGCTATTTTCTAAAAGGGATTATTGAAGATTTGCCATTAAGTTCATGTGCAATCCACATGTCAGTGAGACATCATGTGGCATTTTGGCAATTGGGCAAAAAGTGGTGTGGCAAATATGCCAATCCCCTTTCTAAAAGCCTTTTGCTTTTCTAGCATTTCTTTAATCGGAAATGTATTTTAAATCCTCCCTTTTGCTTTGGGCCAAATCTCTCTCGCCCGCTTCCCTTTTTCTCCTTTCGCGGCCCGCTCTGGCCCACTCCCGCGTGCGCCCAAGCCCTCCCTCCTCGTGAACCGTCCGATTGATATCGAACGGACTTGATTACGTCGCACCTCAGAAGGCACCGATCGCCTCGTCCATTGTGGACCATCCAATTGAAATCGCATGGCCCTCATCTTCGCACTCGCGCGCTCTCTCTTCTCTCGCTAACAGTGGGACCAACTCGCGCCTTGTCTACTTCCTCCTTTGTCTTCTTCCTCGCGATCACAGGCAGGCGTGGCGCAGCCCGCATTTCGCGCCGGCCGCACTCGCCTCTCGCCCCGCACGCCATCGCCGCGGCACCGCGTCACCTCCTGCCTCCGCCGTGCCCACTGCCGCCACTACTCCCTGTCCCATCGCCTCCTTTTCCTACGCCGCACCAGTCCTCGCCGCCGCAAAACCCGCCGACCTCGCCCCCTCTCTCGTGCCTCCTCACGCTTATTTAAGGCGAGCACCGTGCCCCGCCTCCTCTCTCTTTTTCCCTTCTCCTCGCCTCTCGCGCTCTCCGCCGCAATCAAAACTTCGCCGTCGGCCACCAAGAACGCCGCCGCTATTTGCGCCGCCCGAGCCTCCTCCGCCCGCCATCGCTGCCACCTTCGGTTCGCCACGCCGAGCCGCCTCGTGCGCACCTCCTTCCCTAGAGCCTCACCACGCGCCGCCGCTGACCGCCGCGCCTCCGCTATTCGCCCCGCCGCGCCATCCTGCCGCCACGCCCTCAAGACCGTGAGCACCAGATCTCCACGCTCTCTTTGCAAAGATGCCTCGCCGCCGAGCAACTCTCGCCAAACGCCAAGAACTGCCGCCCCGAGCACCGCCGGCCGGTGCCGACGTGGTCGCCACCTAGCGCCACGCACGCGCCACGCCACGCCACCCTTGCCGACACGGCCGACCAATAACGCCGACGTGGCATTTCGGGATTTCCATTGAAAATAATTCTACCGAAATTAAAACCCTATGTCGACGCCACCGCGCAATAAATCCCTTTTCCTTTAGAAAAATAATTCCAAAAATCAGGAAAATCCCTTTTTCTTGATTTTTAAACTTTCGGAGGCCGTAACTTCTTCGTTCGAACTCCGATTTGAGTGATCCATATTTCTAAATTCATCTAAAATCCCCCTCTTGCTGTTAGTGCTAATTTGGTATTTATTTGGACTTTATTTGGAGTTGTTTTATTTATTTCGCCTGCTCAACGTAGATTCTAGCATTTCTAAGATTTCTGACCGACGATCAAGCACCTCAACTCGTCAACGAAGGCAAGTCGTAGACCTTTGACCATATCGCACCCATTTTAAAAAACTATATTGTTTGTTATAAACATGCATTGCTAATTTTATATTAAATGGTTTCGAGAATAGTTAAATACCTAATTGTCATTATACCTCCTTGACAAATTGAAAATGACATGTATCCTTGAATGACATGGACTCTTGGACACCTTATGAGGGTTTATTCTAGTTGGACATATTGTAGAACCAACATGGGTATCGTACATGCTTAGGTAGTGCTCTAGTTATCTGATTGATTCGTGATCACATGCTCGTATGAATAAACATGACTTAATGAAAAATGAAATTGTGGCGCGGCCACTATTATTAAAAGATGTTGTGCCATGGAAAGGATTGTCATTTGGACGGGCTGAACAAAAACAATTTATGCTCGAGCGAGTGGGGGGTGGTGAGTGTGGGTGCGTAAGCATATTGGGATGCGGATAGTCTCGTTTGAGCAAATCACTATGGACTTAACCTTGTACGCCATTGATCTGGGTCACACCATGCAACCACATGTCCAGGATGGGGTGGACCTGACCAATTAATTAGCAATGTTTGATTTGGTTCTGTTTGGGTTGGGAACGGCGCAAGAGGGGGCCAGAATGGCGAATCCTTAGCTAGCAGAACTGGGTCAAAACAGAACTTTGTAAAGGCCTTGTCATGTGCTCTAGAATGCTTACCTAAGGTAGTGAGCAATGGTATTGACGGATGCCAAACAAATTAGAGAAGTCGTGTCTTATGGGTAAAGAAGTTGTACAACCTCTGCAAAGTGTAAAAACTATTCGAATAGCCGTGTCCCGGGTTATGGACATGCCTAGAGCTTTCACGCAAGGGGTAGAGTTTTTCATCAAAAATGGTGGGGATAATTGTTTGGGTGGAATGGTTGGGAAGTTCACTTGTTGTTTTCCAAGAAACTTGATTACTTATGTATTAATCTTTTAAATGGTGCTTTCAATCTACTTACTATATTTACTGTAAATACTGCTTTCTGCAAATTAAACATAAAGCTATCCTTGTCAAGCTTAGCATGAATAATAATTGCATATATTTTCCTGCGGCTTGCTGAGTATATTCAAAGTACTCACGGCTTTATGCCCTCTGGTTTATCAGTCACTGAAGAAGACCTAGGAAGCTCGGAGTTCTATAAAGAGGAGTACTTCGAGGGTTATGTGAAGTAGGTCGCATCCTCCACTCGATTGCCTATGGGCATGTCGACTGGCCACCACAAGATATTTTGGGTTCCGCTGCAAGTTATCTTTTGTTGTTAAGCTCTGCTGGCAACTCTGTAAGACTCGACTATAAGGTCCTTTGCTATTAAGTAATATTAATTTGTCTGCTTCATCGTTATTTGGTTGTATGGTTATTATCACATCTATGTTGTAACTGTGCGAGCTAGCTATTGATATGAGACTAGTTCAGAATGCACAGAGGGTCCCGGGGTTGCATACCTGGGGTCCCGACAAGAGGTGGTATCAGAGCCATATCGACTGTAGGACGTAACCATAATTAGCATGGTCGTTTAGTAAAAAAACTTCAAAATTTATTTTCCAAATCAAACCAACAAATTAACTTGAATAGTTATTCTTCCCTTACCTTATTCTATTTTTTCTCGTCTATTCTAAGTCTTCTCTCATTTCATTCTTAGATTCTTACCTCTTATCTCTTCTGAAACTCCGCTTTCAAATTTAAATTGACCTCTCTTACCTCAGTAATCTCTATAGGGTCGAGCCTAGTTTCTGGTCGACTGTCCATAATAAGTTAAATTAGAAGCATTTTAGTAGGGGTACCTTCCTAGTTGTAGTATCGTTTAGTTCGGCCTTTAGGCTCGAGTTTTGTTGCTTCTTGGTAGCTTTCCGGCTATTCGTTCCTCGGGTTTAATTGACTATCCCCAGTTAGGTTGATCTATCTTCCCCTCTCGGTCTCGCTCGTCCTTGTGCTTTTCCCTCTTATCCATCGTGCTTTCTTCCTTTCGTCTATTAAACTTGGAAAGATTTGTGTAGATGGTTCAAACCCGCAACTCCGCAGGCCAAGTTGACCTTGTGGATTTCAATACGCCACCACCACCACCTCCTCCAATAGCCACAACAGATCAGGGTTTGGATCAGTTCATGGCAGCCCAAACTCAGCTGATGAGTATAATGATGCAGAATATGAACCAGATGATGACTCAACAGAACCAGACCACTGCTGCCCTTCTCGTAGTGATGAACCAGAACAACCAAGCCGCTGTCGTGCCACCGCCACCACCACCAGCTTTCCCTCAATCAAGGTTGGCAGAATTCATGAGAACTCATCCACCTACATTCTCTAGCTCTTCCGAGCCATTAGATGCAGATGACTGGATGCGCTCAACTAAAAAGAAGCTTGTCATTACCCGATGTGACGATCGTGAGAAAGTTCTGTATGCTGCACACCAACTTGAAGGTACCACCGCAGAATGGTGGGAGAACTACTGTGCCGCCCACGAGAACTACCAGAACATCAGTTGGGCTGAGTTTTCTGAAGCTTTCGCCACTCCCACATCCTTGATGGAAAGGTGGAAATGAAGAAGAATGAGTTCCGTGAGTTGAAGCAACAAAACATGTCTGTGAGTAAATACCTCAATAAGTTCACTCAACTCTCGCGATATGCTCAAGAGGACGTCGCCACCGATGATGCACGTCAGAAGCACTTTAAGCGAGGACTCAACCCTAGCTTGAAGGTTCAAGTCATCGGCAACGACTATGCAGATTTCCAGCATCTAGTGAACAAGGCCATGCTCATAGAAGAGTTTCGCCGTGAGCTGGCCGAGTCTCATAAGAGGAAGATGATGCAGCATGGTGCACATCAAGGCCATTCACAGAGATCCAAGATGAATGTGCAACACCCTTCCCGTTTTGCTCCTCCTGTCACATTCAAGACCTCAGCAACAGCACCTCGCCCAACTCCTCCAAGATTTCGTAGCCTCAGCAACAACAACACCAACAACCAGCCTCCAAGAAACACCAATCCTGTCGAAGGGATCACCTACTACAACTGCCAGCAATTGGGGCACTACGCCAGCAACTGCCCATAGAAGCAAGACCCTTCGCCTGTCAGATTCAACTTGGGAGCTATTCCAGCCAGAACCCCCATGCCTAGAGCCACACGTGGAGCACCTCAGACTCCAGCTGCACCAGCTAAGCCCCTCGGCCTTATGGGAGGGGCCGTGTGAACCACATCACAGTGGAGGAAGCCCAGACAACCCCGAACATCGTGCTGGGTAAGTTCCTAGTAAATTCAATACCTGCTACAATTTTGTTTGATTCTGGAGCTTCGCATTCATTTGTTTCGCGGATTTTTGCTGCAAAGCATCGGTTAAAGGTCTCAAATCTTAAGACTGCCTTCTTGATTCAATCCCCTGATTCGGAGTTAAGCACGAACCAAGGTTGCCCACAAGTTAAAATGATCATAGAAGGGGTTAAATTTCTAGCCAACCTTATAATCATTGACGTCAAATCCTTAGAAGTGATTTTGGGTATGGATTGGCTCACTGAACACTATACAGTTTGGATTGTGGTGGTAAAAGCATCACCTTGGTCAGTCCAGTTGGGACTAAAGTAAAATTTGAAGCCCCCATGAAGAAGCATGATGCAGCCTTAGTTTGTAGTGTCAAGACTATATCCTTGGAAGATGTGCCGGTAGTCAAAGATTTTCCTGATGAATTACCTGGAATGCCACCAGACAGGGACCTGGAGTTCGTCATCAACCTAGTTCTAGGAACTGCACCAATTTCCAAGCAACCCTACCGTTTGCCTGTCAACGACCTAGTCGAACTAAAGAAGCAAATTGGGAAGATGCAAGGTAAAGGATTTATCCGACCAAGTTCCTCACCTTGGGGAGCCCCAGTTATCTTTGTTGCAAAGAATGATGGTACCTAGAGGATGTGTGTGGATTACCACTGACCCAACGAAGTCACCATCAAGAACAAGTACCCCTTGCCTAGGATTGATGATTTGTTTGACCATTTGAAGGGAGCCGGAGTATTCTCCAAAATAGATTTAAGGTTAGGATATCATCAGTTGAAGATTCGCTAAGAGGATATACCCAAGACAGCTTTCTCAACCCGATATGGACTGTATGAGTTCATGGTCATGTCTTTTGGACTGACCAATGCCCCTGCTTACTTTATGAACTTGATGAACAAAGTATTCATAGAATATTTGGATAAGTTCATCATTGTCTTCATTGACGACATTCTGGTATATTCCAAGAGTGGACAAGAGCATGAAGAGCATCTTCGCCTGATTCTGACTAGGCTTAGAGATCATCAACTCTATGCCAAATTCAACAAGTGTGAGTTTAGGATGAAGAGAGTTACCTTCCTGGGACACGTCATGTCTGCAGAAGGAGTCCCGTTAACCCCAATAAAGTCAAGAATGTGCTCAATTGGGAGTCACCCAAGACAGTACCTCAGATCAAAAGTTTTCTTGGTATGGCAGGATACTATCATCGGTTTATTGAAGGTTTCTCCGAAATGGCAAAACCCCTCACACAGTTACTGAAGAAGGAAAAGAAATTTTCTTGGACGCCAGATTGTGAGCAGAGTTTTCAAGAATTGAAGAAGCGCTTGACCACTGCTCCCGTATTGGTTTTGCTAGATGTCTGAAAGGATTTTGAGATTTACTGTGATGCATCGTGATAAGGTCTCAGTTGTGTCCTGATGCAAGAAAGGAAGGTAGTAGCATATGCTTCGCGTCAGTTGAGGCCTCATGAAGTAAATTACCCCATCCATGACCTAGAATTGGTTGTAGTAGTGCATGCTTTGAAAATATAGCATCATTACCTCATCGGTAATCGTTGTGAAGTCTACACTGACCATAAAAGCTTGAAGTACATTTTTCACTGAAGCTGATCTCAACATGAGGCAAAGAAGATGGTTAGAGTTTATCAAAGATTACAACATCGGAATCCATTACCACCCAGGCAAAGCTAATGTTGTAGCAGATGCTTTAAGTAGAAAAGTCTATTGCAATACTCTGATGATCAAGGAAAGCCAGCCAGCACTACATAAAGAATTTTAGAAACTCAAGCTTGAATTGGTTGAAGAAGATTACTTAGCTACTCTAGAAGTACAACCAACTCTACCCACACAGATCAGGGAAGCCCAGATCGAAGATGCAGATATCAAGGAGATCAAGGGTAACATGAAGAAGGGTAAATCCCTAAGATTTTCAGAAGATGAACAAGGAGCCATTTGGTTCGATAAGCGTATCTGTGTACCGGACCAAAAGGAACTCAAGCAGTTGCAAGGAAGCTCATGAAACCTTGTATTCCATTTACCCCGGAAGTGCTAAAATGTATAAAAATCTTAAGGAATTGTATTGGTGGCCTAGTATGAAACGAGAAATTGCTGAATACATAGCACAGTGTGATGTTTGCCAGCGAGTTAAAGCTGAGTATTAGAGACCTGCTGGACTCCTACAACCCTTGTAGATCCCTAAATGGAAATAGGAAGAAATTGGCATGGATTTTATCACTGGTCTGCCAAGAACGAGAGCTGGATACGATTCCATTTGGGTAATTGTAGATCGCCTGACAAAAGTTGCTCACTTCATCCCAGTTAAGACTACTTACTTAGGAGACAAACTTGCAGAGTTGTATATGGCAAAGATAGTATGTCAGCATGGAGTACCAAAGAAGATCGTGTCGGATCGAGGATCTCAATTCACCTCAAGATTTTGGCATAAGCTGCACAGTGTTTTGGGCACTAACTTGAATTTCAGCACAACCTACCATCCCCAGACAAATGGACAAACAGAAAGGGTAAATCAAATCCTAGAAGATATGTTGAGAGCCTACGCTCTAGAGAACCAGACCAGTTGGGATCAAATGCTACCTTATGCAGAGTTTTCCTACAACAACAGTCATCAATCAAGCCTGCAAATGTCTCCGTTTGAAGCCCTTTATGGAAAAAAAATGCAAAACGCCCTTGTATTGGACCGAAACAAGAGAAGGACAAGTACTTGGACCTGATATCCTGAAAGAAGCCGAAGATCAAGTTCTGGCAATCAGAGAAAAGCTGAGAACAGCTCAGACCAGGCATAAAAGTTATGCTAATAACCATCGCCGAGATTTAGCTTTCACACCTGGAGATCACGTGTACTTGAAGGTTTCACCTCTCAAAGGAATGCGTCGTTTCAAAGTAAGCAGGAAGCTTGCACCAAGATACATTGGACCTTTTCCAATCCTAGCTAGAAGAGGAGAAGTTGCTTACAAATTGGAGCTTCCACCCCAGCTATCAGATGTGCATGACGTCTTCCACGTGTCTTAATTGAAGAAATGTCTGCGTGTACCAGAAGAGCAGATGCCACTAGAAGCAGTTGATTTACAGGAAGATCTCACCTACAAGGAACAACCCATCAAGATTTTGGAAATGTCTAAGCGTGTAACGAGAAGCAAGATCCTCCGTTTCTGCAAAGTTCAGTGGAGCAACCACAGCGAAGAGGAAGCCACCTGGGAGCATGAAGAACACCTAAAGGCCGAGTTCCCCCACCTATTCTCTAGTCAGCCAGAATCTCGGGGTCGAGATTCCCTTTAAGGGGTGTAGGTTTGTAACATCTCTAATTTGTAGAGTTTTTTTAAAAAAAATTCAAAACTTAAAAGTAACCATTTGGTTTAATTAAGTTGCAAAAGTTTAACTTGAAATTTTAAAATAAAAAACTATTTAAATTGAATTAATCAGACTTCAATTAAATTAAAAAGTTAGTTTATTTGAGTTTTCTGGATTTTATTTGGATTTTAAGTATTTTCTTGCTTTTTCTGGATTTTAGAATTGGTTTTCCTTTTTGTCCGAAGTTAAAATCTATTTTATTTGCAAAATTAAAAGCTAAAGTATAGTTAAAAGTATTTTTATTAAGTTCTAAATAATTCAAGAGACTTCTATGAATTTTCCTAGAATTTTTAGACTTTATTAGCTATTTTCTAAAAGCCTTTTTGATTTTTTAGCATTTCTTTAATCGGAAATGTATTTTAAATCCTCCCTTTTGCTTTGGGTCGAATCTCTCTCGACCCAATTCCCTTTTTCTCCTTCCGTGGCCCACTCTGGCCCACTCCTGGGCGCGCCCACGCCCTCCCTCCTTGTGAACCATCCGATTGAAATCGGACAGCCTCGATTGCGTCGCACCTCGGAAGGCATCGATCGCCTCGTCCATTGTGGACCGTCCAATTGAAATTGTTGACAACTCAAAGTGATTATTTACAACTCAAAATCAATTACAAAAGAATATGTATCAAGTATTGTCGCTAGAATTACAATTGAATTATAACTACTCAAAGTGAATTACAAGTGAATCAATTGTTTGAAGGTCGTTCGGTGGTGTCGATGGAGTGAAACTCTCCGTCGACATTAATGATTTGCGTCTTGATGAAGCCGCAGAGCTTCCCTCAAACCTCTGAGATCTCTCTCACAACGAGTGCATCTAAATCTATGTTCAAGCCCTGTCGCTAGCAGGAGTAAAGTAGTAAGCATATATATTTAAATTTATAATTAAAAAATAATTATTGCGAGATTGACAAACCTCGGATCCTTCAACTTAGCAATCATGATTTGTTGTATATGATGGCAAACGAGAATGCACATTGTTCTTGTTTTTGCCGGCAAAGATCGCAAAAATAGAATTACATATATAGGTACAAATACTCAAACGATTATTACGAAGTATGATATAGGATTATTGTGTTCTAGCGCGTACCGAAAATCATGTCCTGTGTTGCAGTGTGGCGCTCGATCCCTTGTATAACCCTCCCTCGGCAACATAAGCGATGAACGACCTACATGTTTCCAAAAAGTTATTCTCGGTCATTTGAAATAAAGGAAGACTATAATAAAGTTATGTATGGAGGAAATGAGCATACCAATGGAATACAAGGGTGAAGTCGTGGGTTTTGTTGAGTAGGGAATCAAGGTATATTACCTTGTTTCTCTTTGGTATAATGACTAAAAGGATCCAGTGGTATTTACTCATGTATGTCGCTATAGTCATTAAACCTAAGTTCGTGCTGCGTATAAAGTACAAATAAATTTTGTATAGCAAGTGGTGAAGTACTTACTTCTGGTTGTAGGGCACCATTATGTAGTTCTTGTCGTCCTGAGCAAGCAATCCTGTCATTATGTATTTCACGACGTAGGATGCGTCTGCCATGATGGTTTGCTCAAAGACCACGTGTGGGTCGAGAAAACCCACCGGTTCTTTCAATTGTTGGGCATTTTTCATCATGTATCTATACATAAGCAATGAGTTGTTATATTAATCGGTATTACGTGAATGTAGAACTTGATTGTACACACTTACAGTGTCCAGCATCGTAGAAGTGAGGTATCAAGGGCTTTGAGGTTGAATAGGTCGAATAAGTCGTCGAAACCCACGACGAAGGGGGTCGGCTCATGGAAGAAATGCTCCTTCGTGTATCTGACGATGATTCCAGTATCGCACCCCTTCTCTTTGGTCTTTCGCATGTACTAGGCATGCAAAGACTAGCAAGTTATTCCAGCGCGGGCTAACACTGTGTCGGTTGCCAATGGACTTCCGAGGGAGTATTTCTTGGGCTTGGGAGGCGTCTTAACGTTTAGCGATTTCGATTTGTCCTGAACGACTTGGCCGCTATGCGTCTTCCTGTGAGACGACTCAGGAACCGATACGGCAACACGCTTTTCTTATTCCTTTGGTGTCTTCTCCATACGAACCGATGAGGCAGGTTTCTGAAGCGAAGGTTGAGGTGGACTCATCGAGGGTCCTGTTGGAGAGGCATGGTCATGTTGAGATGGTTGAGGTGGAGTCATCGAGGGTCTTGTAAGAAGTTGGATGGAGATTTATTCACAGCATACAAACCTCTGAAAATTTTACACAAGGTTAATATCTGAGTTAGCAAGCTCCTGTAAAAATTTCATAATTTTGGAGTTGTGTTTCTACCTCAAATAAATCCTCCAAAGTCTCTGTTCTAATTTAGAAGTCAAACCTGCTTTCACCGTGCTTTGGGTTCGAGTCGACTCGGCTCGAGTTAATCGACTCGGTCCACCAACTAATCGCACCGAGTCTCTCTGTTAAAACGTGCATTGCATCTCAACCGCAGATCTCGATCGCGCCCACGTGCATGTATGCGTCGACCTTCCGGTTGCATGTTCGAATGTCGATCGTTAGATCTCCATCCAACCACTCGCATCCTCCAAACGATCGGACCTCCGTTATTAGTTTGAACTGAGCCGCTGATTAAGATCCAACGCCGCTTGTCCTTCTGTAAACCACGCTCGCAACGTGGGCAACTGAGCTGCTCATTTCTAACCTAGGCTCGCGATCTTTCGTTGTGTTTAAAAGCTCGAGGCGTGGCGCTATCTTAGCCATCCAATTAAAATCGTGGGGATCTCGAATCGCCTCGAGCCTTTATCGGTCATCTTCAACCTCCGCCGCGCGAGCACGCAGTAGGGCATGGGGTGTCTTTTCGCGCCTCCTACAATCGCCTTTTCGCGCGCGAAGCAACCACACTAGGGGATATGGGACCTCTCTTAGTTGAGTACTTTGGGCCGTGTTAATTAATGAGTCGCGTGGTGGGTTGCATATTTGATTATATGCAACATGGACACGCTTGTGGGGAGAGGAACACCGCCGAGGCCGGTGTGTCTGCTCCACGATGGGTCCTTGTGATCCATATTTCACGACAGATCACTAAGGATTAACCCCATACGTGTGCCTCTTGATTAGCATATTCCATTGGAAAGGGTTCAGAGGACTTAGCCGTCTTGCATACCAAAGGAAGTGTGCTTAATAGCTTGGCAAAAGGCGGTCCAAGTGTGGGTACATTGGTACACCCCTGCAGGGATTAAAACTATTTGAATAGCCTAGTCCTAGGTTATGGACACGCTTGGGGAAGTCTTCCAAGAGTTAGACTCCAACATTTTTAAAATAAAAATTGATGGGTGGTATGAATCAGAGATTCATGCTATGTTCTGGTGGCTTTTGGGAAAGTCACTTCTAGGTGGATACTTGATACTTATGTTTACTCGCTGTTATTTAAATGCTTAAAAACAGATTTTACAAACTGTTGTTCAACCTATTACAATATTGCAAATAAAACTTGCTTTGTGCGTCCAAAGAACCATATAACCACATTCCTTTGCATACAGCTTTCATGTAGCTATGTATAGGCTTGTTACTCGTAAGTCTTGCGAGTACATTTTTGTACTCACCTGCATTGCTTGTGTTGTGCAGAGGATGATAGTGAGTCCAATGGACCTCACTTTTGTGAGTCAGGCTGTGGCGCTTAAGGGGCGATTAGCTTGGCGATCGGCCGGTTGCCCTGTGGTGTTATGTGGCTAACCTGTCAGATTTTGGTTTAAGCCATCTTATGGCAACTTTTGCTTCCATTGTTACTTATTTGATACTTATGTCATTTGGCCGGTCACTGCTCAGAATAACTTATCTTATGTATGTCTTTGGTAGACTTGTTATATTCTGTTGTATGGAATTGATGCATGCTTTGGTATGATGTATGTGTGCTGCTTGTTCTGGGAGGCACATATTCATCGAGACGCGGATTATTCTATTTGTGATACTAGAACCAGAGGAAGGTCAAGTATTACAAGTTTAATAAACCGGGGTCTCACAGAGTTTGGTATCAGAGCCATACTGACCGTAGAAACCCCTAGTTTGGTCGTCCCTAGTATATTTTGAAAACTTACTTTCCAAATATCAAGTGCTTTCCTGGAAATCTTAAGTAAGTTCTCAGATTTTACTTCTCACCTATCTTAGCTTGCTTATCTCACCTTGTTCTGAACTGAATTTGAAAGCTGAGTTTTCCTCTCATCTTCCTTCAAAGAGGCCTTCAATCGAATGTTTAGGCGACACTGTAGGGTCCAGGGTGATGTCCTTCTTAGGCCACTGGATAAAAGTGTACACGGCATTCCCTAGTGTTCTGATGTCTTCGTTCGCGAATCTCCAATGGCACGACCTTGAAATTATCATGTACCATGTCCACTGACCACGATGTAACCTGTACCACCGGGCACCGTGGCTTTGCTCGTCCTTCCCGCATGGATACGCCATCCCCTACCCAGCCTCAATAGATATGGACCCAACCATCCTCACTTGGAGCGTGCACGGTGTTGGCTCCTACAAAACGATACGAAATTAGCTAAGGCGTTCTATAGGTTTATCTTTTGAGCATTTTAGAGATGTACATTACCTTAATGTCGTCGATACGTAATTGGGCATCATATTTAGAATTTTGCATGGATGCGACGCTACTCCGATGTTGAGGAGGACTGGATCCCAAAATAACGAGGCAGCTTGAGACTGGTTGAGGAGTACTTGATTCAATTGATCCTGCAATCTTGTTAGCCTTCCTTCAAATTTTGCAGTAAGCACCTGTTCCAGCCGATAGTTGTACTCGACATTGGATATCTTCCTACTCCTATACGTGCAGTAGTCGTTTGCGAATCCATCCCTCCAAGGTACATAAACCCTAATGCCTCGCGTGCGACCCGGGTGCTCCTTGTTTCCTAAGGCCGTAGATAGTATATCCTTCGCCCTGTCTGTTTCGAAGGAGCCTTTGGAACATGCGGAAGTCAATGCTTGCTGCAAGAGTCCATCATGTTATTATAGACACTATGAAGTTATAGACTTATTAACAACTAGGTAGTTCGACGTATCTTACCAGACGTTGGGACACTTCCTGGTCTGCCGGGTTTGTGAAAGAGATGCCGCCCGAAAACATGACTGATACCCTCCCTCTTAACCAGGTTCGAGCTTGCTCGTTTGTGATCTCAGCAAATGGCCCTATTGCGTTATCGTCCTCCGCCGTCCATTGCTCCTTTTTACCCGCATATCCAGCGGTGCCAAGTTTGTGGGTGTGAGTGTTTCGTGCCTAGAGAGTCTTTGTGTGCCGCACTTTGCTCCTGAAATTTGGTCGTCGTCTTCATTTGCACAAAGACATCCTATATATCCCACGACAAGAATTTATACTTCATGAAGGGCATCGACTCGTGTTCACATACTTCATGACAAGCGTGCTCTTGAAAGTCCTCCACACGTGTTCCATCGCGAGCAATGCCTGTCGTTACACGTTCCTGGTTTGCTTCTGGGATAGTGAACGATTTTGAAATTTCTGTCCGCAGCTCGCCTCTCCGATCTTTCGATAGAGTGTCCCAGCTTATTGTGGTGATGAGGACCCATTCCCTTCCAAGTATCCCGTAGATGATCTAGAATCTTGCCACTGCTTTCTTGGGACTTAGAGGGACCCCACCGTCACTGACTTCCGTGATGGTCATTCGGCCCGTAGGCATTTTCGATGCTCCTCTGCCATCTCGCGTATGCACCACTTTGCTCGGAGATCCAGACGCATTCGGCGATGTTGATGAAGGCGGCAAAGACGGTGCGGATGCCATCTCGCTTACTTGCTATCTATATAAGTTACATACGCAATGAACTAAAATTTGAGAACATGGATTGCAAGTTTATATTCACTAGGTATTTTTGAAGATAATTTCTCTTGAAAACATAATATCCCACATAAAGAATAATATGCTCAATACAATCATCATGTGCAGTTTTAGCAAATAATCAACATTAATTCTAGCAAAAAAACCCAAGACACTGAAGCATAATCCAGCATGCATTTATATGACCAAATCAACATATACATATGAAACCAGACTACCTTATGACTAGCAAAAGCTAAATAGAGCATAGATTCTCTACTCAGCCTTTTGCCAACACAAGATCAGACAAACAGAAGAGATTAGAAGCTAATCAAACCACTGAACAAAAGGATCCAATGCTCTTGACTACTACCGAAAGTAATAATAGGAACAGACAATGACAGCAAGCAACTAAGAACATCACAGAGCAGATTGTAAACCCACGGTTATCATAATATGGCTAAGAACATCACAGAGCAGATTGTAAACCCACTGTTATCAATTTGCACTTCTTCTAGTACTAGAGTATAACTATCACTGAATGAATGAATAACTAGTACTGCACAAATGCAAAGGATCAACCGAACTGTGTAAAGACGAAATACTTACTAAGTCGGTAGCACACAAAGCTACTTAGAAGAACAACCGACAAGGCACGCTGGGAAGCGTTGTCCCAGAAAACCTAGCGGAGTGGCTCTGATGTGGAGGAGGCGGCCTAGCGGCGCTCCGACGTGGAGGAGGAGGCTGAGTGGCGTGGCTCGGGCGTGGAGGAGGAGGCCGAGCGACGTGGCTTCAGTGTGGAGGAGGCCGAGTCGTCGGCGACGCGAGGGAGAACCGGAGGAGGCGCTGGAGCCAGCGACGCGAGGAGGACCGAAGGAGGCGCTGGAGTCAGCAGCGCGAGGGAGGACCAGAGGCATTGGAGCCAGCGGAACAAGGACCAGAGGAGGCGTACCTTGGGCGGCGACATCGAGGGCGGGGGTGCTCAGGTGGGGAGGTGAATGGGCAAGAGTAAGGGCGAGTGACGAGTAAGGGTGGAAAACCTAGCAGTTCCTGTGCTTAATAAAGGCATATCACAGACGGTTCTATTATGGAACCGTCTGTGATATGAAACTATATAATACTTCATTCAGAGATATGTGCAACATGTATTAGGCATACAAGAGTAGGGAGACATTAGGTCATACAAGAACACATTCAGAGATATTCATAATTTGGCATATTAGGACATGAGACAAATAGGTTGTACATATGCATAATATTACCACTCCACATTACAATGAAGTCCACATTGATAGCAAAATCAGAGATGATAAGTCCATATATAACACATTAATACATGACAATTCCACATTGACATGTCTGATGTTATGGAATAAATTCCTGTTTAAAATATAGTCCTTCATGATGATCGACACGCATATAGCTAGCTTCCTTACTGGGTTCTTCCTCGAGCCTGATACCGTCTCCGAAAGGAGGCAACTCATCAAATTGATTGTACTCTTTCTCATCCACGACATTCTCAACTCCGACAATCCTTCTTTTTCCATGAAGAACTACGTGGCGGTTCTTATTTGCCAGGTCTGTTACATAAAAAACTTGAACAACTTGCTTAGCAAGTACGAATGGTTCGTCCTTGTATCCGACACGTTTGAGGTCCATAGTAGTGACACCGTACTTGTCGATCTTCACACTCTGCAGAAGTTTAACCCAATGACATCGAAACAGAGGGATCTTGAAAAGTACATAGTCGAGCTCCCAAATCTCCTCTATGAACCCATAGTAGGAGTTCAATCTACGTGGCCCGGCGATATTGATCTGCTCGTGAAACGCATCTATGCGGACACTGCTATTCTGGATTGTGCTCTTCCTATCTTAAGCTGTCGTATAAAATATGTACCAATTTATGTCGTATCCTTGCCATGTCACAATTATAAATTTTGGCCCTTTTTTCAACATTAGCAGCGTATCATCACTTGATGAGCCCCCACTGAATCACAACTTTAACCATTCGTTGAGCCGACGGTTGTGCTCTCTCGTGACCCAAACCTTCGACCGGTCTAGATTCTGTTGGCGTACCATGTTTATGTGCTCGTCGATGTACGAGGACACTTGGGTCATGTGTGCAAGACCATGAAATGGGCTTCAACGTTTGTATCCAGATCGGGAGTGATTGATTTCCTTTCAATGGTCCCGATACTCTCCAGTCTCCCCTCATGACGAGATAGAGGCACACCTATCGGTTCCACCTAAGCCATGTAGTCGACGCAGAACTCAATGACCTCTTCGGTTGCATAACCTTCGATGATGTTGCCCTCCGGTCGAGATCGATTTTGTACGTAAGATTTGAGAATTCCTATGTACCTCTCGAACGGGTACATATGACGTAGGAACATAGGCCCGCATATCTTTATCTCTTTCACAAGGTGAACAATGAGATGGACTATGATATCGAAAAATAACGAAGGGAAATATATCTCAAGATGACATAGAGTCGTCACCACCTCGGCCTGCAGAGCATCTAGTCCTTCGTGATCGATGACCTTCTGAGTAATTGAGTTAAAGAAATAACACAGCCTCAAGATTGCCACTTGGACCTTGTTCGGCAAGATACTCCTAATTGCAACAGGAAGCATTTGTGTCATCAGCACATGACAATCATGAGACTTCATATCAATTAATTTCAATTCTTCCATAGAAACAAGTTTCTTAATGTTGGCGGAGTAACCGGACAGAACTTTCACATCATGCAAGCTCTGGCATAGTTCATTTCTCTCGACCTTGGACATAGTGTAACAAGCTGAGAGAAGGTACATTCGTTCTTTATCGGGCTCCTTCGGTGCTAACTCGATCCTTATGTTCATATCAACCAAGTCACGCTGTGCGTTAACACCATCTTTTGTTTTGCCACTAATGTTCAGTAAGAGACCAATCAAGCTATCACATACATTCTTCTCCACGTGCATAACGTCGATGCAATGACGAACTTCTAAGTGCTCCTAATAAGGCAAGTCCCAAAAAATTGACCGCTTCTTTAAGATGTTTTTCTGACGGGTCTTTAATTTACGACCCTTCCCAAGCACAACATCGATATCCTTAACCATATCATAGACCTCTTTCCCTCTAAAAACCATTGAAGCTAAACCGTCCTCTTTATTTCCGTCGAATTATTTCTTCATCTTGCGGTATGGATGAATCCTGAGAAGAAACTTACGTTAACGCATATACACAGTTTTACGCGAGTTGTTCAGCCATACACTCTCCGTACCATCTAAGCAGTGCAGGCAGGCTTTAGTTCCTTTTGTACTGAACCCTGACAAGTTACCAAAAGCAGAAAAATCATTTATGGTGCAAAACAACATGACGCGTAAAGAGAAGTTCTCTCGTTTGTACGCATCTCATACTTGTACCCCTTCATTCCACAATATCACAAGATCTTCCAGCAATGATATTAGGTACACATCAATATCAATATCAACACCGCCGCCTTCACATGGGTTATTCACCATAAAAGTGTTGCTATTACCTGTAACATGTGACATGCAGCGTGAAGTAAGGGTATAGTAAGTTGGCAACAGCTGCCCCGGCCGAGCTGTTACTGGGAGTGAACATCACTGACCAGACAGGTTCAGGATGTCTTACCACTGCCATTTTTACTCTATTTTCTAAATTATAAACTTTTATCTTCTCCTGGTTCGAGTTTTGTTTAGTTGCAATAATACACACATGAAGACTAGATTCATGGCTAGAATTATAACTAGATATGAAATGCCTGCCGGTTGTAGTCCAACTGGAACCATACCGACTTCTCCTTGCATCCAACATATTTTCACAACCTCATGGCTGGCTGGGTACGGTTGTTTTTTCTCCAGGCGGTGCGTCATGCATCTAGTGTCGAGATTTGATCACGGTAGCATTAACTCAGAACTTTCGATGTATCTTTACTTGTTTCAGCTGACTCTTCATCCGTTGCTATAGAAAGAACTAATTATTACATCATATATGACAACAGAAAGTGATTGCAATGCTAAGTGGCGGGAAAAGAACTAACTAGACTAGTCGCTTTGTTCAATTCCACAAAAACACACACACACACAAAAAGCATGGAGTCCTAACCTTTATACAACCAAACTTTTTTTGTGGAAAGCTCCATCCAGCCTACAAAAAGTTCAAATCTCTATGGCCCTCTGTGATTGCTTCCAGCATAGCTCCTAGTATGCAGCTTCTCAGGTTGCCCACCAAGGCAATTGTCACGGATATAACCATACAGAAGGCTGGTGGTCTCTGGCAGGATGCAAGTTACATGGGCCAATTGAGTCCACAGGCAAATAGGTTGCCTTGTATGATTGTATCAACAAATGAAGCCATATTAGGACCAAGTTGAGTAGCAATTTGCAAACCAGATATAGCGTCAGTGATAAGCCATTTTATTTCTTGTGAACAGATCAAGGTTAAAAACCCCAATAATTGCAGGTTATGCATGTCCAGTGTTGCTTTTGTCCAGTAATTTCTTGTTATTGACATAGCGATTTGATTTCACAACTTCTCTGTAGTCTGCACTGTAAGATACACGCTTTAACAGTCTAACTGACCGCAAACTAAAAATAACCACAAGAAATTCCAATTTAGTTTGGCAAGCAGTTCAAATGTTTACAAAGACACCAGAATAGATCTTCATGCTGCCAAGGGAATCTGTGATGGTAAGACTGGCAGTTCCATTCATCCTTGAAAAACGAAGTTCCAGTTTTGAAACTAAAAAGTTTCAATTTTTAAAACTTGAAGCACATATCAAACTTGCCTGAAACTTAGTCTTAGTTTGAAACTTGAAGCACACAATTCATGAAACTTGCTGAAGTTCTTTTGAAACTTTTGCTGAAACTTGAAACTTCGTGAAATTTGGTGAAATTGGGATAGAACTTTGGATTAAAACTTACTTGAAATCTTATGAAACTTTTTGAAATAGACGAACTCACTGAAACCTAAAAATTTTGTTAATACTTTTATGAAACTTCTTGAAACCTCACGAACTGTAGCATTGCCTAGTTGCTCCCTTACACAAAAGCACATGTTTTTTTTTTTTTGGCTAGTGGTACTTAACCCCCATTTCATGTTATGATGTTTCACAAAACCCCACCCTAAACAAATTTCAACTCGCCAACTTTGGGATGGAGGTCGCTGGGCAGAGTGGATCAACGACAGATGGCAGCTCTATGGCGGATCAACTCACTAGACACACCGAAGGTGGTGAGGACAGCTGGAGGCATGGATAGATGTGGTTAGAGTGAGGTTTTGTGAAACCTCATGACCATAAAACCTGAGGTTAAGCATCACTAGCCACAAAACCTGGGGTTTTCTGCAATTATGACCATAATAGTTTCTAAAATTTACTGTACACAAAAATTGGCATCAGGAATATTTAAAATTTTCTACCATATTTTATCCCCATGGCCCCCATAATGAAAGTTCTACATTGAACCCTAGAAGGTACTGTAATACCCTAGCCCGTTAGTGGCGATCTATGTGAAGTGGTGGTAGGTTTAGTCTCACATTGTGTTACGACCTAATCTTAAGTGACGGAGATTATATGAATGAGATGGGAGGACACGGTTTTAAGGCCCGGCGGCGTGGAGGTGCCAGCCGGCAAGGAAGATGCGCCAGCGGCGCAAGAGAAGAGCGGGGAGAAGGGACTTTCTTATTTCTTGGGCTTAATGATCAGCCCGGCAGATCCTTTAATAGGATCACCCATAGCAATCCATATTTAATACTTGGTAACAAAATAACTGACTGGAAAGTAATCCACTAATTGGAGTCTTGATACGCCTTGGCCCTTGAGGTGTGGTTAGCGCGCCGCTGGTAGCCAGGCCACCTGCGTTATGGCCACGGCGTCATTGATAGTAGCGCCCGACCATAATACATTGCTTGTCTAAAATGGGGCGTCATTGATAGCAGCACCGATCATAACACATTGCTTGTTTAAAATAGGTTGTAGTAGCATATAATATCTGTTGGGTCCAAAGATAGCACCTTCGATTAACCTTTTTACATATAGGCTGCTGCTATGTGTGCGTAGATCCGCCCCACGGTGAGCTGGGCACTAAGCGAATTTTAGACCAAGGTGTTATAGATACCCCTCTAATGAAAAATAAGTGTCTTCTAGAATGCTTGCAGTCAAGCTATTTTAACTTTGACCCACTATATATTTACGAATATTCCGATCAACTATATGAAAATGACATGTCGTGAGTCTTGAAAAATACTTCCATAATATTATAACTTCATTAGGTTTAAAAAATATACAATAAAATTGTTGATCAGTCGTGTTTTGGAGAATGGAGATCATGTCAATGCTCAAAACATCACTTTCTTGCGAGCGGAGGTAACATTATAAATCTTCTCTTCAAATTGCACAAGAATATTTTGAAGTTTGTCAAGCATCTCAGGATCTGATTGTGATACATGCTTTTGCAGAGTTTCCATTCTACACATATGATACAACACGCAAATAAAACGGCAGAAACATTGCTTCTCAGTGGCTTTCTGTAACAGCATATGTAGCAGATGTAATGAATTTGTTTACCATTTTCTGGTCCCCGGTCAACATAGCAAGCAAGATACTCAACTTATTTACTTGAATGATACTAGCATGCTAGTGTCAAAAGTTGCATGAAATTTGTACACTTCTGTAACATTCTATACATCCATGTGCAAGAATTGGCCCACCTACGAGGGCAGAACGACCAAAAATTAGTCATGTGACCATCTAAGTTGGCATATACATTATCCAATAAATAAAAGAAAATAAAGGCGCCCCATGCCCCTCCTACATTTAACATTATAATTCTTCCACCTACAGCATATAAATTGATATACTGCAGGTGTTGCATATCTAGTCATGAGTGAGCTGTGACCAAATGATCAGAGCAGCCATTCAGGAACCAGATGAGTCACTTTAAATTTCGGTACTTTTTATCTGTAGTTTTCAAGTGTCCCTCTGTCGAATTCAGTTTTTCTTTTGTGAGTCGGTTGAATTCAGAATTAGTGACTCTAATTTGCACAGAGAGAAAAGTACATGTATTCCTAGCTAGCTGGAAACAACCGAAATAAAAATATTTGAATTTTTTGTTTTATCCCAGTATGCCTGGGACCAAATGTCGACCAGAAAATACGGCCACAATTATCTGGAGTTGTTGTGTACATAAATAAAATTTCTCTCCTGTTCCAATTGATAAATTAAATACTACTCCCCACAATATTCTTGGGAACGTTGTCCCACGATATAAGTCCATTGCGAAGATCAAAGATGTTGTTATTGCAATATTTCCACTATATACCCCCTTTAATGCTAACAAAATAGATGAGTAGTTGTAATATGTCATTTAATAGAGGTATGCATAATCTAATGATATTAACTTTTCTTAGATTCGGTGTCTCTTTGATTTGTGTGTATGGTGGCCTTTGGACTTATATTGTGGGACGGAGGAAGCACTATTGAATCAACCACCCAAGCTCAGACAAACAAACAATTTTTAAAACAAAATCTGTGTGTAGGAGGAGCAATCCTTCATACTACATCCTATCAACCATCCTGGTGCGTGCCTCAACCAAAAACTGCGTGTGCCTGTTGACACCAGCAAGATTGGCACCAGGGGCTAGTTGTCACCACCCATGCTGTGTGATTGAAGGGTGCAGAATGGAGAGGAAAGGAACTTTAGTGAGTAGGAAGGCTCTTTTTTTTATCGGGAAAATTGGCTACAGGTACTACAAACTTGCGTCCTTTACCTATGGACATCCAAAAATGTAGTTTCGCCAAAAGACACTAACATTTTGTGGTATTTTGCTGTTAGACACTCTTCTCATTAAAATATTATATCCGAGTGATTAGGAGAGAGAAACGTTGTAAAATGTCCTCAATGCCCTTAATGCACGATGGATCGCTCGGTCGCACGGTGCCTCTGCTCGATGCAGTTCAACCGCTCTGATGTCGCGCGAGACGTTCTCAATGCTGGCTGTCAGTGCTTGACCGGGGCAACGTGGCAGCGCTGGTGCAATTGCTCACCGCGATGGCGCCCAAGATCAGGGAGAAGGCGCCATCGTTCTCGCTTTCGCCGAGTCCAAAGAATCGCGAGCTTGCTTGTGTCGGAAGCGCGTTGCGCCGCCATCCGGTGGTGAGTCACGGCTGCGAGTAACCTGTGGCGGCGGAGGCGAGGCACGACCAGGGCATGCGGGTGTAGGGGGAACGGAGGGGCGGCGCCGTGGCCCAAGATCTGGCCGGGCCTAGGCTAGAGCCGAGCAGCATGGTGGCGCCGTGGAGGCACTGTGGACCGGGGCCGAGAGGAAGGGCAGCACCGGGCTGGGTTGGGCTGAGGCGCACGCGTGGGGCCGAGCCCGGCGATATCGACGACGGTGGAGGGGGGATCCGGAGGGGGCGCAGGTGACGACGGGTGCAGCGTAGGAGCCCAGAGGAGAGGGCCGTGCCGTGAGGAGACCCTAGGGGGAAGAGCGAGAGGCGCCGGAGGCGGCGCTGGCTGCGCGGCCAGCAAGCTGCAGCGATGGCGGGCGAGCGAGCGGCGGCGGCGCCCGAGGCTGAGGCCACCAAAGGAAGGGGATGAGCAAAGCTCCAGAGGGAGTTTATGAGGGAGAGAGAGAGAGAGAACCATGGGAATGAGAGGAGATTGGGGAAGAAAGCAAGTGAAGGAATAGGACTAAAGGAAGAAGATGGAGAGTAAAACAGACTTTTCACTACCTTTCTCTTTCCTCTTCAGTCCGAAAATAATATTTTAATGAGGTCAGTGTCCTACAGCAAATAGCCAAAAAAATGTTAGTGTATTTTGGCAAAACCATGTTTTTTGGATGTCCAATAGTTAAATACGCAAAATTTCAGTGACCTGTAGCTAATTTTCCCTTTTTTATCTTATCAGGCATAAGGGAATTAGGCCAAACATCTTGCTAGTACTTTACCATTTAAAAAATACCATAAATGGCATGTAAAGTGTGTAAACAATGAATTGACTGCATATGATACCAGGAACTATCGGATTTTGATTTGGAATTACTTCAGCATTTACAAGAGTATGTCGTGCCGATTTCTCAAAAGCAAACAATTTCAGAGAAATCTTCCGCACATAACCAGACTGAGTAATGCAAATTCCAGTCTCAGATACTACAAATTTATGAACGAAAGCTATATGAAACTGTAAATAACTTACTGCTATAAGTTGTGTGTGATTAGCACAGTTAAGGTATTGATTCATTTTTTCAGAATGGTTTTACTCATATATAACAACACATGGAGGCAGAGAACCAATTTGCCACAAGTACACCATAGGGCAGGAAAATTCAAATGGAAATAGCAGGATATGTACCCAAAATAAAACCTAAGACATTCTATCAAAAATGTTTAACGAAGTGAAGAGGTAGCAATATGATGAGGCTCTTCCCATTTCAAAAGGGAGGGAGTAAACCCCTGTGTGGTGCTTAATTCAACAAAGCATACTGTACTGATACTGAAAAGTGAGCTTAATTATATTATATATCCCATAGTAGACTTGCATAAGAAACTTATATTCAATAAGTGTTTAAGATATATATCAATTCTGTACACAGGTGACTCACGAATCCAGAATATTCTGCGAGATATGCGTAAAACTAAGCTCAGATAAAAGAATATTAATGTAACAACCACTTAGAAGCTAGCAGGTTGGATGCAGGCATATGGTATGGGGATCGAATGGCCCCTTTCCAAAAAGAAAAAGGAACAAAAAAAGTTAGTTCATTTCGATGTATAATGCACGTACAAATTCGACAAGTAATTAAATCAGTATCATGAATCTTTCAAATTTCTTTACCCGGCTTGACCACAACAACTAGAAGTTCTGCCTCCACCCCTGGAATCCAGTAAAGTGAGGCTAAATTATACCTGGCTGGTGGCTGCAGTATAAACCTTCTCTTCAATTAGCACAGCAATCTCGTGGAGTTTATTCAGCCCCTCAGCGTCGGTAGTTGATACTCGTGCACTCATTTTCATATCATCCATCCTACACGCATAGTGCAACATGCAAAATTGTGAAATAAAAAGGCAGACATATTACTCGCCAATTGCTTTCCATGACAATATGTGTCGATGGATTGGCCCACCCTTTAAGGTGTCTCATCAAGAGATTAAACAAGGTGCTCAGTCATTTACTTGAATATGATATTAGCATCCTAGCGACAAAAGTAGCATGGAATTTGTAGAAGCACAACCTGAACTGGTCATGTTTAAGCATCTAAGTTGGCATATACATGATCCTACAAAATAAATATATAAAAAAGCTGACCCTCCAATTGATTGATTCTGCTACCTCCATCCTATAAATAGATATACTGCAAGTGTAAACTAACCATACAACTTCTGTTATGTTATTGTCATATATATATGAGGGCTAGCTGATACGTTGTCAGGATATACAAATAAAGTTTGAGACTTTGAGCTCAATGCACTAGTGAGTAGTGAATGTGATGTATCAACATGCACACAATTCAAAGAATCCTTTTTTTTTTTTGGAACAAATCCAAGAATCACAATTAGATGGATTAAAAACCGATCTAAGCAAATCTAAACATGATTTGTGTGCGTGTGTGCGAGAGAGAGAGGACCAGTACGGTCTCGACCCAATTTTGATAAATTAAAAAAAAAAAAAAAGTAGAGCCACAATAACCTGGAGCAGTTGCACGCATGCATCCATCTCCTCCCCTGGCCCTACCGCTAAATCGAAACACTAATGCCGAATCAACCGCACGAGCATTTGATGAACACGCAATTTCTCTTATACTTCAAAAAAAATTGAGGAAATCGTAGGAGCGAGCGTACGCACATCCGACCGACGACCCTCGGGAGTGAGCGCCCAGCTGCGGGGTTCCATTGTACCGGCGCCCCCTCCGCAGCGACCGGGGGGCCTGCACCGACGGCGGGGAGGAGGAGTGGAGGAGAGGAATTGAGGTTTGGGGAAGGGAGAATTCGATCTGTGTCCACTCGTCGGTGCTTACTGGAGAGAGAGCCGGAAAGAAGCACAAGAGACTCTAGAGCTTCGGTTGGATGTGGCCCTGCTCAAAACTGGCCTTTACGAACGGGCGCTGAGCGTAGTGGTGTTCAAATGGCCCGTGCACCGCACGGCCGGCCCAGATAGGTAAAAGGGCTGTGTCATGCTGGCCCATGGGCTTGGCCGCCGGCGCAAGCTCGGCACAGCGAGTGCACGGATCGTGCCTAGTAGCTTGTTGGGCTTATTTAGCTATATATTTAACAGGAAAATTTTAAAACAAAATATAAAAATTCTTAGAAAATATATATAATTTTAAAAAATTAAAATAAATTTATATATACTTATAAAATGAACTATATAAAATTTAAAAATAAAATTATATAAATATCAAACCACGAAAATAAAACCATATAAATATTTTTTAAAAAAATCATGTATATATATATATATATATATATATATATATATATATATATATATATATATATATATGACTGGGATACATACTCCCACTTCCAATATACCACTTAAACGAATATATTATACTTCTCTATCACTTTTATTATACTTAAATACCAATTATAAGATACTCCAATGCGACTTGATTGAAAAATTTGCGTTTGAGCTCTTTATTTTTGCCACATACCCTTTTTCATATATAAAAAGAAGTATATACACAAATTTTGCTCTAAAAAGTGAACTTTGATGAAATTTTTCATAGAACTCACTTTGGGGTATCTTATAATCATTACTATAGTATGTTCAAATAGATAAAGAGGTATCATCATACGATTCAAGTGGTATATAAGAAGTGGGAGTACGTACTCCCAGGAGTACCATACCATTTTCCTATACCTCTTTATGGTATGGTACTCCTGGGAGTCTGTACTCCCACCTCTCATATACCACTTAAATCGTATCATAATACCTCTTTATCTATTTGAGCATACTCCAATAATGATTATAAGATACTTCAAAGTGAGTTCTATGAATTTTTTTATTAAAGACCATTTTTATAACAAAATTTGTGTATATACTTCTTTTAAATAAACGGGTCTAACAGGTCGTGCTGTGTCGGCCTAATGGGCTGGGGTGACGACCCAAGTACAGGACAACTCATCGAGTCATGTTTCAGATCAGCTCAGGCCAACAGTCTCGTGTCTTGGGCTAGCCTGGGACGAACGACCCATCTAGCCATCACTAGCTGAGCGTGTGACTTGAGCGTCTCCTTGCTATAATAATTTGCTCAAACAACGCTGACCGTCGGTGAGTCCAATACACGCGGCGGTGGCGCTTTGTTTTTTGCTTATGCTTCTTGGAGGGAAGTCCCATCATCATCAACGATACCATCTTCTCCACGGTTCTTTGCTATTGTGTAACTCTCGTACTGGCCACGTGGCCCATGCGCTTCTCTCATGTACATCTAAAGAGTTGAAAGAAACATTGTGGTACATGACGATCTAATATGCAAATCGGGATTTAGGTTCAGATTCCTGAAGGATTAAGGTTCAAAGTTAGGGCAAGCCTAGGCTTCCATCATGTGCTTTATAGGGAAGAGATCGATGACGACGCATTTTCATCGAGTCAATCATGCGATCAGCCGTTCATAAAATGTTTAGTAAGAAGCTTTAAGTACGTATACATCGTGAAATGTACTTTTAACTAGCAGAGCTGACACCCATCTCCTCTGATCGGTAGTGCTCGAAGAGAGAGGTCCATGAGGCGCCAATGGAGGCTGGTTTTATCGTGTCGGTGTCTTGGTTCATACGAACCAGAGTTCTCGTGTAATTGTGTGGTTATATATATATAGTTGTACTTATTATAAAAACTCTAATGCTTGTGATGGAATTTCTTGTACAACGGAACCAACTCTCATATGATTCTCCACCGTTATAATTTGGACACATCATAATCAACGGTAAAGATCTTTTTCTTTTTTCACCGATTAACATGTTAATTTCATTAATTTTTAGCTCTTGAGAGCGAATTGTGGTGACTTCTTTTCCTTTGTTTTAATAATATAATAGATATATGTTTTATTTGTAACAACATAATGTGATAAAAATAAGTGGTTAGACTTGAACATTAACCTTTAGGCACAAGACACGGGTACCACATCTGCTGGTAATGAATTCTAATGGAAGATATTATAATCTATATTTCAATATGACAACTACTCCCTCCGTTTCGCTATATCTGTTCATGGTCTTGAGAGTATCCGTTTCAATATATTTGTCCATTAAAGGAATTTAAAATATAGTTATTGTAATTTTTCTCTCTACCCCTACTTAAATGCTTTGGAAGAGGTTAATGTTGGGATACGGGTAGGCTATACTAGCACAACGTAAAAATTTCTACCGCGTAAATCTGGAAGCCATGCGAGTAAGAAATCATAGATCAGTACCATTAGACATGTAGTGTAGCGAAAGAAGAGTTAGAGTAGCCTAGTCCAACATTGTGCTCGTCGATGTAGTGGAACTAGTCGATTGTCGGGACCTGAATATGCAAATCCAGACCATCTGTGTATTATGTACTAGTCCAGGATCATGCTAGTTAACGTAGTGGCAACATAGATAAAAATATCAACCATTCAATGAAATAACTAAGAAAGTAACCAAATTTTATAGAATATTAGCAACGGACCTTATGGTCAAAGTTTACATAATTTACCACGTAGGGCTTAAGAGACAATATAACTCTTGCAGCAGAAATAAAATAATTGGTGGTTGCCATCCGACATGCCTATATGCAATCGAGTAGGGGGCACATCCTAGTTCGCACAGTCTTCAAAGTACTCCTCCTCGTAGAACTCTGGGTTCCTGGGTTTTCCTCATCAACTGATCAACAATGTATATAGTTGTGAAAACATGAAGTACTTAACAAGTCGTATGGAATAGTATGCAATTATATATTTATGTAAGACTTGAACAAAAGAATAGTCATATGGTTCTTTGGTAGGAAGCAAATGTTGACAGTAAATAGATTGTAAAATATATTTGAAAAGATATAATAAATAAAGTAAACAATTACTTTGAAACAACCAGTGAACTACTCGTTCAGTTTTCAACCATTCCACCATCTAAGTTTTATGAAAACTCTATACCTCGTACGAAATTCCTAAGCATTGTCCAAAACCGAGGACACAGTATCAGGATCCAAATATGCAAATCTGGAACCTCTGTGTATACTACACTAGTCTAGGATCACGCTAGTGCACACAGTGGCAACATCGGTGGAATATCATTCCATATGCAAAGTTAAATAAAAAATATTCAATTAATCAATAATTATCAAAATAACGACTAGAAGATCAAAGCTTACTATTAATGCCTCGGAAGACAAATATCTCAAATAAGTTGTAGCGGAAGTAAACAAAATAACTTCAGTGAAGCCTATGCATATGCCCACCGGCAATCGACTACGGTAGCACAACCTAGTTCTCCACGATCCTTGAAGTAGACCTTATCGATTGACGATGAACTGATGTAGTCTTCATTAACTGAACAATATTGTTTATAGCAAGAATGAGTACATAGAGTACTCGGCAAGTTGCACCACATAATACAATTATAGATGATGGCTTATTCCAAAGGATATGGCATCTATGGTTATTTTGCATAAAAGCAACACTTGCAGTTGAATATGAATAACAGATTGAAAACATAATTGAAAACAAATAGCAGTAATAATTTAACAAGTATTTCACAAAGCTCACATATCCTAATCAATTCTTTCACACAACTATATGAGTTAAATCACACAGTTGCCCCTTCCAATTGTTTTATGAAAATCTACCACTCTTGTGAAATCACCGAGTATGTCCATGACCGCGAATGCGGCTATTCAAATAGATTGTTTAACATTCTGCAGAGGTTGTACACTTTATCCACATGATATAACCAGTATAGCTAATACCAATCATAACGAAACATTTCCAAAACTTCATTTTGACAATTGACCCTCTCAACATGCATATTGTTGACCCCAACCTCACTCGTTGGTCCGATGTACACCGTTGGACCTAGAGACGACGAACCGCTCATAAATGTAACCCAAACAAAGCAGTACGCACCTCCACCCTAGCACACAATCTAACCTACTGCCTGAGTAGTCAATACCGAGACTCTGTAACTTACTAAGTTAGGTCTGTCCCATACCAGGCATGTGGTTCTACAGTTATGGATCAATTTAATGGCACACAAAGTTAAGTCCTTAATTGACCAAAGCAACACTGCCCATTTCTACTAAGTTACCAAGATTCACATTTCCCAATCACGTAGTTCCACCATATCACAATGCTTTCTACCTGCCTCGGTCTAAATCTTTGCCCACCCTACTGATTAAGTGCAACACATGCCATCAACGAGTGACAACATCCAACACACAGTCTTTCCACGAAGAAGTTCTATAATCACTTAGTTAAGTTTAGATTTGCAGTTCAAAATGGTATCAATGACCCGTTGCATGACTAAACATACTAATCTTGTCTAACCATTCCACGTTGATGCTATGATATTACCAACTAATAGTTATCCAATATAGGGTAATAAATCATCATGGTAATACAATAAGTAAGGTGGATATAATTAAGTAGGTGTATAGCTAATCCCAAAGTATTAAACAATTTCATAATTGAAATAACATGCAATGGTTTGAATCAAAGTAATTTTGAAAAGCTGTGTGCAACATGGTCAAAGCACATTTTGCCTTGCTATAGCAATGAATAATTCTTTTATCTTCAATCTTCTACTTCCTTGACCTTCAACTTCTTCGGATGATTCTGGAACTTCAACGTCTAACGAGAGAGTACAAATAAAAAAATAAAAATCAAATAAACTATAAATTTAAATTGAATAGTACTAAAAGGTAGGGCTTGATTTTAGATGAATTTAGAAACTTGAATGGGATCAATCCGAGTTCGTATGAGGAAGAATGAGCTCTCGGAAGTTTGATCGGGAAAGAAAATAATGAAAAAGGAAAAGGAGAGAGAGTATATGTCACTAACAAGTGGGGCCGAGGGAATATTCCTGAAATCTTTATGATCAGGATGTAATAATCCTCATTTTATCATTTATCTATAATTCTTATTATGGGTAAATATGACGTTATACGATTCTTAGGTATACCCCTTATAACTATGAGGGAGAAGCCAACCAGGTGGTTGTAAGTCCTTCTACGACCACCCCTATAGTTGTAAGTCCTTCTACGACTGTCTCATGATCGTAAGTTCTTCTACGATCACATCTGATCGTAAGTTCTTCTACGACCAGTACCCAGTCGTAAGCCTTTCTACGACTACCGCCTGGTCGTAAGTTCTTCTACGACCACCCTGTAATTAATTGGGTCCACTTATCTGTAGGCTCAATTGATTATGGGATCTAAGCAGTCAATATACGCTGTTATTCTCTAGAGTAACTGTACATAACACACCATTATCTCTGACAAGTAACTACCAGGCGACGTGGAGGGGTTACTACTCCGGTGATTACTACTATTATTACATCCGTTATACGGAATAATGAGGGCCTCTTGACCTAGAGGAACGACCATCTCTCCGTGCATTATAAAAAGGCTCCAGTAAGAGAGAATAGAGGCAGAGACAATCGGGAGCACAAGTATTAGACTTTACCTTGATTGTAACCAGCATACACATTGGAGTAGGGTTGTTATTCTCTCCGGAAAAGGCCTGAACCTGTATAAAAATCCTTGTGTCTTTCTGTCTGCGTGATCAATTGTGGAGACCCCTGAATCAAACAATCTTTATGTAAGATTGGTTCTAAAACACCGATAGTTGGCGCCGACCGTTAGGATCTTCTGGTAATTCCTTCTCAACAGTTTCTCTTTGACGAGGAGAACTGGTTCGACTTGGCCAATTACACAGACGTTGACATAGATGATGTTTTCGATTATGAGCCGAGTATCAAATCATCTGATGGTATTGCCACCTCTGGAGATCTTCTATTAGATCCCGGAGACCATGCCACCGATAGAGTTGAGGAGGGACCCTTATCCCCCACAACAGTATGTCCAGCTGAGGGATCAGTTTCCTCAGAGGGCAAGAGTCAATCCAACCATAACAAGGACTACACCAAGGCAGACTCACAACATGACGAGAGTTCTCCCTCCGAATGTTCGAGTTCACCTAAGGCAGTCCAACTTGGCAAGGCAAGTTCTGGAAGCCATCATTCGGGAGCTTCATCAACACCTAGTGGTCCTCTATCTCCGGTTAACCCCTGTCGGGAATGACCCGCCCGGGTGGTCTAAGGACACTCGGGTATGCCACTGTGCAACAAACACTAGTCCCAGGAGGTCCACAGCTAGTGTTCACAGTCAACAAGAGTTGGATAATCACAACCATACAATATCACTTAACAAAATAGTTTAAGTTGTTACAAAAGGGCCTTTAAGCCAAGAGCCAAATACACAGTGGAAGCAAAAGCTCGTGGCCAACGATCTGCCACAGGCACTTGGCTGCGGCGCAATCCTAGTCATCCAAGACCACTTGGTCCTCAGCGTAGACCTCCTCACCTGCTTTCAACAAAGCAAGAATGAGCACAACAACCGTGCTCGCAAGTCACACCCATCAAATAACAGGCTCATGCATGCAAGAATTAACAACAGGAGGCTTATAGAGTTGTTTTGCATAAAGCCAAGTTTCTTTCAACTACTTGTACTAAGTTCCAAAGCTGATAACTATAACTAAAATTCATTTTGCAAAACTCAGTTTTATAGTTAGATAACATTCATCAACAAGTGGTGAAGGATATCCTCCTATCACAAGGCTAACCGCCCAGGGCTACCCGCCCTGAACCCGTTTGGATAAAGATCCAAAACATTTAAGCAAGACTTTTGAAAGCAAAAACAAAATATAACTTAGAGTGGCTTTGCCAGCATGTCTATGACCGTGGACATGGCTATTTGAATAGCTCTTAATACTCTGCAGAGCTTGTACAACTTTACCCACATGACATAACCTCTCTAGTTTGTCTGGCACCTGTCGGTACCACCACTCACTGCCTTAGGTAAGGGTCTAGAGCTTGTGACAAGGCCTTTACAAAGCTCCATCCCATCGTAGACATCCCTCGCTGAGGTTTCGCCCCCTTTGGATAGAAATCCGCAGAGTTCCTAGCCCTCTCTTGCGCCATGTGGGAATACAAAAGTAGATCGTGAAAGACCAACCCACACAACCAGACAGAACGACCATGGTGAAACTTCACAAATTAGTTAGCCAGGTCCTTCCTATTTAGGACATATGGTAGTACGATGTGGCATAGCAAAGGAATGCTCAAAGACCGGTCCTTAACTGACCTAGGCGACCACCAAAAGAACCCTGGGCCTCAACCATAGAAATGGATCAATCCCGTGCATAGACATGCCTAGTTTAAACCAGTTTTCAAATTACTTACCACATTAAAATATTTCAGCAAACTCCATGGTCCATACCATGGCAAAAGTTTGAAACAGTTGAGCTTTTGGTTAACAACCCCAAATCAAATATTTTTGAAGCTAAGCTTCGGCTTAGCAGAGAGTTTTGCAACAAGTTCTAGTTCATACTAATGTACCAACTAGCTTTTACTAAGACATCAAGGGTGGTCCAGAGGATGACCAAGTTTGGGTGTACAAAGGCAATATGAATAACTATCAAGTTAAAGCAGGGATTTAAAGCACTTGAATTGAAATACGCATGCAGTAATAATTTAAAACAGAATGTACGTAATTTGAAATATTGGGTTCAATATGATCAAGGGTATGAATTTCGTTGGTCGAAAGCTTGAGGGTCTACGTCCTCAGAGTACTTGGACTCCTCAGAAACGTCGAAGTCTACACGTTAGAACAAAGCAAGATCAAACAAAGACCAAATAAGATCCAAACAAAATCCGAATCAAACAACTCAAAAGAAGATAGCGCAAACTAGACTCAAGAGGGAGGTCCAAAAGAGTTGGAGGAAGGAGGTCCAACGAGCTGATCGAACCAAGTTCGACAGGTCAGTGGGAGGTCCAAAGGGTCACAGGGAGGTCCTAAGTGACTTGGTTGAAATAGATTCGACGAGCCACAAGGAGGTCCTACGAGTCGATAGGAGGTCCTAAGCAACTTGGTCGAAATAGGTTCGACGAGTCACAAGGAGGTCCTACGAGTCGATAGGAGGTCTTAAGAAACTTGGTTGAAACAGGTTTGACAAGTCACAAGGAGGTCCTAAACGGACAAGGCGACTTGAGGGAAATCCTGAACGGTCAAGATGACCCGAGGGGGATCATGAACGGTCAAGATGATCCGAGGGAGATCCTGAACGGTCAAGATGATCTCCAGGGGGATCCTGAATGGTCAAGATGATCCAGGGGGATTGCAAGAACAAGGAAGGTTACGACTACTCAATGTGGTTGTAAGAACAAAGAAGAAAAACGAGGCACAGGAAACTCACTAGAACAAAGAGAAGAGAGACTAGAAAAGAAGGCTAGAAGGGACGACGAGCGAAGAATGATGGTGATGCGGATTCTGGCGAACTCTTTGGCGACGGCGAGCTTCAGCGGCTACAGGTGGACTTATTGATGACAAAAAGGCGGCGGCATAGGCTCCAACGGGTTCCTCTACGATGGCGAATTCCAGCGGCTTCCTTGGTGAAGGCGAGCTTCAGCGGCGCTGGACACGGGGAAGAACAGAGCCTGAAGGCGACAAGGTTGAACAGTGAAAAACTGCTAAACGGAGGTGAGAAAGAAAGGAATGGAGAGTTGAGGAAAAAGCCCAAAGAGTGCGAAAGGGAACGAGGGCTCCCTCGGGCGCTATTTATAGTGGAGGTAGGAGAACTAGGTGACAAGGATAGAGTGGTAGGAGCAGGTGAGCAAGGGGATGGGAGCAGGTAAGGGAGGAGACAAGAGGGGGGAAGGGTACAACAGAGGTGACAACATTTAATGTGACACAACAACATTTAATGCTCAAAAACTTCTGCAGCAAATATACAGGAAGGATAAAATGAGTAGGACAAGCTAAGACCAAAAGGTTGGTCAAGGTCAAAGGAAAGGTTATGACCAAGAGAGAGGTCCAAACAAAAAGGTGGTCACAGGAGGAGGTGGTCTTTACAAAAAGAGCGGTTGTGACCACAGAGGGTGGTCTTTGCAAAAGAGGAGGTCGTGACCCAAGGGTGGTCAAGACTGAGAGGATGGTCTTTGCAAAAGAGGGTGCTCCTAAGCACAGAGTCAAGGGAGGTCCTAAGGAGGTTACAAAGAGGGAGCGTTCAATTGGATCGGACGGTGCAAAATGATTTGGACGTTCATACGTCCGAAGGTTAGAACGTGATCTGACAATTCAACACAATCGGGCGATCCACAACGTTTGGAAACGTTCGGACCGTTCGGAAGTGACAACGAGATCTGACCGTTCAACGTGATCGGGCGATCCAGAAGAGAGGAGGGCACAAAAGATTGGATTGGCGCGCTGGAGTGGCCAAGAAGGAGTTCCAAACTGAAGGGAGGTCAAGGGGAGGTCGTGACCAAGAACCGGTACAAACAGAGGAGAGGAAAACAAAACACAGAGAACTCCAGTTACTTGTAAGCCAACATGAATTAGTTGAAGTTCGAATTAGTCATTTAAATTATTTCTAAAATCTCAGGTTAAGCTTTAACAAGCTATAAACCAAATAGTTACTTTTATTTTGAAAATTTCAAAAAGGCTTAGAAAAACTGGGGCGTTACAAACCTGCCCCCCTTAAGGGAATCTCGACCATGAGATTCAGACCTGGCTAGCAAAGAGGTGGGGATACTCCGCCTTGAGGTCTTCTTCATGCTCCCAAGTAGCCTCTTCTTCTGACTGGTTGCTCCACTAGACTTTGCACGATCGGACAACCCTACTCCTGGTGGCACGCTCTATGATGTCCAAAATCTTGATCGGTCGCTCCACGTAGGTAAGGTCCTCTTGAAGATCGATGCTATCCAGAGAGGTCTGCTCCGTTAAAACTCGAAGGCACTTCTTGAGCTGTGATACATGGAAGACGTTGTGTACTGTAGATAAGGAGGTCAGGAGCTCCAACTGGTATGCGACTTCACCTCTTCTTCCCATAATCTTGTAAGGTCCAACAAACCTTGGCGCAAGCTTTCCCTTAGTCTGCAATCTTCTTACTCCTCTGAGTGGAGTTACTCTGAGGTATACAAAATCTCCTATCTCAAAGGACAGCTCTCTGCAACGATTGTCAGTATAGCTCTTTTGTCGGGACTGAGCCATTCTCAAACGATTTCTTATCAGCTTTACCTTACTTTCAACATCCTTAATCAGGTCAGGTCCGAAGAACTGATGCTCATCGACTTGATCCCAAAGAAGAGGGGTTCTACACTGCCTGTCATACAAGGCTTCAAATAGAGACATTTGCAAACTGGCTTGGTAGCTGTTGTTATACAAAAACTCGGCATAGGGGAGGTTCTAGTTCCAACTCTTCCCATAGTCTAGCGCACAAGCTCTAAGCATGTCCTCTAACACCTGATTCACACGCTCTGTTTGCCCATCTGTCTAAGGGTGATAGGCTGTGCTGAAATTGAGTCAGCTTCCCAAGGCTTCATGCAAGCTCTTCCAAAATCTGGACGTGAACTATGATCCACGGTCGAACATGATCCATTTGGGCACTCTATGTAGACAAATGATCCTAGCCATATACAGCTTTGCCAACTTACTACTTGGGTAGGTGGTCTTAACGGGAATGAAGTATGCGACCTTGGTCAAACGGTCGATCACAACCCTGATAGAGTCATAACCCGATCGAGTCTTGGGTAAACTAGTGATGAAGTCCATCTAACTTGCTCCCACTTCCACTCGGGAATGGGTAACGGCTGCAACAGACCAGCTGGTCTTTGGTGCTCAATCTTGACTCTTTGGCATACATCACAATGGACAACAAACTCGGCGATCTCATGCTTCATGCTGACTGTCGGGACCCTGGGTATGCAACCCCAAAACCCTCTGTGCATTCTGAACTAGTCCCAGATCAGTAGCTAGCTCACACAGTTATAACATCTATGTAATCATAACCATACAACCAAATAACGATGAAGCAGACAAATTAATATTACTTAATAGCAAAAGGACCTTATGGTCAAGTCTTATAGAGTTGCCACGCAGGGCTTAACAACAAAAGATAACTTGCAGCGGAACCCAAAATATCTCGTGGTGGTCGGTCGACATACCCACAGGCAATCGAGTGGAGAACGTGACCTAGTTCGCATAATCCTCGAAGTACTCTCCTTCATAGAACCCTGAGCTTCCTGGGTCTTCTTCAGCGACTGATAAACCAGAGGGCATAAAGCCGTGAGTACTTTGAATGTACTCAGCAAGCCGCAGGGAAATGTATGCAATTATTATTCATGCTAGGCTTGATAAGGATAGCTTTATGTTTAATTTGCAGAAAGCAGTGTTGACAGTAAATACGGTAAGTAGATTGTAAAAGCACAATTTAAAAGATTAATACATAAGTAATCAAGTTTCTTGGAAAAGCAACAAGTGAACTTCCCAACCATTCCACCTAAACCATCATTCCCACTATTTTTGACGAAAATCTACCCCTCGTGTGATATCACTAGGCGTTGTCCATAACCGGGGACACGGCTATTCGAATAGTTTTACACTCTGTAGAGGTTGTACAGCTTGACCCATAAGAGATAATCAACTTATACTGTCCGTTTAACACACTTCCGAGGTGTGTGACTAAGTAATATTCACAAGGCCTTTACAAAACTCTGTTTTGACTCGGTTTTGCCCGCTAAGATTTCGCCATTCTAAGCCCCCTCTTGCACCGCTTATCAACCCTCAACAAAACCAAATCAGAACATTGTTAATTAGTTGTCCAGGTCTACCCCATAAATAAACTTTTAGTTGCACGGTATGGCCCAGATGAATGGCGCACAAAGTTAAGTCCTTAATTGCTACTCAAGCGAGGCAACCACACCCAAAATCATCTCCTTTACTACACGATCACTCACCCGAGTATAAATCATTTTGGTTCAACTCGGCCAAAGGCCACCCTAGCCTTGGCACAATATCTTTTAATAACAGTGGCCGCGCCACAATTCCATAATTCCTTTAGTCGTGTTTATTCATACGAGCATGTGATCATGTGTAACATCCTAAGTATTGGCTTATGTTTCAAATGTAAGAAAATGAGTAGAAATTAAAAACTTTTCTTACATCTTATGTTTCATGTATGTTCTGAAAATTCTTGTAAAGGAATTATGGAAATACAAAAACCATAAGCCTCTTTTGACCTAAATCTTGACCTTTCAAAAACTTTCTTGTCTAACCTTATAATCATCCTCTGCAAATATTTTTACTAAGTTCTAGGGTTAATGTGTGACCCCTCTAAAAAATTCCACAATTTTTAGAAATTGTTTGAATATTTTAAGAGGTCAGTCAAACCAGTTTGACTCTGAGTCAAACCCTAGCTCAGCACCTTGCAGAATTTTTGGAGGAAAATGTACTGCATGAAAACCTCCAAAATTTTTATACAAGGTCAACATTAAAGTTAGCAAGCTCCTGTAAAAATTTCAGAATTTTTGGAGTTAGTTTGCTACCTCAAACAATTCCCCTAAGTTCTCTGTGCTAATTTAAACCCTAGGTCTGAGTCAAACTTGGGCTCGAGTCAGACCAGACCACCCGTCTCGGTCGTACCAAGTCACCAAGCCACACTCGGGCTCGGTCTTGGGCACGTGTGTTTCGGCCGTTGGATCTTGATCCAATGCCTCGAACCTCCCTTGCCGCCTTGGACCTCCGGAGGTCTCGTGAGATCCCAGCCATTCTTTTCTAATCCTACGGTCCCGACCTCCCCGACCTCCTCTGTTCTTCTTCTTCCTCGGCGCGCCCGTACGCGCGTGTGCCATGGCTGCCGAGGCGCATTGCCTGGTCACATCGCGGCCCTCAACGGCCTTGAGCACCCCTTTTCAACTGTGTTAGTGTCTAGCTCTGACCTCCACCTGCTCCTTCCTCTTTTTCGCACGTGGCAGAAGTGTTTTGTCCCGTCACCATTAAACCTCGTCCTCGCGCACTGTTGACCCTCGAGCTATTAGAGAACCTCTGAGCTTCTCCTTGGGTTCCTGTTTAGCACCCCCCTTTGTCGCCCTTAACCCCCCTCTTTGTTCCTTGAGCTCAAACCTCGGAGGACTTTGCTCCGCCATTATCGCCGTGGGGGACCTCCACCGCCGACAGTGCCCCAATGGTTCAATTGGCAATCCTTTTGCTCTGTCTCGAGCATCTCATCATCTTTATCAAATCCCCTAACTTGAATTTTTGGTTGTTTCTCAAGAACGGCTTAATTTTAAGTTTTGGATCCTCGCGGCCGAAAGCATTCCTTTCTTTCCCAGCTCCAGTAAGTACCTTCTCGGGTCAACTCCTTGCTCCTGGACCACCTCTGGGCCATTACGAAGCCATTCTCACCATTTTCAGTTTCTCACTTTGCTCAGGGTCTCCTGTCCCCGTTGTCATCCTCAGTTCCGGCGTCGGTCTCCGCCGCCAGGACTTCTCCGACCTCTTTCGGACCTCCTCTGGGCCCAGGTACTTTTGCAATAGCCCCGTACTGCTCAAGCACCTGCTAGTTTAGATCGTTGCGAAGCTTTTTGCCGTTTTCAGTTTTCGCCGTAGTTGCTCCTCCGCTTCTCTCCGGCTCGCCGGCTTTTTAGGCCAGCTCCGTCGTCGAGAGTTCCCCCATTGTGAGGACCCCGGTTATTGGAAATGTTACTAATTAAATTCATCTTGTAGCACAATTATTAATGAAGGCAGTCTTGCCTTTATTAATACCAAAGCTAAAGATATAAATTTAACGATGACAAATCCAAGAAACAGATTCTGGATATATATGATTCTCAATGGTTCCCGTGGATCAATGACCATTGCATATATATCCTTCATCAACATTGCATCAAACACATACAAGTCATACATTGATATAATTAAACATAAGGTTACATCATTCGTTGATACCACAATATTAAGTGACTTGGTCACTTTAACAAAGATATCTGTGGAAGCAAAATAAACGGAAAATATCCACCAATGGCCCCATCCACCAAGCAGCAATTGCGTGGAGGCAAGAAGAAGCGTTACTCGTTAGCGTCACCACGATCGGCGCTAACGGGTGCTTCATCTGAAAAAAACCGTCCTCACCGCAACAATAGGTGGTAGCACCTTGAGTACGGAAGGTACTCAGCAAGTCTTACTCAAACTAATAAAATAAAGTGGTGATTAGAGCCTAATCAAAGGAGTAGAGTTTTTACATGCATAAGGTTACAACAGGAAGGTATAAAGGTTCAAATTTGCATAAAGCGATACATCTTAACCTAAAAGGCTAAATTTTGATAAAGCGATTTAATAAATCAAAGTTTGCTTAAAACAGTACATAAATGACATAAAAATAAACAGTACAGTGCATGATACCCTCATGCAAACCGAAAATAACCAAAACCAGGTTTTTGAAAATCAAACTTCTATACAGGTGACATCAATTCAAGTTATCGTCCATGACCGTGGACACGGCTATTCGAACAGTTTATACCCTGCAGGGGTGTACATCTTTACCCACATGACTTAGTTAGCCCGTTGCCTTCGGATGCCTCGAATGATGACACACTTCCTTTGGTATGCCGACCGGGAAACTAAGATTTGGTATTTTCAACAAGTTAACACTATTGAGTTGGACCCCATGTGTGAACTAATCCCATAGTGTAGGCTACACCACCTACTAACCACGTGGCACACATGTTGTGTCGATGAATGCCGATCCAAACAATTTAAAAACAAATTGGGCTCACCACCCATAATAGAATGCTATCGGCACCATTAAGGTATCGTGATATGCGACGAGGCACATATACGCCTCACCCTCCTAAGAACATCCGACATCGACATACAAAGCTCACATGGCATAAGACACAGTCATCGACCTAAGCATCTATGTCATGCAAGGCCAATACACATATCCTTACTCTCTGTTTCCAACTCAATAGTCTCAACATTTTACTTAACCAAACAGCGCCCATACACTTGCATGTGGAAGTACGTGGGGACTTGAATTGAATAATCGAGTTCGGTCCTTAATTAACCGGACAAGTCCACCACAAAACCCAATCTCGTGCGCAAAGCACCATCACTAGCTTCCTCTTGTCGGATCATTTTAAATTTCAAATACAAGACTGATTTAAAGGAACTGGACAAAGAGTTTGAAAATGACAATGATTCATTGTGATTCCCATGTTTGACAAGATATGCTTGTCAAACTCTAAAATCTCTAGACTGCATATCTAAGCCAAATCGAGAATAGACCATATATTATACAAGACTACACTAGAGTGGAGTGTATGGTCATAATCAAGGTAATCCACCATGTCAGTCATAGCTAGCTATTACAAGTCATATTTTGTATTTTAGGACAAATAGCATGCTCGGATATCACTTTGGATTTGTAAAGACTATTGTACAAAATCTGGGTTCAATATGGTGCAAAGAGGATGCTTGCCTTGGTAATAATAGACTTACATTGCAGGCTCAGTTGCTCGAAAAAGATTCGATGGCTTCAATGAACGATTCTAAAGAAACAATAAGATCCAATAAATACCAAAACTGACAATAAGTCCAACATGGAAGAAATATGCATGATCAATCTAGAAATGCATGATTACAGTATGCTTAAGCCATAACTACCCATAATAATGATAATAACCCATTATCTAGCTCACTTGTTTTCAAAAGACAGAATTAGAGTTTATTGCAAAGTTCCGTTTGATTTGAAAAGAGTCAAAACAGACAGATTGCAATTTTGGAAAAGAGGTATAGATCATGCAAAAGTTCATAAATGAATCTTAGCATGATCTTTTAGGGTAATTAATATCCCAAACCAACCTTAGTCTAACCCTAACTAGTTAGATTGCAAAAGCTAAAGCAAGAACCTATTTTGTCGGTTGAGCCGACAAGAGAACAGAGACAGATTTCAACTAAGAGTCAAAATAGATGATGACAAGAATTGAAAGATCAACTTATCATCTTGCTAGGGTTTAGTCAAAATCTAAATAAGATGATAAGTTGACAGAAGATACCTAGGTCTTGAAAATGACATGAAAACCGAAAAGGTATAATATCCACTTTTCAGTTTAAAGTCAGTTGAAGCTACTGATGCTTAAAAGAATGATTCACAGGAGCTTCTCAAGTCCTTAAGATGCTCAAGATGTTAACAACTAGGTTTAACTTACTGAAGAAGAAATATGCTAAGGGTTACGACAGACCAGATGTTGAACAACAGAGAGTTAAACTCGATTTAACCTACAAAAGATAACCAATCTTGATTGTAAGTGTAACGAGTTTAAGATGGATAGCGATGAGCAAGAAGCAAGAAACTCCACTGGTTAACAAGAAAAGGATGAGCTTCAGTGGTCAACAATGGCTGCAGCTCAAAAACTAGGGTTTATATATGTGGATATGGAGCTACAGAGCAAGAGAGAAAGATCTAGAGTTGATGAGGTGTCCATTTAGGGCTAATTATCCCAAAAATTTAGTTGCAAAAACTTTGGGATAATCCTCTCCTTGATTTCCAGAGAAATCTGCGCGCTGAGAGAGAGGGAAGGAGATAAGAGCCAACTGACATGTGGGCCCCATTGTCATCCTCAGCCGCGCGCACCTCAGAAAGGCTCGAACAAATGTCAGCCGTCCGATTGGAAATAAGCGGCTACGATAAATAGAGAGATTAAATGATTTGAATCGGTATCATTTAATATGGACCGCACGATCAAGATCGATCGAACGAGATTAAAACGAAATCCCGATGGTGCTGCGGGTTCCGCTTTCAAGCGAGACGTTGGATTGAAATCCAACGATCAATTAAAAGATATACACGCCACCCTTTTAGATGCGATGGCTCGATCATCGTTGGATTTAATTTCTACGGTCGATGTAAAATTGAACCGGATGGTCGATTGCATACACCCATGTGGTCCGCACGATTAAAATCCAACGACCCATCGATTTTGGGCTTTAAGGCCCACGGTCTAAATGGAGTGCCGTAGGATTGAAATCCAAAGGCCCACATTAACGCTGCGTCGGTTTCAAATAGAAATAAGCGATGCCGCCGGATCAGGATGGACGGCCACGGTTGTGCGGGGATCCGGAGTCGTCCGAATGCATACACAGATCTGGGCCATACAAGGAAGATCCAACGGCCCAAAGGAGTGCGGGCTTTATAACACGCGGGAAAAATGGAAAAGCCGTAGGATTTGAATCTAACGGCCGAGATAAAAGCGCGCTTTAGGTTTAAAACGAAAAGGAGTGCGCATTGTTGGATCAAGAACGAACGGTGGAGATCAAACATGGACCGAGTTGTCCGATGCACACAACGATCACGCCGTTGGATTAAGATCCAACGGCAGAGATCTAAGTGGACACGTGGGCGACTTGCGGCGTTATTGCTCGCCTGCTCGATGGAAGATCGACGGCTCATGTCGATCGTGGAGTTCGGGCTCGCGCTCGAACGTGACCGAGCCAGACAAATTTGATTGGGTTGGACCGAGACACATGAGGCTGGGTCGCTACAGTGCAAGGGTCGGGTTTGGACCGGTTTGGTTGACCAAACCTTATTCATATATTTAAAAGGTTTGAGTGGGACTTTAAAAATAGCAAATAAATTTATAAAATCATGAAATTTTTATCGTAAGCTACTGGGATGATATATTTCCCAGATAAATTTCATAAACCACATTTTCACTTTATAAAATACATAAATATCTATTTCAGGCCGAAAATGTTTATTTAAAGACCATAAATTTTCTTTAAGTCCAAATAATTTCTAAAAATGCAACAAAAATATTTTTAGCCAAGATAATTTATCTAGGCTTTAATAAAAATACTTCCCAGTCATAATACAAGTGTTACCTTGTATTCCTTTAAATATTCTAAGTAGGTTTTGGACTTTGGCAAAAGGAAGGTTTTATTTGTAACACAACTCCCAATCGAGATTAAGAATAAGAATGATATGAACAGTAGCCCATTACTGTTCATAATACTGATTGTTACTGTTGATAAAAGTGGGGCTGTTACAAACCTACCCCCCTTAAGGAAAATCTCGTCCCCGAGATTTGGAACAAGTTAGAGATCAAGAAGAAGTGAAATGGAAATGAATTATGAGGAAACTCAACATCTGTTGTTTTGATTTCCTTCAAAGATAACAAAGAAGATTCTTACATAACAACATAGTGTTATTATTACATCTTTGTTTACATAGCTTTGTTTAAACTTTCCTTTCTTGATTCAAAGAAAAGTTCTAAACAACAAAAAGATGGGGGTGCTCAATCTGCATCAGATCTTCGCGCTCCCAAGTGGCTTCATCCTCGGAATGATTAGCCCATTGAATTTTCAAGAACTTGACAGTACGATTTCTTGTCCTGCGTTCCATTGTGTCGAGGATACGTACTGGTTGCTCTTGATATGAAAGATCAGGTTGGAGATTAAGATGCTCATAGCGCTTGCCTCAATAGGAACACGAAGGCACTTCTTTAATTGAGACACATGAAAAGTATCATGTCTTCGCCGAGTGATTCAGTAATTCCAATTGGTAAGCTCTGACCGCTTGGCAATGATTCGGAAGGGTCCGATATAACGAGGTGCGAGCTTTCCTTTTACACAAAAACGATGAGTACCCTTCATGGGTGACACTTTAAGATAGACATGGTCATCCACCTCAAAGCTCAATTCACGACGACGATGATCGGCATAGCTCTTACGACGAGGCTATGCGGTTTTCAAACAAGCTCGAATCGATCGAACTTGCTCTTCTCGCTTCCTTTACCAAGTTCGGACCAAAGAATGGTCTTTCACGATTCTGCACAATTCAATGGAGTCCTACAAGCTCTCCATACAAGGCTTCAAAGGTGACATTTGAATACTTGCTTGGTAGCTATTATTGTAGGAAAATTCCACATATGGCAAAGATTTCTCGGTCTTTGCTATAAGATAGCACATAGGCTCGAAGAAGATCTTCCATTACTTGGTTCACTCTTTCGGTTTGACCACTGGTTTGAGGATGGTAAGCGATCTCGAAAGAGAGTTCATCCCATAGCTTTGATGAAGGCTATTCCAAAAATGGGAAGTAAACCGAGGACCACTAGTCGAAACAATGACTTTAGGAACACCATGAAGACAAACAATTCTAGCAATATAAAGCTCGCTAATTGCTTGCCATTGAAATCGGTCTGACCGAAATAAAATGAGCCACTTTAGTTAAGCGATCAATGATCACCCAAATGGCATCGATCCTTTGAAAGTCTTGGGAAGACCAAGAACAAAATCCATACCGATCTCTTCCCACTTCCATTGTGGAATAGGCAAAGGTCAAGGGTACCAACTGGCTTTAGATGTTCACTTTAACCCTTTGGCAAATATCACATTCAAGAACATATCGAGCAATTTGCCTCTTCATTTGGCTCCACCAAAATATTTTCTTCAAATCTGGTACATTTGGTACTCCCGGATGCAAAGAAAACTTGGAATTATGAACTTCTCTAAGAATTAGACTCTTTAATTAATCATCAGTACTACCAAGCGATGGCGATATCGAATTATACCGCGATCATCTTCGAAAATTCGTTGGCTTTACACGCTTGCATGTTTTCACGATTTACTTACCTCGATCGCTTTGGGCCTCGAATCAGGATTCTAAGGTCGGCTCCACATGTAATGCAGCGAGGAATCCTTTTTCCACAAATTCAAGACTTAGGCGCCGAAAATCAGCACACAGGTCTCTTTCGGCAGGTAAAGAGGATATGTAGTTGCATTGTGACTTTCTGCTTAAAGCGTCTGCCACAACATTGGCTTTACCAGGATGATAATGAATACCCATATCGTAGTCCTTGATCAGTTCAAGCCATCTTCGTTGTCTCATATTCAAATCAGATTGAGTGAATATGTACTTCAAGCTTTTATTATCAGTGTAGATCTCACAACGATTACCTAAAAGGTAATGCCGCCAAATCTTCAATGCATGGACCACGGCAGCCAATTCCAAATCATGAGTAGGATAATTAACTTCATGAGGGCGCAACTGCCGGGATGCATATGCCACAACTTGGCCTTCTTGCATAAGTACACAACCAAGTCCATGGCGAGATGCATCGCAATAAATGTCGAGCTCTTAAGAACATCCTAAGAATAAGAATCGGAGCTTTGGTCAAGAGAGTTCTCAAAGTCGAAAACTCTCTTCACACTTAGCCGACCATTCAAATTTCTTCCCTTTACGCAGAGAGTGAGTCAAAGGTCTAGCAATCTTGGATAAATTTTCAATGAACCTCCTAATAACCCGCAAGTCCAAGAAAACTCGAATCTACAGGACACTCTTGGGAGGCTTCCAATTTAGCACATCTTGTACCTTGCTTGGATCGACAATGATACCTCCTTGGATAACACATGCCCCGAAGGCAACTTCTCTGAGCCAGAAAGCACATTTGCTGAACTTAGCATACAGTCGATGCCGACGAAGTGTTTCCAGCACAAGTCGCAAATGTTGTTCATGATCCTTATCAGACTTGGAATAAATAAGGATGTCGTCAATAAACACGACAACAAACTTATCCAAGAATTCCATGAACACTGAATTCATAAGGTTCATGAAATAAGCTGGAGCATTGGTCAGACCGAAGGACATAACAGTATACTCGTATAAACCATAACGAGTAGAGAAAGCTGTCTTAGGAATGTCCTCAGCTCTAACCTTGATCTGATGATAGCCCGATCGCAAATCAATCTTTGAAAAGACACGGGCACCAACCAACTGATCAAAAAGATCATCAATTCGAGGTAGAGGATATTTATTCTTGATAGTGACCTCATTTAACGGACGGTAATCCACACACATCCGTAAAGTATTGTCTTTCTTCTTGACAAAGATTGCCGGGCATCCCCAAGGTGAGGAACTCGGTCGAATGAAACCCTTGTCAAGCAATTCTCAGAGTTGCTTCTTCAATTCAACCAGGCTCGTTGGCGTGCATTCGATAAGGACTCTCGATATCGAGCGGTTCAGAGCGAGTTCAATAACAAACTCCACTTCCCGATCTGGTGGTAAACCGGGAAGGTCTTCAGGAAAAACATCAGCATACTCACAGACAATTGGTACTGACTCCAAAGAAGGAGTGGTATCAACTTGGTGAGCACAAAGATGAGAGCCAACTGCTTTAGAATGATAAACAACTTGAATGCCGTCGGCATTGGTCATAGAAATAGACCGTTGGGAACAATTGATTTGACCACGGTTTTGGACGACCAATCCATACCCAAAATGACGTCCAACCCTTTAGAGTCAATCACAATTAGGTTTGCTAAAACTTCACCCCAAGGATTGTTATGTTGACCCCATAACAAATCGATCGGTTTTAAAGACCGACCCGGTGATTGAATAATAAAAGGTGGTTGGAGGGTATGCATGTCTAATCGGTGTTGAGCGACAAAATAATTGCTAATAAAGAATGAGATGCTCCGAGTCAAATAAAACGATGGATTGAAATTAACGAGAGCATACCCATAACAACCGTGTGTATCACCGCCTCTTGGCGAGTGATCGGTTCACATGCCTGACGAAGCGGATCAGCTTTAATAGGGGGCCTCTGCGAAGGGGCTGGCCGCACAGACACTGGATATGGTCGAACAGGCGGCAATCCTTGCTGCTTTGCCACACACTTGTTGGCATAATGCCCCGGACGACCACAATGATAACAAATAACCCCTGGGTTAACATTGTTGACAGGACGGGGCTGATTCCCACTTGATCCTGACTGACTGGTGGGAGGAGATGGACGAGGAGCAAACACCGCTGGCCTTGGTGAAAATGGAGCTGGTGCTCGTGGTGGCCTAGACAACCACATACGAGGCCTTGGTGAGCTGCCACGAGAATAAAGCGAAAGTCATTGCCGCTGCGTGACTCATCAATGCCTTACTCTTGCTTTCGGCCACAATAGCTTTGTTGACGGATGCGAAGTTCGGAAGTCATGCAAAGCTACGACCATCTGGCTTCTTGGATAGCCCATTCAAGAACCGGTTTCGACGACGAAGGTCGGTCGAAGCGTCATCGAGCATATCCGCCGGAAGTTGAACTCATGCGGATATTCGATCACGATTTTAGCCCTTGCTTCAGAGCGAAACTCTTGTTGTTTGATCATCATGACCCTTCAGAATGTGAGCCGCGAAGGCTTCTACTGAACTCATCCCAAGTAGGGACATGTCCAGGTGAATGGCAAGAAGATTATCCCACCATATGTTGGTGGCCCATCGAGCTGATAACTGGCAAAGAGAACCTTTTCCCTTTCGGAGCATTGAGAAATCAGAAGCTTCTTTTCAATGGTCCGAAGCCAATCCTCAGCTTCCATGGGATCCTGAGAACTGGAGAACACCGGCGGATTAGTCCGCTGAAAGTCAGCAAGACTGCCCTGCACATGGTGGCCTCTGCTCGACAAACGGTGGCAACAGAGTAGAAGTATTGCGCGCACTCTTTCCAAGATGCGTCTGGTCCATCCGATTGCGCTCAATTTGCATGAGCACATCGGCCATCGAAGGTGGTGGAGGAAGCTCCTCTTCCTGGGGACCACTTTGCGGGCCCTGAGAACTAGATGGTTCGGTTGGTCCTCCCTGAGAATGAGGCACGGGAGTCGACATGCCCCTCCCTTGTTGCGCTTGCGCACGAGTAGTAGGTCCTGTCATCCTGTTACCACAACATGGTTAACAACATAACAAGGACATACTCGGCAAACACAAACAAGTTTGCAATTAGAAAGGAAGCAAATCTTGTATATACAATACATCATGTTATAACATGTATTCAAAGTAACACCAAACCGAAACTTCATATATACACAACAAAATTTGGTTCAGTCTTACATTACGATCGGCCATAATGTCGGTTACAAACTGAAATTTAAGCTTACATACTTTGTACAAGATACTACGCCTATTACACACAATTTATTTAAGGACAACTACTAGACTAAAAGACACTCAACCACGAGGGTTCATTGTCGAGGTACTAGCATAAAGATCTCGATTAAAGTTCACCGAAACTCATTTAGAAGATGAGCTCCGAGGAACTGTGTCAACCGGATCAAGGGACTAATGAGGCGCCTCGGAACCCAACAATGGCCGATGACCTCCGTGAGGTGCGGTCGCAGAGTGCGAGGAAACCTGCGATCATCGGGCTTGGCGCACTTGTCCATAAGGTGCGCACCCGCCACTTCGAAGTCGGTAAGAGGTGGTGCAAGCGGCAGGGGAGATCTCGTTGTCACCATAAAGCACGTTGCGAGCGCGGTTCATGTTGACTCCAAGTAGTACTCACTGGCCTCATTAAGGCGTCTGAGTTTCCCAACTCCCTCACAAGACAGCGATGGACTTGGTCCATAATACGGACCATCCTCGCTAATCGCCGCACTGAGGTCTTCACCAAATCATCTCGCTGACGTGCTCACTGGAGGTAGGGCCTTGATTCGGAAGTGGTCATAGGGTGGTTGAGACAATTCCGTCAAATCATGACGAAGAAGACTCATCATCCTACTTGCCGCTTCTGAACCGCCATCGCCTCGGTGGCAAGCGCTGGACACGCGATGAGGACCGCCGGCTACATGCCTAGCGATGACGTTGATGAAGGCACGATACTCCTCCATGCACGGTCCTCGATCTCGTCGATAAATGGCGACTACGGTGGTAGGTGAAATTGGGCGCCACATCATGTCCCGGCAATCTTTGGAACCCATCAACATCTTCGGCTCAGTCTCCTTGACCAAGTACCAACCGCTCATCTATAGACAAGAAGGCAAGATAAGAACAATTTACTTTTAAATAAACCAACGTAAAGTTGGACAAGAAGTGACATTAAGGAAGATAAGAAATAAAAGAAGTCATACTTAAACTTTCGAAAATACATTACTGTTTGAAAGTAATTTTATTAGAAGACTCTCTAATAACTTCGGCCATGCTACTTCTAACCTACAGGCAATGTATGCTCTGATACCAATGCTGTGAGGACCCCCGGTTATTGGAAATGTTACTAATTAAATTCATATCAGTAGCACAATTATTAATGAAGGAACAGTCGCCCTTTATTAATACCATGCTAAAGATATAAATTTAACGATGACAAATCCATGAAACAGATTCGGATATATATGATTCTCAATGGTTCCCAGGATCAATGACCATTGCATATATATCCTTCATCAACATTGCATCAAACACATACAAGTCATACATTGATATAATTAAACATAAGGTTACATCATTCGTTGATACCACAATATTAAGTGACTTGGTCACTTTAACGAAGATCTGTGGAAGCAAAATAAGCGGAAAATATCCACCAATGGCCCCATCCACCGCGAGCAATTGCGTGGAGGCAAGAAGAAGCGTTACTCGTTAGCGTCACCGATCGGGCGCTAACGGTACTTCATCAGAAAACCGTCCTCACCGCAACAATAGGTGGTAGCACCTTGAGTACGGAAGGTACTCGGCAAGTCTTACTCAAACTAATAAAATAAAGTGGTGATTAGAGCCTAATCAAAGGAGTAGAGTTTTTACATGCATAAGGTTACAACAGAAGGTATAAAGGTTCAAATTTGCATAAAGCGATACATCTTAACCTACAAAGGCTAAATTTTGATAAAGCGATTTAATAAATCAAAGTTTGCTTAAAACAAAGACATAAATGACATAAAATAAATAATGACAGATGCATGATACCTCATGCAAACCGAAAATAACCAAAACCAGGTTTTTGAAAATCAAACTTCTATACAGTGACATCAATTCAAGTTATCGTCCATGACCGTGACACGGCTATTCGAGCAGTTTATACCTCGCAGGGTGTACATCTTTACCCACATGACTTAGTTAGTTGGTTGCCTTCTGGATGCCTCGAATGATGACACACTTCCTTTGGTATGCCGACCGGGAAACTAAGATTTGGTATTTTCAACAAGTTAACACTATTGAGTTGGACCCCATGTGTGAACTAATCCCATAGTGTAGGCTACACCACCTACTAACCACAGGCACACATGTTGTGTCGATGCCGATCCAAACAATTTAAAAACAAATTGGGCTCACCACCCATAATAGAATGCTATCGGCACCATTAAGGTATCGTATATGCGACGAGGCACATATACGCCCTCACCCTCCTAAGAACATCGTCGACATCGACATACAAAGCTCACATGGCATAAGACACAGTCCATCGGACCTAAGCATCTATGTCATGCAAGGCCAATACACATATCCTTACTCTCTGTTTCCAACTCAATAGTCTCAACATTTTACTTAACCAAGCAAATACCATACACTTTGCATGTGGAAGTACGTGGGGACTTGAATTGAATAATCGAGTTCGGTCCTTAATTAACCCGGACAAGTCCACCACAAAACCCAATCTCGTGCGAAAGCACCATCACTAGCTTCCTCTTGTCCAGATCATTTTAAATTTCAAATACAAGACTGATTTAAAGGAACGGACAAAGAGTTTGAAAATGACAATGATTGATTGTGATTCCCATGTTTGACAAGATATGCTTGTCAAACTCTAAAATCTCTAGATCGCATATCTAAGCCAAATCGAGAATAGACCATATATTATACAAGACTACACTAGAGTGGAGTGTATGGTCATAATCAAGGTAATCCACCATGTCGGTCATAGCTAGCTATTACAAGTCATATTTTGTATTTTCGGACAAATAGCATGCTCGAGATATCATTTGGATTTGTAAAGACTATTGTACAAAATCTGGGTTCAATATGGTGCAAAGAGGATGCTTGCCTTGGTAATAATAGACTTCATTGCGGCTCAGTTGCTCGGAAAAGATTCGATGGCTTCAGCAGAACAGCATTCTAAAGAAACAATAAGATCCAATAAATACCAAACCGACAATAAGTCCAACATGGAAGAAATATGCATGATCAATCTAGAAATGCATGATTACAAGTATGCTTAAGCCATAACTACCCATAATAATGATAATAACCCATTATCTAGCTCCACTGTTTTCAAAAGACAGAATTAGAGTTTATTGCAAAGTTCCGCTTTGATTTGAAAAGAGTCAAAATGAGACATTGCAATTTTGGAAAAAGAGGTATAGATCATGCAAAAGTTCATAAATGAATCTTAGCATGATCTTTTAGGTAATTAATATCCCAAACCAACCTTAGTCTAACCCTAACTAGTTAGATTGCAAAAGCTAAAGCAAGAACCTATTTTGTCGGTTGAGCCGACAAGAGAACAGAGACGATTTCAACTAAGAGTCAAAATAGATGATGACAAGAATTGAAAGATCAACTTATCATGCTCGCTAGGGTTTAGTCAAAATCTAAATAAGATGATAAGTTGACAGGAAGATGCCTAGGTCTTGAAAATGACATGAAACCGAAAAGGTATAATATCCACTTTTCGCTTTAAAGTCGATTGAAGCTACCGATGCTTAAAAGAATGATTCACAGAGCTTCTCAAGTCCTTAAGATGCTCAAGATGTTAACACTAGGGTTTAACTTACGAGAAGAAGAAATATGCTAAGGGTTACGATAAATTCGATGTTGAACAACAGAGAGTTAAACTCGATTTAACCTACAAAAGATAACCAATCTTGATTGTAAGTGTAACGAGTTTAAGATGGATAAGCGATGAGCAAGAAGCAAGAAACTCCAGCGGGTTAACAAGAAAAGGATGAGCTTGAGTGGTCAACAATGGGCTGCACTCAAAAACTAGGGTTTATATATGTGGATATGGAGCTACTGAGCAAGAGAGAAAGATCTAGAGTTGATGAGGTGTCCATTTAGGGCTAATTATCCCAAAAATTTAGTTGCAAAAACTTTGGGATAATCCTCTCCTTGATTTCGGAGAAATCTGCTACCGAGAGAGAGGAAGGAGATAAGAGCCAACCGACATGTGGGCCCCATTGTCATCCTCACCGCGCGCACCTCGTAAAGGCTCGAACAAATGTCACCGTCCGATTGGAAATAAGCGCTACGATAAATAGAGAGATTAAATGATTTGAATGGTAGATCATTTAATATGGACCGCACGATCAAGATCGATCGAACGAGATTAAAACGAAATCCCGATGGTGCTGCGGGTTCCGCTTTCAAACAGAGACGTTGGATTGAAATCCAACGATCAATTAAAAGATATACACGTCACCCTTTTAGATGCGATGGCTCAGTACCGTTGGATTTAATTTCTACGGTCAGGATGTAAAATTGAACCGGATGGTCCGATTGCATACACCCATGTGGTCCGCACGATTAAAATCCAACGACCCATCAATTTTGGGCTTTAAAGGCCCACGGTCTAAATGGAGTGCCGTAGGATTGAAATCCAAAGGCCCACATTAACGCGCGTCTCTGGTTTCAAATAGAAATAAACGATGCCGCTGGATCAAGGATGGACGGCCACGGTTGTGCGGGGATCCGGAGTCGTCCGAATGCATACACAGATCTGGGCCATACAAGGAAGATCCAACGGCCCAGAGGAGTGCGGGCTTTATAACACGCGGGAAAAATGGAAAAGCCGTAGGATTTGAATCTAATCGTGAGATAAAAGCGCGCTTTAGGTTTAAAGCGAAAGAGTGCGCTTGTTGGATCAAGAACGAGCGGTGGAGATCAAACATGGACCCGAGTTGTCCGGTGCACACAACGATCACGCTCGTTGGATTAAGATCCAACGGCGAGATCTAAGTGGACACGTGGAGCAGCTTGCGAGCGTTATTGCTCGCCTGCTCGATGGAAGATCGGCGGCTCATGTCGATCGTGGAGTTCGGCTCGCGCCGAACGTGACCGAGCCGAACAAATTTGATTGGGTTGGACCGAGACACATGAGGTCGGGTCGCTCTGATGCAAAGTCGGGTTTGGACCGGTTTGGTTGACCAAACCTTATTCATATATTTAAAAGGTTTTGATCGACTTTAAAAATAGCAAATAAATTTATAAAATCATGAAATTTTCTCGTAAGCTCTTGGGATGATATATTTCCCAGATAAATTTCATAAACCACATTTTCACTTTATAAAATACATAAATATCTATTTCAGGCCGAAAATGTTTATTTAAAGACCATAAATTTTCTTTAAGTCCAAATAATTTCTAAAATGCAACGAAAATATTTTTAGCCAAGATAATTTATCTAGGCTTTAATAAAAATACTTCCAGTCATAATACAAGTGTTACCTTGTATTCCTTTAAATATTCTAAGTAGGTTTTGGACTTTGGCAAAAGGAAGGTTTTATTTGTAACAACTCCCAAGCGAGATTAAGAATAAGAATGATATGAGCAGAGCAGCCCATTACTTTCATAATCTCGATTATTCTTGTTGATAAAAGTGGGTTACATTACACCCATTGTGTTCGCAATTGTATTGCGCATGTATCGCACCTGTTGGTTTGCACCGCCGCGACCGAAGTTGCCGGCGGGCAAAGCGCAGTATTTGCTTTGTTGTCGTAAGGTTCGACAACCTCCACGACCTCTTGGGGCAATCTCAACCGTTAATGATCTCTGTGGGTTAGCTCTTAGCCGTAGGATTTCCCTATGCAAAAAACCTTAGTGCTAGGACCTCCCCCAGCTTAGATCCTAGCGGTTAAGGACCTCCTTGGTTTTAATCTTGACCGTTAGGATCAACCTTAGGCGAAAAATCCACCCTCGGGCGAAAAAACCACCCTCGGGACCGCCCTTGGGGTCCTCTTTGCAAAAGTCCACTCCTTGGTCTTTTGTAAAGAAAACCTTAGGACCTTCCTCCCCCACAGATCGTAACCCTTAAGACCACCCCGGGTAGATCTTGACCGTTGAAGACCTCCCCATGGAGATCTGAGCCGTTCAAGACCTCCCCGCTCTTTAAGACTTTATCTTTGAGGACCTCCCTGTGGAGATCTTGACCATTGAGACCTCCCACTGTGAGATCTTAGCCGTCGGGACCTCTCTCCATTAGATCTTTAGCTTTAGGACCTCCCCTTAGCTCTGGACCGTTAGATCTAGATCCAACGGTCTAGACCTCCTCAGCGCTTTCGAAGTCCTAGCGTTCCGATCTTCTTTCACCGTTCATTTCTTGATCTACGGCTCTGATGGCGCGATCGTTCGGACCTCCGACCGGAACTCTCGCTGTGAGCCGCTCATCTTTAGATCTGCGGCCCACGTTCGTTGGAACGTTTAGACCGCCGAGGGCCTCCCTCGCGGTGGGCCGTTGGATCTAATCCAACGGCTAGGGGCGTGTAGCGCTGCGCGCGTCCGTTCGGCCCTCGCGCTTGGGCCGTTCGATTCGCGATCTATGACCCACATTGTTCCACGTCGTTTCCATTTAGTTAAGTTGATTGTTTTCCGGTAAGCTTTTATTTGTCAACTGAAAAATGTATTAAACTTCAAATTTTCATAACTAAATCATTTTAGCTCCATTTTAGGTGATTTCTACTGGGTTAAATTTCTGTTTACCTAAGCTTTAATCTAAAAACATGTTTAGGTACTGTTCGGTAGCAGAAAATACCCTAGGTGCTCACATCATGAGTCCCAACGTACAACTATAGCATGGTTAAGCATATACGATACCCCACGTTGGTCGTACAATATATCCAACTAGAATAAACCCTCCTATGGTGTCCAAGGGTTCATATCATTCAAGGATACATGTCATTTGCAATTTATCGAGGAGGCATACATCAATTAGGCAATTATCTACTCCCGAAACCATTTAATATAAAACTAGCGATGCATGTTTATATCAAACAATATAGTTTTATAAAATGGGTTCAATATGATCAAAGATCTACGACTTGCCTTCGTTGAAGAGTTGAGGTGCTTTGGTCGTCAGGTCCGAGAAATCTTCTGAAACGCCAGAATCTATACGTTCGAACGAAGCGAAATAAACAAAACAACTCCAAATAAAGCTCAAATAAATACCAAATTAGCACTACCAGCAAGAGGAGTATTTTAGATGAATTTAAAATTTTGAATCACTTGAATCGGAGTTCGAATGAAGAAGCTATGGCCTCTAGAAGATTGAAAATCAAGAAAAAGGGGTTTTCCTGATTTTTGAAATTATTTTTGTAAAAGAAAATAGATTTGCTGCGCCAGCTCACGTTAGCCCAGGGGTTTTTAATTCCAGCTGAATTATTTTTCAACAGAAAAGGTGGGAAATTCCACGTGAGGTTCTTGGTCGGACGAGAGGAGCGAGTGGCGAGGTGGCGTGCATGTGGCGCCAAGTGGCGACCATGTCGGCACCTGCCGGCGGCGCCAGGGCGATGGTCGCCGACATTTAATGCGCTCCGCCGGCGGCGAGACACCCGAGAGGAGAGGGCTCACGGGAATCGATGTGCGGTCTCGAGGATGCGGCGGCACCGTAAGTCCATCGGCGGTGAGGAAGAAACGGCGGCGGTGACAATTGCAGGCGACAGCGATGCTCCGGTGGGCTCTTGGGGAAGGGGAGGTGCGCACGGGGTAGCCCTCGTCATGGCGATGCCGGAGGTGGGGTCGAAGGCTATGAAGGAGGCTCGGGGCGGCGCAAATGGCGACGGCGTCTCACGGTGGCCGATGGCGAAGAACTCGAAATATAGCCGGAGGAGAGCGAGAGAGAGAGGGCGCGGGTAAGGGGAAAATGAGAGGAAGTCAAGCCGCTCCTGGTGCATGCATTTATAGGGCGCGAGGTGGCCCGAGAGAGGGGGACGTGGTCGGCGGGTTTCGCGGCGGCGAGGACCGATGCGGACGGCAGCAGGTGGCGACATGGCATGGGGGCGGAGTGGTGGCGGCAGCGGGCGCGGTGGAGGCGGGAGGTGACGCGGTGGAGTGAAGCCAGCGCAAAACGTGGCGCAAATAGCGCGGACGTGCACGTTGACGCACGAGGAAGACGACGGGCGAGGAAGACAACGAAGCTGACAGGTGGGCCCCACCTATCAGCGGGAAGGAGAGAGAGGTGCGTCGAGGCTATGAAGGCGAAGGCCGTCCGATTTCAATTGGACGGTCCACAACGAGTGGAGCGATCGCACCTCCGAACGTGCGATGCGATCAAGGACATCCGATCTTGATCGGACGGTTCCTGAGGAGGAAAGCGCGGCCCATCGGGACGAGTGGTGGAGCAGTGCGAAGGGAAAAAGGAATGGGCCAAGAGGGAATTCGGCCCAAAAGCCAAAGGAGGAATTAAAATGCATTTCCGAATAAAGAAATGCTAGAAAAGCAAAAAGGTTTTTAGAAAATAGCTAATAGATTCTAAAATTTCTTGGAAAATTCACAAAAATCCCTTGAATTATTTAGAACTTAATAAAAATACTTTTAACTATACTTTAGCTTTTAATTTTACAAACAAAATAGATTTTAATTTCGGACAAAATGAAAAACCAATTCTAAAATCCAGAAAAAGCAAGAGAAGACTTAAAATCCACTTAAAATCCAGAAAACTCAATAAACCAACTTTTTGATTTAATTGAAGTCTGATAAATTCAAAGTAAATGGTTTTTTATTTCTAAATTTCAAATTAAGCTTTTGTAACTTAATTAAACCAATTGGTTATTTTAAATTTTTGGAATTTTTAAAAACTCTACAAATTAAGGATGTTACAAACCTACACCCTTAAAGGAATCTCGAGCCCGAGATTTGGGCTGACTAGAGAATAGGTGCGGGAACTCGGCCTTCAGGTCTTCTTCACGCTCCCAGGTGGCTTGCTCTTCAGTGTGGTTACTCCACTGAACTTTACAGAAACGGAGGATCTTGCTTCGGGTTACTCACTCGGACACTTCCAAAACCTTGATGGGTTGCTCCTTGTAGGTGAGATCTTCCTACAAATCAACTGCTTCTAGTGGCATCTGCTCTTCTGGTATACGTAGATATTTCTTCAATTGAGACACAAGGAAGGTGTCATGCACATCTGACAGCTGAGGTGGGAGCTCCAATTTGTAAGAAACTTCTCCTCTTCTAGCGAGGATTGGAAAAGGCCCAATGTATCTTGGGCAGAGGGTACTTATTCTTGATGGTGACTTCGTTGAGTGAGCAGTAATCCACACACATCCTCTGGGTTCCATCCTTCTTTGCAACAAAGATAACTGGGGCTCCCCAAGGTGAGGAACTTGGTAGGATAAATCCTTTACCTTGCATCTCCTCAATTTGCTTCTTTAGTTCGACTAGGTTGTCAACAGGCAAGCGGTTGGGTCACTTGGAAATTGGTGCAGTTCCTGGAACTAGGTTGATGACGAACTCCAGGTCCCTATCTGGTGGCATTCCAGGTAATTCCTCAGGAAAGACATCTGGAAATTCTCCGACTACTCGTACATCTTCCAAGGATATAGTCTTGACACTGCAGACTAAGGCTCCATCATGCTTTTCCGTGGAGGCTTTAAATTTTACTTTGGTTCCAACTGGGTTGATAAAGGTGATGCTTCTACCACCACAATCCAAAACTGCTTGGTGATTAGCAAGCCAATCCATACCCAAAATCACATATAAGGATTTGGTGTCAATAATTATGAGGTTGGCTAGAAATTCTACCCCACCTATGGTTACTTTAACTTTTGGGCACCCTTGGTTCATACTCAACTCCGAACTGGGCGACTGAACTAACAAAGCATTTTTAAGAGTCAAAACCTTCAGCTGATGCTTTGCAACAAAACTCGGAGCAATAAACGAATGCAAAGCTCTATAATCAAACAAAACAGTAGCAGGTACCGAATTTACTAGGAACTTACCCAGCACGACGTCCGGGGCTGTCTGGGCATCCTCCATTGTGATGTAGTTCACACGGCCTCTCCCATAAGGCTGAGGGGTCTTAGCTGGTGCAGCTAGAGTATGAGGTGTTCCACGTCTGGCTCCGAGCATGGGGGTTCTGGTTGGGGTAGCTCTCAAGTTGAATCTGACAAGCGAAGGGCCTTGCTTCTGCGGGCAGTTACTGGCGTAGTGCCCCAATTGCTGATAGTTGTAGCAGGTGATCCCTACGGCAGGATTGGTGTTTCTGGGCTGCTGGTTGTTGGTGTTGTTGTTGCTAGAGCTGCGAAATCCTAGAGTAGTCGGGCAAGGTACTATTGCTGAGGTCTTGAATGTGACAGGAGGAGCAAAACGGGCAGGCTGTTTCGCATTCGTCCTGGCTCTCTAGAATGGCCTTAATGAGCACCATGCTGCATCATCTTCCTCTTATGAGACTTTGCCAGCTCATGGCGAGAATCTTCTATGAGCATGGCCTTGTTCACTAGATGCTAGAAATCTGCATAGTCGTTGCCGATGACTTGAACCTTCAAGCTACGGTTGAGTCCTCGCTTAAAGCGCTTCTGACATACATCATCGGTGGCGACGTCCTCTTGAGCATATCATGAGAGTTGAGTGAACTTATTGAGGTATTCACTCACATACATGTTTCCTTGCTTCAGCTCGCGGAACTCATTCTTCTTCATTTCCACCTTTCTATCAAAGATGTGGGAGTGGCAGAAAGCTTCAGAAAACTCAGCCCAACTGATGTTCTGGTGGTTCTCGTGGGCGATGCAATAGTTCTCCCACCATTCTGCGGTGGTACCTTCAAGTTGGTGTGTAGCATATAGAACTTTCTCACGTCTCACGATCGTTACATCGGGTAATGGCAAGTTTCTTATCGGTTGAGTGCAGCCAGCCATCTGCATCCAATGGCTCGGAGGAGCTAGAGAATGTAGGTGGATGAGTTCTCATGAATTCTGCCAGCCTTGATTGAGGAAAAGCTGGTGGTGGTGGCAGGGCAACTGCTTGGTTGTTCTGGTTCATCATTGCAAGAAGGCCAACATCGGTCTAGTTCTCTTGAGTTATCATCTGGTTCATATTCTGCATCATTGTACTCATTAGCTGAGTCTGGGCTGCCATGAACCGACCCAAACCTTGATCTGTTGTGGCTATTGGAGGAGGCAGTGGTGGTGGCGTATTGAACTCCACAGGGTCAATTGGGCTTGCGGAGTTGCGGGTCTGAACCATCTGCACAAATCTTTCTAGGTTTAATAGACGAGAGAAAGAAAGCATGATAGATAAGAGGGAAAGCACAAGGATGAGAGGGAACGAGAGAGAAATATGGAACAACCTAACTGGAGATAGTCGGTTAAACCCAAGGAACGGATAGCCGGAAAGCTACCAAGAAGCAACAAAACTTGAGCCTAAAGGCCCTATTACACGAACTAAACGATACTGCAACTAGGAGGGTAACTTGCTAAAGCACCTTTAACCTAACATATAGGGGTGGTCGACTCGAAACAATTCTCGGTCCTATCGAGATTACTGGGGTGAGAAAGATCAATTTAAATTTGAAAACAAAGTTTTAGAATAGATAAGATGTAAGAATCTAAGAATGAGATGAGAAAAGAATAGAATAAGGTGAGAGAAGAATAACTATTCAAGTTAATTTGTTGGTTTGATTTAGAAAATAAGTTTTGAAATTTTTGACTAAATGAGCGAACTTCCCAACCATTCCACCCAAACCATCATTCCTACCATTTTGACAAAAATCTACCCCTCGTGTGATATCACCAGGCGTTGTCCATAACCGGGGACACGGCTATTCAAATAGTTTTACACTCTGTAGAGGTTGTACGGCTTGTCCCACAACAGATAATCAACTTATACTGTCTGTTTAACACACTTCCGAGGTGTACGACTAAGTAATTATCACAACTTCACAAGGATTTTACAAAGATCTATTTTGACTCGGTTCTGCCCGCTAAGGTTTCACCATTCTAGGGCCCCTCTTGCGCCGCTTATCAACCCTCAACAGAACCAAATCAAAACATTGCTAATTATTTGGCCAGTCCACCCCATAAATGAACTTGTGGTTACATGGTATGGTCTAGATCAATGGCGCACAAAGTTAAGTCCTTAATTGCTACTCAGGCGAGGCAACCACACCCAAAATCATCCCCTTTACTGCACGATCACTCGCCCGAGTATAAATCATTTTGGTTCAACCCGGCCAAAGGCCACCCTAGCCTTGGCACAATATATTTTAATAATAGTGGCCGCACCACAATTCCATAATTCCTTTAGTCATGTTTATTCATACGAGCATGTGATCATGAGTCCCAACGTACAACTATAGCATGGCTAAGCATATACGATACCCCACGTTGGTAGTACAATATGTCCAACTATAATAAACCCTCCTATAGTGTCCAAGGGTTCATGTCATTCAAGGATACATGTCATTTGCAATTTATCAAGGAGGCGTACATCAATTAGGCAATTATCTACTCCCGAAACCATTTAATATAAAACTAGCGATTCATGTTTATATCAAACAATATAGTTTTATAAAATGGGTTCAATATGATCAAAGGTCTATGACTTTCCTTCATTGAAGAATCTACGCGTTCGAACGAAGCCAAATAAATAAAATAACTCCAAATAAAGCTGAAATAAATACCAAATTAGCACTAACAGCAATAGGAGGATTTTAGATGAATTTAGAAATTTGAATCACTCAAATCGAAGTTCGAACGAAGAAGTTATGGCCTCCGGAAGATTGAAAATCAAGAAAAAGAGGTTTTCTCGATTTTTGGAATTATTTTTGTAAAGGAAAATAGATTCACTGCGCCAGCTGACGTCAGCCCTGGGCTTTTTAATTCTAGCCGAATTATTTTTCAACAGAAAAAGGTGGGAATTGCCACGTAGTCCGTGGCGAGACGAGAGGAGCAGTGGCGTGCGTCGGCACCCAAGCCGCGCGCGCTCAGGGCCGATGGTCACTGGCGTTTAACTGGGCTCTAGTGGCTGGCGAGGACACCCAGAGGGAGAGGGGCTCACGGGGAATCTGATGCGCACGGTCTCGAGGACACGCCGGCACGAGAAGTCTGTCGGCGATGAGGAAGAAACGGCGGCGACGGAAGTTGCAGGCGACGGCGACGCTCCGGTGGGCTCCTAGGGATGGGGAGGTGCACACAGGGTAGCCCTCGGTGTGGTGATGCCGGAGGCGGGGTCGAAGGCGATGAAGGAGGCAAGCAGGCTGCGCAAATGGCAACAGCATCTCGCGGTGGCCGATGGCGAAGAACTCAAAATACGGCCGGAGGAGAGCGGGAGAGAGAGGGCAAGGGGTGAGGGGAAAACGAGAGGAGCTCAAGGTGCTCCTGGTGCGTGCATTTATAGGGCGTGGGGAGGCCTAAGAGAGGGGGGCTAGGTCGGCGGGTTTCACGACGGCGAGGACCGACGGCAACGGGAGCAGGTGGCTACAGGGCATGTGGGCGGAGTGGTGGCGCAGCGGGCGTGGCGGAGGTGGTGCGGTGGACAGAAGAGGACGTGGAGGTGACGGCGGTGGAGTGAAGTCGGCGCAAAACATGGCGCAAATAGCGCGGACATGCGAGTTGACGCACGAGGAAGATGATGGGCGAGGAAGACGACGAAGCTGACAGTTGGGCCCCACCTGTCAGCGGGAAGGAGAGAGAGAGGCGTCAGAGGGCTGTGAAGGCGAAGGCCGTCCGATTTCAATCGGACGGTCCGCAACGAGTGGAGTGATTGCACCTCCGAACGTGCGATGCGATCGAGGCTGTCCGATCTTGATCGAACGGTTCACAAGGAGGGAAGGCGCGGGCGCGCGTGGGAGTGGGCTGGAGCGGGCCGCGGGAGGGGAAAAGAGGAATGGGCCGAGAGGGAATTCGTCCCAAAAGCCAAAGGACGAATTAAAATGCATTTCTGAATAAAGAAATGCTAGAAAAGCAAAAAGGATTTTAGAAAATAGCTAATAGAGTCTAAAAATTCTAGGAAAATTCACAGAAGTCCTTTGAATTATTTAGAACTTAATAAAAATATTTTTTAACTATACTTTAGCTTTAAATTTTTCAAACAAAATAGATTTTAATTTTGGACAAAAGGAAAAACCAATTCTAAAATCCAGAAAAAGCAAGAGAAGACTTAAAATCCAGAAAACTCAATAAACCAACTTTTAGATTTAATTGAAGTCTGATTAATTCAAATTAAAGGGTTTTTTATTTCTAAATTTCAAATTAAGCTTTTGCAACTTAATTAAACCAAATGGTTATTTTTAAATTTTTGATAATTTTCAAAAACTCTGCAAATTAGGGATGTTACACTGACCCACCAATACTTCTTCTGCTCGAGGTCTTGGTACATCTTGGTACTCCCCGGATGAACGGAGTAAGGCGATTCATGGGCTTCCTTCAAAATCAGCTACTTTATCTCTCGGTGGTCGGGTACACAGATACGGTTACCGAACCAAATAGTTCCTTGCTCATCTTCGACAAAACCCAAGGCTTTGCCACTTTTCATGTTCTTCTTGATACCTTGGATGTCTTCATCTTCTTTTTGCTTGTCTTTGATCTGGCTCCAAAAGGCTGGCTCGACCTCTAAAGCATGCACACAGCCTTGGTTGACAATCTATAGGTTAAGACGTCTCAACTCTTCATACAAACTTGCTTGACTCTCTTGGACTATCAAAGTGTTGTAGTACCCTTTTCGGCTTAGGGCATCTACCACCATTTTGGCCTTGCCCGGGTGATAGTGGATTCCAAGATCATAGTCCTTTACGAGCTCTAACCACCTTCCCTGCCTGAGGTTGAGGTCCGACTGAGTGAAGATGTAGTTCAAGCTCTTGTGGTCTGTGAAAATCTCATAGCGATTACCAATGATGTAATGCAGCCAAATCTTCAAGGCATGCACAATAGCAACTAGCTCCAAGTCATGCGTCGGGTAGTTCTCTTCGTGAGGCTTCAACTGGCGAGATGCATAAGCTACAACCTTCCCTTCTTGCATCAACACGCAACCGAGGCCTTGACGAGAGGCGTCACAGAACACTTCAAAGTCCTTACGGACATCCGCAAAACTAACACTAGCACCGAGACAAGTCTTTTCTTCAAGTCTTGAAAGCATTCCTCACAAGTTTTGATCCATTCAAACTTCCTTTCTTTCTTCAAGAGCTGGGTGAGTGGTCTGGCTATGCTGGAAAAACCTTCAATAAACCTACGGTAGTAGCCCGCTAAACCGAGGAAACTCATCACTTCGGTGATGGATCTGGGCAACCTCCAATCCATCACGACTCAGCCTTGGAGTGGTCTATGGCAACTCCTTCTACTAACACGACATGTCCAAGAAAAGCTACTTGGCTTAACCAAAATTCACTCTTACTGAGCTTGGCATAGCGCTGCTGCTCTCTAAGTCTATCTAGGACTGCCCTGAGGTGCTCTTCATGCTCTTCTTCATTCTTCGAGTAGATGAGAATGTCGTCGACGAACACAACCACAAACTTATCCAAGAAGTCCATGAATACTTTAGTCATCATATTCATGAAATAAGCCGGTGCATTCGTCAACCCGAATAACATCACAGTGAACTCATAAAGTCCATATCTTGTGGTGAAGGCGGTCTTGGGGATGTCCTCTGGTCTGATCTTCAACTGATGGTAACCAGATCTTAGATCAACCTTGGAGAAAACACTTGCTCCTTTCTACTGATCAAAGAGGTCGTCGATCCTGGGCAAAGGATACTTGTTCTTGATTGTAACTTCATTGAGCGATCTGTAGTCCACACACATCCTCAAGTTGCTATCTTTCTTCTTGACAAATAGTACAGGTGCTCCCCATGGTGATGAACTTGGTTGAATAAAACCTTTGTCTTGCAAGTCTTCAATTTTCCTTTTCAATTTGGCCAACTCATTTGCTGGCATTCTACAAGGTCTCTTCGAGATTGGAGCAATCCCTGGGGCTAGGTCAATTAGGAATAGGATGTCCCTATCTGGTGGCATTCCCGATATTCCTCCGAGAACAAGTCTGGGTACTCACGGACCACTGGGAGGTCCTTTAGCTTCACTTCATGCAAACAAGTCAGACTAGGACCTCCTCTAACAGAGGTCTCTGGTTGGAACTTGTAACATCCCAATTTTCTGAGCTTAAAAATCTTTTAAATAGTTAGTAGGGAAAAATTCACCATTTGGATTTATTGGATTTTAATTTCAAAAGCTTAATATTGGACTTTACAATAAAAAACATTTAATGTGAATAATCTCAACATGAACAATAGCCAAAACTATTTTATTTGAGTTCTATATGCTCAGATATATTTTCTAGATTTTTCTAGAATTTTTCTGAGTTCATTTGCTATTTTCTATCGCTTATTTGAATTTCTGGTATTTTCTAAATTAGAAAACCTATTAAAATCTCGAAAATCATTCGGTAGAATTCCTCTCCCTCGGCCCACCCCTATTCCTAACCCAGCCACGCCACGCCCGCACCTGCGTGCGCTGCATGCTCTATTTGGCAGTGGACCCCACTCGCCGCCTACCGCGCTCCACCTCCGTGCTCGATCGAGATGGACGGTTCGATGCGCCCGATCGTTCCGGCAGTCCGAACACCCTCATTGACGGTGCACCGTTCGATCGAGGATGGACGGTTGGATCCTTGAGTTCGCTTAGCGGTCACGCCGCGACGCACCGCCCGAGCCTCCGCCATCGACAGTGGGCCTCGGGCGCCGCTTTCATCGTCTTCCTCACGGACTCGAGTCCGCGGTCCGAGCCGAGTTGCGCCGCCGCGCCGCCGCGAACTCGCCGCCTCGGGCACTATTTAATGCCGTGACCGCCACGAGGATCGCCTCAACCCTAGCCGCTTTTCCCAAAACCGTGAACCCTAGAGCGCCGCTTCTTTTCTTCGAATCGAGCTTTGGCCTAGCGCCGCCGCTTTTTTTCGGCGGGTGGTCGCCGACGTTGAGCTCGGCCCTCTTCGAGTACCTCCCGAGATCGCCACGTCAAGCCCCGCTCGCGCGCACCTATCATTGTCGGGAGCTCGTGAGCGCCGCCGCACCGTGAAGTCCCATCTCGCCGCGCCCGCCTTGCCACCGCTGTTCCGCCGCCGGCGACCATTGGGTCCCGCTTAGCCCTTGCCGCTGGTCCTCTGCGATCCGCTGCGCGCTCAAAACCCCACCGGAGGTCCCCATCGCCGTTTAGCCGCCGACCGAGTCGCCGCGATCGCCTCGCCGCCGACGGCCATGCCGCCATCCTTCACCGTGACGGAGCCGCGGATGTGATCGCCGAGCACGAGCATGCGACCAGTGACCTTGTTGCGCCGCCGATCACCGCCGTTCGCCTCGCCGGAGTTGAAGTCGTCTTGGCCGAGATCCGCCGCCGTGGCATGCCGGCCACCGCCACCTCATCCTCGTGTCTCGTGTCCGCCCACGTGGTGCGACAATTCCAACGCTGCGTGGCGATCGGCCGGACCCAAGTCCAGGCTCGCGGACCTAGTCCACCGTGAGCCTAGCCTCGACATGTGGGAGATTTCTTTTATTATTTCTTTTCCGAAATTCCTCACGACGCGCCATGCGCAATAATCTGATTTTCCTTTAGGAAAATAATTGGAAATTCATAAAATACCGATTTTCAGCATTTTATGTATTTTCAATCTTCCAAAGGCCATAACTTTTGCATCCGAACTCCGATTGAGCCCATTAAAATTTCTAAATTTGTATAAATTCGAGATCTACCTAATTATTATTTTTATTTAATTTTTGGAGTTTGTTTTGCCTCTGTTATTTATTTGTTTTGGTTGTTTCGCCGCTTGTGCGTAGACGCCGATACTTCGGGGTTTTCACGCTCAGAAGGCTTCAACCAAGTTCAAGACCAGTACATAGACCTATTCCAAGGCAAGTCATACCTTTGATCATATTGAATCCCAGTTTTCCTAAATTATATTGTGTTGAATTATTGTATTTACTTTAATTATGTGTTTAACTGCTTTTGGGCTAGCTATTGATCCAAATTGTTATGTCCACCTTGCCTACTTGTATACCTTACTCTTTTGTCGCCCTAGATTGGTTTATTATTTAGTTGGTATTAACATATTGCCAGCATGGTTGGTTAGACCGACTAGAATTGCTTAGCCATGCTACGAGTCATCATCTCATGTGAGTGCAAGTATGAAATTGACTAAGTGATTATGGAACTGTGTGATAAAACTGTGTGTGCTGTGTGCTATTACTCGTGATGGCATGTGTTGCACTAAACCAACTGGGTGGTAAAAGATTTAGACTGAGGCAAGTGGTGGATACTGTGTGAACTGGTGGCTTTGTGATTGGGACTTATCTCTGTGGTTTAGTTAGAAAATCTGAAGTCTTGCCTTGGTCAATTAAGGACTTAACTTTGTGCGCCATTGAACTGAGCTATACTATACGCACCACATGTCCGTGACAGCCTAACTTAGTAGGTTACGAGTTTCAACATTGGGGTTCGTGGATAGGTTAAGCTTTGTGATATGGGATCGTGTGAATAAGAACGCCAATGTTGAGACGGTTGCCGAATCTGTTTTGTTACGATTAGTGCTAGCTACACTAGTTGTATCGTGGGTAAAGTGTACAAACCTCTCGCAGAGTGTTAATCAATCTATTCGAATAGCCGCGTCCTCCGTCATGGACAACGCCGGATTTCACACGAGGTAGTGTCTATAAAATGTGATTGGGAGCCGTGGTGATCTCAATCATATGGTGTGTGAATAAATTAGTTTAGTCAGTGTGTCTTTGTGGAAACAATCATAAATTAATATTGCTTATTTGTTTTAACTTATGCTTTCAATCTATTATTTGTATTCAATTGCAATGTTGCATTTCGCAAAATAACCACGTAAGCCATTCCTTTGGAATAAGCCTCGCATTTATATATTGCATTCTGTGGTATGATTTATAGTACGGTTGTGTACTCACGCTTGTTGTAAAACTTGCGCCCAAACCTCTGTATGGAGGAGTCTTCACCGCTCGAGGAGGAGTTTGTGGAAGAAGGTTGATCGCTAGGTCATCGATCCCGCCGGTTGTGTGGTGTGCCGATTGGAGTTTGCCGTAGTTTACTTTTGTTCCACGCAAAGATTTCTTTAGTGTTAGCACTGCGTGGCTTATTGTTGTAACCCGACCTTAAGGTCAAAACTCTAAGTTGTTATTCAAACTATTCGCTTATGTTATATTTCGCTTGTGTGGATTGATATTCACCTATGTTACCATTGTGCACTAGCGTGATCCTCGACTAGTGCGTAATACACAGAGGGTCCGTGCATTTTTGGGTCCCGACAGAGGTGGTATCGAGCCATATCGATCGTAGGTCTTGACCTTAGTTAGATCGGCCATTTTTAGAGAGTCCAAACTATTTTCTAAAAGAAAACTAACTTGCAAGAGTAACCTATTGCTTAACTCCTCTCATGTCTCTCTAGACTCATCTATTGCTAAGAATTTTACCCTCTCCGCTGTTTTTAAGTTGTTCTATTTCTCTCTGCCTTGTGACGATGCCTCGCCTTCACCTATGGTGAGAGTTGTGAGGTTACGCCGCCGAACTTTGGAAGCTTCTGCAGTATTTGAGGTTTTGATCGCCTGCTGTACCGAGGCAACAACCGGATGGTGGATGGACATAAGCGGGCACGACCGTCGCTTGACGATCGCCAGATGAACACCAAGGCAAGCCACCACGAACATCTCCGTCAGAGAATCACTTGGAGTGAAGGAATACAGAATCATCGCGCCGCCATGCTTCGGATCCGCCACATCTACATGCGCGAGTTGTAAGGAACCGCCTTCCGCTACCACCCCAGAGCAGCCGCCGTGGAGCTACCTGCACACTATCCATCCACGGAGGGAGAAGAAGATGCCACAATGGTACACCTCGCCCGCACGCCGTCGCCAAGAGGAATCCATGGAGATGATGGTCACGATTTAGACGGTGTCTACAAGAGCCGCACTAAGTCAAGAGAAGATCGCCATCCCGAAGAGATAATCGACGCCACCACCAAAGCGTACCAAGAAGAGGAAGAAGATCTAGAAGAACATGAAGAATATGAGGAAGATCCAGAGGAGGTGGAGCCAGAACCAGAGGAGCCTGTCGCGCCATCGACGCCGCTCTGCGCACCGCCCGGCACCGTGATCGGTTCGAAGATGCCAAAGACGCTTCAAGGTCTATAGCAGGCAGGAGCACAGCCGTGGTTGTGGAGGTTACCTCAGCGACTGAGTTCGCTAAGGCCTAGGTTCGCAGTTGAGGCTTAGTGTGTCAAGCCGCGTCAGTCTAAGCCTAGTTGTGTCGCCCTTTAGGCGTTAGATTGTGTGCTTAGGTTCTAGATTGTGTGCTTAGGTTCGCTATTTTCCTTGAGTGTGGGTATGAGCTGCAAAGGCCCTTAGGCATCTGTTGCAAGCCATACTAAGTTCTTGGCACAAAGTTGCTTTTGTTCTCTCGCTTGTTGTTGGGTTTAACCAATCCCCGCTTAGTTCCTAACTCACCCCATGCTTGCTACCTTATCTAACCCTTGAAGCTTCGCGGATGGTTACAACTCGCGAGACAGCCAAGTGGTTCGGCACTCAAAGACCAAAGCAGCAAAGGCGACAAAAGAACAGAGAGCAGCTTCGCCACCAAAGACCTTCATGGATCTGCAGAATTTAGTCTTTATGGCAGCCACAGAATACGCTTGATGCATGCCATGATGAACCGTGATGCAAGCTATGAATGAGCGGAATAACAACAACCATCACCGCGAGGAGCCCTACCGCCATGGCCACCAAGGACCTTCCAAGTTGGCGTAATCATGAGGACCCGCCCACCAACATTCGCGGACATGTCTCACCCGTGGAAGCCGATGATTGGCTTCGTGATCGAAAGGAAGTCTGATCACCCAATGCAACGACTATGAAAGTTCTCTATGCCTCTCACCGCTGGAGGGCATCGCAGCGTATCGGTGGAGAACTTCGCGCCGCCATGAGGCACCACTGTATCACTTGGGAGGAATTCTCACAAGATTCCGCCAATACCACGCACTGCAAGAATTATTGAACTCAAGAAAGATGAATTTCGTGCCTCAAGCAAGGAAGCTTGTCGTTGTCGACTATCTCAACAAGTTCTCGCAACTCGCCGCTATGCCGCAGAAGATGTTGCAAATGACAAGGCTCGCCAGAGTCGTCAAGGGATCAACATCGGACTTCAAAGTCAATCTCCTTGCACATACCTTCCCCGACTTCCAAGAACCGATCAATAAAGCTTTAGTCATGGAGGATAAGCGCAAGGAACCGAAGACAATCGCAAACGCAGATGATCCAGCCAGGAGGCCAAGCAATTCCAACAGAGCAAGGACAAGTGCCACCGCAGCTTCAACCGGCTTTTCCCACGAACTCCGCCAGACACTCGCACCAACCTCAAGACTCGCCCGCTTGCTCGTAACACTCGCACTTCAAAGACCGACCAACGCTAATCCAAAGAGCCAACAAGTCGCAAGAGCCAAGGTGTGCTACACTTGCCGCCAACCGCCACTACGCAAATCGTCCACAGAGGGGAACGATCACCCGAGCCGTTTCAACCTTGAGCTACACCGAATAAGACACCGCATCGGGTCACCAACAGGAACTTTCCAAGCCCCCAACCAGCTGTGAGGAGGGACGCAGTCCGTGGTCCGAGGCCGTGTCAACCACGCCACCGAAGGAGCACGAGAAGCACCGACGTCAGACCGGTAAGTTCCCCGTTAATTCGCACCCGCACGCCTGCTTTGATTCTCGAGCTTCGCATTCTTTTTGTGTCCGAAGTTTTTGCGTCTAAGAATAAGTTGGAGGCTATACAACTTAATCATACTCTATTAGTTCAATCGCTCGAGCAGAGCTAAGCTCTAGAGTGGGTTGTTTAGGAGCTAAGTTACTCATAGCCGAGTTGAGTTTCTAGCCAACTTAATTGTTCTAGACACCCAAACCCTAGATGTCATTCTTGGCATGGATTGGCTATCCAAGCACAAAGTCAGGCCGATTGTGGTCAAGAGTCGAACGGTTGAGAGTACGATGGAAGGAAAGTGGAGTTTCTAGCCACATCGCTCGTGAAGGACACTTGCTAGTAAACAATCAAGACCATTGCATTGGAGAATGTACCAATAGTCGAGAATACCCAGATGTGTTTCGTAAGAGTTACCCGAATGCCACCGATCGTGACATCGAAGTTCGCTATTGATCTAGTGCCGTGACGCCAATTTCTAAGCGACCTTATCGAATGCCACCGACGAAAGTTAGCGTAAATGAAGAAGCGATTGAAGAACTTCGAGAAAGGGTTCGTAAGACCAAGTTCGCCACCGTGGGAGCACCAGCCTTGTTCACCAAGAAGAAAGACTAAGCATGAGGATGTGTATCGACCACCGCTCTCTCAACGAGGTCACTATCAAGAATAAGTATCCATCGCCCAGATAGACGATCTGCTTGACCGCATGAAGGGAGCCGAGTGTTCTCAAAGATCGACTTGCGATCGGGCTACCATCGATTGAAGATCTACCCTAGGATATACCAAAGACCGCTTTCAACGCTGGTATGGACATTATGAGTTCTGGTCATGTCATTTGGGTGACAAATGCCCCACTTACTTCATGAACATGATGAACAAAGTCTTCATGGAATACCCGACAAGTTTGTAGTGGTGTTCATTGACGATATTCCGTTTATTCCAAATTAGAGGAGGAACACGCAAAACACCCGAGGTTAATTTTGGAGAAACTCGTGAGCATCAATTGTATGCCAAGTTCGGTAAGTGTGACTTTTGGAAGAAGGAAGTGGATTTCTTGGCCATGTGATGACCGCCGATGGAGTAGCGAATGACCCAGAAAAGTAAAAGCAAGTTACATCGACCACCAAGATCAGAACCCGATTCGCAGCTTCTTGGGAATGGCAAAGTTATTATCGCCGCTTTCATCAAAGGATTCTCATCGATTGCTAAGCCTCTTACGCAATTGTTGAAGAAGGAGAAGAAGTTCACTTGGACCTCACTGTGAAACAAGTTTTCAAGAGTTAAAGAAACGCTCGACCACACTTCCAGTGTTGATTCTACCGGACATCCTAAGGACTTCGATATTCATTGTGATGCTTCACAAGGATTAGGATGTGTCCCGATGCAAGAGGGAAGAGTCACGCTATGCGCCAAGACAATTGAGACCTCACGAGGAGAATTACCCTACTCATGATCCGAATTAGCCGTAGTGCATGCTTTAAAGATTTAGAGTCATTACCTCATCGTGAATCTGTGAAGTCTACACAGATCATAAAAGTCCAAGTACATCTTACCCAATGATCCGAATATGAGACAGAGAAGATGGTTGGAATTGATTAAGGATTATAATCTTGGAATCCACTACCATCCCTAAAGCCAATGTAGTCGCAGACGCCTAAGTCGTAAGAGTTACTACAATGTTTTGGAAGTAAAGGAAAATTTCCTAACTTTATGAAGAATTTCGAAGCTAAAGCTAGAAGTTGTGTCCGAGGGATTTGTGGCCAATTTGGAGGTACAAATACCTTGGAGAAACAGATTCGTGAAGCACAACCAAAGGATCCCGTGTTGTCGACATCAAGATCAAAATGGCGAGGGGAAATTCAAAGATTTCACCAAAGATGATCAAGACATACTGATTAATGGTCGATTCTGTACCGTATATCGATGGTCTAAGACAGCTAATCTTAAAAGAAGCCCATGACTCAAAGTATTCGATTCACCCCGAAGTACCAAGATGTACCAGATGTTAAGAATAAATTTTGTAGCCAATTTGAAATGGGAAGTCGCAGAGTTCGTGGCCTTGTGCGACACCGCCGAAAATAAAGGCAGAACACCGCAGACCAAGCAGGTTTGCCGCAACCGCGAAGATTCCAGATTGGAAGTGGGAAGAAATCGATGGATTTCATCACCGTTTACCCAAGACCCAATCAGTTATGATTCAACTGGGTAATAGTTGATCGATTGACCAAGGTCGCACATTTTCTCGCCAACAAAACCACGCATCGTGAGATCGCCTTGCGGAGTTGTACATGACCGTAATTGTCGCTTGTTCGGAGTGCCCAAGAAAATAGTGTCGATCGAGGATCTCGCCACCTCTCGCTTTGGCGAGTTTGCATGAAGCATTGGGTACCCATCGGTTTTCAAGATCGCATATCATCCATGCATGCATGGACAGATCGAAAGAGTCAATCGATATTGAGGATATGCCGAGAGCTTGCGCTCTAGCGAATGCTACCGATGGGATAAAAGTTTGCCGTGATGCGAGTTCTCGTATAACAACAGCTTATCGCTACCGCAAATGTCGCCATTTGAAGCTCAGATGGTCGTGCTCGCCAACCCCGCAATTGGTCGAGACATTTGAACGCATAATGTTCGCCGATATCATCCAAGAGGTAGAAGAACAAAGTTGCTATGATCGTGAAAGGCTAAAAATAGCCCACCAAGGCGTAAGAGTTATGCCGATAAACCGCCGCCGAGATCTCGCCGAGCCGTAAGATTTTGTCTATCTTCGAGTGACCCCGCCGAGGTGTCAAGAGGTTTCATGCCAAAGGGAAGCTTGCCCTCAGGTATGTTGGTCTGCTCAAGATTTTGGAACGCCGTGGGAAGTTGTTACCAATTGAGCTACCGTAGTCGCAGCGTGAGTACATGATGTCTTTCATGTCTCGCTTGAAGAAGTGTCTTCGTGTGCCGTAAGAGCAAGCCCCGTTGGAATCAATTGTTTTGAAAGAGGATCTTACCTACAAGGAGCAACAATCAAGATCTTAGATGTCGCAGAGCGCCTCACCGTAAGCAAGACTGCTCGCTTTTGCAAGGTCCAAAGGAGCAACCACTGTAAGGAGAAGGACGTGGGAACGTGAAGAAGAGCCAAAGCCGAGTTCCCTAACCTTTCTCTAGCTTAGCCCGAATCTCGGGTCGAGATTCCTTTAAGGGGGAGGTTTGTAACATCCCAATTTTCCGAGCTTAAAATCTTTTAAATAGTTAGTAGGGAAAATTCACCATTTGGATTTATTGATTTTAATTTCAAAAGCTTAATATTGACTTTACAATCAAAACATTTAATGTGAATAATCTCAACATGACCAATAGCCAAAACTATTTTATTTGAGTTCTATGTGCTTAGATATATTTTCTAGATTTTTCTAGAATTTTTCTCGAGTTCATTTGCTATTTTCTATCGCTATTTGAATTTCTCGTATTTTCTAAATTAGAAAACCTATTAAAATCTCGAAAATCATTCGCCGAATTCCTCTCCCTCGCCCACCCTATTCCTAACCCACCACGCTACGCGCCCACCGCTCAAGGCGCGCTTCGCTCACTGTGGCGGTGTGGACCCCACCGCCGCCTCTCTCGCCACCTCCGCCGCTCGATCGTAGATGGACGGTTGATGCGCCCGATCGTTCGGCAGCATTTAACACTCAATGACTGCGCACCGCTCGATCGAGGATGGACGGTTGATCCTTGAGTTCATTTAGCGGTCACGCCTTTTCGCGCACGCACTCGCCCGAGCCTCCGCCATCGACAGGGCCTCGGGCGCATCGTTCATCGTCTTCCTCACGGACTCGGAGTCCGTGTCCGAGCCGGGTTGCGCCGCCGCGCCGCCGCGAACTCGCCGCTCCCGCACTATTTAATGCCGTGACCGCGTCCACGAGGATCGCCAACCCTAGCCGCTTTTCCCAAAACCAGAACCCTAGAGCGCTTTTCTTCTCGACCGAGCTTTGCCCTAGCGCCGCCGCTTTTTCGGCGAATTGGTCGCCGACGTTGAGCTCCACCTCTTCGAGTACCTCCCGAGATCGCCACGCCAAGCCCCGTCGCGCGCACTTATCATCGCCGTGGAGCTCCGCAGCGCCGCCGCATCGCAAAGTCCCATCCGCCGCGCCGCCACCTTGCCACCGCCAGTGTTCGATCGCCGCCGATGACCATTGGGTCCCGCTTAGCCCTTAAGCCGCCGGTCCTGCGATCCCGCGGGTGCGCTCAAACCCCACCGAGGTCCCCATCGCCGCTTAGCCGCCGACCCAGTCGCCGCCATCGCTTCGCCGCCGACGGCCTTTGCCGCCATCCTTCACCGCATCGGAGCCGTTGGATGTGATCGCACGGCACCAAAGATGCGACCGGTGACCTTGTTGCGCCGCGGCCACCGCTGTCGCCGCGCCGAGTTGAAGTCGCCTCGCCAGATCCTCGCCGCCGTGGCATGCCAACTCAGCCGCCACCTCATCCTCGTGTCTCCGTGTCTGCCCACGTGGTTTGACAAGTCAAGACCTACGTGGCCCAAATTTCGACCAGAGTTCGAGGCTCGGTGGACCTAGTCCACCGTGAGCCTAGCCTCTGACATGTGGGTCCCACATGTCAGAGATTTCTTTTATTATTTCTTTTTCCAAAATTCCTCCGCTGACGTCAGCTTGCGCAATAATCTGATTTTCCTTTAGGAAAATAATTCGGGAAATTCATAAAATACGATTTTCAGATTTTATGTATTTTCAATCTTCCAAAGGCCATAACTTTTGCATCCGAACTCCGATTGAGCCCATTAAAATTTCTAAATTTGTCTAAATTCGAGATCTACCTAATTATTATTTTTATTTAATTTTTGGAGTTTGTTTTGCCTCTGTTATTTATTTGTTTTGGTTGTTTCATTGCTTGTGCGTAGACGCCGATACTTCGGGTTTTCGTCGAAGAAGGCTTCAACCAAGTTCAAGACCAGTACATAGACCTATTCCAAGGCAAGTCATACCTTTGATCATATTGAATCCCAGTTTTCCTAAATTATATTGTGTTGAATTATTGCATTTACTTTAATTATGTGTTTAATCGCTTTTGGGCTAGCTATTGATCCAAATTGTTATGTCCACCTTGCCTACTTGTATACCTTACTCTTTGTCGCCTCTAGATTGGTTTATTATTTAGTTGGTATTAACATATTGCCAAGATGGTTGGTTAGACCGACTAGAATTACTTAGCCATGCTACGAGTCATCATCTCATGTGAGTGCAAGTATGAAATTGACTAAGTGATTATGGAACTGTGATAAAACTGTGTGCTGTGTGCTATTACTCGTGATGGCATGTGTTGCACTAAACCAACTGGGTGGTAAAAGATTTAGACCGAGGCAAGTGGTGGATACCGTGTGAACTGGTGGCTTTGTGATTGGGACTTATCTGCGTGGTTTAGTTAGAAAATCGGAAGTCTTGCCTTGGTCAATTAAGGACTTAACTTTGTGCGCCATTGAACTGAGCTATACTTTTACCACATGTCCGTGACAGCCTAACTTAGTAGGTTACGGAGTTTCAACATTGGGGTTCGTGGATAGGTTAAGCTTTGTGATATGGGATCTGTGAATAAGAACGCCAATGTTGAGACGGTTGCCGAACTGCTTTGTTACGATTAGTGCTAGCTACACTAGTTGTATCGTGTGGGTAAAGTGTACAAACCTCTCGCAGAGTGTTAATCAATCTATTCGAATAGCCGCCCTCCGTCATGGACAACGCCGGGATTTCACACGAGGGGTAGTGTTCATAAAATGTGGGATTGGGAGCCGTGATCTCAATCATATGGTCTGTGAATAAATCGCTTTAGCTGTGTGTCTTTGTGGAAACAATCATTAAATTAATATTTCTTATTTGTTTTAACTTATGCTTTCAATCTATTATTTGTATTCAATTGCAAATGTTGCATTTCGCAAAATAACCACGTAAGCCATTCCTTTGGAATAAGCCCGCATTTATATATTGCATTCGTGGTATGATTTGCGAGCACGGTTGTGTACTCACGCTTGTTGTAAAACTTGCGCCCAAACCTACGTAGTGGAGGAGTCTTCACCGCTTTCGAGGAGGAGTTTGTGGAAGAAGGTTGATCGCTAGGTCATCGATCCCGCCGGTTGCACTGGTGTGTCTTGATTGGAGTTTGCCGAGTTTACTTTTCGCCGCAGATTTCTTTAGTGTTAGCCTGCGTGGCTTATTAAGTTGTAACCCGACCTTAAGGTCAAAACTCTAAGTTGTTATTCAAACTATTCGCTTATGTTATATTTCGCTTGTGTGGATTGATATTCACCTATGTTACCGCTGTGTGCACTAGCGTGATCCTGGACTAGTGCAGAATACACAGAGTGTCCAGAATTGCATTTTTGGGTCCCGACAGAACTCAACTTGGATTCCTTGCTCACTGGTGAGCGTGATAGACCTATTGGCACAGTCTATCTAACCTTGATTCGGTGCTAACCAATCCATTCCAAGGTTCACATCGAAACCTTGGGAGTGTAGGACTATTTGGTCTACTTTGAAGGGTACTCCTGAGATTTCCAAGGTAAGATTTGGGCATAGCGAACTAGTCCTCATTTCCGAGCCCAGGGAAAGGATTAACATAGGGTTAACTAAGGAAAAGGTAGATAACCCACATTTACCCACAAACTTGTTTGAAACAAAGGAATGAGAAGCTCCCGAATAAAAAAAGAACTGATGCTAGTACGAAATTGACAAGGAACGTACCAAGGATCACATCTTGTGCGGCCTGAGCTTCCTCAGCTGTGATGTTGTTCACACGTCCCTTGATGTACTGCATGGATGGCTTTACAACTGAAGTGGCGCCTGGTGCTGGAGCTCCTTGATTGGATCTGGTCAGGGTTGTGGCTTGCTGCTTCTTTGGACACTTATTGGCATAGTGCCCCACTTCATTGCAGTAAAAACATGTGACTCCTACGGTTGAGGTCACGGGTGCTTTCTTCTGAAAAGGACCTCCTAGAGAGGTCGCACGAGCACTAGGGGTGCTAGGACGTCTGGGCCGCATAGGTGCCTTCGAAGAGGAGGAGGTCATGGCTCTTCCTTACTGAGGTGGCGGAGGCTGGGAGGTCCTAGGCTTGGGAAAGCCCCTAGAGTTGAACTCTGAGCTGCCTGCCTTTTCTTACGACCTTCTATCTCGAGGTGTTTGCCCTCCCCGTGAATTGCTTTGCTCACTAGCTACTGAAAGTCTGAGTAATCTTGAGCGATGAGCTAGATGGAGAGGTCGCCGTTGAGACATTCCAAAAACGTTCTTACTTGGACTCATCGGTTGCCACGTCTTCCGGTGCATAGCGAGCAAACTGGTTGAACTTGTGCAAGTAATCATTGACTGAACTGCTGCGTTGGCGCAAAGCATGGAATTCCTTCTTCTTCAAAGTCATCATGCCCGAGAGAATGTGTGCGCGGAAAGCCTGTACAAACTCATCCTAGGTGATGGTCTGAGCATCGGCGTGGGACTGGGTAAAGTTATCCCACCACTCGGACGCTGGTCCATTCAATTGGTGAGAGGCAAACAATACCTACTCACAATGTAACAGCCCAAAATTTCAAATTTAGTTGAAAATTAAAACTTAATTAATTTTCTGGATTTTTGAAATTTAAAAGCTTTCTGTAGTTATTTTAAAGTCAAAACAATTTATTTACAAAATTAATTACCAAATAATAGTTGGGAATATTTTATCTAAGTCCCAGATAACTCTAGGAATTTCTGTGAATTTTTCTAGAATTTTTGGGATTTATTTACTATTTTCTAAAGCTTAAACGAATTAATAGAATTAATTTAATTGTTAAATCAATTTAAAATCCCAAACTCATTTTAGGGCCTAATTCCAAATTCTGGCCCAATCCCTTTCTCCCACACGGCCCGAGCCGGCCCACACCGTGCCCCTCTCTCTCTCACCCCGGTCCCACCTGTCATCCACTCACACGCACGCGCGTTAAAACCAGAACAACGCTCATCAACCGTTGGATCTTCAATCAACGGTCAGATCTCGTGTGACCTCCGGACGGTCCAAACGTCCCAACGCGTATGAGATGTCTGATAAAAAAATGGATGACCAAGATTCGCTGTCACTTCCACATGGTCCGAACGACCCATTCTTTGTGAGCCATTCGATCTAAATCAAACGGCCACCACAGCGCCCGTTCCTTTTCCTGTTTTTCTTTTCTTTCACTGCCATGTGGGCCCGCTTGCTTTCTTCCTCCTCGCCTTCATCTCTGTGTGGTCAAGCACCAACGCCGCCATTGTTGCGAGCTCAAAGCTCCGCAACGGCCGCCCCCAACCATCCCCGACTTCCACGCGTGCGTGCGCACGACCCGCGTCCACCTCCGCCTTATCTCCCCACTCTCTTCCCCTTTCTCCGTGACGGTTTGCCCACAATGCCGCAACCGCCGCCATGACCCCCACGACCTCCACGCCGCCCCAGTGCCCCTTGGCCCCTATAAAAGGATGCCCCGGGTGCGCCCTGATCTCCTCATCTCAGCGCCACCACCCACTTAGCCCCTCTCGCCCCATAGCGCCAGAATTTTGTAGTTCTTCACCGGCGGTTGAAGCTCGATTCTTCCTCAATTCCGGCATCGTTGAGCCCGCTGCGCCCCCTTCATCCACACCTTCGGCTTCGCGACGTTGCCGTGAACCTGGTGCGCACCTTCATCCACCCCGAAGACCACCGGAGCTCCCTCGTCGCCGTCAACATAGCATCACCGCCACCAAAACTCGTCACCAACGACCAAAACACCGCGCCTCCTCGCATCTTCGGTGAGCACCACGATCAGCATTGTCCCCACTTTATTTTGCGCCCACTCACTCACCTCGTCGTGGCGCGTAGCGCCGGTGAGCCCTTCACTAGAGCCCCACCACCGTCGGGCTTACGTGGCAAAGCCACGTCGGCGCCACCTCAACGCCACATCAGCACCAGAGCCCACGTGGCTGCCAACATGGTGGCCACGTAATCGCTTGTGCCAGCGCACACCCCCCCTTGTGTACTGTTTCGTGCAGTGGGTTCACCGCGGGTAGTTGACCGTGCATGGACTTAGTCCATTGACCGCAGGCCCACATGTCAGTGACCCATTTCTTTTTGCAATAGAAAAATAAATCAGCCGGGAAATTGATTTCCTGAGGGATGATGTCAGTTTGTGCAATATCTCGAATTTCCTTTAGAAAAATAATTCGGGGAAATCTTTTAAACTCATATTTAAGGTTAAAACTTCTAAAACCCACATCTTTTGCATCCAAACTTCAATTTGGGTGTTTCAAATTTCTAAATTTGTATAAAATCAATATCTAGCAAACTAAACTAAAATTATTCTATTTGGAGTTAATTTGAGCTGTATTTTTTAATTTATTTGAATTTTAATTGAATTTATCGTATTTTCGCTTATAGACTTCGACGACTTCTACAACAAACGTGCAAGAAGGATAAAGTGAACAAGACAAGCTAAGACCCAAAGGTTGGTCAAGGTCAAAGGAAAGGTTATGACCAAGAGAGAGGTCCAAACAAAAGGGTGGTCACAGGAGGAGGTGGTCTTTGCAAAAAGAGTGGTTGCTGTAACATCCCAATTTTGAGCTTGTGTTTCAAATGTAAGAAAATGAGTAGAAATTAAAACTTTTTCTTACATCCTGTATTTCCTTTTGTACCAAGCAAGTATTGTACAAGAAGTTATGGAAATACGGTCACAAGTCTTTGATCCAAATCTTGAGCTTTCAAAAACAATCTTGTCAAACCTCCGATCATCTCCGAAATATTTTTTCCTAAGTTCTTGGGATGGTATGTGACCCTCTCAAAAGTTTCACAATTTTTAGAAATTGTTTGAATATTTTGGAGGTCAGTCAAACCGATTCAAAATCTAGTCAAACCTTGGACCGATGCCTTGTAAATTTTGGAGGAAAATCCACAGCACCAAAGCCTCTGAAAAATTTATGCTAGGTCCTCGTTTGAGCTAGCAAGCTTCTGTAAAATTTTTATAATTTTTGGAGTCGGTTTGCGGCCTCAAACAATTCTCCAAGGAGCAGCTCCTTCTAAAACCGTAAAGACTAAATCTGGTTGAGTCGGACTCGGGCTCGGACCCGATCCCAACTCAACCGACTTGGTTGGACCACGCCGCCACGCCGACTCGCTCAAGATTTTGCGCGCGGCCGAGCCATTGATCCCAATCCAATACTCGACGACTCCCACGATCCGAGGAGCTCTTGAGCGCCTCGGCGCCTGGGGTGGTCCTAGCCGTGGATACCCATCGGTGGCTCACGACCTCCCAGACCTCCTCGCCCGCGCCGACCTCCCCACTCGGCGATTCGGGATGTCCAGACCTCCTTAGCGCCAGTTTCTTCCTCACGACCTCCCGAGGTCCGCCCGCCATGAAATTTCACACCTCAGCATGTGTCGTAACCGTGGCGGTTGGGAGCGTGGCCTGTCACTTTGGTCCTTCCCAACGTCTCTTTCACATACATTAAATGTGTCAGAGCCCAGCCCTAGAAGTCGCTCCCTACCTACCGCTCTTGTCAAATCTAGCAAGTCATGGCGAGGCATGGACCTTGCTCACAGTGGGTTTGCTCCTAGCCTTGTCCAGCGCCCGGCCATGTATAGCCGTGGTTCCTTCCTCCTTTCTTTCCCCGTCACTTGGTGTCGTTTAGACTCTCTGCCAGAGTGTGAGCCCCAAACCCGAGCACCGAGAGCCCTTCCTTACCTCCATTGTCACCTTTGGAGCTCCTGCCGGCTCGAGCTCCAGTGGTTCCATCAACGTTCTGCCTGCTTTCCTTGTCATCTCGAGCACCTCGAGCATTCTCTAACTTGTTGTGGTTGTCCATCGCAGAGGTGGTCAAGTTGGGGAGCCGCTGACGGGTCGAGGTCGCTTCTTCTCCTTCGCCGCAAACACATCACCGCTGGACTTCGCCGACCTTCTCCATGTCCCTCCGCCTTCCTCCTCGACCTTCCCTACACTCGGGTGAGTTCATTTTAGTCCCTAGAGCTTAGGGTCTAGCTAGCTTAGCTCGTGGCGCCGGCTTTGTCGTTTCGGTTTTTGCCGAAAGGCTTGTCCTCCGCCATTCTCCGCTCACCGGCGTTTAAAGGCCGTCGCCGCCGAGAGTGCTCTCCGCTAGGTCCGCAACACTATTGCGAGTATATCGGTGCCCTTGGTCGTGCCGCCGAGGTCCCCATCGCCACGGCAAAAACCGTTGAGCCCGCCGGGATTTTGCCGTTCAAAACTCCTGCTGTCATCGTGTTAGGACATCTTAAATGCCCATTTATTACCAATCATCGTGAGTGATGAGTTGTCTTAGCCGCCACCCTTTGTCGCCGTCCGAGGTCCCGCGCTTTAACAAAGACCTTGGACCTCCTCGGGTTCTTCGTGACCGCCTAGACCTCCCAAGTTTAGATCGGACCTTTAGATCTTTTCCGCAAAACCTTTTTAGTATAAGACCTCCTCGGTCCTTTTGCAAAGACCACCTCGAGCCACTCCCGAGGTCCTCTTTGTAAAAGACCACCCCTTGTCATGTTGTCAAAACCACCCTCTCGGACCTCTTCCGAGGTCCTCTTTGCAAAAGACCTCCCTTAGTCATTTTTGCAAAGACCACCCTCTGGTCCTCTTTGTAAAAGCCACCTGGCCTTTTACAAGGAAAACCCCCTTCGGACCTCCTAGGTTCAATCCTGGCCGTTCGCGACCTCCCGCTTTAGATCTGAGCGTTAGATTTTATTTGTAAAATCTTTAGTCTTAGGACCTCCTCGCTCATCTTGATCGCCCGGACCTCCTCTCGGGATCGTGTCCGCAAAGACCTCCCTCGAGATCTAGACCGCTGAAGACCTCCTCCGTGTGCTCTTAGACGCCTAGACCTCTCTCCGGGTTTACCCGTAGACCTCCCTAGTGCTCGGACCGCCAGATCTCGATCCGACGGTCCACGACTCGGTAGGCGCCAGACCTCCTTGGCGGCACCTGCACGACCGGTCGTGATCGTTGGATCGATCTCAACGGTCCGCACCTCCCGGGCTGGAGAGGAGGTCTTCACATGCTGCAGTGCTGAGGTCTGTGGCCCAACGATGCAAGATCGACGGCCCACGACCTCTCCTTTGTCTTCCGATTCGGTTGGACCTCCCGAGAGCTCAAAGTTTCCTAAGTCTTTTCTTTGTTCCAAATTTCAAAAGTACTTAACTTTGTCATTTTAACTCCTTTTGAATGATTCCATTCTTTGTAGCTTTGTTTTAGTATGAACTTTAACTGAGGATGAAATTAGGCCCTGCTTTGTAGCAGAAAATGATTTAAACAAAGATGATCTTGTTAATGAAAGATGATGTCTAGAAATTCATGGAAAAATTTGTAAAACACATAACTTCCTCTCTGTAGTTGCAAATCGAGCAAACTCAACCTAGTAAATTTGGCCTGTAGACATGCTTTAATTTGAACTAGGCTTTGTCTTTATTCATGTTCTGAGAAATGATATATGCTAGTTTTAGAACTTAGAAAATCATAACTAATTCATTATAACTCCAATTTGTGCAAACTCAGTTTTGCTGTTGTTAGGATAACCATATCTACCTACTATAAAAATTTCAAGTTCCAGATCATTCTAGAAATTTTCGCCATGAACAGTAACTTTAATTAATTTAATTGGGATTTTTCAGATGAGAGAATTTAAATTGGCTATAACTTTTCATACTAAGTCCAAATGAAGTGATTCTTGTTTTTAAAATTGTCTAAAATCAACCTCTAGCTGCTGTAGAAATTTGATTGGATTTGGATGTTCTTTGCTGTTGAGTTCCTTTTGGTGTTCTTCGTTCTTATCGGTTTTTATCGCTTTTTCAAGTAGGTTCAAGAATTTATTGAACCTGAGCACTCCCCTGCAGCAAGAACAAATCCAGCAAGGCAAGCAGTTTGATCATGTTAATCCCAGTATTTTAAGTATTTATGTTGTTTACAACTTCTATGTATGCATTGCTATCTTGTTTTAACTATTGTCGTTAGTTGGCCTAGTAGATGCATTTCCTTAGCAAATGATTATCCTCTACTACCATGAGCCTAGGCATTGCTGTGATTTAGAGTTCGTGGATGAGCTCTTGTCACTTAGTAGTTTACTTAATTAATTGCTTAGCCATGCTTAGCCGGTAGAAATGGGCTGTTATCGACTTGTCGATAACCTTGATCACACAAAACTTATTATGATTTATGATTTCCACCTTGTGCCATGTCTACTTATGAAAACTAAAACTGAAAACAAAATGATTTAGACTTGGGCACAATGGTAAGATGGTGTGATTTTGGGTGTGATCGAATGGTGCCCTGGTCAACAAGGACCGAACATCTTGTTACACTAAACTAAGCATTTTAGCGCTAACCACATTAGAGGGTATGGGACCTCTCTTGACTTAGTACTTTGGCGTGTATTGGCTCGAGTCGCAGGGAGTCGCAGGAGGGATGGTGTTGGGAGATTGTAGTGTCCGAAAGACTTCACCCGTGATGGGATTTGTTGTCTTTCGGCTTGCAATGTAAGCATATGGGTTTCTATCCATATGAGCGGCTCGTAGTTAATACACAAGATTGGAAATGTCTCAGGACTTAGCAGTGTAAGCATACCTTCTATAGTGTGCTTTGTGGCTTGAAGGCGATCTCAAGTGTGGGTACATTGGTACACCCCCGCAGGTTAAAACTATTCAATAGCCTCGCCCTAGGTTATGGACACGCTTGGCAAGGTCTTTCAAGAGTTAGACTACAACCTTTTAAATTAAAACTTGATGGGTGGTACGAATCGGGGATTCGTGCTATGTTGTGGTGGCTATTGGGATAGTCGCTTCCAGGTGGTTACTTGTATGTACCTTTACTTACTGTTACTTTGATAACAAAACAGATTTGCAAACTTGCTTTTAAAATATATTACATTATTGCAAATAAAGTTGGCTTCATGCAAAATGAGATATACAACCTCCACCTAAATAAGCTTGCATGTAGTTTATGAGTAGGTCTGCTATTCCACACGTCAGTCTTGCGGGTACAAAGACAATCTTTGTACTCAGTTGCTTCGCTTAATTGTTTTGTTGCAGAGGAAGAAGGTGAGCCTGAGGGGCCTCACTTTTGTGAGCTGTGTTGTGGTAGCTTGCGGGGCGACTAGCTTGGCGGCCCGGTCGGTTGCCTTGTGGGTGTATGGCTAACCGGTCGACTTTTGTTCTAGCCATCTTATGGCACCTTTTGCTTCCGCTATCTTTCTTGTATATTGCTCTATTTGGCCGGTCGGCTCTTTTGTAATAACTTTACTTTATGTATGTCATTGTTGAACTTAGTAATATATGTTGTATGGAAATGATGTGTAATTTTGTGATGATGTGCATATGCTGCAATTCTGGGAAGCATATGACCATCGAGGCTTAGAATGTTTAATTAGTAACGCTATAACCATTTGGAGGTTAAGTGTTACTAGTTAAATATTCCGGGTCCTCACAAAGTTGGTATCAGAGCCATATTGACCGTAGAAACCCCTAGCTTGGTCGCCTTTAGGATATTTTGAAAACTTACTTCCAAATAGTTTATGAAAACTTAAGTAAGTTCTCTAATTTTGTTCTTTACCTATCTTAGCTTGCTCATCTCACCTTACCCTGACTTAAGTTTGAAAAAGTTGTTCCTCTCTTCCTTTCAAAAATTAGCCTCTATCGATTAACTTGGTTTTGGGAGAACCATGAGAGCTTGGAGAAAGAAATTTGGACAGCTAGCTAGTGGTGAGTAATTAAGGTAGGAAATGAGAGCTGACCAAGTATGCCGGGATGTTCCTATCCACATCGAAGGAGTGGGATTCTTGGCGAATCTTATCCTACTCGACTCGGCGCGCCTGGATGTGATTCTTGGCATGGATTGGTTGTCCCAACACTTGGGGCAAATCGATTGTGCCAGGAAGATTGTCTACCTCACCAGCCCTTCAGGTGAACAGGTTGGGTTTTCGCCGCAGTTGCGGGAGCCCCACCTTTTTGCCCTTGAAGCAAAGCCACCATTGGAGATTCATGATGTCCCCACGGTGTGTGACTTCGCGGATGTCTTTCCTGAAGATTTGCCCGGGATGCCTCCTGTTCGAGAACTGGAGTTCGTGATAGAGTTGCTGCCCGGTACCGCCCCTATTTCAAAGAGGCCGTATCGCATGCCTCCTAATGAGTTGGAAGAGCTGAAGAAGCAACTAGGTGAGCTACAAGAGAAGGGTTTCATTCGTCCTAGCTCATCTCCTTGGGGTTGTCCAGTTATTTTTGTGAAGAAGAAGGACAAGACCTTACGTATGTGTGTTGATTACCGTCCGCTTAATGAAGTGACGGTGAAGAACAAGTATCCTTTGCCCCGTATTGATGATCTTTTCGATCGGTTGACTGGAGCACGTGTCTTCTCCAAGATTGACTTGAGATTGGGCTATCATCAAGTCGATCGATCGAGAGGATATTCCAAGACCGCTTTGCTACTCGTTATGGTCTTTACGAGTACACCGTCATGTCTTTTGGTTTGACTAATGCTCTGCTTATTCATGAATCTTATGAACTCGGTATTCATGGAGTATTTGGATAGGTTTGTGGTGGTATTCATCGATGATATCCTCATCTACTCCAAGAGTGAAGAAGAGCATGCTGAGCATCTTAAGCTTGTGTTGGGCAAGCTGCGTGAGCACCGGTTGTATGCCAAATTCAGCAAGTGCGAGTTCTGGTTGAAGGAAGTGGCATTCTTAGGCCATGTTCTTTCAGGGGGTGTGGTCGTGGATCCTAGCAAGGTCGGTGATGTACTATCTTGGGGTCGCCCAAGTCGGTCACCGATGTGCGAGTTTTCTTGGTTTGGTAGGGCTACTATCGCCGCTTCATCGAGAATTTCTCCAAGATTGCAAAGCCTATGACCGAACCGCCAAGAAAGACAAGAAGTTTGAGTGGTCCGCCGCTTGTGATGTGAGTTTTCAGAACTCAAGAAGCGGTTGACCTCAGCCTCAAGCTTGTTCTCCCGATATTCGCAAGAGTTTTGATATCTTTGTGATGCTTCGTCGTCGGTCTTGGTTGTGTTCTTATGCAGAAGGCAAGGTTGTGGCCTATGCATCGCGGCAATGAGGCCTCATGAACTCAACTATCCTACTCATGACTTGGAGTTAGTCTGTGGTTCATGCACTCAAGATTTGGCGGCATTATCCGATTGGTAATCATGAGGTGTATTCACCACAAGAGCTTGAAGTACTTGTTCACCCAAACAGATCCGAACCTCGTGCAAAGGAGATGGTTGGAATTGATCAAGGATTATGACATGGGTATTCAGTACCATCCGGCAAGGCCAATGTTGTGGCGAGATGCGTTTAGTCGAAGGTGTATTGCAAAGATGTTGATGCTCCAAAGCAAGACGACCGCTCTCATTTCTGAATTTCAGCGCCTTAATTTGGGGTTAATCGAGCACGCTTCTCTTGCTACCTTGGTTGTGCAGCCAACCTTGGTGGACCAAATCAAGGCGGCACAATGACAGATGATGCCGTGTGAGTCGATCAGCGAACATCAAGGATGGATAGCCAAGTGCTTTTCGTGAGGATGAGCATGGCGTTGTGTGGTTTGGGCAGCGTCTTGTGGTTCCTAAGGTCATGGAATTGCGGATTTGATCCTCCGCGAAGCCCATGATTCTCCTTTGTCCATCCATCCCGGGCTACCAAGATGTATCAGACCTTCGCCGAGATTCTCGTGGACCCGAATGAAGCGAGATTGCCAAGTTCGCTGCCGAGTGCGACGTGTGTCGCCGTGTGAAGGCCGAGCATCGCCGTCCAGCAGTCTTCTTCACCTTTGCCGCGCGCAATGGAAGTGGATTCCGCTGGCATGGACTTCATCACCGGATTGCCCGCTCGTCCAAGGGAATGATGCTATTTGGGTCGTGATTGACCGGTTGACTAAAGTGGCACATTTCCTTCCGCCAAGACTCGCCGTGTGGGGCCTTTGGCCAACTTTATGTCTCGAGGATTGTGAGTCTTCACGGTGTACCAAGACGATTATTTCGATCGTGGTGCGCTTTTCACCTCGCGGTTTTGGCATAGTCGCAAGAGGCTATGGGGACCCGCCTTCACTTCAAGATCTGACCTTTCATCCTCGGATCGATGGTCGACGGAGCGAGTCAACCAAGTGTTAGAAGATATGCTCCGTGCTTGTGTTCTTTCCTATGGGAAGAAGTGGGAGAAATGCCTACCTTTTTGCCGAGTTCTCCTACAACAACGGCTATCGTGCCGTCTTGGCATGGCACCGCTTGAGGCCTTGTATGGGAGAAGGTGTAGAACCCGTTGAACTGGTCGAGATCGGCGAGCGCGCGCCGCCCGAGTCGATTAATGAGGCCGAAAGCCGTGTCCAGCTTGATTCGCGAGCATCGCACACGCCCGCCTGCATGTAAGAGCTACGCAGACGCCGCCGCCGTGAGTTGAGATTTGAGCCCAATGACTTTGTGTATCTCAAAGTCTCTCCCTTGAAGGGCCATCGGTGTTTTGGCATCAAGGGCAAGTTGGCTCCTCGATATGTTGGGCCTTATCGCATCATCGAGAGTTGGAGCTGTTGCTTACAGTGTTGGAGCTACCACCGCACTTGAGGGTGTGCATGATGTGTTCCATGTGTCACACCAAGAAGTGCCTCCGTGTCCCGACCGAGAAAGCTCCGCTGGAGGTTCTCGATGTGCGTGAGAATTTGACCTACCGCGAGCATCCTGCTCGTATTCTTGAGGAATCGAACGGAGAACAAGGAACCGTGTAATCAAGTTCCTTAAGGTTCAGTGGTCAAACCATTCTCAAGATGAGGCAACTTGGGAGCGAGAAGATCGCCTTCGTGCAGATTTTCCTTCTTCTTCTCCGAGTAAACTAATCTCTGGTCGAGATTCTTGTAAGGGGGAGAGTTGTAACATCCCAATTTTGAGCTTGTGTTTCAAATGTAAGAAAATGAGTAGAAATTAAAACTTTTTCTTACATCCTGTATTTCCTTTGTACCAAGCAAGTATTGTACAAGAAGTTATGGAAATAATGAAGTCACAAGTCTTTTGATCCAAATCTTGAGCTTTCAAAAACAATCTTGTCAAACCTCGGATCATCTCCTGGAAATATTTTTCCTAAGTTCTTGGGACTAAGTATGTGACCCTCCAAAAGTTTCACAATTTTTAGAAATTGTTTGAATATTTTTGGAGGTCAAAAACCGATTCAAAATCTGGTCAAACCTTGGACCAAAGCCTTGTAAATTTTTGGAGGAAAATCCACAGCACCAAAGCCTCTGAAAAATTTATGCTAGGTCCTCGCTTGAGCTAGCAAGCTCCTGTAAAAATTTTATAATTTTGGAGTCGGTTTGCGACCTCAAACAATTCTCCAAGGAGCAGCTCCTTCTAAAACCGTAAAGACTAAATCGTTGAGTCGGACTGGGCTCGGACCTGAGCCCAACTCAATCGACTTGGTTGGACCACGCCGCCCGACAAGACTCTCGGGCTCAAGCTTTTGCGCGAGCTGAACCATTGGATCCCAATCCAATACTCTCGACCTCCCCGATCCGAGGAGCTCTTGAGCGCCTCGGCGCCTGGGGTGGTCCTAGCCGTGGATACCCATCGTGTGGCTCACGACCTCCCAGACCTCCTCGCCGCGCTTGACCTCCCACCTCGGCGACTACGGGACGCCCAGACCTCCTTAGCGTCAGAGCTTCTTCCTCACGACCTCCCGAGGTCCGCGCGCCATGAAATTTTGCACCTCTGCATGTGTCGAACCAGGCGCTTGGGAGCAATGGTTGTCACTTTGGTCCTTCCCAACGTCTCTTTCTGTCATACATTAAATGTGTCAGAGCCCACCCTAGAAGTCTTTCCCTACCTACATGCTCTTGTCAAATCTAGCAAGTCATGGCAGGGCATGGACCTTGCTCACAGTGGGTTTGCCCTAGCCTTGTCCGAGCGCCTGGCTATGTATAGCCGGTGGTTCCTTCCTCCTTTCTTTCCCGTCACTTGGTGCTGTTTATACTCTCTGCAGAGTGTGAGCCCCAAACCCGAGCACCGAGAGCCCTTCCTTACCTCCATTGTCACCTTTGGAGCTCCCTGCCGGCTCGAGCTCCAGTGGTTCCATCAACGTTCTTGCTGCTTTCCTTGTCATCTCGAGCACCTCGAGCATTCTCTAACTTGCCGTGGTTGTCCATCGCAGAGGTGGTCAAGTTGGGGAGCCGCTTGACGGGTCGAGGTCGCCTTCTTCTCCTTCGCCGCAAACACATCACCGCGGGACTTCGCCGACCTTCTCCAAGTCCCTCCGCCTTCCTCGACCTTCCCTACACTCGGGTGAGTTCATTTTAGTCCCTTAGAGCTTAGGGTCTAGCTAGCTTAGCTCGTGGCGCCGCTTTTTGTCGTTCTCGGTTTTTGCCGAAGGCTTGTCCTCCGCCATTCTCCGGCCGCGGCGTTTAAGGTCGCCGCCGCCGAGAGTGCTCTCCGCTAGTCTCGCGACACTATTGCGAGTATATCGGTGCCCTTGGTCGCGCCGCGAGGTCCCTATCGCCGGCGGCAAACCGCTTAGCCCGCTCGGGATTTTGCCGCTCAAAACTCCCGCGTCATCGTGTTAGGACATCTTAAATGCCCATTTATTACCAATCATCGATGAGCAGTGAGTTGTCTTAGCCGCCACCCTTTGTCACTTTGTCCGGAGGTCCCGCGCTTTAATAAAGACCTTGACCTCCTCTGGTTCTTCGTGACCGTCTAGACCTCCCCAAGTTTAGATCTGGACCTTTAGATCTTTTCCGCGAAAACCTTTTTAGTATAAGACCTCCCTCGGTCCTTTTGCAAAGACCACCTCTGAGCCACTCCCGAGGTCCTCTTTGTAAAAACCACCCTTGTCGTGTTGTCAAAACCACCCTCTTGACCTCTTCCGAGGTCCTCTTTGCAAAAGACCTCCCCTTGGTCATTTTTGCAAAGACCACCCTCGGGGTCCTCTTTGTAAAAAGCCACCCCTGGCCTTTTACAAGGAAAACCCCCGCTCAGACCTCCTAGGCTCAATCCTAGCCGTTCGCGACCTCCCCGGCTTTAGATCTGAGCGTTAGATTTTATTTGTAAAATCTTTAGTCTTAGGACCTCCTCGTTCATCTTGATCGCCAGGACCTCCTCTCGGGATCGTGTCCGCAAAGACCTCCTCTCGGAGATCTAGACCGTTGAAGACCTCCTCCGTGAGCTCTTAGCCGTCTAGACCTCTCTCCGGTTTTACCCGTAGGACCTCCCCTAGTGCTCGGGGACCGCGGATCTCGACCGACGGCCACGACTTCTGCTAGGCGCCAGACCTCCTTGCGCGCGCGCTGCACGCGACCGGTCGTGATCGTTGGATCAGATCTCAACGGTCCGCACCTCCCGCGCGGAGAGGAGGTCTTCCTGCAGCGCTGTGCCGAGGTCTGTGGCCTGCGATGCAAGATCGACGCCCACGACCTCTCATTTGTCTTCCATTCGGTTGGACCTCCCGAGAGCTCAAAGTTTCTAAGTCTTTGTCGCTCCAAATTTCAAAAGTTCTTAACTTTGTCATTTTAACTCCTTTTGAATGATTCCAGCTTTGTAGCTTTGTTTTAGTATGAACTTTAACTGAGGATGAAATTAGGCCCTGCTTTGTAGCGAGAAAATGATTTAAACAAAGATGATCTTGTTAATGAAAGATGATGTCTAGAAATTCATGGAAAAATTTGTAAAACACATAACTTCCTCTCTCAGAGTTGCAAATCGAGCAAACTCAACCTAGTAAATTTGGCCTGTAGACATGCTTTAATTTGAACTAGGCTTTGTCTTTATTCATGTTCCTGAGAAATGATATATGCTAGTTTTAGAACTTAGAAAAATCATAACTAATTCATTATAACTCCAATTTGTGCAAACTTAGTTTTGCTGTTGTTAGGATAACCATATCTACCTACCATAAAAATTTCAAGTTCCAGATCATTCTAGAAATTTTCGCCATGAACAGTAACTTTAATTAATTTAATTGGGATTTTTCAGACTGAGAGAATTTAAATTGGCTATAACTTTTTCATACTAAGTCCAAATGAAGTGATTCTTGTTTCTAAAATTGTCTAAAATCAACCTCTAGCTGCTGTAGAAATTTGATTGGATTTGGATGTTCTTTGCTGTTGAGTTCCTTTTGGTGTTCTTCGTTCTTATCGGTTTTTATCGCTTTTTCGCGTTAGGTTCCGAAGAATTTATTGAACCTGAGCACTCCCCTCTGCAGCAAGAACAAATCCAGCAAGGCAAGCAGTTTGATCATGTTAATCCCAGTATTTTAAGTATTTATGTTGTTTACAACTTCTATGTATGCATTGCTATCTTGTTTTAACTATTGTCGTTAGTTGGCCTAGTAGATGCATTTCCTTAGCAAATGATTATCCTCTACTACCATGAGCCTAGGCATTGCTGTGATTTAGAGTTCGTGGATGAGCTCTTGTCACTTAGTAGTTTACGAATTAATTGCTTAGCCATGCTTAGCTTCGGTAGAAATGGGCGGTTATCGACTTGTCGATAACCTTGATCACACAAAACTTATTATGATTTATGATTTCCACCTTGTGCCATGTCTACTTATGAAAACTAAAACTGAAAACAAAATGATTTAGACTTGGACACAATGGTAAGATGGTGTGATTTTGGGTGTGGATCGAATGGTGCCCGGTCAACAAGGACCGAACATCTTGTTACACTAAACCAAGCATTTTAGCGTGCTAACCACATTAGAGGGTATGGGACCTCTCTTGACTTAGTACTTTGGCGTGTATTGGCTCCAGTCGCAGGAGTCGCAGGAGGGATGGTGTTGGGAGACAGTAGTGTCAAAGACTTCACCCGTGATGGGATTTGTTGTCTTCGCTTGCAATGTAAGCATATGGGTTTCTATCCATATGAGCGGCTCAGTAGTTAATACACAAGATTGGAAATGTCTCAGAGGACTTAGCCGTGCTTGCATACCTTCTAGTGTGCTTTGTGGCTTGAAGGCGGTCCAAGTGTGGTACATTGGTACACCCTGCAGGTTAAAACTATTCGAATAGCCTCGCCCTAGGTTATGGACACGCTTGGCAAGGTCTTTCAAGAGTTAGACTACAACCTTTTAAATTAAAACTTGATGGGTGGTACGAATCGGGATTCGTGCTATGTTGTGGTGGCTATTGGGATAGTCGCCTGTGGTTACTTGTATGTACCTTTACTTATCAATTACTTTGATAACAAAACAGATTTGCAAACTTGCTTTTAAAATATATTACATTATTGCAAATAAAGTTGGCTTCATGCAAATGAGACATACAACCTCCACCTAAATAAGCTTGCATGTAGTTTATGAGTAGGTCCGCTATTCCACACGTCGGTCTTGCGGGTACAAAGACAATCTTTGTACTCGGTTGCTTCGCTTAATTGTTTTGTTGCAGAGGAAGAAGGTGAGCCCGAGGGGCCCCACTTTTGTGAGTCGTGTTGTGGTAGCTTATGGGCGACTAGCTTGGCGGCTGGCCGGTTGCCTTGTGGGTGCATGGCTAACCTGGTCGACTTTTGTTCTAGCCATCTTATGGCACCTTTTGCTTCCGCTATCTTTCTTGTATATTGCTCTATTTGGCCTATCGGCTCTTTGTAATAACTTTACTTTATGTATGTCATTGTTGAACTTAGTAATATATGTTGTATGGAAATGATGTGTAATTTTGTGATGATGTGCATATGCTGCACTTGGAAGCATATGACCATCGAGGCTTAGAATGTTTAATTAGTAACGCTAGAACCATTTGGAGGTTAAGTGTTACTAGTTAAATATTCCGGGTCCTCACAGTTGCGACCACAGCAGGTGGTCTTTGCAAAAGACGAGGTCGTGACCCAATGGTGGTCAAGACTGAGAGGGTGGTCTTTGCAAAAGAGGGTGATCCTAAGCACAGAGTCAAGGGAGGTCATGAGGAGGTTACAAAGAGGGAGTCGTTCGATTGGATCGGACGGCACAAAATGTGTTGGACGTTCGGACCGCCCGAAGGTTAGAACGCGATCTGACCGTTCAACACAATCGGGCAGTCCACAATGTTTGGAAATGTTCGAACCGTCTGAAAGTGACAATGAGATCTGACCGTTCAACACGATCGGGTGATCCAGAAGAGAGGAGGGCACAACAGATTGGATTGGCGCGCTGGAGCGGCCAAGAAGGAGGTCCAAACTGAAGGGAGGTCTTGACCTTAGGGGATGTCGTGACCAAGAACCGGTACGAATAGAGGGGAGAAAAACAAAACACAAAGAACTCTAGCGACTTGTAAGCCAACTTGAATTAGTTGAAGTTCGAATTAGTCATTTAAATTATTTCCAATATCTCAAGTTAAGCTTTAATAAACCATAAACCAAATAGTTACTTTTATTTTGAAATTTTCAAAAAGGCTTAGAAAAACCAGGGCATTACAAACCTACCCCCTTAAGGGAATCTCGACCCTGAGATTCAGACCTGGCTAGAAAAGCGGTGGGGATACTCCGCCTTGAGGTCTTCTTCATGCTCCCAAGTACCCTCTTCTTCTGATTGGTTGCTCCACTGGACTTTGCACGATCGAACAACCCTACTCCTGGTGACACGCTCTGCGACGTCCAAAATCTTGATAGGTCACTCCACGTAGGTGAGGTCCTCTTGAAGATCGATGCTATCCAGAGGGGTCTGTTCCGTTGGAACTCGAAGGCACTTCTTGAGCTTTGATACATGAAAGACGTTGTGTACAACAGATAAGGAGGTCGAGCGCTCCAACTGGTACGCTACTTCACCTCTTCTTCCTACATTCATGTAAGGTCCAACAAACCTTGCCGCATTCTCACTGTAACATGTTTCAACCATTGGATCAGAAACAGACGGTCCGATCTAGATGGTGCGTTCAGACGGTCCGAACATTTCCAAGCAATATGGACCATCCGATCAAAATTAGACGGCCCGATCTAGTTGAAGGTTCGGAGGTCCGAACGTCCTAAGCCCTTTGAACCATCCGATCTAAAATTAATGGCTCGATCGTGATTACACGTTCGGACGGTCCCAACGTTGCTAATTGTTGTGGACCATCCGATCTAAATCGAACGGCCCAAATGTCACCCTCTATTCTTCGCCGGTCCGATTGTCCCTCTCTCTCCCTCCATCTCACCGATAGTGCGTCCCACCACCTTTGTCTCCACCACATCGTCCACCTTGTGCTCAAGAAGCAACCGCCATGACTCCTTCTCGAAGCTCTTCAACGGCCGCGCCTTCTTTCCCCATTCTTCGCGCGTATGTGTGCAACGTCTTCCCCTTATCTTGCCGCACCCACTCCTCCCTTATCCCCTCATCTCCGCGTCCGATACGCCCATGTTCACAACCACCGCCATGATCTTCGCGCACTCGATTTCCTTCCCCGGTGACCCCTCGGCCTTATAAATAGACCCCTAGAGTTGCCTTCTACCCCACACCAAAACCCCTCAAACCGCTGCACCTCTAGAACTCCAGTGCCGCTGCAATTGAAGCTTTAGGATTTTCTTTCTCAAAGCTTGTCTCGTCAATTCTGCCACCACCATTGTAGCCCAACCGTCATCGACTACGCCACCCTCATTGCTGTCACTGTAGCTACCTCCAGTGCCCACCCGCGTCGTCGGCTTCACCCGAGCCCCTTCCGAACAATAGCCATATCTCATCTCCGCTTGAAGCTCGCCGCCGGCCATCGTCGTCGTCCTCGACCACTCGTAAGTGCACCAATGAGTTCGCATTAGCATTCTCTACGCATTGGTACCACTCATCGCCGGCGAAGCCCCTCCGTTTGCCATCGACCAAGGGAGGGGACCCGAGCTGGTCGTGTGGTCGAACGCTCCTACGACCAGTAAGTCGTAGAGGAGGTCGAACGATCCTACGACTAGGTAGTCGTAGAGGTGGTCGAACTCTCCTACGACCGGATGACAAAGACTACCCCAAGTATGTGCCGTCAAGATCGATGTACAGTACTCGTGGAACAGTACTCGAAACTTCTTTAGATTAGATCTTCCAGAGGCCATATCTTCATCATCCGAACTCCGTTTGAGCCCATTCAAATTTCTAAATTTGTCTAAATTCAAGATCTAGCTATCTAAACCAAAATTATTTAATTTGGAGTTAATTTAAATTTTATTTGAATTTTATATGAATTTTTTCTTACTTTTGCGTATAGATTTCGACGACTTCGGAGAGTCCGATTTCGACGCCGTTTGAGAGCAACTAATCAAGCAAGGCAAGTTACATATTTAATAATATTTGATCCTATTATTTCAAATTATTTAAATTCTGTTTTAAATTATTACTGCATGTTTATTTCTAATTAATTTAATTTAAATACATGTTCTTAAATTATAGTTATGCCTAAATCATTTGTACTACCAATCTTGACATTGACTTGGACATACCTTGACACCTTAGATGTAAATCTATTTTATGCAATAGTATGAAGTGGAACACTTTGCAAAAATATATGCTTAGTCATGCTTAGACCAAAAATATTTGATTTGGGAATTTTCAGCCAAAAATGAAATGTGGTTTAAATTGTATCCATAGCATTGGTGTACCATAGAAGTTTATAAATGATTTTGACAAAAAATAAATAAAATCAAAAACTGGTTTGGACTTTGGCGAAACGGATAGTTGGTGGGTGCAAGTTTATGCACGGGCTCAATTCAACGAATGTTTGAGGCCCAAGGATTGTTTTGGAAGTCGCCTAATCAATTAAGGACCGGTCTACGAGCTGCGGATTATAAAGCCCTTCCGTACTACCATATGTCATGTGTGGGCGGGACCTGGCTAACTAATTTGCAATGTTTCAATGTGGTTGTGCCATCCAGTTGTGTGGGTGTCGTGAAGAGTTATTGTTAATACTCACATGGCACAAGAGGGGGTTATCATTTAGTGCGAAGCCTACGGTAGCGAAACCTTAGTGGGCATAACTACTTTGGAACGGCGCATTGTAAAGGCCTTGTCATAATCACTTAGTAGCACACCTACGGAAGTGTGTGAGTGGACAGTACAAGTTGATTATCTCTTGTGGGTAAAGTTGTACAACCTCTACAGAGTGTCAATATATTCGAATAGCCATGTCCACAGTCATGGACATGCTGAGCAAAGCTTTTCGTGGATTAGACTTTGTTTTTGTTTTCAAAATATTTTGTAAAACAGTTTATGACATGGATGGGTGTCCATGAGAAAAACTTATGGGTTGAAGCCCCGGGTTGGTGCTCGTGTTTAAGTTAGTGTTAGGTTGGTGCCTACACTAGCTTTATTATTTCAGTTAAAGCTCAATTTTAGATATTATAAAACTTGAGCTTTTTAACTTAGTATTGTATTTAAAATGTCAAATATTGCTTCTGCACAAATAACCTTATAAGCCTGCCTTTGATAATATCCATGCATGCATTAACTCTGTTATTGGGTGTAACTTGCGAGAACAAAAGTTGTGCTCATACTTGCTTTATGCAAACAAATTTCAGAGGAGAAGGACTTCGCTGTCGGTGTGGATCTCGATGACTAGGCCATTACCCCAGTCGATTGCCTGTGGCAGATCAGCTGACTCCACTACTTCTTCTTTGTCTTCCGCCGTGTTGTTTATTGTTGGCTCGTAAGCCTTTCTTGTAATCGACTCTGTTTATTAATAAAGTTATGTGAATTATAGATGTTACAATATCATGTTTACTGTGTGAACTAGCTACTGATCATGGGACTAGTTCGGAAATACACAGAGGATTTGGGGGTGTTTCTCTCGGACCGACAATACGCTCGGCCCGAAATGAGGAAGCCCAGAACTCCAAAGACATCAACGACTTGCTCGAGAATCCAACTCAAGAGCTTGCTCGAGCACTAGGCTACGATCTCTTCGGCGAAGAGATCGCACGGAGGCTTCGAGCACGATGGCAAGACTGGAGCATCCCCGCCGACATCATTCCGAAAGTCGTAGCAGTATGACTCTATTTGCTACCAGTCGTTCGACTAACTCATTGCTTGGAGATCGACGCGACCGCAGATCATGTCACTCTCTTGGCTAAAGAAAGGTTCCTCGAACGTCTGACGAACAACAAGATCCTAGGAGAGGTGATCGCTCACCACTCCATGGCAGAAATCGCAGAGAAAAAGAATACGAGGAGTATTTCTCTCGTAAGACTGAGGCCTACTATAGGTCAAGTCCACTTGTGACCGGATATCGTCGAGTGCGATCACCTGGTGTTGTCAACCCTTCTTTCCTGCAAAGAAGGTGTCAAGGAGTTATCACCGATGCTGGGCGTTCTCGTCTGACCTCCGAGCAGTTCGCTGGCCACCACGGTTTCGACCAGTGAACATGGAGAAGTTCGATGGATCTCAAAATTCCATTGAATTCCTTCAGATCTACATAACAGCTGTCTGAGCAACAGCAGGAGGAGAGCATGTAATGGCAAATTACCTTCCAACCGTGCTCGAAGGGTTTGCTCGATCGTGGCTGCTAAACCAACCACTTGAGTCAATCTACTCATGGCAACACCCCTGCGACCTTCTGCTGGCGAACTTCTAGGGCACGTACAACCGCCCTGGAAAGAAGGATGACCTGATGAGGACATCCCTAACTTGGATACAACCGTGTCTACACACACAGCTGATCCACAATAAATGTTACAAGGACCAATTACTCGAGCTCGTGCTCGCCAACTTAATCATCAGGTGAATTCGTTCATAGGTTTATATATTACTGAGAATAGATCGCTACCTAATGCAAGTGATTTAATTGTGCTTAGGAATATGGGAAAGGACCAAGGAGAGGTATGTGGAGTCATGAACAAGCATAGGAGGCATAATGGAGGTCATCACGTCACTTTGGGTCCGAGCCAAGCAAGAATTCGAGTTGGGCTCATTCTGGATTCGAGTTCGGACTGCTGCAACAGCATTAAGTTCAAACGGACGTAATTTCTTCATACGGACTCCGTTTGGGACGTTCTTGGACTTCATTGAAAGCTTATCAAGTCTACTTTTTAATGGATCCAACCTCAGCTTCAAATTCCAACCGAGCCGGCCACAATAAACAAAACAATTCACGTATGTTTTTTTGTCCGAGTCAAAAAGGGTGCTGCGCCACCTCCTCTTTGGCCCATGGGCCTTGTAACCCTAGGGGCGTGCGTCCACTTCTCTGGCCGCCACCCCTGGTCGTATTCCCATATAGGAGCCGCTGTTCCCCTGGTCAGAACTCGGATTTCATTGAGTTTAGGTTTAGCCATTGTGCAAACTTCTGTTCTTCAGTTGTGTCGGACGACCACCTGTTAAGACAGCCTTCGGGATCCCACCTTTGATTTTCAATACCATCTACGCTACATTCTTATTCGCAATATCAGATTGTCTATATTTTATTTTTGCTAGTTCTTCGATTGCTCGCAGGAATTGAACCTCGTGTTCAGGCTGATCGCGCTTCTAGCACGGTCAATAACATCTTGGAGTTAGTTCAACGATTGCTAAGGCGCAAGCGTTGTCGTACGGTTGTAGTTGGATCGCGAGAGTCACCTCCACCAAAATCGATAGTTATCAATCTCATTGAAAGATCGGGTACCCCGCCTCCATCACGACCTACACCAGACGAGATAGAACGACCATGAAACTCTGCGTCAATTCATCAGGCGTTTTAGTCAGGTTAGTAATTCAATTCCGCAAGTTTTTGACTCATCTGTTATCAGAGCCTTCAAGCAGGGAGTCTGCAGTAGAAGGATAACAGAGGACAATGCTTTGAATCCTCCTACCATTGTTGCTGAACTCTTTGAGATGGTCGATCGGTATGTGACTGCCGCTGAAGCAGTCAAGTGGAATAACACCATCAATCGGGCGGACAACGTACCTCAAGAGATAGGCGAAAGTGGTAAGAAGAAGGACAAAAAGTCCAAGAAATCCAACAACAAGGCGAAGGGTCAAAAGCCTCAAGCCAATGGTTCCAAGGAGGTCTTGGCCGTAAGCGACAAGGAGCCACGTAGTTCAAACAAAACTTCGACCGAGGCAAAGGTAAGCGCCCTGATTGGAAGAACGACAAGCCTAGGTGATGTCATTTCCATAAAAAGGAAGGACACGATCTTTGCAACTGTTGGGTTTTCCAACGGAAACTCGAGGACTATTACTCCGACAAAGGGCTGCTTCCTACTCTTGAGCAGGTAGGGCAATGAGTGGTCGAAAGGAGTCGGACAACGACGAGGAGATGTTGTTTCAAGATCCGTAGCATACCATCGAACACATCTATGGGGGATCATCGGCATACGAGTCAAAGCGACAGCTTAAGGCTATCAAACGCGAGGTAAACTCCATTGACTCTCCTCTTGTTAATAAGATGCTGAAGTGGTCAGAAGTAACCATCTCTTTCGAGAAAGGTGACTGCCCCATCCCTTCGACTCAACCAGGTCAATTTCCGATTGTGGTCGAACCCACCATCAACAACTAGTCGAGTAAATCGATTATTAGTTGATGGTGGTAACTCGTTAAGCATTCTGTTTACGAGTGCCCGGAACGAGATGCAGGTACCTAGGGCTAAGGTAAGACCGGTACGATACTCTTTTCATGGAATCGTTCTGGGGTCTTCGGCCAAACCTATTGACCAAGTTTCTCTTCCTTTAACATTTGGTTCACTAAGTAATTTCAGGACAGAGAAGATCTCTTTTGATGTGGTCGATTTCGATACGGCATATAACACTATACTCGGACGAAATTCTTAATAGCTACTCACTATGGGTATCAATGTTTTAAGATGTCAGGTCCCAAAGGAGTGATCATAATTTATTGTGACAAGAAGATGGCGCATACCTACGACCGTCGATCCCTCGAGATGGTTGGTCAGATACCAGCTCGAGAAGAAAGTCAGCCTTCGACTAGCAAGTCGAAGTCTAAAGCTGCACCAAAGCCGAACGACCAAGTCCAAAAGGTTCCTCTGGATGTGGAGGAGCCCTCGAAGACTGGTCGCATCGGGGATACTTCCAACCCCAAATAGGAAGACGTTCTCATCACTTTCCTCCGAGTAAACGCAGATGTCTTCGCATGGCAAGCGTCCGACATGCTTGGAGTCCCCAGAGAAGTGATCGAGCACAGCTAGCTTTACGGCTTAACAAAGTACCCGTAAAACAAAATTACAGAGATTTGCCCCTAATCAACGAGATGCAATAAGGTCATAATTGGACAAGCTACTTAAAGCAGGCTTTATAAGACAAATCGATCACCCAGAGTAATGGCGTATGTGCATAGACTTCATTGATCTTAATAAAGCTTGTCCAAAAGATGATTTTCATTTCCCTCGTATCGATCAGTTGGTGTATTTTACTGTTGGTTGTGAAGTGTTAAGTTTTCTAGATACATATTCTGGTTACCACCAGATCAATATGTGTCTAGAAGATTAAGAAAAGACTGCGTTTATTATACCATTTGGTATATTTTGCTACATCAAAATGCCATTTGGTCTAAAAAATGCTAGCGTTTCTTTTCAGCACTTGATGCAAGCGACTTTTTCACCTCAACTAGGCCAAAATTTGTAAACCTATGTTGACGATCTAGTCGTAAAAAGCATCAAATGACTTAATCACATCACCGACCTGCAAAAAAATATTCGACAACCTCAGAAAGCACTGCTTGAAACTCAATCATGAGAAATGTGTGTTTGGAGTCTCTTCAAGAAAATTGCTTGGATTCCTAGTCTCTGCACGAGGAATCGAATCAAATCTTGAAAAGATAAAGGCCATCGTGCAAATGCACCCTCCGACCACAAAGAAAGAAGTCTAGAAACTTACAGGATGCATGGCGGCTGTAAGTCGGTTCATCGCGTGCCTGGGAGAAAATGGACTACCTTTCTTCAAACTTCTAAGTAAGCACGAGGTTATCGAGTGGTCAGAAGAGGCAAACGCGGCTTTGAGGATGTCAAGAGGTATCTTACAAGTGCTCCTATTCTAGTTTCTCCGAAACCAGAAGAGACACTCTTAATTTATCTAGCTGCCACGCCACAGGCAGTGAGCGAAATACTAGTCGTAGAACGTCAAAATGTACGACGACCGGTTTACTATGTTAGTGAAGTTTTACACGGGCCTAAGGAGCATTTCCCTCAGTTCAAAAATATCTATATGCCCTCCTCATGTCTTCGAGGAAACTGCAGCATTATTTTTAGGCACACAAAATAGCTGTGCCATCTAAGTTTCCCTTGGGAGCAATCCTCAATAATAGAGAAACAGCGGGACGCATGGCAAAATGGTCAGTCGAACTTGGGAGTTCGACCTCCATTTCGTGTCCCGAACGGCCATTAAATCCCAGATTTTGGCAGACATTGCCGTCGAATGGACAAATCCTGAACCTGTTTAGGATCCCTAGTATGATTCCCATGACCAGTGGACGATATACTTTGATAGATCACTTACTTTAAGTGGCTTGAGGGCTGGGGCGGTTTTGGAATCTCCGATCGGAGATACCTTAAAGTATGCCATACAATTAAACTTTCAGGCCACTAACAACGTGGCAAAGTACAAAGGTTTGCTAGCTGGCATACGAGCTGCGAAAGCGCTCTCGATTCACCGACTACTCATGAGAGGAGACTCTCAACTAGTCGTGAATCAAGTCAGAAAAGAGTACTAGTGCTCTAATTCGACAATGTCTCGGTACTTATTGGAAGTTCGAAAGCTTGAAAAGCATTTTCTCGGTTTTGAGATACAATTCATCCCTCGGAAGGATAATTTTCTCGTAGACCAGCTTGCTCGTATAGCTTCTTTCCGATCCATAGTACCAAAAAGAGTCCTCTTGGAACAGCTCCAGAAGTCGTCTCTGGTCGAAGAACCAGAGACACCTCCGATTGAGACAGCCTCATTAGAATACGAGGATACCTGGATGACTCCTATCTACGAGTATCTTTAGACGGGTTCCGTACCCAATGATGATCTTGAGGCAGATCGCTTATTCCGAAAGGCCAAAATGTATACTTTGGTCGAAGGAATACTCTATAAATGAGGCACTTAAGGGGTGCTTATGCGATGTATTTCGTAGAGCGAAGGATTAAAACTCCTTCACGACATACACGGAGACATCCGTGGAACTCATGCTTCCTACAGAACGATGGTCGGTAAAACCTTTCGACAAGGTTTCTATTGGCCAACAGCCCTGTACGATGCCAAAGAACTAGTTAAGACATGTGTACAATGCCAGTTTCATAACAGGCAGATACACCAACCGGCCCAAGCGTTACAAACAATCCCTCTATCTTGGTCTTTTGCAACCTGGGGTCTCGATATCCTAGGACCGTTCCCTAGAGCTCCAGGCGGTTTCGAGTTCCTTTTTGTGGCTATTGATACATTCACAAAATGGATAGAAGCCGAGCCTATGACTGGGATAACAACGAAAGTAGCAAAATGGTTCATGATGAGATGCGTCATTTCTCGGTTTGGAGTTCCAAGTCGAATAATCACAGATAATGGTAAGCAATTTTCGAGAGCAAAATTTCAGAAATTTTACGACGAGTTGGGTACCAAGCTGTGTTACGCTTTCGTTGTCCACCCCCAAAGCAATGGGGCGGTTGAAAGAGCAAACCACCAAATAATGTAGGGAATCAAAACTCGAGTATTCGACCATCTTGTCAAGTGCTCGGGGGCTTGGGTACAAGAATTACCCTTAGTATTATCGGCAATTCGTACGCCTGCTAATCGGGCTATAGGTGAAACACCCTTTTTTCTAGTTTTCGATGTCGAAGCTATGCTTCCGCCAAAACTAAAGATCAAGTCGGCATGAGTCAAAAACTTTAATGACTCCTCCCAGGAACAACTTCAAGCGGACGACATCAACCTGCTCGAAGAGAAGAGAAACCAAGCCTTAATTCGCTCAGCGGTCTACCAACATGCCCTGCGCAGAAACCACGATCGTAAGGTCCAACTTCATAGCCTTGTTGTAGGTGACTTGGTATTGAGGCTTATCCAATCCCAGTCTAATCGGAACAAACTTTCCCCCAAGTGGGAAGGTTCTTACACTGCGGTCGAAGTTACGCGACCAGGTTCGGTACGACTAGCAATAGAAGATGGCGGGTTCTCTCAAACTCTTGAAACATCGACCAGTTGCGTACGTTTTATGTATAACAAACCACCACGACAATAAAGTATCAGGTTCCTTCTATCTTTATTGTCTTATATTGAGTAGTGCTTTTATAATCTTTTGCTCATTTTTTATATGCTCAGTTTTTTCTTTACACTGGTCGAAGGAAGGTCACAATAACTAGTCGAAGTCTTTCCTCTCTGCATATGGTCCTGCCCGCTAAAAGGAACTTTCTAGTATCGTCTTGTTCCTAACTTTTGCTATCAATACAAAGATGCTGGGCTCAAAAAACATGGTCGAATGATTTTAAGCCAACTCTCTTCACATTAGTTTATTTCTTCATTCATTTTGAAAAATACTCTAAGTAGAGTGCACTTTTGAGATTTATTTGACTGCTTTTGGTAAACTCGGTCAGTTCTAACTGGTCGGAGGAAGAAACAAACTTAGTCGAAGTCTCTTCTCTCTGCATGTGGTCCTATCCACTAGAAGGAACTTCCTAGTGTCATCCTATTTCCTACTATTGCTACCAGGGCAAACCTATCGAGTACATCAAAAAATGTTGAATGAATTTATAAGGTCCTTTAGACGTTTGTTTAACTCAAGTTGTCGTTCTTGATTTGATTGATCTGGTCGGAGATGGCAGCATCACCTAGTCGAAGCCTTTTCTCTCTGCACATGGTCTTGCCCACTAGAAGAAACTTCCTAGCATCGATTCGTTTCTACTCTTTCGACCAGTGCAGAATAATCATGATCGAAAACTATAAGTTAACTAAACCTCTCTATTTTTAGAAACCCTTTTTTACTATTACTTAGTTTATTCACATAAACTAAGCAAATAGTCGGGGGCTAGGATAAAGTTATAAATATGACTTTAATTCTTAGTCTTTGTTTCTTTTTCCATTCATTATCTTATGAGTTACTGACTATTCGACAAGATGATTTGTAGGAAAAAGGAGGGAAAAAGGAAGGACTACATATATATGATCTTAACCTCTTTTCCATACATTATCTGATGAGTTACAAACTACTCTACGAGATGATTTGTAGGAAAAAGGAAGATTGTATATATCAACAAAAAACTTGTCTTTACAGGCCCCTTTTACAGGCTACTCTGACGAAGGAGATCCCATATGCATCTCCTCCGAGACTTTCATACCGACTGGCTGCATTTCTTCAATTAACCATATCACTTCTGCTTCAGGGCAGTTGAAGTCGGTTTCAATTGGTTGCATGCTAAGGTTGGGGTCACAAGCTTTAAGTTTTGCCAAAGCTTAACTTACTGCACCTTTGATCGCCTCCCTTGTCAAGTCAGCTTGGTTGGCCTTTAGAGTGGTCACTAGCTCTTTTAAAGTCCCGACTTGTTCCCCAATGGCACTCATGTGAGCAGATATCGTGTCTTCATGAGGAGCAATCCCCTCAGCACATAGCTCACCGAGTACATTGTTCAAGAGAGAAATGTTACCCTGAAGGTTGACCTTCATCGACTTCATCTCCTCATGGTTACGAGTCAAAGCCTCACATATTCATTTTATTTCGACCGCTTGCTCTGAAAAGAGAAAGTTTGTTTAGACAAAATAACTCTTAGAGGATTAAAAAATCAAACTGGTTGCGGGTAAAGACTTGCTTACCTACTAGTTGAGAATCCATTTTCTCGATCTCCTGATCTTTGTCTTTAGCCATGCGGGAAATCTCATGAATAACCAAAGTTTTTTTCCATAGACCTCGGTTCGGAGCATTCCCACTTCGACCTCTTTTTCTGGAAAGGAATAAGAGTTAAAGAGATAAAGATCAATAACATAAGCAGTATTAAGTTCGGAACTTACTGTTTATTTGTCCCTGCAGCTTTTGAGTTGCAGAGTTGGCCTCTTGAAGCTTCTTCAGAAGGTCCTCTTTTTCTACCCTTAACTTTTTCATCTCGACTTTCTCATAGTTGAGCGAATCAGTCAAGGTCTTTTCGTCACTTTTAAACCTGCAAAGGTTAATAGTAGACATGAGCACTAAACAAGTGATCGTAAATCCTACTACGACCAATACATAGTCGTAAGTTTTTCTACGACAACTTTCTGGCCGTAAGTGTTTCTACAACTAGAACCAAGTCGTAAGATCTTGTACGACAACCCCCACGAGTACTGTACAGGTAGTCGAAACATAAAATGACTACGAGTATCAGTGACTTACCATATCTCTGGCTGCTCGCAGAGTACCGCTTTCTCATGACATGTCTTCCCTATCCATAGTACCAAAAAGAGTCTTGGAATAGCTCCAGAAGTCGTCTCTAGTCGAAGAACCAGAGACACCTATTGAGACAGCCTCGCTAGGATACGAGGATACCTGGATGACTCCCATCTACGAGTATTTTTAGATGGGTTTTGTACCAGATGATGATCTTGAGGCAGATCGCTTATCCCGAAAGACCAAAATGTATACTTTGGCCGAAGGAGTACTCTATAAATTAGGCACTCAAGGGGTGCTTATGCGATGTATTCTGTAGAGAGAAGCATTAAAACTCCTTCACGACATACACAGAGACATCTGTGGAACTCATGCTTCCTACAGAACGATGGTCGGTAAAGCCTTTCGACAAGGTTTCTACTCGCCAACAGCCCTGTACGATGCCAAAGAACTGGTTAAGACATGTGTACAATGCCAGTTTCATAGCAGGCAGATACACCAACCGGCTCAGGCATTACAAACAATCCCTCTATCTTGGACTTTTGCGACCTAGGGTCTCGATATCCTAGGACCGTTCCCTAGAGCTCCAGGCGGTTTCGAGTTCCTTTTTGTGGCTATTGATACATTCACGAAATGGATAGAAGTCGAGCCTGTGACTAGGATAACAACGAAAGTAGCAAAACGGTTCATGATGAGATGCGTGATTTCTCGGTTTGGAGTTCCAAGTCGAATAATCACAGATAATTGTAAGCAATTTTCGAGCGCAAAATTTTAGGAATTTTGCGACGAGTTAGGTACCAAGCTGTGTTACGCTCTCGTTGCCCACCCCCAAAGAAATGGGGCGGTCGAAAGAGCAAACCACCAAATAATGTAGGGAATCAAAACTCGAGTATTCGACCAGCTTGTCAAGTGCTCGGGGGCTTGGGTACAAGAATTACCCTCTTGAGATATCGGTAATTCGATAAAAGACGATCGCTAATCGGACTAACATGTGAAAACACAAAAAGATAAACCCTTTTTCTAGTTTTCAAAAGAAGTGTGGCGAAGCTATTCTTCCGCCGTAACTAAAGATCAAGTCGATCGACGAGTCAAAACAACGAACTCAAAGATTAACGACTCGCTAAATAGGAACAACCTCAAGCGACGACATCAACATCCGCTCAAGAGAAGAGAAACCAAGCCTTAATCCGTTCAGCGGTCTACCAACAAGCCCTGCGCAGATACCACGATCGTAAGGTCCAACCTCACAGCCTCGTTGTAGGTGACTTGGTATTGAGGCTTATCCAATCCCAATCTAATCGGAATAAACTTTCCCTCAAGTGGGAAGGTCCTTACACTTCGGTCAAAGTTACGCGACCAAGTTCAGTACGACTAGCAATGGAAGATGGCCGGGTTCTCTCAAATTCTTGAAACTTCGACCAGTTGCGTAAGTTTTACGTATAACAAACCACCACGACAATAAATATCAGGTTCCTTCTATCTTTATTGTCTTACATTGAGTAGTGCTTTTATAATCTTTTGATCATTTTTTATATGCTCGTTTTTTTCTTTACACTGGTCGAAGGAAGGTCACAATAACTAGTCGAAGTCTTTCCTCTCTGCATATGGTCCTGCCCGCTAGAAGGAACTTTCTAGTATCGTCTTGTTCCTAACTTTTGCTATCAATACAAAGATGCTGGGCTCAAAAAACATGGTCGAATGATTTTAAGCCAACTCTCTTCACCTTAGTTTATTTCTTCATTCATTTTGAAAAATACTCTATGTAGAGTGCACTTTTGAGATTTATTTGACTGCTTTTGGTAAACTCGGTCAGTTATAACTGGTCGGAGGAAGAAACACACCTAGTCGAAGTCTCTTCTCTCTGCATGTGGTCCTATCCATTACAAGGAACTTCCTAGTGTCATCATGTTTCCTACTCTTGCTACTAGGGCAAACCTATCGAGTACATCGAAAAATGATGAATGATTTTATAAGGTCCTTTAGACGTTTGTTTAATTCAAGTTGTCGTTCTTGATTTGATTGATCTGTTCGGAGATGGTAACATCACCTAGTCGAAGCCTTTCCTCTCTGCACGTGGTCTTGCCCACTAGAAGAAACTTCCTAGCATCGATTCATTTCTACTCTTTCGACCAGTGCAGAATAATCGTGATCGAAAACTATAAGTTAACCAAACCTCTCTATTTGTATAAACCCTTTTTTACTATTGCTTAGTTTATTCACATAAACTAAGCAAATAGTCGGGAGTTAAGATAAAGTTATAAATATGACTTCAATTTTTAGTATTTGTTTCTTTTCCATTCATTATCTTGTGAGTTACTGACTACTCGACAAGATGATTTGCAGGAAAAAAGAGGGAAAAAGGGAGGACTTCATATATATGGTCTTAACCTCTTTTCCATACATTATCTTATGAGTTACAAACTACTCTACGAGGTGATTTGCAGGAAAAGGGAAGATTGTATATATCAACAAAAAACTTATCTTTATAGGTCCATTTTACAGGCTACTCTAACGAAGGAAATCCCATCTGCATCTCCTCCGAGACTTTCATACCTACTAGTCGAGAATCCATTTTCTCGATCTCCTGATCTTTGTCTTTAGCCATGCGGGAAATCTCATGAATAACCAAAGTTTTTTCCATAGACCTCGGTTCGGAGCGTTCCCACTTCGACCTCTTTTTCTGGAAAGGAATAAGAGTTAAAGAGATAAAGATCAATAACATAAGCAGTCTTAAGTTCGGAACTTACTGTTTATTTTTCCCTGCAGCTTTTGAGTTGAAGAGTTGGCCTCTTGATGCTTCTTCAGAAGGTATCTACCCTTAACTTTTTCATCTCGACTTTCTCATAGTTGAGCGAATCAGCAAGGTCTTTTCGTCACTTTTAAACCTGCAAAGGTTAATAGTAGATATGAGCGATAAACAGGTGGTCGTAAGTCCTACTATGACCAATACATAGTCGTAAGTTTTTCTATGACAACTTTTTGGCCGTAAGTGTTTCTACAACTAGAACCAAGTCGTAAGTACTGTACAGGTAGTCGAAACATAAAATGACTACGTGCATCTGTGACTTACCATCTCTCTGCCTGCTCGCAGAGTACCGCTTTCTCATCGCTGGATTCTTCAGCACATCCATCTTTTCGATATGGTCCCACCAAACCTTTTCGAGACGTTTGTCATTGAAAATCTCCCCACTGTCGGGAATATCCTTAGGTGATGGCAGCTTTTCCTCGAGGACTGGGAGGAACATCTATGATGACTTCCTTCCCGACGCGGTGATCAGATGATCCACCACCTTGGCCAGAGATTTCTACCGCTACCTCCATCGTCTCCGTCTCCGCAACCACCTCAATGGTCGAAGTAACTTCAGCAACAACAGCTTTTTAGACCACCGGAATAATGGCTGATCCTTCGACCGCTAGCGCTGTTGTTCAGCGGCTTTGTGAGACCCCGGTTTATTTAGCTTGTAATACTTAGCCTTCCACTGGCTCTGGCATCACAAACAAAATACACCGCGTCTCGATTAACATGTGCTTCCCAGAAGTTGCAGCACACATACATCATACAAAAGCATGCCTCAATTCCATACAAGATAATATAATAAGTCTAGCAAACGACATACATAATAATAAGTTATTACAGAACAGCCAACAGGCCAAAAGACGAGTATTAAGTATCAGCGGAAGCAAAAGGTGCCATAAGATGGTTTAAACCAAAATACGGCCGGTTAGCCACATAACACCATAGGGCAACCGACCGGGCCGCCAAGCTAATTGCCCCACACACTGCCACAACACAACTCACAAAATTGAGACCCTTCGGGCTCACCTTCTTCCTCTACACAAAACAAATAATGCAGATGAGTACAATAATGTACTCGCAAGACGTACGAGTAACAAGCCTATACATAGCTACATGAAAGTTGTATCAGAGGAAGTTGGTTATATGGTTATTTGGACGCATAAAGCAATTTTCATTTGCAATAATGTAATAAATTGAAAGCAATTTAACAAATCAGTTCTTAAGCTTTGAAATAACGACGAGTAACAATAATTAGCAAGTAACCACCTAGAAGTGACTAACCCAATAGCCACTACACATAGCATGAATCCCTGATTCATACCACCCGTCGAGTTTTAATTAAAATGTTGTAGTCTAACTCTTGAAAGACTTCCCCAAGCGTGTCCATAACCTAGGACAAGGCTATTCGAATAGTTTTAAACCCTGCAGGGGTGTACCAATGTACCCACACTTTAGACCGCCTTGAAGCCACAAGATTAGCACACTTCCAAAGGTATGCCGGCACGGCTAAGTCCTACGAGACATTTCCAATATTGTGAATCAACTACGAGTCGCTCGTATGGATAGAAACCCATACGCTTACATTGTAAAGCCAAAAAGACAACTACCTCTCGGGGTAAAGCTTTTTGGACAACTACAATGCTCCCACACACAACCACCTCATTTTACCACAACGCAACGCACACACGCCCTCCTGCTACTCGTAGCCAACACACGCCAAAGTACTAAGTTAAGAGAGGTCCCATACCCTCTAGTGTGATTAGCACGCAAGAATGCTCGGTTTAGTGTAACAAGATGTTCGGTCCTTGTTGACTCGGGCACCATTCCAATCACACCATCTTATCAATGTGCCCAAGTCCAAATTGTTTTGTTTTCAGTTTTAGTTTTGCAATTTGAACATAGCACAAAGCTGAAATATAGAGATTATAATAAGTTTGTGTGATCAAGGTTATTGACAGGTCGATAACCGCCCATTTCTACCGATAGCTAAGCATGGCTAAGCATCAAACTCGTAAACTACTAAGTGATAAGGGTCCATCCAACGAACCCAAAATCACAACAAGATAAACCTAGGCTCAGTAGTAGAGGATAAACATTTGCCTACTGATAATGCATCTACTGGGTCAACTATCGACAATAGTTAAAACAACATAGCAATATATACATAGAATTTGCAAACAATATATTGGAATTTGAAAATAGTAGGAACAACATGATCAAATGATGCTACATCTGCTTGCCTTGCTGGAGTGCAGGATCTGATGGCTGTGGCTCAGAATTAATATCAATATTACCTTCGGAACCTAACGCGAAAAGGCTATAAACAAATAAGAACGAAGAACACCAAATAAAAATCAACAGCAAAAGACATCCAAATCTAATGAAATTTATACAGCAGCAAGAATATGATTTTAGATAATTTTAGGAACAAGAATCATGCAATTCGGATTCAGTATACAAAAGTTATAGCTAAAATACACTCTCTCAGCCTATTTAATCAACTAATTTAATTACTGGTACTGTTCATGGTGAAAATTTCTAGAATGATCTAAGGTCTAAAATTTTTATGACAGGTAGGTTATGACATCCTAAGAACAGCAATATTGAGTTTACTAAATTAGGAGTTATAACGATTTACTTATGATTTTTATAAGTTGTAAACCTAGCACAAGTTACTTTACAGAAACATAGCCATGTTCAAAACCTATTTTCTATTGAAGTACACTAACAGATGAATTTAACAAAATTGATTTTGCGCAAATTGGAATTATACCGAAAAAGATATGCATTTGACAAGGTTTAATTCATTTTCTGGAATATTCAAAATGGCAGAAATCAAGTTCTTTTAGTTACAAAATTTTCTGTTACAGAAATATGCCTAAATGCATTTTTATATTAATCCTTAGTGAAATATGAATTTATTACAGTTGGAGACATCTAAAAAAAGATTTAAAATGAATTAGTTATGAGTTTCTAAAGTTTAATACAATTTTCAGTTGATAAATAAAGACTTACCGAAATGAAACAGATCTTAACTAAAAAGAAATGACGTGGACGCTTGTGGGCCTATGATCTAAAATCCTACGGCCCACGCGCGCAAGAGATACGCACGCGCGTGATTCCAAAAAGGAGCCCACCGTTGGATCAAGATCTAATGCCTCACGTGGATGGAAACATTCGGACGGTACGAATGCCTCGGCCATCCACCGCCATAGATCTGGAGATGAGCGGCTCAGAGCACTTCCCTTCGGAGAGTCCGAACAGCATACGAATCTCAGCCGCTCATCACGAGATGAACGATCGAGAGTGGTTAGGAAACTCGGAGGGTCCGAAAGTCCTAAAGATCTGGGCCATTGATCGCAAAATCGACGGTCCACGCTCACCAAAGCGCAACACACTCACGCACGTGAGTCTAAAAGCGTCGGGAGGAGTTTAATGAGCGGAGCCACATGTCAGTGGCACAATGGGCCCGATTAAGACATATTTATTACCCCCAAAGATTAACAATGATTAGATCATTAAATGTGTCTTAACGCCAAAGATTAACAATGATTAGATCATTAAATGTGTCTTAACGACAATGGCCGAACGGGAGTTTTGTCCGGCAAAAACCGAGCGAAAAGAGTGGCTTGCCGCCGCCGGCTCCGGCCACGGCGGCACAACCTAAAGACTAAAATGGATTTGCAATAGCCTTGCGATCCCGATGGCGGTGACCTTACCAGCGGCGAAGGCCCTAAACGCCGGCGAGCCGGAAAATGAAGATGGGAGTTTTTACTGCCAAAAGCAAAAATAGCAAAAAGCTCCGCTATAGTTCAAAGAAGTGAGTGCCACGGCCTCTAGGGACTAATAAGAAGCTACCTTAACCAAGAAGAACTTCTAAAGATGGCCGGAGCAGCTTTAACAGAGAAGGAACTCGCTGGAGTTGAAGAAGATGATATGAAAATGATCACCTGAGCAAAATGAACACCATCGGGTGGTCATAATAGCTACATTATAGTCCAAAGAAGCTTCATGAGTAAATAATTGCAAAAAGAACCACTTACCGGAGCTGAGGAAGAAAAGGGATGGTTTCGGCCGAATTTGAACAAACCCCAAATTTGTCAAATCCTGTGAATGAAACCTAAAATTGAGTGAGGGAAAATGTTTAGGGTAGTAAGGAGTTGAAAAGGGTACAAGAATCTTTGAAGAAGAACCACTGGAGCTTCATGATCCTCAGATAAGCTCCACGGCCAACAATGGTGGTTTTGGTGTTTTAAGTGTTTTGAGCTCCACAAGCAAGGAGGAACTCAGGGAGGTGTAAAAGATTACTAGGAGGGGTTTGGGGAGCCTTATATAGCTTAGAAAACTAGGGTTTGGGCGAAAAGAGCTCTACGGGTGAGCTAAGTCCATGACACAACCATGGACCGAAAAGAAAGATGGAGATGTAGGAGTAGGGCATGCCTCTCGGCCGAAAGCACCTACAAGCACTTAATGCCGACCAGGGAGACGTTGCCGGGGAGCACGATTCGACCCAAGCCATGCCGCACACTGTTTACGCACGACGGGAGGTTGAAAATGACCAGAGAAAAAGGCTAGGGCGCTGTGAACTGTTAGATTTAAAATGGACGGCTCAGATTTCTCGAAGCTCCTGAGGTTTAAATACAACAGAGGAGATTGTGAACGTTGGATTTTAATCCAACGGCTCAGATCGAACGAAACAATCGGAGGTCGGAATGTATCAAGCAACGAGGACGGTCCGATTTTAATCCAACGGCTAAGGTTCACCCAAGGTTCCTGAGATTTAAATCAATAGAGAAGATCGTGAACCCTTGGATGAGAAATGAACGGTCACGATAAGAGGTTACATTCGGAGGTCCGAATGTTCACGCGAACATGGGTCGAGCGATTAGGATCCAACGGCTGAGATTGGATGCGCGCTATAAAAGAAGGCCCGGTGCAGTTAGTTGACTAGACCAAGTCAAAAGACTCGAGCCCGAGTCTGACTCGCACCCGACGAACAGTGAAAACAGACTTTGGGTTATAAACTGAGCTGGGACTTTGAGGATTTATTTGAGATAGCAAAACAACTTCAAAAATTCTGAACTTTTTACTGGAGCTTGCAAACTCAGATATTAACCTTGTGTAAAATTTTCAGAGGTTTTAATGCAGTGCATTTTTCTCCAAAAATTCTGCAAGGCTCTGGTTTAAGGTTTGACTAGGAGTCAAATAGGTTTGTCTGCCTCCTAAAAAATTTCAAACAATTTCTGAAAATTGTGAAATTTTTCAGAGGGGTCACAAACCATCACAGGAACTTAGGAAAAGCATTTCCAAAGGATGATCACAAGACTTGAGATGAATGTTTTTGGAAGACAAGGTTTTGGATCAAAAGACTTGTGACTTTGTATTTCCATAACTTCTTACAACAATTGTTCAAAGCATACAGAAATACATGATGTAAGAAAAAGTTTTAATTTCTACTCATTTTCTTACATTTGAAACACAAGTCCAAAATTGGGATGTTACAGGCTTCTCAACAAAAGCATCATTGGGGACTGGAAGTGATAAACTGTAGTTGTCCCGATCTTTCGATGAGAAGGATAAATTCCAATTGGGTGATGATTAACTCTCACGATCTAGACTACGAACGCAGCACGTACGAACCAAGAAATCGCTGAACTAATCACCAAGTCGTTATCAACTGTGCCAAAGACTCGATTGACCTGATCACGAGGATCAATTCCTGCAAACAATCGAAGAACAAGCAAGAACGAAGTAACAAGCAATTTGAATTGTAAATATATAATTGAGTTCAAAAGGTGGGATTTTGCAGAGGTTCTTTACAGTTGGTCTAGTCGACACAAGCGAAGAACAAGAGTTTTCACAATGGAGAAACTAAGCAAACGAAATCCGCTAAACCCTAAGGGCAACAACCACTATGTATAGGAGGGCGAGGTGAAAGAAGGGGGTGGTGGTACTGTTCACATATGAATAGTAACCATATAAACAGTACGGGCTGCCTAGGGTTACAAGGCCCATGGGCCCAAGTTCGACTCAAAAACAACCTCTGACTCTTTTGGAATTTGGAGGTGAGACCGGATCCATTGGAAAGAGGACAAAATAAGCTTTCAATCAAGTACTCGTGCGCCTCAAACAGAATCTGTATATGAAAGTTATGCACGTTTGAAGTCGGTGCTGTCTCCGGTGGCCGAATTGGATTGCACAAACTTCTCTTCATGATCAACTCCTAAGTCCCATATTAAAAGAAGATCACATGCATTAGGTAGTAGCATATTCTTATTAGAAACAAAATGCACTCCTAGAAATGAAGTTACCTGATAGTTCAATTGACGTGCACGAGCTCTTGTGATTGAACCTTGCAAGTGCATAGGTTCAGATCTATTGTGAGGAGTGTTGGTTGTATGCATGGAGGTGATGTCCTCATCAGGAAGAGTTGGGCTAAGATCACAAAAAGGAGATCACGTTAAATTGTGAAAAACAAAAGATAAATGTTGTTCTTACACTTTTGTCTTTTTATATACCTCTGTGTCCTGGACTTAACCAGGAATTTGGAAGCAACCTTCCCAACGGAAGATTTCTTCGACTTCTTCTCTACGACCACGTCTAGTCGTAGCTCGAGTTGAAGGATGGGATCAGCCACGACCACGTTTGGTCATGGGTCTTGAGCAGGAGTAACCTCGTGAACCTCCTAACTCTCCGGATGACCGAGACTAGTCTTGACTACCCCAAGAATGGCGCTTCCCTCGACCATGGTTTCTGCTGGCACAATATTTTCCTTCACAAAAGATATAAAGTCCTTCCAATTTTTCTTTTCTAGTTGCTTGACAAAGCCACGAGAGGTAAAACTACTGCAAAAGATTTCTTGTCATAATAGAAGGGTACCTTGGCCTTGGGGGCTTTGCACTTAAGAGCTTCGGCTGCCTCGATCATCCTTTCTTTCTCTCAGAGCAGCCATTTTTGCAGCGAATCTCATGAAAGCCTTGGTCAGATCAGCAGAGCTTGAGCCCGTGCCGTCCTTGTCGGTGACTTTTGTGAGTCATCGCTTTTTAGCAAGAGGAGTGTGGTTCTCTTGAGCTACTGACCCAACGACAAACAATACAACCTCTTTGTCGCCTTGACGATCCTCCATGCCTACTTTCTAGAGAAGTCAGGAAAAGGAATAATTACTAAGTGGTCGTAAGTTCTTCTACGACAAGTACCTAGTCGTAAGTCTTTATGCGACTACCTCATGATCGTAAGTTCTTCTATGTAAAGGGATACGGGTAGGCTACGCTAGCAACAATCCAAAAATTCTACCACGTAAACCAGGATGCCAAGCAAGATAGATGATCACAGATCATTACCACCAGACGCGCAGTGCAGCGGAAGTAAAGTCGGAGCAGCCTAGTCCGACGAAGAACGCGTCGATGTAGTGGTCGTAGAAGATCGTCCAACGTCCTTGCAGTCGATCGTCTCCTCCAGCAACCTCTGCAGTTCCTTGTGAAGATCGCAGACTGTCCTCAACGCAACAGCGACCGCAGTAGAGCCTCTACGGTATCCACACGTCCAGAGAAGGAACAACCGACACCCGGTGTAATACCTCAAATTTCCAATTGTAGAGAATATTATTCGAGGGGAAACTTATTTGCTTTCGATTGCATCAAAGTTTAGAGATGGAATTTGGTTCAAATTTTTCTTAGCGCGTTTGGACTGTGGGGTTTTGGGCTCTTGGGCAGCCCCTAGTGGGCCAAGAGGAGGAGGAGGCACCTGTTGGGCCAGCCTGCCACTTCACTTCCTCTCCTCAAACCCTAACCCTAGCTGCCCTTAACCCCATTCTCCCCTAGCGACCACCACCCTTGTTGGTGAACACCCTCTCCAAGTAGCAGCCATTTCCTCCACGCCCCGGCGAAACCACCCAGTCCTTCGCTCCCTTAGGCGCAGCCCTCCTGCTCCCTTTCTCCTTACGCCTCCTTCTCCCCTCCTCAAGCCAAGCTCCACCATTGCTGCCATCTTGGGAGGTCCAGCAGCTTGGTCGACTACAAGAGGAGGAAAGGAGAAGGGGGGAAAGGGGAGAAAGGAGGAGAAGAAGGTTCCTTGCCGGGTCTGGTCAGTTTGCTGGAGGTCTTCAAGGTTATTGAGAGATTTCCTCACTGTTTTGTTTGTTTTAGGTTCATATTTTGGCTTAGATTTGTAGATCGAGTTCCTGCTGTATTTTGAGCAGTTTCTGTCCAGATCTTGTGCGACTGGTCTCTGGTGTTTAGAATTCGAATCTGAGAATCCCACCTCCTAGAGTTACGTGGGATTCGTTCTTAGCTTTCGTTAGAGTCAAAGATCACTCGATTCCGATTTACGGTTTAAAAGTTATGGTCTTTTTCGTTGCTGCTGTCCAGGAACCCGTCAAAACGTACCAGAAATATGAACTGTTAGATTTGAAACTGTTAAGGGACGATTCAGGACTGTCCACCAAAACGAATATTGTAGCATTTTATCTTAGCTTTTAAGATTGGTAAAGAACACCCTTTTTGGATCTATAGAACAAAAGTTACACATGTTTTAATTTGACTGTTCAGATTGTTCGTCAGTCTCTGACGGTAAATTTGACCCGCGTGCCACTTTTTGTTAAAGGCGAAATCTTAGTATCGCGCCAACTAGACTTTTGTAGCTTACGTTCTTAGCTTTCCAGAACGACAAGAAACTTGGGTTTTGTTAATCCCATCAAAAATTATGATTGTTTCTTTGCTGCTGTCCTGAACAGATTTCTTTTAGCACATTGTCTAGCTCGAGTAGGTCGAGTGTTTAAACTTGGGTTGGGAAAATGCTGTAGAGCGCTATGAATATTGTCCTGTTAAGCCTATTGTTTGATGCTTAGTATCATTCTTGGTTACCGGTGGTGGTGAACCCGATGCTAGCTCGCTTCGCCTTTTGTCTTCGGTCTCACGGTGGAGGCAAGTGCAAGTAGTATTAATGAGTTTTTGTATTTTGCACTTGATGAATGCCATAGTTTATTGTTGATGATTGGTGCTTGGTAATGTTGATGAGCATGAATACCATAGTTTAATGATGATGTTTTTATGATGATGCTTATGTGATGAAGCTTACATGGAAATGTTTACATGACGATGCATGCTAATGTTTATGTGATGACGCTACATGGTGGTGTTTACATGAGGATGCTCACATGGCAATGTTTAAATGATGATATTTACATGGTAATGGTTTCATGAGTGATGGCAATAATGATGGGACAAGGTGAGTAATGAGACTACCTTGTTAATGATGATAATGATAAATCATGATAATGACATTGGACATGTGCATTTGCATCATGGCATTGGATCCCTGTGCCTTGAGGGCACAGGCCTTGAGTATGTATTGGATCCCCGTTATGCATTGGACGGGCTTTGGTCCCCACACTCGTGGAGTGTGGGCTTTGGATCCCTGTGCCTAGAGGGCACAGGCCTAGAGTATGTATCGACGGATACACTACTCGGCATTACCGGTAATTGCTAAGAAGTGAAGAGATGCATCATGACATGTTCATTGCATTCCTGCATAAGGTTTGGATTTGTGGTACATAATGTTGTTGTTCATGATGGGATTGTTTATTCCCTTTGACTACTTATGATGCTATCATAAGAGATGAATTTGTGGTATATAATGTTGTTGCTCATGATCGGATTGTTTATTCCTTTTGGTTGATTATGACGCTATGTTATTTGTTGCTATTGCACTTTGCTGAGTCGTAGACTCACTCTTGCTATGTTGTGCTTTCTAGGTACCTTTGGAGGCAGCGGCATGCATGGGAAGGGGTAGACATGGTGCACGTCACATAAACACAAACTACAATGAATAAACTAGTCCCATTAATCCACAGTTCATATTAATGATAATTGCTTTAGTTTCAGTTGGTGACCATGCTTCGTGGTGGGTGTTTGAGTGTGATCATGGATGATCCGGTTATGTTCTTAATTCCTTGTGGTTTAAGTTCATTTAATTCTAGTTGTCGAATTAGAAAGTTCGAGTTGATTATTCGACCATCCTCGTTATTTTTTTTAGGACCTTTGAAGCCTGAGTTGTATCTACTTGCTAATGTATGCCCTTTGATTTATGCTTTAGTTGATTAGCATAATTTGGCTGATCTGTGATGATTAGTTTGAAATTGGGTGATTGAAAATATTGATTGATACTATATTAGAATGTTAGAACCTCTGGTATAGTCACCTATACAAAGGAAGTTCTGCCAAATTTTAGAGAAATGTCTTAGTTCTAATTAGTTAACATATTACTGTTTGGAAAATGGTTGAATTTACTCTGTATTGTTATTGTACAGTAGTCTTTTAGGTAACATCTTGGCTTCGACTTAGCTAGGGTGTTACAGCCGGTGTGCTAGCACCAAGTCGCACGGGAAAGCTCTCTCAAGAAGATGGCGGCTAGGGTTTCGGTCGAAAACAACTCTCGTCCTCTCTCGCATCACCTATACTAGCCTCAAGCATCTCCTTATATAGTGCCCCGTGTAGGATTCTATCCGAACAAGTTTTATGAATCGTATTCATACTGCTTTGTTCCATCCCATTAAGTGTGTGACCCGTTAGGTTTATGTGTAATCGGTTGTGACTCGGAAACCCTTTCCGACCACGAGTCATAGCGGTCCCAGCAGGACATAACGATTCCCGAATACACACAAATTATATCGGACGAACCTTAATGCAATATGATCTACAACTAGGTCCTCATCACTTACGACCGATGTCGGCATGGAGAATGCCGCAGGGACAGCTGAAGAAGAAGGATCTCCCACACTCTGGTAGGTCGGCGCAGGTGTCCACCGAGGTACCGGGTCGATGGAGTAGGTCAACCCAGATCCTCCGTGGGGCGCCAAGACAATCGACGAAGGTGCCAAGGCGCCGGCGGTAACGCGTGTAGGGACCGCGGTAGGGATCGCGGGTAGGAGCCACAGCCGTCATCTGAACGGTGCCATCAGGACGAGAGAATCCCACCGAAGGTGTAGACGCCAACTCCCACCGTAGCTTCCCTTGGGATTCTCGCTCGCACACCACATCCTTGTGGTTTTGACCACAAATAGTACATCGCCCCTCCAAGAGCGGTCACTCCGCTGTCGCGGATCCTCACAACGAAGCACACCAAGCCCGGTCGGGCTTGAAGTGGCGCGCATCGCAGAGCTCCCTCCAGAGAGCTGGTTCGCCTGCGCTACTACACGTAGGGGCTGGTGACGACGACCTTTGCCTTCTTAAACATAGGGCCCCTGCATGGCCCCTCCTCTCGCTATGACCTCGAGGCTGATCTCCTCCAGAGGCCTTGCGAGTGTCCTCCGTGTACGCATGCTGCATCTCGATCCCCAAGGCCTGCTCCACCAGGGTACGAAAATCTGTGATCGGAAAGGCACCCAGCAGGTGGCGGATCGAAGGCCTAAGCCCCTGACGAAACTGCCTGGCCTTCTCCGCATCATCCCGAGCCACATGTGGGACGAAGCGGACTATCTGATTGAAGCCCACCTCATACTCTGCCACAGACTGCTTGTCTTGAGTGTATTTGCCCAAGTCAATTTTCATCTTGTCCAGAAAGGTCTCTGGATAGAACCGCCTCTCAAACTGCCGGACGAACTCCGCCCACGATGGGAGTCCATGTGCAGCCGTGCGAGCAGACTGCACTCCTTTCCACCAGATCTGGGCCTCTCCCTTCAGCAGTTGCGCCACATAGCGCACGCGATCGGAAGCCACTACCTCAAAAGCCTCCATCTTGTCCTCCACGTGGGATAGCCGCCAGCACCGACAGAGGGGCCGCCGCGCCGGCCGCCCACTCAACCCTACCCACTCACGAAGTGAGATGCCGCTAACTACTCCAGCTGTCGCAACCTCGTGCACCGAGCGGCATCGCACCGTGGGCCACCGCCTCGCTTCAAAGCCCTCAACTCTTGCTGCATGGCCCGACCACAGCCAACAGCTCCTCTTGGGTACACCACCGGCCGAGCATCTCGCCTCCTCAATCTGCGGTTAGCACGGCGTAGCAAAGACGAACACGGCCACTACCCTTAGGTGGCATTCCCAGCCACCGCAACCCACAAGCAAACAAAACATTATTCTCGCACAAGTGAAGCACAAGCAATAAATTAAAGAATTCAACAAGGTATATGCAAGATATGCAAACCCTTCCCCATCCTACATGTGCAAGTGTGTCAATTTTCTTACTTCTCCTAGAACCTAAAGCCTAAGCTCGATACCAACTCAGAACACCTCAGACCCACATTACCTGAATGCTACTTAACCACTCTACAACTAGCCAATAATTTCAAAATTGATTATTTCGGCAAGAACTCTAGGCAAGAATCAATAAGCGGAAGCATAAACCACTAAGGGAATAAAGATAACAGAACCAGCCAATAATTAAACAACCTCTAGCAGATTAATCCAAGTGTAGTCCACAAATGCATCAATAATAATAATTCAACAGAACACTCGTGAATAGCTAGTCATTAGGCTAGTTTCCTCTCAACTTTATTACAGCATGAAACTATGAATTGAGTGCATTATTGTAGTGCCGCTCTACCCATCCTGTGAATGCTTAAGAATCACCAAAGGGAAAAAGAAACAACAAGAGTGAGATAAAATCTCAGCAAGTAAATTGAGTAACAGGTTAATCAAATAACAAGCAAGCTACAACACAAATTATATTATTGAATGACCGCAACCACATTCCACTATCTCATTCAATTAACCACATGGACCAACATGAGTCCTTCCTCTTAAGATTACAACCATTGGCATAAGTATGCATGTCCTCCATCCACAATGCTTAATGCAAATGCATGCCATGCTCCACTGCACCCTTACCCATCAGGGTAAGAGTGTGCATCGTACTACGGCAATGTACGATGTTGTACTGGTACGGTCGCGGCCATAAGCGGCGACATCCACAATGCAATGTCATGATATGCTATGAATGATATGATACTCATAAACCACATATGTGTCATCTCCATAAGAGCACCAACAAGATTAACTTGTACTACTACCACATAAACACTATGGAAAAATACATCCATGATGCACATTCAGCACATAAACAACCACTTCACGACTACACACAAGATAGCCAAAATAAAACATTAGATTATTAATTGCTGTTATCACCTCATTTGTAAGTCAACCAACCATGGCAAAATACTCCAAAATACGAGAATCATATAGATTGCAAGTAGTAGGAACAACCAATTAAACGATAGTAACACTGCTACAATTACTTGCCTTCCACGATGCGACGCGTTAGCCGGCCAAGTTGTTACTCCTAAACCTGAGGCTTCACCTCCTAAACAGGTAAAATAAATTCAATAAGGACAATATACCCAGAACTACTAATCGGCATTCCACAACGCTTACTTGACGACTCAAAACGAGATTACAAAGCTGAAACTGAAAAACAACGTTTCCTGCCATATACCGTTTCTGGACAGCAGCACGGTAAATGACATAACTCATGATCTGGAAGTCAAAAAGAGGTAAACCCAATTTCTGTAGATTCTTAACTGACTAATCAACAATACTCTAGTTGACACGATAATCCAATTCGGCCAAAATATTAGGCTAACCATTGTCTGAACTTTCAGTACAGAAACTGCCTACACAATCGAACAGCAAAACTAAAATGACCATAACTTTTAATAGGTAACTCCGAATTGATCGTTCTTTATCAATCTGAAAAGGTTATCGAATTACCTACAATAACCTAGTTGGGTGAACTTTCAGATTCTACCAAATTCCCTTTCATATTTTAGGAAATAACTAGACAGATTATTCTCGTCAGATTTCTGGCAGCAGATAATAAAATGATCATAACTTTTGACTCAGACCTCGGAATCGAGTGATCTTCGCGGCTACTGAAAGATAACAACAAATCCCACATATCTCTAAGAGATGGAATCTTAAAATTCAGCCTCTAAATACACGAAAAAACCCACGCAAGGTACTGGACAGAATTGAATCTTCTGCAGCCCAACAATTAACCAACAATTCTAATCGGTTTCGCATCTACTAAGGATCAAACAGCGGGGAAGGCATCTCGTTACCCTTGTAGAATCGCTAGAACTCGCTGAACCAATCCCCACACAAGATCTTCTTCTCCTTCTTCTCCTTCTTCTCCTTCTTCTCTTCCTCTCTTTCTTCTTTCTTGCGCAAGGGACAGCAGCAAGGGCAGAGGGGAGGCGCAAGGGACAGCACCTTGGGCAGAGGGGAGGTGCAAGGGAGAGGGGAGGGGTCGGCCAAGGGAAAGGAGAAGGGGGCGGCTGCAAGTGGGAGGAGGAAAAAGGGGAGGGGAGGGGGGCGGCTAGGGTTTGGGGAGGGTGGCCCTCCCCCCCTTTGGCCGGCCACACTAGGCTAGATGGGCCAAGGCCCAGCCCCAAATGGAAGAGAACAAGCGGAAAAGCCCCTCTCTAAACTTGATTTGACGAATTCTGAAAATAAAATCTTCTCCGAATAAACGATTCTCTACCGATTAAATTTAATTAACCCGATTCTAGACTTCACACACTTCTGGACTATTACATGATCGAACTAAGCGACTTACTCTAGTATTCTCCCTTTGCCTCACGATATCTGGTTTGAACTCCAGGTGAGATAATGTGTCATCCATGGACTGTTCAATATTTTCTCGATCGAGTTGTTGGATAACCTTACGTGGTCGAACACTTTGACCACTAGTGGCATGGCCATGTACTTTCTTTATCCGACTACTTCGAGGGGCCCAGAGACATCTCTCCCGTTATGCTAGGAGAGGCAAATCCCATATCCGACTAGTCACATCCTCCGCATGTTTCATAGCATACCCGAAAGCTACCTTTATAACTACCCGATTTAGCAAATGCTTGGCAACCCCTAAGAGTGCTATTACACATGTAGGGAACCATGCTGATCTCAGGTCTAAGGATTATACATCATCATTGCTTGAGACCAACTAATGACATATAGAATCATAATAATCTCTATAGTGTCTCAAGGTGGGTCAATCCAACCCCATGTTCTCTAACATGTGTTTACATTATTGATTCGATATCCCTATATCCATAACCGGTGAAACATGATCATCAATCAATACATGTACTGGTCGTAGTATCACTGATGTTCCGATCAGTGACATTCGACCAGGGATACTTTTAGAACGACATCATATGAGTCGAAGAGTTTCACCAACAAGTCACATACTCGTTGATCTTCAGAACTAACGATTCATTCAAGGAACAGAATAACATTTATTCAAGAAATCATAAACATAGACGTGATACAATCATCTCTATGATTGCCTCTAGGGCATATCACCAACAATCTCCCACTTGCACTAGAGTCAATCATATAGGTATCGAATACCCATACCTCTTGTGTGCGCCTCATGCTTAGGTTGCGGGAGAGGTTTTATCAACGGATCAACAATATTCAAATCCGTGTGCACTTTGCATATCTTCACATCACCTCTCTCAACGATCTCACGAATAATGTGATATCGCCGAAGCATATGCTTGGACTTTTGATGCGATCTAGGCTCCTTAGCATGTGCAATGGCCCCACTATTATCACAATAGAGGTCCATTGGACTGGAAGCACTTGAAACCACACCCAGCTCATTAATGAACCTTTTAATCCATACGGCCTCTTTCGCAGCTTCCGAAGCCGCAATGTACTCAGCCTCTGTTGTGGAATCAGCAACCGTTCCCTGCTTGGAACTTTTCCACCATCGCTCCTCCATTTAAACAAAACACAAACCCTGATTGCGATCTGAAATCATCCTTGTCGGTTTGGAAGCTAGCATCGGTGTAACCATTTACGACCAGCTCTTCCTCACCACCAAATACAAAGAATGCATCCTTAGTCCTTCTCAAGTACTTAAGGATATTCTTGACTGCTATCCAGTGACTTTCACCTGGATCTGACTGATACCTGCTTGAAACACTTAGAGCATACGACACATCTGGTCGTGTACACAACATGTCATACATGATAGATCCTATAGCCGAAGCATATGGAATTTTACTCATTTTGTCTCGCTCATCAGTGGTCGTGGGGCACTGAGTCTTGCTAAGATTAATACCATGTGACATGGGCAAGAAACCCCTTTTGGAATCTTGCAAGTTGAACTGTTTCAACACCTTGTCAATGTACATGTCTTGGCTTAATCCAATTAGCCTGTTATATCTATCTCTATAGATCCTTATACCAAGAATATATGCTGCATCTCTTAAATCTTTCATTGAGAAACTATTTCTTAATGAAGTTTTAACAGATTCAAGCATTGGAATATCATTTCCGACCAGTAGTATGTCATCCACATACAAGATCAAAAACACAAGCTTGCTCCCACTAACCTTCTTATAAACACAAGGTTCTTCTTCGTTCTTGATGAAGTCAAACCCTTTGACCACTTCATTAAAACGAATGTTCCAACTCTGAGATGCTTGCTTTAATCCATAGATGGACTTCTTAAGCTTGCATACCTTTCTAGCTTCCTTTGGATCGACAAAACCCTCAGGTTGTGTCATGTACACATCCTCACTTAGGTTTCCATTTAGGAAAGTCGTTTTGACATCCATCTGTCATATCTCATAATCGAAATATGCAGCAATAGCTAGAATGATCCGGATAGACTTAAGCATAGCGACAGGAGAGAATGTTTCATCATAATCAACACCTTGAATTTGTTTGAAATCCTTCGCAACCAGTCGTGCCTTATGAATGTGAACCTTTCCATCCATATCTATCTTTTTCTTAAAAATCCACTTGCACTCAATGGTTTTAACACCATCAGGTGCATCAACCAAGTTCCAAACTTGATTGTCATACATGGACTTCATTTCGGATCTCATGGCCTCAAGCCATGACTCAGAGTTTGGGTCTACCATTGCTTCGGAATAAGTATTAGGCTCATCATTATTCAATAATAAAACGTCATGCCCATACCTTACAGGCAATTGACGTGGCCTTTTAGATCTACGTGGGGCTGATGCTTCATCTACAGGTTCAACAACATTTTGTTCATCCTGTAGAGGCTCAGCAGGAGTTGAAATATTTTTGGATGTTTCCCGAATTTCTTCGAGTTGCACCTTACTCCCACTGACTCCTTTGGAAAGAAACTCTTTCTCCAAGAAGACACCATTACGGGCAACAAACACTTTGTTTTCATCCCGCTTATAAAAATAATATCCTTTAGTTTCCTTCGGATACCCCACAAAGAAGCACTTATCAGATTTGGGTGTGAGTTTATCAGACGTCAAACGTTTGACATATGCCTCACAACCCCATACCTTGAGAAAAGACAAACCAGGACACTTCCCGGTCCATATCTCATATGGTGTCTTCTCTACAGTTTTTGATGGAACCCTATTTAAAGTGAAAGTCGCTGTTTCTATAGCGTATCCCCGAATCGCAATGGAAGATCGATTGGCTCATCATTGACCGAACCATGTCCAATAATGTTCGGTTCGCTGCTCGCACACCCCATTCCATTGAGGCGTTCCTGCGGAGTGAGTTGTGGAACAATTCCACACTTCTTTAGATGATCACCAAACTCATGGCTCAAATATTCACCTCCACGATCTGATCGTAGACATTTGATTGTCTTGCCAAGTTGATTTTGTACCTTATTTTGAAATTCCTTGAACATTTCAAAGGATTCCGACTTATGTCTCATCAAGTAGACATAACCATATCTGCTGAAATCATCAGTAAAAGTTATGAGGTACTGAAAACCACCTCTGGCCGACGTGCTCATAGGTCCACATACATCCGAATGTAAAAGGGCCAACAAGTCACTCGCACTTTGACCTCTGGTCGTGAAAGGTGCTTTTGTCATCTTGCCAAGTAAACAAGATTCACATGTTTCAAATGATTCAAAATCAAATGAGGTTAGAAGACCATCTTTATGGAGCTTCATCATGCGCTTCTGATTTATATGACCAAGTCGACAATGCCAAATAAAAGTGGGATTCATTTCATTGGGTCGAAGTCTCTTAGCATTAACGTTATAAATAGGCATATCTTCAAGATTCAAGACATACAATCCATTCACCAATGGAGCATGGCCATAAAGCATATCTTCAAAATAGATTGAACAACAATTGTTCTTTATTCTGAATTCATAACCTTCTGCTCCTAAGCATGAAGCAGAGATAATATTTTTGCTTAAGGCTGGAACATAATAACAATTATTTAGTTCCATAACTAATCCTGAAGGTAAAGCTAATGGTAAAGTGCCAACAACTAATGCAAAGAATCTTGCTCCATTGCCTCACGCCAAGATCAACATCTCCTCTTGTCAAACTTCTACTCCTTATTAGTCCCTGCATCGAATTGCAAATATGAGCAACCGATCCGGTATCAAATACCCAAGAACTGGTCAGAGAAGTGGCAAGATTAATTTGTATAACATTTATACCTAAACTGGAAGTCATACTTCCTTTGTTCTTTTCTTCCAAGTACTTCTTGCAATTTCTCTTCCAATGCCTAGTCTCATGACAATGGTAACATTCTGTGTCAGGCTTAGGACCTAGTTTAAGCTTCTTAAGCTTAGCCTTGAGACTCTCGATCTCATCTTTAGTCTTTCATTTGTCTTTTCCCTTTCCCGACTTACCCTTCTTCTTGAAGGCTATAGTCTTTTGAACCATCATCACATGACTGGAACTTTTCTTGATGCTCTCCTCAGCACCCTTAAGCATACCATGTAACTCGGTCATTGATTTCTCCATACCATTCATATGAAAATTCAGTATGACAGGCTCAAAGCTCGCAGGGAGCGATTGGAGAATCACATCAGTAGCCAACTCTTGACTAAGGGAAAAACCAAGATTTTTCAAGCTCTCAATGAGACCAATCATCTTGATCACATGAGGACTGACCGGGTTACCTTCTGACAGCCTGCAAGAAAACAATGCCTTAGAGGTGTTGAACCTCTCCGCCCTTGCTTGATCCTGAAACATACCCTTCAGACTCACAATCATATTGTAAGCATCCGTGGTCTCATATTGCTTCTGAAGATCAGAGTTCATGGTTGCAAGCATTAGGCAGTGCACATCGACTGCGTCATTGCAATGCTTCTCATAAGCATTCTTTTCATTCGAGTAGCATCGCACTTGGTTCCTCAGATAGGATTCTCTAGAACATATTCCTTCTTTTCTTGTTTGAGAACAATTCTCGATTACTTAAACTACCAATAAAATTTGAACCATTCAACTTTTCCTTTTCAAGAATAGATCACAAATTAAAGGTAGGTGCAGAAGAAGTAGTAGGTGCCATGATCTACAACAGAAAATATATGCAAAGATTTAGCACTATGTTTATGAAAGATCTTCTATTAATCACTTATGCTAGTTGTTATGTTCGACCAGTCTACGACCTGCTCGTATCACCATACGACATGTCTGGGTCGAACTTAACTTAACAATAGATAACAAAAGATACTCCCACTATAAACCATGTTTCCCTCAAACAATATATAGTGAGTCCAAGATCCATAAGTCATTAAGTTCTAGTGAGCTTTGGCATCACTGCTAGAAACCTAGTGATTTAAGGTAGGCAACCTCTTGCCAATCATATCGCATATGACTCTTGTTTGTTGGATGGCATCTTGATGCCCCGGCTACCAACACCATGCCTCAAGGTCCAAAACTATTTTGATAGCCTTGTCAAGTCAAACCAACACTATACATGTGGGTGTCCGACACCCACCCTATCTTATTCAGATAGTTAATGGCACCCTACTTTGGTAGACCTGCCAGTTAACGATCAAAATCGTGATAGGTGCAGCAATTGGAAAGGTATCAATTTTACTTAATTTTTCTTGAGGGATACTATTCTATCATGTCAAAAACATCTAATGATAAAACATGATTAAATAGCATAACAGGAATAATCATAAACACTCACAGATAATCAAATTAAACTGTGAAATAGTATGGCCCTTAACATGTCGATCTCCACCAGCATGCTCCCTGTTCTCCGACCACCATGCTTGAAGTCTCCGACCGTATTCATCTACTAAGCACTTACTCCTTAAAGCTAGTAAAGAATTACATAGGATAATTTCAAGCATCACAAGTCGTTACGCAGACCATTATACAATAATATGTAGCTCGATAGCTATCTCACAGCATGACACGCAGGCCATGAAAATCCATTCATGCATCACATACACAATGGACCATACTATTCACATCAAACCTTGCAAAAACAAGTTATGCATAGAATCCAATTCTATCGGGCGACATGAACACATACTATCTATAACGCACGGTACGAAAATTTTTCCCGAGATATGAATCTCATTTACATATCCGAGCCATGGAAATCATCGGATTAATCATATCAACCCTATTCCGAACCAATCTGATCACTGCCTTGATACGACCACACACTGCGATGTACTCCGATGGCGGAACTCCGACCGGTAGGAGTATCATGCAAGATAGTCGAAAAACAAGTCGAGCGAATCATATGGTGCTCTTAAAATGTGCCTCCTCGAAAAAACCCATCTACTATCGCCGAACAACGATCGATCCTATCGACCAGTGCCTAGATTGTTTCATCCATATGAAGCAATCTAGGCTATCAGACCAAACCAGTAATAGATCCAATCTACTACTGCCACATATCCAATATATGCGACCGATCTAGATCAAAAACTATGCAGGATGACTCTGATACCACTAAAGGGATACGGGTAGGCTACGCTAGCAACAATCCAAAAATTCTACCACGTAAACCAGGATGTCAAGCAAGATAGATGATCACAGATCATTACCACCGAGGCGCAGTCGGCGTGAAGTAAAGTCGAGCAACCTAGTCCGACGAAGAACGCGCCGATGTAGTGGTCGAGAAGATCGCCCAACGCCCTTGCAATGATCGTCTCTCCAAAGAACCTCTCGCAGCCTTGTGAAGATCGCAGATCGCCCTCGCCGCAATGGCGATCGCGAGAGAGCCTCTACGGTATCCACACGTCCAGAGAAGGAACAACCGTACGCCGATGTGCTAGCACCAAGTCGCACGGGGAAGCTCTCTCAAGAAGATGGCGGCTAGGGTTTCGGTCGAAAACAACTCTCGTCCTCTCTCGCATCACCTATACTAGCCTCAAGCATCTCCTTATATAGTGCCCCGTGTCGGATTCTATCCGAACACGTTTTACGAATCGTATTCATACTGGTTTGTTCCATCCCATTAAGTGTGTGACCCATTAGGTTTATGTGTAATCGGTTGTGACTCGGAAACCCTTTCCGACCACGAGTCATAGCGGTCCCTAGCAGGACATAACGATTCCCGAATACACACAAATTATATCGGACGAACCTTAATGCAATATGATCTACAACTAGGTCCTCATCACTTACGACCAGGTCCTATCTTTATACGACTGGGTTCAGATTTGGTCACAACCAGTTCAGAACTCCTTACGACCGTGTTTCACCACTCGTGATTTCGCTCGATTAGTCTCGACTTGCTCGTATCACAATACGACTTGTCTGGATCTGATCGAACTAAGCGACTTACTCTTGTATTCTCCCTTTGCCTCACGATATCTGGTTTGAACTCCAGGTGAGATAATGTGTCATCCATGGACTGTTCAATATTTTCTCGATCGAGTTGTCAGATAACCTTACGTGGTCGAACACTTCGACCACTAGTGGCATGGCCATGCACTTTCTTTATCCGACTACTTAGAGGGGCCCAGAGACATCTCTCCCGTTATGCTAGGAGGGGCAAATCCCATATCCGACCAGTCACATCCCTCCGCATGTTTCATAGCATACCCGAAAGCTACCTTTATAACTACCTGCCATTCTGAGCAGCGTTTGGCAACCCCTAAGAGTGCTATTACACATGTAGGGAACCATGCTGATCTCAGGTCTAAGGATTATACATCATCATTGCTTGAGACCAACTAATGACATATAGAATCATAACAATCTCTATAGTGTCTCAAGGTGGGTCAATTCAACCCCATGTTCTCTAACATGTGTTTACATTATTGATTCGATATCCCTATATCCATAACCGGTGAAACATGATCATCAATCAATACATGTACTGGTCGTAGTATTACTGATGTTCCGATCAGTGACATTCGACCAGGGATACTTTTAGAACGACATCATATGAGTCGAAGAGTTTCACCAACAAGTCACATACTCGTTGATCTTCAGAACTAACGATTCATTCAAGGAACAGAATAACATTTATTCAAGAAATCATAAACATAGACGTGATACAATCATCTCTATGATTGCCTCTAGGGCATATCACCAACACTATGATCATCTCCTGGTCATAAGATCTTCTACATCCAGTACTTAGTTGTAAGTTTTCCGACGACATCCTTCCAGTCGTAAGCTTTTTTACGACTATAAAATCCTAAAGAAGAAATCAGTCTCTGATTACCTTTAGGCGTTCCATCCTTTCCTCTGCGGATACCACCACAAGGATTTGAGGAGCCACCACATTGGGTGGTAGGGATTTCTCGCAAACGAGTTTGACTTGAATGTCAATCTCCGATTGTGGAAGATCTATGTAAATAGATAAAACATTCAGTAACCAGTTGGAGAACAACCAAAACAAGAGCTAAGTCGAAAATTCACTTACTCGGCTCATAATCTCCAGTCGGGTCTTGTGGCCCCGAGTACCTCCACATGGGAGGCACTCGCTTCTTCAAAGGGCTGATGCGACGCGTGATGAAATCCTTCACCACGTGCCACCTGGTGAGTCCCTCTTTCTTCAATTCTTTTATGGCTTGAATGTAAAGGGCGATCCGATCAAGATCCCTCGGAGTCGAATCCCAGGAAGGAATCTTTTCGGCAGCCTTCCCCAAGAAACAAAGGCTTTCCTCGCTAGTGGTCTTCCAGTAAAACCACCTTTTCTTCCACCCCGGCCACGATGACCGGGTGAGCATCTGAATATACTCCCTCGACTTGCCATCGTGGAGCTTCAAACCACAACTTCCGACGATCCCGGCTTGTCGGGCCATTCCATAATAATACTGGAAGAGCTTGAAGTCCGCTAGAATCCCCAAGTATGCCTCACACAAGTACACGAACACACTAAACATGGTGATGGAATTGGGACCAAAGTTCACCAATTCCACCCCAAAGTGCTCAAGTACGAGCGTGAGGAAAGGGTGTGCAGGCAATCGGAAGCCGCACTCGTAGTACGAGTGGAAGACGGGGATTTGCCCAATCTCCCCTAACGACCAATGTTGCCTAGTAGCCGAAATCCACTTCACAAGTACCTTTTCTGGAATCTTCCTGGTAGTGACCGGAGCTTTCATCTTCGCCTTGTCCATCTCCGATTCAACCCACTAGGAAATGGTCTCGGCCATTTTTCTCAGGAAAGGGGGATTTGGACTCAAAAGATTTTGAGGAAGAATACGAGTTGGGTAGCGACGGAAAACGCAAGAGCTAGATAAACAGTTGGAGCAATTGGTGAATAGGTAAGAACCCTAAAGTCACCCCTGTGGTGAGTTTTTATAACCGCACGTTTGAACCGAAGCACCGTGGATGTTTAACAGTTGTCACCGCTTCGGGAATCGTCCCAACGGATAGATTCATGAGAGTCGGTTGGGATTCGTGGATTTGCCTGTTCAAGAAAGCCAAGGCTATCTTCACATCTCAAGCAAAATTACCTTCTTGACCAAGTCTTTTTCTGGTCAAATGAAATACTAGTTGGAAAAGTTTTTTCTTCCGATTACCATACTACGACCACTTCGTAGTCATAAGATTTTCTACGATTACCTCGTAGTCATAAGATTTTCAACAACTTTCCCGACCAAGCATATTTCTGGTCAAATGAGATACAAGTCAAAGAGTTTTTCCTTCGAACATTGTTTTCACGACCACCTCGTGGTCATAAGATCATCTACAACTCCTTTCCCAAGTAAGTTACTTTCAATTGAAGCGGGGGGGCTAGATGACGAGGATCTAATAATTCTCATTTTATTATTTATCTATAATTCTTATTATGGGTAAATATGACGTCATACGATTCTTAGGTATACCCCTTATAACTATAAGGGAGAAGCCAACCAGGTGATCGTAAGTCCTTCTACGACTACCTCATGATCGTAAGTTCTTCTACGATCGCCTCTGGTCGTATGTTCTTCTACGACCAGTACCCAGTCATAAACCTTTCTACGACTACCCCCTGGTCGTAAGTTCTTCTACGACCAGCTCAGCTACGACCACCTTGTAATTAATTGGGTCCACTTGTTTGTAGGCTCAATTGATTACGGGATCTAAGCAGTCAATATACACTGTTATTCTCTAGAGTAACTGCACATAACACGCCATTATCTCTGACAAGTAACTGCCAGGCGACGTGGAGGGGTTACTACTCCGGTGATTACTACCATTGTTACGTTCATTATACGGAATAATGAGGGCCTCTTGACCTGGAGGAACGACCATATCTCCACGCATTATAAAAGGACTTCAGTCAGAGAGAATAGAGGTAGAGACAATCGGGAGCACAAGTATTAGACTTTATCTTGATTGTAACCAACATACCTAATACAATACACACAGGAGTAGGGTTGTTATTCTCTTCAGAGAAGGCCTGAACATGTATAAAAATCATCGTGCCTTTCTGTCTACATGATCAATTGTGAAGACCTCCCGAATCAAACAATTTTGGGGAATATTGGAAAAAGGCAGAGAAAATGACATGTGGGACCCACTGGAATAAATAAATTTTGAATTAAAAGTATTCTAAATAATAGAAAAAGAGACTGACATGTGGGGCTACTGGTCTATGGACCAGGTCATGGAGAGATGCTAGTCCACGATGGACCAAACTCATGGAGAGGGGTTTGACCAAGGGTTGACTGACATGCAGGTCCCACAGGTAAGTGAGATATGGATCAAGGGTTAGGCTTTGTGTGGCTGACGGGTGGGATTTACACGTCAGAGAGAGGAGGAGGAATTGACAAGTGGGACCTGGTTGTCATGCCACTGACGAGCGGGGTCGACGGCGACATATGGCATGCATTGCAGGGAAACTTAACTGCAACATATCCTAAGCAACACCCATGTGTATAATACACTTGACAGATGTGTTGGTAGGTGAACCTCTAAAATTGGGAAAACTTCGTTTTTGCCACTAGGTTTGTCCTAGTGACGTGTGGGCCTGGCTAAAACAAAAATCTCCCAAATTTATAAAATTTTGTGATCCATTTACCATGGCCAATTACTCTGTAATAAGCTTTAGAAATGTAAAATAAAAAGAAATGAAGAAAAGATTGAGGGCGCAATACTCGAACCCACACAATCTGGACTTCGATAACCAAGCCAACAACCAACCGAATTAGTGCTGTTTGATGTGTTTTGTATTTTACGAATGTAAATAGTGCAATCGGCAGTAAAATCTTATCCCTTCATTGATCCAGATCCGGAGTTTGTTGGCCCAAGTCATCAACGTGCGCCCCCTCATTGGAAGGGCTCCACAAATTCCTGGCGGCGCTCTATCCTAGCTGCCGCCCGCCATTGCCCTCCCACCTTGCACTAGTGTATCCCGCTGCTACCATTTCCTCCCTCTCCCTCCCACCACCCGTGCTTCCAAGAGACCTGTAGGATCCCACCCATTGCCGTGCCGGCCCTCCCCCCAGCAGCCTCACTGGTCGGTCCCCCTCCAATTAGATCGATGGACTTGATGCCTGCGGCTGTGGGACAACACTATATGGTTTGTTTCCCCTTCTAATCTTATCTGTTGGTTGGCAATTTCTCCATCCATTCCCCATTCGTATGCTCGATTATCAATTATATAATCTGAGTAATTTGGTAATTACTTATTCCAATACATGGTAATCCAATTAATGTGCTCTTGAGATGCCTATGGGGGTGGTCATAGTGTCGCGCCTGTGTGCTGATAACTACTACTGGTGGTGTTGTCTTACTTACATCTTGATGCAGATATTCCTACGATTACTACTTCAAGTGTTTACACATGAGATTGTTCATAAAGTACCAAGCAGTCCAGTGACTATAGCTAGAGCCAAGCTGAAGCTACATGGGAGACTAAGGGAGACAACAGAGCTGGAGCCAAAGCAATGGAGGAGACCTGATGCGGCACTAAGCGAAGGGAGAAGAGAGCAAGGTCTACGACCAGCTCGGCAAGATCTACGACCAGCTCAACAAGGCCAAGGGAGAAGAGGGCAAGGCCTACGACCAACTTGTGGTCTACGACCAGCTCAGCATGATCTACGACCAGCTGGTCTATAAACAACACTCGGTGAAAAGAGTACTTGTTATGAACAGTACTCGACGTAAACAGTACTCGGTAAAAGTAGTACTCCTCGAGAACAATACTCGATGGAAACAATACTCGGCGTGAGAAGTACTCGGTGGGAACAGTACTCAGCGGAAGGAGTACTCGGAGGGAGCCGTACTCAGTTGGTGGAAGTGGTCGTAGACCATCTGGTGGTGATCGTGAGCCACCTAGTTGTGGTCGTAACCCACCTAGTCGTGGTCGTAGACCATCTGGTCATGGTCGTGGACCACCTGGCACTGTAAAGGAGAAGCTATGTGTGGCACTGGAATCAATTTGTGATTTAGTTTCTATCTTCAAGATTGTGTCCGTTTAAAAGAGTCCAAGATGTAATGTGCCATATGAGCACGAGTTAGAGATAGAATCGGCCTTGTACCGTGCGTGTGTTGGTTTCGACCTGTGAGGACCCGCGTTATTTAGCCCTAACCTCGTAGCAATAATCGGGGTTTAGCAGCGGTTAACCTTTTCTTAGTGGTGAGTTAACGATAGTGTTAGATCGCTCTTGATTAGCTCAAGCATATCGCATCATTCATACACTCTCATCATTCAGCACAACAGTAGGATCAAGTCGGTAATTAAAATGCATTGTCATTGCATCAGATAAATAAATCAGCATTTGCGTTGCTTACATTAGTACAGTTTACATCAATCAACCTAGAAGCATATTACATCATTGCATTGGGCAGTATCCATGCATTTCCTTGTATCCGTCTCTTCTTCAATGCATACTAAGCAGCAGCCCCAAGGACCATTCCCCCTAGAGCCTTTCCTTGCCCCCTCCTATTCGGTCTGAACCCCCTTTTTCTCAGCCTTATGCAGCAGCAGCAGCAGCACGAGCAGCACAGCTCCATTCACAAGCCAAATAACGCATACACATCCATTCCCCAGTTCAAAGCCACATTCACCCCCCCAGCCTTCACATTCACCCCCCATCTCCTCTCACAGGAGCCATTCATCCCCCCAGAACCAGCACCCCAACCGAAGGCAGGAGGAGGCAGCTCCAGGCGACCAGCATCACCAAGGCCAGCCACCCATCCCGCCCACCGCCAGCAGCACCACCTTGAGCACCGGCGACCATCCTCGCAGATCAACAACCCCCCGCAGTAATCTAAATCAGTCTCAAATCACAGGTAATGGCTTTCGCCCTTTGAGCTTTAGGTAAGCATCTTCATACCTATAGTATCCCTTCCTCTCTCAGATCCGCACCATTTTGACCTGCATTCACGCATCAATAGAAAGCATCAGTACATGAGCATCTAGGTAGAGCTTAGAAGAGCAGTAGAGGGGAGGCTCGGTGCTATGGCGCCGGTGGCCGAGAGGTCGAGCCGGCCAGGACGAAGTCCCCTGGATTGGCTGATCTAGGCAGCGGGAGTGTGGAGGAGGACCCGAGCAACGACGGCATGGCCGCTGGCCGCGCCGAGAGGAAGCCGGGGAGGCAGCCTCGGGTCGGCGGGGGACCGAGCCGAGGGGAGGCGAGGGCGCAGCGGCGCTGGCCTTTGGCCGCGCCGGATGAGGAGGCGATCGAGGGGGAGGCGACCGGGGCTGAGTCGAGCTGGGCCGAGTAGGATGCGGCGCAAGCGGCGCCCGAGGGAGCAGGGGAGGAGACGGCCGAGCGGTGGCGGCGTCGGTCTCTGGCCGCACCGGGAGGAGACGGCCGGTGGGGTGGAGTCGGGCCGGGCCTAAGGGAAGCGGCGCGAGGCTGGAGAGCCGGTGCGGGCGGCGTCCCAGGAGCCTGGTGCGAGGAGAGCCGGTGCGGGCGGCGCCTTGAAGCAAGAAGGGAGGAAGGGGATTCGGTAGAGGATAGTGTGGGGAGGGGGCTATGTGCTTGTGGGGGTTTGGGGAGCCAGCTGAGTGGAGGAAAGAGAGAGAGTAAGGAAGGGTTGGGTTTAGGACTTTTGATTTAGGGGTAGTATTAGGATTGGGTAGATTTCGTTTATGTGTCGAATTCGCGTTGCTTCTGAGGTAGTTGCTTGTAAATTAGTTGCTAACTGCGTAAGTCTAGTGTCTAAACAATTTAGCTAGAATCCAGTCAATTTAATCAACTTAAAATCAAATTGTGGTTTATTTGCTAGAACAGGTTGTGTAGCTGTTTTTCCTTTTGTTAATAGGCTAGCTTGCACGTGTAGCAGTATCGTGCGTCGCTGGTATTTAGTCGGTCTTTAAGAGCGGTTTAACCAGGTTAATTGAGTTAGTTAAGCGGGAACCTCGGGTTTCGACCTTAGTGCGAGTAGACAATAGAGCGACTATTTCGGGAAGTGCTAACTTCGCTTAGGTCTCGAAAATATTTTAGTTAATTAAAATGTGCTAACTTGTAGTCGCCACTAACTTATGTATTCCTATTATCACTCAAATCAAATATGTATTTACTTATATTATTATTCGTGTTGCCGATGGCTACTGTATGACTTAACGGCACCGACAGAGCGGTGATCGAGTTTCACAAGACTAACCTTTCCTACTTATTCAAAGGCAAGCGACCCTCTTGAACATGAATATAGTTACTTTAAAAATATACCCTATCTTGCACTATTATAAGTATTGCATCAAAATGGTTTGCCAAAACCTAAAGAAAATGATTGAGATAAGATGATTGAGAAAGAAATGAGACTTACTAGGAGGGTAAAAGGGGGCCCTGGCTGGGGAAACGCGACGATGATGATGATGAGGTAAGAGGTGGGCCCCTTTTTACATATGGTTATAATATAAGGACCAACAAACTCTTGCTCGGTCAGATGCCGTACATTCAGTGCCAACCATTTTCCCGTTTCGGCGGGCAGAAAATGCTACCTTGTTACGTGACTATGCTCTCCACAATGGGTAAGTATTAGGTGTGAGTGATTGTGATGGAGGAACCCAGGACCAGTGGGGGATAGTCCGGAAGTGGGGGATCCAAGGCGCTATAGCGCTAAGGTGGAGTGTTGAGTGCAGGATAGAAGCTGCCTCAACCAACCTCACCAGAACTCGGTGGATGATGAGGTCAACACCGTGACTAAATCTGCACCAACGGAAGGTGATGGGTGGAGAAATTAATCACGTAACCTGGAAAACGTTCTGTATTCTGATCTCGAACCTGCATCTAAGGCAATGCGGTGGACCCTGTTCACGGAGAGTTCAGAATAGCTATGGGTAAAGTGGTACAAAGCCTGCGCGGTGCTAAACTAAATCATGAATTCATGCCAGTCTCCAGGATTGGAGTCTACGGGAACCACAGGGGGTCTATCGTCTCTCCGAGTGACTAGTAGAGTTTTCGGTATTAAAACTTACCACTTAATTGTCGAGATCTATTTTCTAAAGTGAGATGATTTAGAAATTGTGATAATGAATAGAGATAGTGCATCATGTGCATCTTTTGCTATTAATGCTTGCTGAGTACATTCGTGTACTCAACTTTGTTAGTATTCTCCCTTGTAGTTCCTAGTCCGGCCGGGAACTATCCCGAGTGGGACGAAGGACTTGCAGGTACAGAAGCAACAGTTTGAGGAGAAGGCTTTGACTAAGAGGACCCGGGGTGAGTTGGGAGCTATTTTGGCAAGTGGGACGAATAGGCTGCCGGTATAGGGATGGCAATGGGGGCCCATTCCCCATTCTCCGACGGGGAATTCATCTATTAGGAGACGGGGATGGGGCTATTTCTTCCCCCACGGGGGTGCTAATATGCAAATACAATTCCCCATCGGGTGAAACGGGGATGGGGATATTCCCCTACTCCCCATCCCCATTACCCGCTTGGGGCCCGATAAGACATGTAGGCCACTAGCCCAGTACCGCACAACCCGATAAGGCGATAGCCAGATAATCTTATTTGCATTCTTTACTTTTCAGATGCTAATTAATCAAAAAACATTGTCATTTTAGTATTGCATGTGAATGTTCATACTCATTTTATAACATTATGAATCTTATTTTCTCTTCTTTCGGGATCCAACTTACGGGTATGGGTCCCCATGGGGCCCCAATAACCCGATGGGGATGGGGACGGGGAGAGAATAGCACCCGAGGATGGGGATGAGGATGGGAACGAGGAATTTTTTGTCTCTCGGGGATGGGGATGTTCCACCACTCCCCGACGGGGAATGGCCCCGTTGCCATCGCTATGCCGGTACTCCAGGGCAGACAGGAGAAGCGGGGAAGTTCCCTTGGGTATTTGTATAAAACTTGTATTAAGACCTTAGCCCTGCGTGACTAACTGTTGAAGTAAAGGACAATTTCTATCTTATTGTTCTGCTGCGTAACTCTGGTGAAGGCTTACTATTCGTTGGAGCAGTGTTCTACTGAGCAAACGAATAGTAATCCGTGTGCCTAAGTATTATTACCCCTGCGGTAATGACACGGGGCGTCACACGACCTTAGATCGTGTGTGTTTGGCCGCATCCTTAGGTGCCAATATAAGGTTAGTGCATAGCCCATTGTAAAATAGACCAGTTTTTACATAAGATTGAAACATAGCTATTGCTTGTTCTTTCAAACCAGAGTTCATGCGAGGACTTTGAGAGAGAATTAGGCGATCCATTGATTCATCCTGCACTTCAAGGTCAAGCTATCGTTCCATTGAGAATTGAGGGCTTGGCGATCGTCGCTTGTGGTCTCACGACGATCAACTATCTGGTATGTTTTGGACGATATCCAAAGAGTTGAGGGTTCATGCATTGGCGCGAGTGTTCAGCTAGCGACATCGACTACTTCGCATCTCTTATCTACAGTTCCTCACTAAGAACATCGGACAAACTCCCATATCATGTGGTATCAGAGCCAGGTTTACTTGGTGAGATCTATTTACCCATAGTTTAGATTTGTTTTCTATCCTATAGTCCATTAAACCAAAATTTGCAACACCAAAATCATAGTTCAATCTGTTATTTCTTGTGAGTTTTGTTAAGTTTTCATCCATTAGATATTTGTTTTTCGTGCTGATCTTGTGTTTTCCTTTGCATAACTTTATCTTGTGTCTACTTCAATTCTAAAAAATTGCTGATTAATTCCCTCAATTAGCACCCAAAAAGAGCTTTTGGAATTTATCTCTTGGTTGTTATCCGAGTTGGATCTACACGTCTTCTTTCTGTGTTCTTTTGGGGAAGTAATATCCGACTCAAACTCCAATATTATTCTTTCCAAAAATGCCTTGTTCTGACTTGCTGACTTGGAGTTCGGTTCGATTCGGGTTTCATCTTTAATCCTAGCCGGCCGAAACCTTTTGGTGATCTTGAGCCTTACTTATAACTTTTCATCTTTGAGACTAGCTGATGAATTTTGCTTTCGGGCTGCTCTTGGAATTAGTCTACACTTCTGAAATTTTTGAGACATGCAAATCAAAGGGTGAATCTACACCTTCCTTTCGGCCAATGCAAAAGAAGATATCAAAAGGCAGCCGATTTGAAGAAAAAACTATGGCTTGACAAAAATATATAAAAAAATAAAGCAAAAGAGAACAAACCCGCCTATACAAGTACCAACTTTTCCATTCGGTGACCTTACTAACCGACGAAGGAAGATCTTGTGAATGCGGTTTGAGAAAGAAAAAAAGAAAAGAAACAGTGATGACCGAAACTTGGAAAGTGGGAAACCCTAGTCCATATTTTCAGATTGTGTATTCTCTTTGAGCAATCTTGTGCTCTTCTTTCTTTGCAATTGGCTAGCATCTCTCATAGTACTTGGTGCAATACGAGTTGGTCGATCTTCAACTCAGTCCTTTGTTTGCATTAAGTCACATTCATCTTTGCGTGTGCGTTCATATCCTTCACTTACATCTTTTGGATCAGCACAAAGGTAAACTTTTCTAGCTTGGATCATTACTTAGCTTTACAATAACTTGAATATCAGTTTGCATAGGTTATACACATACCTTTCCAAGCTCCACCTACACCCGTTTGTGTACTCCCTTACTCTTGGTTACGCTCATACATTACCGGGTTGAGATCGTTCGCTGTCACAAGTGTCGTTTTACCATCTTTAATTCACTTTGGAACGGTAAGCTTGTCTTGTTGTCAGGATAGTGAGTTGTGAGTGTGGAGAGCGAATTTTGTTTTACTAACCGGATATAATCTCGCTTGTTCGTTGTGAGTTGTTACTATGTCAGGTCACGAGGAGATTCCACCTAATCCGGATGCGCCAGTTACATGGATGGAGTACACTTGATTGCGCAAGATGCGCCAAAAGCAGTTTCATATTCGTGATAATGGTGTGCACGATGAGCTCAGGAAAGTTCAGACTGGATTGAACACCCTCAGGGCAGAGGTTACGTAGCTGCGTACGCACATCAACAACTTCTTGGAGCTGCGTGCCATGTGCAACCACTCCAACGTGCATCGTCATCGACATGATGACACCGAGGATTTTGTTGATAAACCCAAATTTCATATCCCTATATATTCAGGTAGTACAAATGTGAAAGAATACTTCACTTGGGAGTTGGAAATTGATACGTTATTTCGGATGCACAACTATTCCACTGAGAGGAAGCTCTTACTTGCATCCAATGGTTTGGCTGATTATCCTACACATTAGTGGGAGCAATTTGTTTGTAAGCGTATGGAGCACCATGAATTGCTGATTATCACTTGGGAGCAGATGAAGTAGCATTTCCGTGCATGTTTTGTACCTTACCACTACAAGCGTTCACTAGAGGATAAGTTGACAGGGTTGCAACAAGGTTTGAAGTCCACTGATGTGTCACATGAGAAGGCGACCAAGCATGGGACTTTCCCTTCGGTACAGGCTTCATGTCATCCGACCCCTTTGCTTCATGAAGAGATTGTGGTTGATGGTAATTGCTCCATTGCTGACCCACAGTCTTTGGGGGATGTGATGTATCCAAACCCATGTGAGAACAAGGGCCACATAGCCAAATTGAGTGAGAGTGATAACAAGAGTGAGCTGTGTGATTCCACCATATGTGAGGATGAGAGCATCCCAATTGAGTGTGAGAGAGATAAACCAACACAAAGAAGGAAGTAGATGATAGCCAAAGTGTAATTGATTCTGAAACTAACACATTACTATCTACTTCTAGTGTTGTTTCTCACATTGTACAGGTTGATATTACAGAAGAGGAGTTGAATGTTCAACAATCGGCACCGTTGGAAGTAAAATACGAGGAGATAACCACGGTTAGGGATGGAGTGCTTGTTGTCCCATGGTTTCATCATGACGATTTGATACCTACAACACCTACAACTGAGGAGGACGTTAAAGGTAACAATAATGGTGTTGACTTGAATATTCATCAAGAAGAGGTAAGTAAGAGTGAGAACTCTAGTGATCCTTTGAATATTCCACATTGTGAATTTAATGCGCTTAATTTACGTAATGTGGAATTGATTACTCATGATGAAATTCTTACTAGAATTGATGAACTGTAGTTGTCCCAATCTTTCGATGAGAAAGATAAATTTCGATTGGGTGATGATTAACTTTCACGATCCAGGCTACGAACGCAACACGTACAAACCAAGCAAACGTTGAACTAATCACCAAGTCATTATCAACCGTACTAAGGACCCGATTGACCTGATCACGAGGATCAATTCATGCAAGCAATCGAAGAATAAGAAAGAACGAAGTAACACGCAATCTGAATTACAAATATATAATTGAGTTCAAAAGGTGGGATTCTGCAGAGGTTCTTTATGGTTGGTCTAGTCGACACAAGCGAAGAACAAGAGTTTTCATAATGGAAAAATTAAGCAAACGAAATCCGCCAAACCATAAGGGCGTCAGCCACTATGTATAGGAGGGAGAGGTGAAAGAAAGGGGTGGTAGTACTGTTCACATATGAATAGTAACCACATGAACAGTACGGGCTGTCTAGGGTTACAAGGCCCATGGGCCCAAGTTTGACTCAAAATTAGCCTCTGACTTTTTTTACGATTGTGGTGCACTCAGAAGGAATTTGGAGGTGAGGCTAGATCCGTTGGAAAGAGGACGAAATAAGCTTTCAATCAAGTACTCATGTGCCTCAAACGGAGTCCGTATATAAACGTTATGCATGTTTGAAGTCGGTGCTGTCTTCGGTGGCAAAATTGAATTGCACAAGCTTCTCTTCATGATCAGCTCCTAAGGTCCTGATTAAAATAACATCACATGCATTAGGTAGCAGCATATTCTTATTAGAAATAAAATGCACTCCTAGAAACGAAGTTACCTGATGGTTCAATTGACGTGCACGAGCTCTTGTGATTGGACCTTGCAAGTGCATAGGTTCAGATCTATTGTGAGGAGTGTTGGTTGTATGCATGGAAGTGATGTCCTCATCATCCTCCCCTTCTTGCATTTGAGTCGTCCTCGACTCAAGCTCATCTTCCTCACCCAAATATGGCTTCAAATCTGTAATGTTAAATGCAGGACTAACCCCGAACTCTGTAGGTAGATCAAACTTATATGCATTATCACTAGTCTTAGCTAACACCTTGAATGGACCATCAGCTCTAGGCATCAACTAAGACTTTCTCAATTCAGGAAATCTTTCTTTGCGCAAATGTAACCAAACGAGATCATCAGGTTCAAAAGTTAAACTCTTTCTACCCTGACTACCAGCAACCTTATACTTAGCATCAATACGCTCTATGTTTTCTTCAGTTGTTTCATGTAGTTTAAGGACAAATTCAGCACACTTCTTAGCATCTAAATTTACTTTTTTAGAAGTAGGCATAAGCAATAAATCAATAGAAGCGCGAGGATTAAAGCCATATACTACCTGAAAAGAGCTCATTTTTGTGGTAGAATGCAGCGATCTATTGTAAGCAAACTCTACATAAGGTAAGCATTCTTCTCACATCTTTAAGTTCTTTTTCAAAATAGCCCTCAACATAGTGGATAACGTGCGGTTGACAACTTCAGTTTGTCCATCCGTTTGGGGGTGACAAGTAGTAGAAAACAGCAGCTTGGTCCCCAATTTCGCCCAAAGGGTGCGCCAAAAGTGACTCAAAAACTTGGCATCCTGATCTGAAACAATGGTATTGGGCACTCCATGTAGGTGAATGATCTCTCGGAAAAACAAATCAGCAACATTTGTAGCATCATCGCTCTTATGGCAAGGTATAAAATAGGCCATTTTAGAAAATATATCCACAACAACAAAAACACTATCTCTTCCCTTCTTTGTTCTAGGCAGTCCTAAGATGAAGTCCATTGAAATATCCTCCTAAGGAACACTAGGCACAGGAAGAGGCATATATAAACCGTGTGGATTAAGTCGGGACTTACCTTTATTGCATGTAGTGCAGCGAGACACATAGCGCTCAACGTCGCGCCTCATTCGAGGCCAATAGAAGTGCTCGGCCAAAATCTCCTCAGTCTTCTTGACACCGAAGTGTCCCATCAATCCTCCGTCATGCACCTCCTTTAACAACAAAAGTCGAACGAAACTAGCTAGAATGCATAGCTTGTTAGCTCTAAACAAGAATCCATCTTTCAACACAAATTTATTCCAACTCTTTTCCTCTGTACAATTCAGCATGTCATCTATAAAAGTATCATCTTAAGCATAAAGTTTTTAAATTATTTTCAGGCCAAAAATTCGACAATCAAGTTGAGATAATATGGTATAACGCCTAGACAAAGCATCAGCAATAACATTCTCTTTCCCTTTCTTGTGTTTGATAACATATAGGAACGATTCACTGAACTCTACCCATTTAGCATGTCGACAGTTCAGTTTACTTTTACTACGAATGTGTTTTAAAGATTCATGATCTGAGTGTATAACGAACTTTTTAGGCCATAAATAATGCTGCCATATTTCTAAAGTTCGAACGAGAGCAAATAATTCCTTATCATAAGTAGAATAGTTCAAACTAGACCCACTCAATTTTTCGCTAAAATAACCAACAGGTTTACCTTCTTGTAGTAACACACCTCCAATTCCAATTCTACTAGCAGCACATTCAAGCTCAAAGGTCTTACCAAAATCAGGAAGTTGGAGAAGTGGTGCATGTGTGAGCTTCTCTTTCAGAAGGTTGAATGATTGTTCTTGTGCCGGGCCTAATGGAAAGGAGCACCTTTCTTGGCGAACTCATTCAATGGTGCGGCAATGGTGCTGAAATCATTGACGAAGCGTCGATAAAAATCCAGCAAGTCCATGAAAACTCGGCACTTGTGTGACCGTGTTAGAAGTCGGCCAACTCTGTATAGCCTCAATCTTGGCTTGATCAACTTTAATGCCCTGTGGAGTAACAACATAGCCAAGAAACAATACTTGATCGGTGCAAAAGGTGCACTTCTCAAGGTTACCAAATAAACGTGCATCTCGTAGAACATTAAAAAAAGCACGTAAATGATCAAGATGTTCCTCTAGTGACTTGCTATATATCAGTATGTCATCAAAATATACCACCATGAATTTCCCAATGAAAGCACGCAAAACTTCGTTCATCAATCTCATGAAAGTACTAGTTGCATTAGTTAGACCGAAAGGCATCACTAACCACTCATATAAACCGAACTTAGTTTTGAATGTTGTTTTCCATTCATCTCCTAATTTCATGCGAATTTGGTGATATCCACTACGCAAGTCAACTTTAGAAAACACAGTAGAGCCACTTGATTCATCAAGCATGTCATCTAATCTAGGAATAGGATAATGATATCTAATGGTAATATTATTGGTACTCTACAATCAACACACATACGCCGTGAACCGTCGTTCTTTGGAACCAAAAGTACATGAACAACACATGGACTAAGGCTCTCGCGTACGTACCCTTTGTCAAGCAAGTCTTACACTTGAGGCTCAATCTCCTTAGTCTCCTCCGGGTTGGTTCGGTATGGCGTGCGGTTGGGTAGGGAAGCTCCTAGGATGAAGTCAATCTGATGTTCAATGCCCCTAATTGGGGGCAGCCCCGGCGGTACTTCACTTGTAAATACATCATGATACTCCTGCAAAAGGTAAGCAATAGTAGGAGGCAAAGAAGGGGGTATATCCTCAAATGAAAACAATGCTGCCTTGCACACTAGAGCATAGCAAACAGAATGATCAGCTTCCACCTCACTAATATCAGACTTTGTAGCTAACAAAACATAACCTTTTAGTTTAATTTCACCATTCTTAGAACTAGGATCCTTCTTCTTGTGCGGTGCAAGTTCTTTAGCAACAATCTGATTTTCACTTTTGCTACTGTCCTTTTCTCTATTAGCTCTCTCTAATTCATCTTTTAAAATTGCTTCTAGAGACATGAGTAGCAAAGTGATTCGCTTTCCTTTTGACATGAGAGTATATTGATTTGTCCGGCCATGATGCACAGTATCTTTATCATATTGCCAGGGTTTACCTAACAGTAATGAACAGGCTTGCATAGGTACGACATCGCAATCAGCATAATCATGATATAAACCCATAGAAAAGTGTACTCTCATAATGCGAGTTACCTTCAGCTTACTACATGAATTAAACCATTGAATGTAATAAGAACGAGGGTGTTGTTGTGTGGTCAAGGCAAACTTCTCAACCATATCAATGCTAGCCAAATTGTTGCAACTTTCTCCATCAATAATCACACAACAAGAACGCTCATTGACCACAAATTTTGTTTGAAATAGATTGTGGCGTTGATTCTGTTCCGTACACTCCATTTGAGCACTCAGGACACGCCTCACAATTATGCTCAAAAACTTATCACTTGTTTCAGCTCCAAAACATTCTTCGTCGTGTTCAGATTCATATTGCTCGCCTGCGGGGTCAGTTACAAGCAATGCATATTCTTCATCAATATCACTAGCTGAAGTATACTCACCATCGTCTCGAACAAGAAGTGCTCGCTGATTTGGGCAATCTCTCATCATGTGCCTGAAGCCTTTACAGCAATGGCATTGTTTGTCTCGTGCTCTCCCGGTGGAAGCAACTGAAGTAGAACTCTTAGCTTGTTGAACTGAAGTTGATTTGCTTACGTCGGAGGCTCAAGGAGTAGGAGTGGTGCTCACTGGTCGCCTACGGCCAGAGGGGGTGTGTCATGTGGGGTCTTACCTATGCTCGCAGGAAGAGACCTACATCAGCTAAGGCGCCAGGAGAGTTTGGTTTGAATGCTTCGACGAGTAATGTTGTCGTGCCAGATTAAGAATAGTTATGTTCTAGTTTCCTTTTCAGTCTTTAGTAATTTTGGTAATCTGTAATAGTTCAACTTTTGGATTCAAATCCGTTTTTTAGTATGCATTGTTAGGAGCTCTCTATTTAAAGGGGGAGAAATCACTTCTATTGGGATTAACAAAGATCAATAGCCTCAACTCCTGCTCTCTATTATCTTTCCTGTACTTCGACGCCTGTTCCCTTGCGTCTTCTGTATCTTGTCTCCAACACCAACACGGAAGCATTTGACCCAGATCAGATCCCTGGTGCTAGCCAGCGGATTGCTCACGACTACAACCTACGGCCGCGTGTCCGAGCTCATGACAACTTGGTATCAGAGCCAATGTCAGGATCCTCGGAGATGGCTGCTTTGACGCAGCAGATTGACGAACTCACGACGTCCATGACAACAAAGATGACCGAACTGAAGACTGATATTACGACGGAAATTGCTGGCATCAAGGAACGCCTTTCGCTACTGGAAAAAAGGCCAGTGAATACAAGAGGGGGATTGTTGCAGGTGCCGCCAGGGTTGCTGCCCTCCCTCCCTCCCAATTCCAACTTGTCGCATGCCCTGCAGCCAGGTAATTCCCATGCGCCTCGCATGCACAAACTGTCCTTTCCAACGTTTGATGGTAAAGAAGATCCGTTGGGTTGGTTAAATCGCTGTGAACAATTTTTTCATTGCCAACAAACACCGGAGAGTGATAAGGTGTTGTTAGCTTCATATCACTTGGTGGGATCGACACAACAATGGTATTATCAACTTGAACGTGATGAAGGCGAGCCCTTGTGGCAATTGTTCAAGGATTATTGCAATTTGCGCTTTGGGCCACCAATACGTAATATTTTTTTGGGCGAGCTGTCAAAGTTGCAGACAGTTGGTACAGTGGAAGAATATCAAGAGAAATTTTTGGCGTTGCTCTGTCACGTCGATTCCCTGTCGGCTTCAAACCAAGTTCAACTCTTCACCTCCGGATTGATGGAACCGGTTCGCACAGACGTTGAACTTCAAAATCCGGGTAGTCTCCAACTCGCTATGGCTTTGGCCCGTGCATATGAGAAACATCATCTCTTGACTTCATCTCTTGCAAAACCAATGAGCTACTGGTCCAACCAACAGCGCCAGGGGCCGAGCTCAATAGTGAGCTCTGCTGCCGCACCTATAGTTGCAAAAACACCAAGTGATAGTACTCTAGTTCCTGCTGCTAATCCGTTACCACGGCGCCAACTAACGGCTGCACAGATGGCTGAACACCGCACGGCTGCACTTTGCTTCAATTGTGAAGAAAAATTTTCTCCGGGCATCGTTGTAAACAGTTGTTCCTTCTTGAGATTGTTCCTGATGATCTTGAGGCAGTGGTCGACTCGGCAGAGCACTGCAGCCCGGACGAACATGCAATATCTCTTCATGCGTTGACTGGTATCCAACCATGTTCTACACAAACAATGATACTGCAGGTCTGGATTGGATCGACCAAACTCATGGCTCTTGTGGACTCGGGGTCTACGCATAATGTTATTGCTGCTGAGGCCATGAACCGGGCAGGTGTTCAGTTCAGGTCCCAGCGTGGGCTGCGAGTAGCAGTTACTAATGGCGAGCATGTATCGAGCAATGGTGTTTGCGGGGGCATGCTGTTACATGTTGATAAGGAAACGTTTCAATTGGATTGCTATGCTATTCCGTTGGCAGGGTTTGACATTATCTTCGGCGTTCAATGGCTGAGTTCTCTTGGACCGATATTGTGGGATTTCAAATTGATGACTCTGACCTTCCATCACATGGGTCACCAGGTGACATGCAGAGGAGTGAAATCATCAACTAGTTCACTTCATTCTCTCACGTGTGCCTCAACGGATTTAATGACAGAACTCTTAGATGAATTTGACGGATTATTTGCTGAATCTCACGGGCTGTCGCCAAAACGTCCTTACGACCACCAGATTCGTCTCGCTCTGGAGACAATGCCCATTGTAGTCAGGTCGTACCGCTATCCACATATTAAAAAAATGAACTTGAGCACCAATGCGAGGTGATGCTTCAACAAGATTACCGAGCTCTCAACAACAAAACTATCAACGATAAATTTCCGATTCCAGTGGAGGAACTTTTGGATGTGCTCAAGGATGCCCGATACTTCACTAAATTGTCGCTTTTGACACTTTCTAGTCCTCAATTTGCTATTTTTGATGAACTAAAGCGTGAAGGGCAGCAATCGGCCGAGCTACAGGCATTGAAAACTCAAATAATGGCGGGCACCGCAGATCCCAATTGGAATGTTGTGGATAATCTTCTTCAAAACAAAGATGAGCTTCTGGCCGATATCCACACTCGTTTGTTTCAGGCACAGCACCAATACAAGACACATTATGATGTGCATCACCGTGACGTACAGTTTGAACTTGGTCAATGGGTTTGGTTGCGTATTCATCATCGCAAAGCCGCATCTCATGCCATGCCTACTCAGGGAAAATTGGCGCCTCGCTTTTATGGACCATATCAAATCATTAACAGGATTGGTTCAGTAGCTTATTGTGAGGACCCCGGTTTATTCGGCTTGTACTGCTTAACCACCCACTTGGTCCTAGCAGCACAAATCAAATAAACCAAGCCTCGAGATATGTATACTTCCCAGAAATGCAGTATACACACCCCGATACAAAATTATGCATCAATTCCATTCATACACATAGAGCCGAAGCTAAAGCAACAAATCAGAAGACATACATAATATAAAGAGAGGTATTACAAAAGAGAGGCCGACCGGCCAAATAACACATAAGTAACTAATTTAAACAGCGGAAGCAAAAGGGCCATAAGATGGCGATAAACAAAAGCCAATCGGTATGCCTTTCCCACAAGGCAACCAACCGGACCGCCAAGCTAATCGCTCCAGACACCGCCACAACAAATCTCACAAAAGTGAGGCCCCTCGAGCTCACCTTCTTCCTCTGCAACAAAACAATTAAGCATAGCATCTGAGTACAAAAATTGTTTTTGTACTCGCAAGACTGACGTGTAAGATAACAGAACTATAATTAACTACATGCAAGCTTTATTTAAGTGGAGGAGGCTCTGGACTTATTTTCAGCATAAAGCAAGTTTCCTTTGCAATAAGGTAATACATTTAAAAGCAAGTTGGCAATTAAATCTTATTGTTCAAATAAAAGAGAGACCAATATAACAATAGGTAGATGACAGCATCCTGGAAGTGACTAACCCAATAGCCACCACAACAATAGCATGAAGTACCCCTTCATACCACCCATGTCAAGTTTTAAGTTTTCAAAAGGTTGTAGTCTAGTTCTTGCACGACCTTACCAAGCATGTCCATAACCTAGGACGAGGCTATTCGAATAGTTTTAACCCTGCAGGGGTGTACCAATGTACCCACACGATAGACCGCCTTTCCACCAGCCACGGTTAGCATACTTCCTTTGGTATGCGAGCACGGCTAAGTCTAACAAGACGCTTTCCAATGGACGATGCTAATTAAGAGCCGCAACCCACGGGGATAAGGATACATTAGACAGCCTAACCGGACTACTAATGCTCCCCTCCCACACCACACACACACACACAAGAACACACCCACCGACCAGCTCATAATTAACACCTCCCAGAGTACTTAGTCAAGAGAGGTCTCATATCCCCCTCGTGTGGTTAGCACGCAATAAGCGCTTGGCTTAGTGACACAAGTAACTCGGTCCTTGGGGACTTAGGCACCATTCAATCACACCAACAGATCACACCAACATACCATTGTGCCCAAGTCAAGATATAGTTTTGTTTTAGTTTTGATTTGTAAATCAATAAAACACAAGGATTGGACATAATGGAGTAGTATAAGTATTTGTGTGATCAAGATCATCGACTAAGTCGATGATCGCCCAATACTACCGATAACTAGGTATGGCTAAGCAATATTCATTCGTAATCTACTAAGTGATAAGAGTTCATCCAACGAACTCTAATCACAAAGAAATAACCTAGGCTCGGTAGTAGAGGATATTTATTTACCTACAGATTATGCAACTAGAGGCTTAACTAATCAATTTAACAACAAAATAGCAATGCATACATACAAGTTAAACAAAGTATTAGACTTTAAAAGTAATGGGATCAATTGGGAAATGATCAAACTGCTTGCTTGGCTGCTGCTGCTCAATATGCTGCAGAGGGACACTCTCAAGGACGGCACAATCATCGGAACCTACCGAAAGAGCGAAAAAAAATCGATAAGAACAAAGAAAACGAAAAAGACTCTAAAACCAAAATGCTCCAAATGCTCTGAAAATTTCACAGCAGCAAGATCATGATTTAAAATGAATTTAGAAACAAGAACCAATTGATTTGGACTTTTATTGCAAAAGATATGATCAAAACAATGCAGTTCGACCGAAATTAAAATTAAATAGGTTACTGTTCATAAATAATTTTCTAGAGGTTTTCTGGACTTGAAAATTTTATGATAGGTTGCTACTGACATTTTAAGGCTAACACAAGTGGTTTCATCTTAATTGGAGTTAAAATGATTTAGTTATGATTTTTCTAAGTTATAAATCTAATGCATGGTAAATTTTAGAATTAAAGACTACTTCAAAACATGGGTTATGCTAAAGTACTTTAACAGATGCATTATTAGAACTTTAGTTTGTTAAATTTGGAGTTACAGAGAAAAAGATATGCATTTTTGAAGTTTAAAACAATTAATAAAGTGCAAATAAAAGCTTACAGGACTTAATCTGGAAAACCGACTCAAACTGGGGAGGTCGTGGGCCGTTGATCAAGAATCACACGGCACACGAGCACAGGCGCGAACTCCACCACGAGCACACAGGCGCCAAGACCTCATCGCGCTTAGGGAGGTCTTAGCGGTTGATATTGAATCCAACGGCCCGACCACCGGATGCACAAAGACACGCGAAGGAGCTCCTCGCGACTAGGGAGGTCGTGGCCGTCGGATCTGATCTGGCGGTCCCGAGCTCCATGAGGAGGTCCTAAGGCCAACTCACACGGGAGGTGCGGGCGGCTAAGATCTCCCGAGGGAGGTCCTAACGGTCCCGATCCGAGCGAGGATGTCCTAGACGGTCCACGATCTCGGGGAGGTCTGAGCGGCTAAGATGAAATCGAGGAGGTCTGGGCTGCGAGTTAGCAGAGAGATACGTGGATGGTGGGATCTCACCGAGGAGGTCATGGATGGCCATGATCTTCGTGGGGAGGTCTGTCGACAGTGTTTAACATAGAGAGGTGCGGCGGTTCGGATCTCCGTGGGAGGTCTGAGCGGTCCAGATCCGAGCGGAGGAGGTGCGGGCGGTTAGGATCTCACCGAGGAGGTCCTAACGGTCTAGATCTAGGCGGGGAGGTCTGAGGCTTCTTTACAAGGACCAGTGGTGGTCTTTACAAAGAGGACCTCGGGGTAGTTTTGAAGGTTTTCTTTACAAAAGACCGGGGTGGTCTTTTGCAAAGAGGACCTCGGGGAAGGTCTTTAGGGTGGTTTTACAAAAGACCACGGGGAGGTGTTTGCAAAGAGGAACTCGGGAAGGTCCTTTGGAAACACAGAGGTGGTCTTATACGGCTAAGATTTAACAGGGTGGTCCTATACGGCTAGGATCACCACCAAGGGAGGTCCAGAGACTTAGGATTTTTGGAAAAGATCCTAAGGCCCGATCTAAACTTGGAGAGGTCGTGAGCGGCTAAGATTAGCCCGAGGAGGTCCTAGAGTGGATTTAAAGCGCAGGACCTCCTGACAACGACAAAAGGTGGCAGCTAAGACAAATTAAAAGCATCTAATGATTGACAATAAATGAATCCAACTGGAGCACGTAAAGACTTCCGGACTTTAATTCTAAACCCATGGTCCACACGTCAGTGACTCCACGGCACAGATTAAGACACCATTAACGCACAAATGATAAGCAATGATTTGAGCATTAAAGTTATCCAAGAACATGGCCAAAACGGAGGTTTTGATTGACAAAACCGGCGTGTTCCACGACTTGCCGCGGCGACGTGGACCTCATCGGCGAAACCAAGAACACGGATGAGTCCCAAATAGGAGGAGAACCTAAAGGTGCCAACAGCTAGGGCTAGAGCGCACCCTACCGGCTGGCGGAGATAACCGCCGGAGACCAAATGCGCCGAAAACGAAACCGAAGAGGTCTAAGAGGATCGGGTTTTGGGCCGAGGTACTCACCGAGGATTGAAGGAGAACTGGAGTGGTCGCAAGAGCTCCGGTGACAGTGGTGCTCACGGAGATGAGGAAGACGACCAACTCGGCCCAGCAGGCTCCCAAATTGTCAACCTCTGTGAAGGTTTAAACAAAACAAGTTAGGAGACTTGAGGTGACCAAGATGACAAAGAGACAGCCAATATTGCAAAATTGAACCACTTTGGGCTCGAAGGTCGCTCAGGAGCTCCAAGGTCCAAAGAATGGTGGCAAAGACTTTCAGTGTTTTGAGCACAAGAGCGAGAGAAAGAAGTTAGAGGTGCAAGAATAGATCCAAAGAAGCTTAAGGAGAAGCTCGGGCTCAATATATAGCCGAGAGGAAAAACAAGGCGGTGTCCACGGTTTCAACAAGCTAGGACACTCGACATGATGAGAGTAGGTTGTCGAGAGACTTTTGAGCAAAAAGGGTCATCGGACATTTAATGTTGGCAACACATAGCCGTTTGTCGACCCTAGAGTTGACAAGGCACTTTGCTCTCTTGCCATGCACAAAATTTGATAATGACCAGGCCCACGGTCGGTGAGAGAACCAGGAGGACTGGTCAACAAGTGTAACAGTTGGAATCATGACCGAGCTCCCACTAGGGAGGTCGTGAGCTGTTGGATTGAAATCTAAGGGCTCAGGTTTAGAACTATGTATTAGAGGTCCTAACACTTAGGGGAGGTCTGAGCCACAGATCTCAAGATGGACGGCCCACGATCACCCAAGTGCTAGGGGTGGTCGTGGAGGGCTGAGGAGGTCGCCCCAGGGTGGTCTTTGCAAAAGGTGCAAAGGAGGTCCTAGGGAGGTCCTCGAGGTTGTCTTTAAAAATAGAACATGAGGAGGTCTAGGCGGTTGGATGCGGATCAGAGGGCTAAGAATGCCCGCGCATTGAGACGGGCTCGGGACAGCGCTAGGTGGTTGGACCGAGCCAGCTGGCTCGAGCCAGGCTCAGGTGCGCGCCCGAGGAACAGTGAAGACCCGAAGAGGTTTGGATTTTAGAGCTGAAGCTTTGGGAAATTAATTTAGGTATCAATTCAACTCTAAAAATTGTGAAATTTTTCAGAGGGATCACATACCACCCCAAGAACTAAGGAAAAATATTTCCAGAAGATGATCAACATATCCGACAAAATTGTTTTTGGAGGATCAAGATTTGGATCAACAGACTTGTGACTTTGTATTTCCATACTCTTGTACAACAATTGTTTAGCACACACAGGAAATACATGATGTAAGAAAAAGTTTTAATTTCTACTCATTTTCTTACATTTGAAACACAAGTACAGAATTTGGGATGTTACACTTATCAACTTAATCTTCCAGAGAAAGCAAAGCTTCATGACGTGTTTCATGTTAGTCTTTTGAGACCCTTTGTGGGTAATCATCGCCCTCCTACTACCCCACCGTCGCTACCACATGTCCATCATGGCAGAGTCTCTCACTTTCCAGATAAGGTTTTTCATGCACGCAAAGCTCGTGGACTTTGGCAACTTCTTGTCCAATGGCGTGATTTGCCGACTGCTGAGACTTCTTGGGAATATTTGGTTCAGTTTCAGCAAATGTTTCATTCTTTTCAGCTCGAGGACGAGTTGTTTGTTGGGGAGGGGAGAGATGTCATGTGGGGTCTTACCTATGCTCGCAGGAAGAGACCTACATCAGCTAAGGCGCCAGGAGAGTTTGGTTCGGATGCTTCGACGAGTAATGTTGCCATGCCAGATTAAGAATAGTTATGTTCTAGTTTACTTTTCAGTCTTAAGTAATTTTGGTAATCTGTAATAGTTCAGCTTTTGGATTCAAATCCGTTTCTTAGTATGCATTGTTAGGAGCTCTCTATTTAAAGGGGAGAAATCACTTCTATTGGGATTAACAAAGATCAATAGCCTTAACTCCTGCTCTCTATTATCTTTCCTGTACTTCGACGCTCGTTCCCTTGCGTCTTCTGTATCTTGTCTCCAATGCCAACACGGAAGCATTTGACCCAGATCAGATCCCTGGTGCTAGCCAGCGGATCGCTCACGACTACAACCTACGGCCGCGTGTCCGAGCTCGTGAGAGGGTGGGGGACGGTTAGGAGTGGCAGGGACAGCAAGGGGTGGTGCCCTGCCTGAAGACTGCGCCTGATTCTGCCTACCTGCCAAAGAAACTCCAAAAGAGCCTCGGGAGCGAGACTGTCTTCCCTGTACTTCACGTCCAGCTTTGCAAGCAAGATGGAACAAACGAGTGATATAATTATACTCTTTATAATCTAAAATATCTTGAATGTACCGGTTAAACCCTCCTAAAAATCTAACCATTTTAGCATCTTCAGTTTCTTCTAAACCACAACGTAACAAACCAGTTTGCAATTCTTGATAGTAATCTTATACGATGTTACTACTTTGTCTTAAACATTATAATTTATTCAACAAATCTCGAGAATAATATGACGGCATAAATCTAGCTCTCATAGCTCTCTTCATAGCATCCTAGGTTCTAGGTATGTTTTGTTCATTACGGCACAATTCATTCCACCAAATAGATGCAAAATCAGTGAACTCACTAGTAGCAGCCCTAACCCTTTTATTTTCAGGAAATTCATGGTATGCAAATTTTTGGTCTACGCCAAACTCCCATGTGAGGTAAGTATCAGGATCATATTTGCTAGTAAAAGGAGGCATAGTGAATTTAATTTTTCTAGGTGCATCATTACGATCACGTACCTCATGTGGTGGGTCTCTTCTCATACCTTGTCGATTGAAGCGTCGTTGCCGATGGTCACGATCATTGTTGGGATTGAAACCACCATCAGACTATGTATCAGTAACATATGAGTTTGCTTCATCTTCTACCTCATCGGCCAATGAGCTAGCAACGGATGGGTTACGACGCGGTTGTGCAATACCGACAGCAGCAGGAGGTGGAGCTCTCTCGAGCTGCTCTACATGTTTAGCAACCGTAGCAAGGTTGTTGTTGGTGCGATCTAGAACCCCCTCAATACGCTCTGAATATTGATTCAGCAGGCGTGAAAAACGTTGCATGATGTCTTTCGTGCGAGGCGTGAGAGGTGCATCATCCTCAATGTTGGTCCTACTCCCATATGACCCTGAACCTGCCATTGTTAGTATCAACAAGGAAAAAAAACACGAGTGTGTAAAATTCCCTATGAACTACTAGGTTCTGGTGGTTACAAGTCACTCACACCCAAGCTCTTACCAAGCACTTGCAAATTCTTACCAAAGCAAACAGATGGTGCAACCGGTGGCTAGTTCGTGATAAGCGTGGCATAAGTGATGAGCAAAGCGATTACAAGGGTGAAGTACATGTTTGGTTAGTGGAGCTTGGATAAGTGTAATATATGTAGCAAGGATTAGCAACAATCAAATCAGCAATGCAAGCTAAAAAATCATTCAACGCCGGTTAGTGCTGGTCCTAGGCTAGACCGTACTAGAGACGCGAGCCTAGAACACAAACGAAAGCACAGTGCGGCAGAAGCTCGAAAAAGGATGCTGTCTTCACGGGGAACCTTAGAATTACTTGTAAAAGGGCTCTGTCAATTTTGAGCGAATTCTGATAAACTTGACTTTTTTTTGTCGCTCCTTTTTCTCCTTTTTTTTTTGCAAATATGCACCTCACTCAAAACTCTTCAAAGACCTCTTCTGGGCCTAGGGAGGTATATAGGTCACGAACTTTTTGTAAAAGACAGGGGTAAAAAGGTAATTAAAAGATCAGATTTGATCGCGTTGCCGAAGTCAGATGAGTCTTAGGTTTCCTTCTGGCAGCACAAAAACAACCTCTTCTTTTTTTCCTCTTTTTCCTCTTTTTCTCTTTTTCTTCTTTTTCTTCTCTGTCACAAACCGAAATGAACTTTTGTTCTTGGTTAGGGTTTCCCTTGTTGTGGCGGCGGTAGGAGGATGGTGGCTTGCCGCGACAAGAGGATGGTGGCCATGGTAGGACGCAACAAGGGATGGCGGGAGCGCTGGTGGTCGCGGCAGTGCAAAGGCAGAGACGACAGCACCTCTGCCGGGCGCGGCAAGAACTGGCAACAGTGGAGGTAGGCGGTAGATTGAACCCAACCGCAACGGTGCAACCAAACGTGAGCGGAACTCGAAACTCTAAAGGAACTAGACACTAAGACCAGCAAAGGACACGACAATGCAACCGAAAGTTCAACAATACAATGCATTGAAAAGAAAGATGCAATGGCGCAATCGGTCTTGGACAGATAGCTGATCTAATCCTATAAATTTTTTTGGTTTTTTCTGGTCTTTTGGAATTAAGCAACCTAACTACGAAAAACAGTAAATTCTCACCAAGTAACCTTGAGCTCTGATACCACTTGATAAACTATAGTTGTCCCAATCTTTCGATGAGAAGGATAAATTCTGATTGGGTGATGATTAACTCCCATGATCCAGGCTACGAACACAGCACGTACAAACCAAGCAATCGCTGAACTAATCACCAAGTCGTTATCAACCGTGCCAAGGACCCGATTGACCTGATCACAAGGATCAATTCCTGCAAGCAATCGAAGAACAAGCAGGAATGAAGTAACAAGCAATATGAATTGCAAATGTATAATTGAGTTCAAAAGGTGGGATTCCGCAGAGGTTCTTTACGGTTGGTCTAGTCGACACAAGGGAAGAACAAGAGTTTTCACAATGAAAAAACTAAGCAAACGAAATTCGGCAAACCCTAAGGGCGACGGCAACTATGTATAGGAGGGAGAGGTGAAAGAAGGGGGCGATGGTATTGTTCATGCATGAATAGTAACCACATGAACAGTATAGGCTGCCTAGGGTTATAAGGCCCATGGGCCCAAGTTCGACTCAAAAATAGCCTCTGACTCTTTTGCCGATTGCGGTGCGCTCAGAAGGAATTTGGAGGTGAGGCCAGATCCATTGGAAAGAGGATGAAATAAGCTTTCAATCAAGTACTCGTGAGCCTCAAACGGAATCTGTATGTGAAAGTTATGCATGTTTGAATTCGGTGCTGTCTCCGGTGGCCGAATTGGATTGCACAAGCTACATGCATTAGGTAGCAGCATATTCTTATTAGAAACAAAATGCACGCCTAGAAACGAAGTTACCTGATGGTTCAATTGACGTGCACGAGCTCTTGTGATTGGTCCTTGCAAGTGCATAGGCTCAGATCTACTGTGAGGAGTGTTGGTTGTATGCATGGAAGTGATGTCCTCATCAAGAATATCCCCTGATGATTCTTTATATTATATCATGTTCGATGAACCCATAGATCTATCTAGTGTGATTGAGAGAGTTTCTAAGATTGCATGTTCAAAATCACTAGCTAGTACCTACACGTTCACTTATAAATTTAACTTGATTGGAGATTACGGTGTAGACAACAAGTTTCATGTTTATCGAATATGCATTACAGGTGGTAAGCTAGCTGAATTGGAATTGCATGTTTTGGATAAACCATCTTTTGTGCCATCCATGATCACATTGAGATGAGTGTCAATAATAATGCTTGCTGTTTTAAAAGATTCCTTAAGTCTACTTGTTTATCCTTTGCTGAACAATCATGTACAAGTAATCAGAGTAGCGCAGTTGAAACATGGAAGGCACTAAATATTTTCTTCCCCAAATTGGAACAACTTGATCTCGTTGGTCCCTTTTATATCTTGTCCATGTACTTACAAAAGTCGATGACGACTTTTTCTCATGGGAGGGAGAATGATGCGAATATATCATATACATCCTATGGCTACTATTATGTTAAGTATTTTGTGCAAAACAACAAGAATAACACAACAATTGATTCATACATATATCATGTATATACATTGTTCTCTTTGTTTAGTACACTTTTAGCAAATCATCATGTGCAAAACAAAACGAGTTTGGATGATAAATACATATACCATGCATATACGTTGTTTTATTTGTCTAGCACATTTCCAGGCTATCAAAAGCCGAGGATAGCTTTTCTTGAAGAAAGGGAGGATGATGCGGATATTCCTACGACTACTACTTCAAGTGTACATGAGATTGTTCATAATGTACCAAGCAGTCCAGTGACTAGAGCTAGAGTCAAGCTAAAGCTGCATGGGAGACTAAGGGGGACAAGAGAGCTGGAGCCAAAGCAATGGAGGAGACCTGATGCGGCACCAAGCCAAGGGAGAAGAGAGCAAGGTCTATGACCAGCTCAACAAGGTCTACGACCAGCTCAACAAGGCCAAGGGAGAAGAGGGAAGGGCCTACGACCAGCTTATCAAGGTCTACGACTAGCTGGTCTACAAACAACACTCGCTGAAAGGAGTACTTGTCGTGAAAAGTACTCCACGGAAATAGTACACGATAAAAGGAGTACTCGTCATGAACAATACTCAACGAAAACAGTACTCGACGGAAGGACTACTCAGAGGGAGCCGTACTCGGTCGGTGGAAGTGGTCATAGACCACCTGGTAGTGGTTGTAGACCATCTGGTGGTGATCGTGAGCCACCTAGTCGTGGTCGTAACCCGCCTGGTTGTGGTCGTAGACCACCTGGTCGTGGTCGTTGACCACCTGGCACTGTAAAGAAGAAGCTATGTGTGGCCGAGAGGGTGGGAGATGAGGCCGGCCAAGGAATGCAAACCCTATTTCATTAACCGCCTAAGGAGAGGAGCTTGAAGGCTAAGCCAGGAAGGAAGCCAAAAGGAAAGCTGAGTCTGGAGGAAGGCCAAGTGCCAAAGGGGTTAACCGTGCCCTATAAGGACGATCAAACTCACGGTTTCTATGTTGGTTCAGTTTGGATTGGAATCAATCCGTGATTTAGTTTCTATCTTCAAGATTGTGTTCGTTTAAAAGAGTCCAAGATGTAACATGCCATATGAGCACGAGTTAGAGATAGAATCGGCCTTGTGTCGTGCATGTGTTGATTTCGACCTTAGGTCGTGTGTGTTTGGCTGCATCCTTAGGTGCCAATATAAGGCTACAACATAGCCCATTGTAAAATAGACCAGTTTTTGCATAAGATTGAAACATAGCTATAGCTTGTTCTTTTAAACCAGAGTTCATGCGAGGACTTTGAGAGAGAATTGGGTGATCCATTGATTTATCCTGCACTTCAAGGTCAAGTTGTTATTCCATTGAGAATTGGGGGCTTGGCGATCGTCGCTTGTGGTCTCACGACGATCAACTATCCGGCCTGTTTTGGGCGATATCCAAAGAGTTGAGGGTTCGTGTATTGGCGTGAGTGTTCAGCTAGCGGCATCGACTACTTCACATCTATTATCTATGGTTCCTCACTGAGAAGATCAGGCTAACCCCCATATCACATCTCATTGACATGACTTTACGCCCCCTGTTATTGTCCTCAATCTGCTATGGAAACAGCAACGAGTGAGTTTTCTTCCATTTAGTATTTGTTCAATCTGTAATTCAGCAATAGATGTGCTAAATGTTGTATGTTTGAGGGCATAAAGGGGATTTCTGTTGCACACTGTCGTCTGTAGCTTATTTCTGTGCGCACTAGTTTTTGTTGTGTTGGATCATTTACTACTGTTAATTGATAGCAAGATAACTATGTTTGGTGATCAACTTGCCTTAATTAAGTGATAGTGTACTATGGGACAACAAATTAGAACTGGATTAAAACTTTTTTCTATCTGCACTTAATTCTAAAATTTTGTTAGCTTCTGTTCCTGAAGTCTCTGATGCACCGATACGGCTCCCAGGCTGCGTACCGATACCCCGATATGTATCGGGTATGAGTACGGCCCGATACGCATCGGGAAGTATCAGAAATCTTTTATGTCTCAAAAAAAAGAAAATATAGCTCCAGTATGGTCAGATACGCCGATATGGAGATGCCCTAGCCCAAGGCCCATTGCAGGAGATGCAGGACATGCCCTAACCTTGCCTGGTTGCCCCTACGTTGTGCCTCCCTCCCGTCAGTCCCGACTCCCGTGCGCCTCCACTTCTACAGTCCGCGCCTCCTGGCGACGAGCGGTCGGTGGCCTTCAGCGCTCCTTCCTCCGCGCTTCCTCCTCCACACCCCTCCTCCGTGTTCCCTCCTCGCCGCTCCCTCCTCCACGCTCCCTCCTCTGCATCCAATGGCCGGCGGCGTCGATCCTCTCCATCCATCGACCGAAGGTGCTCCCTCCTCTCTAGTGGCTGACAGTGCGTTTCCCTTCTCTTCTCAATTCTCTCAAATCTTGTTGAAGAAGTTTGGGTCTGGGTGAGTGGGGGAAAGAAGGCACAAGTGGTACCGCCTAGTGAATGGTCAGTGGATTTGTGAATTAGTACTATTGCTGTGTAGCAATAGAACCTGTGTTCATTGGGGGTTTACAGCATGTAGTGGATTTCTATGTACTATTGTATTAAGCATATACGAATCTGTGAAGCGCTACTAAAACTGATAGAGCAGTACACTAAGTCACTAACAGACTTGCGCATTCCTGGGTGTAGTTGATTGAAAATAGCTACTTGGCACCTTTAATTAAGCACTAAGTCAATAACAGACTTGCATTATGCCAAGTATCGTATTTTATATTTTTACTATTTTTAATATATATACACAGACACACAAACATCCGTATCGCCGTATTGGTTTTTTTTTGGAGAAATGGGGTATCACCGTATCCGTACCGCCGTACCGGTATCGCGTATCGGTGCATCATAGCTTGAAGTAAACTAGATTCAGTTTGTGATATAACTTTTGTCCAAAATAGAGGGCTCGATTAGTTTAGAGTGTGCTATCAGATTTGAGCACTTATTATTTCTTTTTCGTAGTACTCATGTAAGTGTGCCTCCTTAACACTGTCATTAGCCAACTTGTGCGCTAGTACTTTGCTTATTTGTTCACCACAGGATAGAACCATGAAAGCACTAGGAGTGGAACCTTTACTGATTAGTGTCATTTTTCAAAGATGGCAGTGGGCATAGCTTTGCTAAACCATGTGTTCCATACTTCCGTGTCATGTGCTTTATGTTATATATCTATGCATGTGCTAAAATATTTGACAGTAACATAAGGGATGTTCTTATGATCATGTTGTTCATTTATTCGTGCACATATACATGATGGATATACATTCTTGTGATAATTAAATTTGAAATTAAATTAGTTCTTATTTTGGAGATTTTGCTAAAACCGCAAATTTACAACACTAAATTCCCTTGAATTGCAAAAGTTTCCTCTGAAATAAAAATCAGTCTCAACTCTCAACATCTATAACTAGTGTTTTGCCTACATCTATAAGAGGAAAACTATTGTTTCACTGTTGAAACAATATCGAGATTGATGTTTGATTTCCCTTTATAACTGCAATCCATATAAAAGCTAAGTGAGAGGCTAGCTGAAAAATTGTCATTGTTATGTGGGGCATACCTTACTATCGTCGTGGACCCAGACGTGCGCCCATCCAGGCCGTGGATTAGGAATTAGATGGAAACTTCATATCCAAGTTAAATATGTTATTTCCTTATATTTGATTGTATTCAGTTAAGGAGATTAGCTCCATATTTGGTTAATTGAGATGAGCTCAATCCCCTATATTTGGTTAGTTTCAATCAGCTGGCTCTATTAAAGGAGCATGGCATTTCATCTTAGGCAAAGCGACATTGTTATCCGGCACTATAGCGATTTTGACTGGTTGCATGATCGGCTTGCTGAGAAGTACAAAGGCATTTTTATACCTCCTCTTCTAGAGAAGTATGTTGTTGGTAATATGGCAAATTATAGTTTTGTTAACAACCTATTTCTTATATCCTCTCTAGAACAGAACAATCTCTGGACTACTGAACTATGCTGTCAGTATTGTGTTCCCTTGCTTATTGGGTTGTTGTTATATTGCTTTACCCTAAGAGAAATTCTGGTTTAGTGAAGAGTTCATTGATTTGTTGCATCAAGCTCTGGACCTATTCATCAACAGAATAGCTTCACACCCTGAACTTAAGCAAAGTGAAGATTTTAGGGTACTTTTGCAGGCAGATGAATAGGTAAAGTATTTGTATGAGCACAATGCTACATTTTCCTTGTTAACTTTGGATCCATATAATTATATTTTTGGGCTAAGTTTTTTTTTTTTGCATAAATTCTTGACTCTTCAAATCTATGTTACAGAAACTTTGTAGCATATGAATGATAAGTTGTATGGAATGTTCTGTATCATATTTGTCCTTAGGGTAGCTGTTAATAGTCAAGTAACTGTTAGGCCAACTAACATATGCATGTTTTATATTGCATCAATATTCAATGGTTTGCAATGTGGTAATTTTATTTGATTTCACACTGAATTTCCACCAGAACAAAATAAAGCAATTTCACTGCATAACTATAAAGATCCCACCAAATACTCCAGTCGTGAAAGTGAGATCATTTGAATCAATATTGTGACTTCAAGTGCTGACTTTGCAATAGTCATCTGCAATCTTGTGCATCATAAGGTTGATCCTCTGTTAATTGTTTTCTTGGAACTTTATATGTCCATGGTTCCATGCCTTATATATCTTAGTTATTATGACTAAAAATTTATTGTTAGTTACTTTTGATAGTAATTGTTTTGTTTTGTCTAAGCATGAAGCAGAAAATGGATAGAGCAAGGTCTTATGAGACTGGTATATTTAAGAAGCCTGCATATTTCATACAGATGTTTAAGGCATTCTCTGTCCAATGTCCAGTAAGACATTTTTTTTATATTACCCGAATACTGCATTTAATAAGATTACAAAAAGAATGCCATGAAGTCAACTCCCCCTCCTCTCAATATTGAAATTTCACTTGCTCATTAATAATCGTTGACCATTTTTTAGGATGTACAGTCAAAAGTTAGTGATGTTGTTTTGGAAAAGAAAAGCCTGTGGAGGAATCTACTCCTGAATATACGAAGCTTAAATTTTACATATTTGAGCAAGAAAATCATTTAGCAAAGGCCCAGAAATAAGTATTCCGCCTTGTGAAAAGACACAGAGGTATAGGTGTTGATCTTAGAAAAAATTCCCTTGTTTATTTATCCATGTTTTAACATTATTTGCAAGTGTGCTGGTCCATTTTAAGATTTTTTGCAAGTTTCCATGAATTTGCCAAAGGTCAAGCAAAGTTAGCGAAGGATATTGCTGATGCATGGTGCAGCATCCTCCCAAAGCTCAAAGCTTGTTCCACTTCATAAATGTAATATGTGTTAGCTCATCATGATGTTTTAGATAGTGGTTGGCACTTGGCGAATTTTAGTTGGATTCAATTATAGTGAGATTCACTTGTCCTACATTATATTTACATCCTTGAAATTTATTGTTATCCCTGCGGGTTGAAAAGATCAACAGATGAATTACTATATTTGGATATTTATCTCGTCAATCAACGGATCAAGAAGCAAGGAACTTTATGAAGAAAAGAAAGTAGTAGTTAGATTTTATATTTTAAAACTCAAATTTTACTCTTGTTCAAAGCTCTTGTGTTGGCAACAAATCAGTTGTTTTCGTAATATGGAATGATGTTAACGATACATATATTTATTTCCTTAATAAAATACAATACATTGCTCATGTTGAGTTGTGTTATACATTCTGCAATATGACAGGAGGGGAAACGGCGGCGAGAGCACAGTGGTCGCTAGTGATTAAGCGGTGCAAATGCTCGTTAACTCCAGGGGAAATGGATGAGGTGAGTACGGTGGAGAACGTTATTGGCTTGAGAAAACAGGAAGAAATGACTAGTCATTGAAGAGCTCGACAGCTCAGCCATGGCGGTTGACGAGAGGAGAAGACAGGGGAGGGAGAAGGTGGCCTGACGGACGGGCCCAGCGGTCAGCGAGAGGGAGAAGGGAAGCAAGGCAGATGGGCTGGCCTGCGGAGTGGGCCAAGAGGAGAAGTAGGTCGGCAGGAGAGGATGGGCCGAGCGGGCCGCAGGAAAAAGAAGAAAGAAAAAGAAAGGAAGGCGGGCCGAGTGGGCTAGAAAAGAAATGGATGGGCCAGGGGAGAAGAGATTTGGCCCTAGATATTTAAAATGATTTTTCAAATTTCAGAAAAGTAAATAAATTGAATAGAGCACAAAGAAATAGTAAATGAACTTGGAAAAAAAATCCAAGATATTTCAAGAAAATACCTTGGAACCGGAGGAACTCAAATAAATCAGTTTTGAATTTAATTAAAGTTTGGTTTATTCATATTAAATTATTTTTATTTATGAAATTTCGAAATTAAGCTTTAAATATCTCAATAAATTTCAAATGGTACTTTTCAATTTTGAAAATTCCAAAAGGACGCTAAATTTGGGATGTTACATCGATCATCCAACGTTCTTGGCCGCTGAGCATCTCCTCCAACAACTCTTCGTGTTTCTCACGTACGTCGTGGATCGTCCTTAATCAACCAACAATTCCTCTATGGTATCTACACGTCTAGAGATGGAATGTAGTGCGTTAATGTGCTAGTACCAGCACGCATGACAGGGACTTTGGGGGTGGCGGCTAGGGTTTTGATGGGTGGTGCGACGTACTCCCAAAAGCCCCACGCTTCCCCTTATAATGAGGCTCCTTAGAGGAGCCATACGCTAGGGGCCCATTAAGGTGTGAAGTCCATACGAACGGATCCTATCCAAATTGATTAGTTTCGGCCCATTAAGTGTGTGGCCCTGTAGGTTCAGATGTACTCGGCCGCGATTCGGAAACTCCTTTTCGATCATAAGTCAGTAACGGTCCCTAGTAGAGCATAGCGACCCATGAATACACACAAAGATCATATCGGACGAACCTATATAGTACTCATATGTTGATCCCTTTGCCTCACGATACCAAATCAAAGTCGACGCGAGATGCATGCCATCTTATGTAGCTCGATCCTTCACTCGATCTTATAGTGGATTATACAGTTGCGGTTGACTCTTCAACCACATTCAGTATAGCATGAACTTTTCTAATTCAACCACATCGAGGGGCCAAGAGATATCTCTCCTGTTAAAGAGGAGGGGCAAATCCCATCCTGATCGCTCATATTCCCCCACATGTTTCATAGTAAACCCGAAAGATACCTATATGATCCACATGCCGATCTTAGGTCTAAAAATCCCACATACACTATGTATGAAACCAACTGATGACACTTAAGAATATAACAATTCCCTTGTATCTCTAGGTGGGTCACTCCAATATTATGTTCTCCAATATATGTCCACATTATTAATTTGATATCTCATATATATGATTCGTGAAACATGACCATCAATCAATACATGTGCCGATCTATAAATCATAAGTGTCTCACATAGTGATGTAAGATCAGGCTTTTTAGAATAACATCGTAACATGAATAAAAAGTTTCATAGTTGTTAATTAATATAAATGATAATTCATTCAAGAGACAAAACAACATATTATTCAAAAGTCCATAAACATAAAAGTGATACAATCATCTCTATGATTAACTATAGGGCATATCACTAACATAACAGTTAAGTGGTTGTGGTATGCCATTTACAGGGGTGGATCCAGTAAGGCCCACCAGGGTGCATAGGACACCGGGTCCAAAATCGTTATATATATATATATATATATATATATATATATATATATATATATATATATATATATATATACATATATATCATATTCTCATGTATGAAAATACTAGACACCCGTTCGTTTTGACGAAGGACACCGACCAGCGGACTCAGGCCCGTACGCGTGGGCGCGTTGGCTCGTGAGCCCGCTTCTCACCCGGGCGTGCAGCAGGACCAGCCGAGGGAGCGAGTGTGCGGCCCAGGCACCCATCTAGCGAGGGAATCGCGTGGCCCAGCCGGCAACCGAGGGCGAGGGCGCGTGGCCAGGCAGCTGAGCGGGATGCGGCCATGCGGGCGGGTGGGCGCGATACGGGTGGGCGTGCGCGAGCCAGCAAGGCCTTCACACGAGCTATCTTTCGATTTCTTCGCCAATCGGCAATCGCCATCACTATTCACCAGGTAATTTCTATTTCTCACGGTAAAATATCGATTTATCTCAAGCACAGTTACTAATTTTATGTTTAGAGATCCAATTTGCTAACCGTTGGTATATTTTCTCAAACCCTAGGATTGGGCTTTACAATTGTGGTAGTACTTGGGAATTAGAATATGTGATGTGTCAAGATTTGGATTTGAGTTTTTGACTACTTGAGAGTTGAGACACAATGTCAAGTAAGTAAGCCTTACAATTTTAAATAAATGACTACGAATGTATGCTTCTATTATTCTATAGTACAAATATCTAATGGAGTATTCAAATAATTGGTAAATGACAGGTAAATTTATGGAAAGATTTCTTAAAAGAAAAGCGCCACCACCGCCACGGGAGGAGAATGATGTCCCATCACATGAACAGAACAATGGCCCCTCCTATGAAGAAAATAATCCACTAATGCAACAATTTCACCTATAGAAGCAATCAATTGGGAAGAGGAGATTCAATTTGATCCTAGCAAAAGGAGAAGGATAGAGGAGTACCTTTCTAATCAAAAGGATGTGGTAAGAAGAAAGTACCTTGATAATGGGCCTTGCCAACCTCACACTTTTGATTTTCCATATTCAACGATTGGCGGTAAAAATAGAAGGTTTAATTCTGAATGGTTTGCTGAGTTTGGGAGTTGGCTTGAGTACAGTGAATCCAAATATAGAGCATATTGTTTTTATTGTTTCTTGTTTAGAGGCCGCAACAAAAAGGAAGCTGAGTATGATGCATTTGTTACAACTGGTTGGTCTAGTTGGAACAAAAATTTAGACTAAAGGAGCATGTAGGAGATGTCAATAGTGTTCACAACAAAGCAAAGAAAGATTGTGATTCTTTGTTAAAACAGGACCAACACATTTATGTTGCTTTGAATAACCAAAGTAATGTTAAGAAGATTGCTTATTATACTCGACTAAATGCCTCAGTTGATGTTGCTAAAGTGTTATTGAAGCAAGGATTGCCTTTTCGATGCCATGATGAGTCCGATGAGTCCTCCAATAAACAAAATTTCAAGGAATTTTATGCTTATACTGCTGAGCAGAATCCAACTGTAGGCAAGGTTGTGGGCAACAATGCTCCATGTAATAATTTGATGATGTCTCCAAACATTCAAAAGGACATAGTACATTGTTTTGCAAAGGAAATATTGCAATCTATTCTTGAAGAAATTGGACATGATGTGTTTTGCTTGCTGGTTGATGAGTCCAGAGATGTGGCTTGCAAAGAACAAATGGCGGTGGTCTTGAGATATGTTGATAAAAGTGGAATTGTTAAAGAAAGGTTAGTTGGCCTTGTTCATGTAAAAGAGACAACTTCTTCGTACCTCAAGTCTTCCATTGATTCTTTATTTGTGGAATATAAGCTAAGTTTGAAACAAGTTAGAGGCCAATGATACGATGGTGCTAGCAATATGTGAGGTGAGTTCAATGACTTGCAATCATTGATTATGAGAGAAAATAGCTCAGCATATTATATCCATTGTTTTGCTCACCAGCTTCAATTAGTTGTCGTGGTTGTTGTAAGAAAGCATAAAGACATTGGTTTTTTTTTATATGATTTCTGTTTTGCTAAATGTTGTTGGTGGATCTTCCAAGAGAAGGGATATGATTCGAGATATCAATCGAGAACATGTGTATGAGGCCTTAGGTTGTGGGTTACTTAAAACTGGGACAGGGTTAAATCAAGAGCTATGTCTTCAAAGACACAGAGACACTCGTTAGAGTTCTCACTATAAGACTCTTAAGAGTTTGGTTGATTTGTTCCCAACGGTTGTTAAAGTGCTAGAATATGTGGAACAAGAAGACAAGGATGACAAAAATAGAAGGCAAGCATGGGGACTTCTAGTTCATTTTCAGTCATTTGATTTTGTGTTTTATTTGCAGCTTATGTTGTCTATCTTAATAATCACAAACACATTGTCATTAACTCTACAAAGAAAGGATCAAGACATTGTGAATGCCATTGATTGTGTGAAATCAACCAAAAGCCATTTGGACGAGCTTAGGAGGCATGGATGGGATTCTGTTCTAGATGAAGTGTATGCCTCCTGTGAGAAGCATGATATTTCCAAATTGGAAATGGGAGAAGCATACGTGAATCCAAAGAAGCCACGCCAAAAATCTGGAATTACCAATAAGCATCATTATGATGTGGATTGTTTTAATGATATTCTTGATTGGTTACTTCAAGAACTCGATGGTCGCTTCAACGAGAAAAACTCTAGATTGCTTGTATGCTCGGCCGCTTTGGGTCCAAGAGAATCATTTCGTGATTTTAATTTGGAGCATTTGATGGATCTAGCTAAACTTTATCCCAATGATTTTGATGATGGGGAATTGAGGGACCTTAAATACCACCTTCGCCTCTACATTACCGATGTGCGTGTAGATGATAGATTCTCTAACATAGAGATTATTAGCGATCTTTCTAAAAAAAATGGTGGAGACAATGAAATATATTTGCTATCCTTTGGTTTATCGACTTTTGAAGCTAACACTAGTTTTGCATGTTGCCACTGCTACAGTTAAGAAATGCTTTTCAGCCATAAAAATTGTGAAAACATATTTGCGCAATCGCATTAGCGATGACTTCTTGAGAGATAGCCTTATTTGCTATGTGGAGAAATGCGAAATAGGGAAAGTTACCAATGATGTTGTAATTCATCGCTTCCAGAACTTAAGGGAGCGTAGAAAGAAATTATAAAATGTAATGTATTTAACTTTGTTTCGATAAATTCATGATTGTTTTACTTAAAATTTTACTAAGTGATTTCATCTACTTTTTGTAGGCTATCAAGGTCGGGTGTTGTTTTTTGCCGATGCCAACCATCTTTTGTCCATGGTTTGGAACTTTATCCATCATTTATTCACTTTACCACAGTTAACCAAAACTACTACTAGGAGTGTAGGATTCTTTGTTTTAGTAAGCACTTTGATGGCTATTTTTTCATCTTTCATATTGAATTGTTTAACATTTACTATTCTAATTTCTATACAACATTGCTTTATAATTAGACATATAGGATATGTATGGAACACCCGGTCATTTTCGTTCTGGATCCGCCTCTTGCCATTTAATAGGGTATGTATGATTATTTTTCATTAACTTTTCTTAGATTTAATACTTCTTTGGTACGTGTGCATGGTGAGCTGCACATAAATAAAGCGAACCAGATAAAATATTGGGTCGACGCAGTGGTCAACTGAATCGCGCCCAACGTGTCATGCAAGCGTACGCGAATCAATGGCACATGTCTAGGAACGATGGAACTACATTGTGCCTATGATCGAGTCAACACAAAACCCAACTAAAGACAAATTTTCTCAGAACTCCATGTGATTCAGATGGTGATGGAGACGGGCATCCAAATTGCGATGTACTTTCTTGCTCTTGGCCCAAAGCGCGACTAGCCTCTAAAGCACCACATGTACTGTACATATAGTACTGTAGCAACAATAATCTGAGTGTGTTACTACACGGTTTTGTAGTACACCGCATATGTTACAGTAGAAACAGTGTCGTGCTTGATGCATATGGAAAATGTTATAGCTATTCACTGTTTAGCACTATAGCAATTTTCACTGTGTATTATTGATATGCGTCATTCTCTGGTGATCGGACAGTGCGAAAGAGGCCTAATGCTTAATTGTGCGCGGCTACGAGAGATGATCCGCTTCCGTAGACAACCCTCTGGTGGCCCCTTGCAACAACTTTTTTTGAACGAACGACGGGAGAGTTGTTATTATTCATTTCATTCGGATGGACGGTAAAAGCCGTACAAACAAAGGAGAAAAAGGAGAAAAAGGCCATGAATGGGGACAGTTCCATGCATGGCTGCACACGATCGAGAAGCTAATATAGGTGCGCACCACAAGTCTCTTCCTTTCCCATTTGCTGTTAATTTGTTGAGCAAACAGTCAATTGTACGCTGTTTTCTTGAATTCCTGGGCAAGTTTCACCCCATAATAACATAGTCTCTAAGGTGACACTTCGACCAACAATTTATATAAAAATATGCTATTTCATATAAAAATAATTATATATTATGATAGTATATTTCACAATAGATCTAGTGATATCAATTCTAGGTTGTTAATTTAGGTAATTCTTTTTATATTAATGGTCAAGCCTAAAAATGATTGACAAGCACACATCCTAAAACGACTTATATTTAGTTTGACACAGAGGTAGTATCTATTATATATGATGCGGCTCAGTTAGCCTCTAGTAATTCAATTTCTTACTCTGATATTTTACGTGTGCAATCCGATTTACCAGAGAGCGTGCGCGTGGGGCCGGGAGGAGCCCGGCATTGAGCAGTGCGTGCATGCGTTTCAACCAAAGCATGCATATGCGTATGTGCCGTTGTATGAGTTTGATTCAGTAGGAAGCCAAGGAGACCATCTACAGGAGGAGGCACAAATGCATGCAAAACATGTATTTCTACGCAGCTGTGCATGCATGAGTTACATAAGGACGAAAAGGTGCCGTTGGTCATGCAAGAAATCAAGAAAGGAGCCCTAGCAGCTGCTGTTCATGCATGAGGATGTCACGCCTGCTGTTCACGGGCAAGGAAGGAAAACCGCATGCATGCATAGTGTGCTTGAGCTGTGTATTGAGTCGAGCCATGCATATACATGACATGCCTGTGGGTGGGTGTGATCCAGGAGTAGGCCAAGTAGTCGCACGTCGAAGAAATCGACGCCAAAAAAGAAATTGTGCTTGCGGTTTCTCTTCTGGAAAGAGCCGTGCGAGGAAAGCAAACATCGATTTTGATTCTGTTTTCTCCTCGTGCGTTTCTATCTTTGCGCAATTTAGGTTGGGGCCGGGCCACCGGCAATGGAAAGCAAGAGTCCAAATCCTTTCCCCTTATCTTTAAGGCCGAATAAGGCATAGTAGGGACAGTTTCAGAATTAGCTTTATTTGCTAAGTCAAGTCGTGTCCCTTAGGGACTTAGTCCGAGTCGGCCTCAAGGCCATTGCGTGCGTGAGTACTGAGGCTATAAAGCCAGGGGCCTTTGACAATGTAAAACTTAAGAGTTGAGTTATGAAGCAACGTGTGTACGTTGGTCTTCGGCTGTTAAGGTTTATCTTTGTTCTACGTGAATTCTAATTTAGGATTTTATCTTGGCGTGAGGGTTCCTACTGTGGTGTAGGTATTTGCTCGTTGGATCTTGAAATCCCCTTGTCTTAGGTCGTGCGTTGTGGTGCACATGGTTATAGGCATTATCTATCCTAGTGCGAATTGCATCCTCTAATTTGTGCTTCATATATTTGTTCGGGAAATATCACTGTGAAAGATTGAACAACCTACAAATTTAATCTCATCTAGAGGTTTGATCCACATCATATTAGATAGAAAACTAAATAGTAGTTAGCAGATGATCCAGTCATATATCACAAAAACAAGAGACTTCGGGATATGCGGAGAGAGTGGAACTAAACCTACCGCTTTGTCCCATTCCAAAATTCCGTATCAAAGTTCAGAAACCCTTCGTTTCGAAACAGGCTTAAAGCTGGACCTTCGCTGAATTCCGACTTTGTTTTGTAAGAAGTGTCGTAAGTAGGAAGGCTGATCGATCCGACTTTGGACTGGTTTAGGAAGCCTATTTTCGGCTAGGATTCATGAAGATGGATTAGGAATTTGAATTAAAATCCTAGATAAAGAAGGATTTTGGTCTAACCAAATAAAAGTAGCAAAATAAACCTCTCCCAGAAGACATCAGTGTGTATGGCTTCAAATATAGGATTTTCTGTCGATTTTTTCTGCTTGTTGATTGTAGTTGTGATATAGAAAGAAAAAACATGCGTGGCGTAAAGCCCCCCTGCCCCCTGGGCCCTAGTGATCGCTTCAAGGCTAACTAACTCCGATTCGTGGAGGCTAGTGTGAAGCTGATTTTTCACAACAGTATATCTTAATTAATAAAAAATAGTTTGCTCCCGCTGTGCGAGAGATCATCCCACTTTTACATACGTAAAAAATCAACAAAATCCCCACACATATTGAGACCACCATATCAGCCACGACGCGTCTCTAACGTGGTCGCTCCTCGCATCTGCACGACCGTTGCCCCATTCTTCTTCCTCCAATTCCCCGCCCCATCCCATCTTGCACCCACATCGGCACCAGCGCCCATGATTTGCGCTCCTTTGACCTCGCCGTCTCCAGAATGACCCTCGGCGCTTGCAGCCTCACACGTTGCATTCCCCTTATCTCTTCCGCTCTCACCCTAGGCTCCATCGCCACCGCTCCACCCACTCCCATCTTGTGTAAAGTTTGTGTTTCCGTTGCAATGCATAGACACTCTACTAGTACCTTATCATGGTTGCACACATGGTCAAGGATAGCCAAAATAAGGCATGGTCTATATTAATTACAATCGCACATACAAAGAGACAACTAAGCTAGCTAGCAATATGTTAACTTATACATAAAAATGGAGGGAAAAGAGAGAGAGAGAGAGACGCAGTTCAACTTGGTTAAAATACATTGACTTGTACATACAAATAAAAGGCATATATATAGTTAAAGGATTCGAATTATTTGCTTACCACTTGTATCCTTTTGTGAAGATCAAATTTCGAAATCTAGGTGATATTTCCAGATTACGGAATAGACTTATATATCCAATATTTTGTTGTCTATAACCTAATTTGATTTCAAAACCTCTCTCACCACAAGGATACGTATCCATTGCAACGAAAAAATGCAACAACATATAATTCATTGCAAGATCTATTTTATATCTCCAATGCAAGGTGCTCTTACACGGATGCTTAACAGGAGAGAATATAGCTACATTATCAAGAAGACAAGCACCCATATAAGAGCATGTACAATGCAGCTGCTTAGAGAGGTGCTTAGCAGGAAAAAACTGATTTTTTTTTTCTGCCACATAGGACAAATAAGGTGTTTATTTTATAGCATTGATGTTTAATTAAGCATCGGTGCTTAACAGGTGCTTATGTACATAACTATATCTAATTAATAAATAATACAATATTTAAACACCTACAAACGGGATACTTGCATTGGAAGTAATAACCTTTACATAGATACTTGATGGCGTGACTATATTCTCTCTCTTTAAACACTTATGTATAAATTTCTTGCATTGTACATGCCCTAAGAGCCCTCTTTGTGGATGCAAGCACCTCTTTGTAGGTGCATGTTCAGAGTGTTGCAATATCTAGTAATCAATATCTAGTAATCAGAGGTAATTACATATATTAGCACTTGTTAAGCATCGGTGCCCTCTCAATCAACGATTGATACTACTAGATAAACAACTTATATGTCATGTGTGGCATGAAAAACCTTTTTTCTAAACATCCATCCAAGCATATGCATTGAAGATGGCCGAAGATACCCATACCCAATTAACCTTGCCAATTAAAAGAGACCAAAAGTCCAAGGTCCAGTTGACCATGGCATGCATGCATGGAGTGTAACGTTGTGACTTGTCAGGACCTCGGAACAAATTATCATATACGTCCACCAGGATTCAGGGATGTGTTTTTTTAATAATACATTTTTAATAGAAAAACAGATAAAAATGGGCTTCAGTCGTCGTTTGAAATGACGAAATACCCTTGTCGCCATTTGGATTGGCGACAGATCCCTGTCACCAACCAAACAATATTAAATATCGCTGTAGCCATTTAGAATGATGATGTAGACAAAATCGCCATTTGAATTGGGCGACGTTCCTATCGCCAAACCAAATGACAACACGTTCTTGTCACCAAATCAAATGACGACAAGACCAGAAATAAATGAAATAAATTTTGACAGAATGCATATTCAAATTTTACAGGATTTTACTAAGCTATTTGGTAATTTCTTGTCATGTAGTGCCTAAATACGCTAGAGTTTGTTGACTGTGTGGATAAATCCCTTACAAGCGTTGTTGTTACGAGTGTAGTGTTTTGCGCAACCGGTTTATTTCAGAAAATAAAACGAAATATTAAATAGAGAATAATTTGATAATTTAATTTGAAAGGTGAGATTTCAACTGCAATGACAGTAATACTTTGTAATGTAGGTGCGAATTATATGACGCGGAGGGTTAGTTAGTGCATTTCTTTGTCCCACTACTTATATAGTACAAATGACAATATGCACGAATCATCAACCCGATCTCTATACCTAGGATACATGTGTGTCTTTTTGGAATTGAAAAACTAGTGGATCAGAAAGAAGTCAGACTTGAAGGCCCATGGGTGCCTAAGTGCCTTTCCCTTGTCTCCTGCATATTGTAAACATAAACAAAAAAAATAAGTGCTTACATTGTTCATAATAAGAAATAAAAAATAGAAAGTAATAAGAAACACTATTAAGCACACCGCAAACAAACTTTGTAATTAGCAGTAGTACATAGGTTGCACATAATTTTTCAATGCACGACATAACATCAGTACATCGTACAACATAACTAAATAGGACATACATCATCACATCGTTGTAATATTGCACACGCACAACATACAACACACTTGCATGTCCGCTACCGACACATAGTCCGTACAAGCGTTGTTCGACAAATCACAATGATAATAAGCAAAACATTCATCACAACATATAATTCAAGAAGGTAAACAATCCATGTGGCCGCCACCTCCATGTTAGTGATCATGTCGACCTCCATGGTGCCCGCCTCGAGTGGGCGGTCCGGTGAGGTCCCTGCTGCATCGTCCGGACTGCTGACCTCTCATTAATGTTGTTCATTTCTCATAGGGCAATACTTGAAGGTAAGCCCGAACTCCCTGCAAATAGAGAACTTCTTCGTACAGCATCCGGCTTCTGATTCCTTCATGTTGTTTCTGATACACTGTCTCTGCCGCGACCAACAGTTCACTTAAGCATATCAATGTCGGTGGCCCATATCTGCTGCTCCCAGGTAAGATGGCAGATGAAATGGATAACCACACTGTAACCATACATATCTGCACTCCAGGTTAGTATCATCTCTTCCTTAGTGAAATATTCAGAAAGGTATATTGGCTAGGATGCTACTGTTGGTGATATGCCCTAGAGGCAATCATAGAGATGATTGTATCACGTTTATGTTTATGAGTTCTTGAATAAATGTTATTCTGTTCCATGAATGAATCGTTAGTTCTGAAGATCAACGAGTATGTGACTTGTTGGTGAAACTCTTCGACTTATATGATGTCGTTCTAAAAGTATCCCTGGTCGAATGTCATTGGTCGGAACACCAGTGACTCTACGACCAGCATATGTATTGATTGATGACCATGTTTCACCGGTCATGGATATAAGGATATCGAATCAATAATGTGAACACATGTTAGAGAACATGGGGTTGGATTGAGCCACCTTGAGATACTATTGAGATTGTTATGATTCTATGTGTCATTAGTTGGTCTCAAGCAATGGTGATGTATAATCCTTAGACCTGAGATCAGCATGGTTCCCTACATGTGTAATAGCACTCTTAGGGGTTGCCAAACGCTACTCGTAATTGGGTAGTTATAAAGGTAGCTTTCGGGTATGCTATAAAACATGCGGAGGGATGTGACTGGTCGGATATGGGATTTGCCCCTTCTAACATAACGGGAGAGATGCCTCTGGGCCCCTTGAAGTGATCGGATAAAGAAAGTGCATGGCCATGCCGCTAGTGGTCAAAGTGTTCGACCACATAAGGTTATCCGACAACTCGATCGAGAAAGTATTGAACAGTCCATGGTTGACACATTATCTCACCTGGAGTTCAAACCAGATATCGTGAGGCAAAGGGAGAATACTAGAGTAAGTCGCTTAGTTCGATCAGATCCAGACAAGTCGTGTGGTGATACGAGCAAGTCGTAGACTGATCGAACGAAATCACAGAGTGGTCAACACCTGGTCGTAAGGAGTTACAAACTAGTCGTGACCGAGTACGAACTGGTCATATAAAGATAGGACTTGGTCATAAGTGATGAGGACCTAGTCGTAGATCATATTACATTAAGGTTCGTCCGATATAATTTGTGTGTATTCGGGAATCGATATGTCCTGCTAGGGACCGCTACGACTCGTGGTCGGAAAGGGTTTCCGAGTCACAACCGATTACACACAAACCTAACGGGTCACACACTTAATGGGTTGAAACAAACCAGTACGAATACGATTCGTCAAACGTGTTCGGATAGGATCCAACACGGGGCACTATATAAGGAGATGCTTGAGGCTATTATCATGGAAGAGAGACACGTGAGTTGTTTCCACCGAAAACCCTAGCCGCCATATTCTTGAGAGAGCCTTCCTATGCGACTTGGTGCTAGCACACCGGCGTATGGTTGTTCCTTCCCTGGACGTGCGGATACCGTAGAGGCGCTACTGCAGTCGCTGTTGCGCTGAGGACGATCTGCGATCTTCACAAGGAACTACGGAGGTTGCTGGAGGAGACGATCGACTACGAGGACGTTGGACGATCATCTACGACCACTACATCGGCACGTTCATCGTCGGACTAAGGCTGCTCCGACTCTACTTCCGCTGCACTGCGCATCTGGTGGTAACGATCTGTGATCATTTAACTTGCTTGGCATCCTGGTTTACGTGGTAGAATTTTTGAATTGTTGCTAGCGTAGCCTACCCGTATCCCTGCAGTGGTATCAGAGCCATCCTGCATAGTTTTTTTTATCTAGATCGGTCGCATATATTGGATATGTGGCAGTAGTAGATTGGATCTATTATTGGTTTGGTCTGATAGCTTAGATTGGTTCATATGGATGAAACGATCTAGGCACTGGTCGATAGGATCGATCTTTGTTCGGCGATTGTAGATGAGGTTTTCAAGGAGGCACAAATAAATAGCACCATATGATTCACTTGACCTTTCTCCAACTACCTTGCCTGATACTCCTACCAGTCAGAATTCCGCCATCGGAGTATGTCACAGTGTGTAATCGTATGAAGGCAGTGATCAGACTGGTTCGGAATAAGGTTAATATGATTAATCCGATGATTTCCAAGGCTCGGATAAGTGAATAAGATTCATGTCTCAGGAAAATTTTCCGAGCGCGCTACCCTCGACCAGCGAGGGGCGCCGCCCCTTCGAACCCCGCCCGCTAACCGACTAGCGGGACCGCCGTGATGGGATTTTCGTACCATGCGTTATAGATAGTATGTGTTCATATTCCCCATTATAATTGGATTCTATGCATAACTTATTTTTGCAGGGTTTTATGTGAATAGTATGGCCCATTGTGTATGTGATGCATGATTGGATTTTCATGGCCTGTGTGTCATGCTGTGAGATAGCCATCGAGCTACATATTATTGTATAACAGCCTGCGTACCGACTTGTGATGCTTGAAATTATCCTATGTAATTCTTTACTAGCTTTTAGGAGTAAATGCTTAGTAGTTGAATGCGGTCGGAGACTTCAAGCATGGTGGTCGGAGAACAGGGAGCATGCTGATAGAGATCGACATGTTAAAGGCCATACTATTTCACAGTTTAATTTGATTATCTGTGAATGTTTATGTTTATTCCTGTTATGCTATTTAATCATGTTTTATCATTAGATGTTTTTGAAATGATAGAATAGTATCCCTCAAGAAAAATTAAGTAAAATTGATGCCTTTCCATTTACTGCACCTATCACGATTTTGATCGTTAATTGGCAGGTATACCAAAGTAGGGTGCCATTAACTATATTAATAAGATAGGGTGGGTGTCGGACACCCATATGCATAGTGTTGGTTTGACTTGACAAGGCTATCAAAATAGTTTTGGGCCTTGAGGCATGGTGTTGGTAGCCGGGGCATAAAGATGTCACCCAACGAACAAGAGTCATATGCGATATGATTAGCAAGAGGTTGCCTACCTTAAATCACTGGGTTTCTAGCAGTGATGCCAAAGCTCACTAGAACTTAATGACTTATGGATCTTGGACTCACTATATGTTGTTTGAGGGAAACATGGTTTATAGTGGGAGTATCTTTCGTTATCTATTGTTAAGTTGAATTTGACCACTGGTCGTATGGTGATACGACCAGGTCCAGACATGTCGTATGATGATACGAACAGTTCGTAGACTGGTCGAACATAACCACTAACATGAATGATTAATAGAAGATCTTTCATAAACATAGTGCTGAATCTTTGCATATATTTTCTGCTGTAGATCATGGCACCTACTACTTCTTCTGCACCTACCTTTAATTTGCGATCTATTCTTGAAAAGGAAAAGTTGAATGGTTCAAATTTTATTGACTGGTTTCGTAATCTGAGAATTATTCTCAAACAAGAAAAGAAGGAATATGTTCTAGAGAATACCTATCCTGAGGAACCGAGTGCTGATGCTACTCGAACTGAAAAGAATGCTTATGAGAAGCATTGCAATGACGCAGTCGATGTGCACTGCCTAATGCTTGCAACCATGAACTCTGAGCTTCAGAAGCAATATGAGACCACGGATGCTTACAATATGATTGTGAGTCTGAAGGGTATGTTTCAGGATCAAGCAAGGGCAGAGAGGTTCAGCACCTCTAAGGCATTGTTTTCTTGCAGGCTGTCAGAAGGCAACCCGATCAGTCCTCATGTGATCAAAATGATTGGTCTCATTGAGAGCTTGGAAAAACTTGGTTTTCCCCTTAGTCAAGAGTTGGCTACTGATGTGATTCTCCAATCGCTCCCTGCGAGCTTTGAGTCCGTCATACTGAATTTTCATATGAATGGTATGGACAAAAATCAATGACCGAGTTACATGGTATGCTTAAGGGTGCTGAGGAGAGCATCAAGAAAAGTTCCAATCAAGTTATGATGGTTCAAAAGACTACAACCTTCAAGAAGAAGGGTAAGTCGGGAAAGGGAAAAGGCAAAGAAAAGACTAAAGATGAGATCGAGAGTCTCAAGGCTAAGCTTAAGAAGCTTAAACTGGGTCCTAAGCCTGACACAGAATGTTACCATTGTCATGAGACTGGGCATTGGAAGAGAAATTGCAAGAAGTAAGATCGTTGAGAGAGGTGATGTGAAGATATGCAAAGTGGACACGGATTTAAATATTGCTGATCCGTTGACAAAGCCTCTCCCGCAACCTAAGCATGAGACGCACACAAGAGCTATGGGTATTCGATACCTATATGATTGACTCTAGTGCAAGTGGGAGATTGTTGGTGATATGCCCTAGAGGCAATCATAGAGATGATTGTATCACGTCTATGTTTATGAGTTCTTGAATAAATGTTATTCCGTTCCTTGAATGAATCGTTAGTTCTGAAGATCAATGAGTATGTGACTTGTTGGTGAAACTCTTCGACTTATATGATGTCGTTCTAAAAGTATCCCTAGTCGAATGTCATTGGTCAGAACACCAGTGACTCTACGACCAACACATGTATTTATTGATGACCATGTTTCACCGGTCATGGATATAGGGATATCGAATCAATAATGTGAACACATGTTAGAGAACATGGGGTTGGATTGACCCACCTTGAGACACTATTGAGATTGTTATGATTCTATGTGTCATTAGTTGGTCTCAAGCAATGGTGATGTATAATCCTTACACCTGAGATCAGCATGGTTCCCTACATGTGTAATAGCACTCTTAGGGGTTGCCAAACGCTACTCGTAATTGGGTAGTTATAAAGGTAGCTTTCGGGTATGCTATAAAACATGCGGAGGGATGTGACTGGTCGGATCTGAGATTTGCCCCTCCTAACATAACGGGAGAGATGTCTCTAGGCCCCTCGAAGTGATCGGACAAAGAAAGTTGTAACATCCCAATTTTCAACTTGTGTTTCAAATGTAAGAAAATGAGGATAAATTAAAATTTTTCTTACATCTTAATGCTTTTGAACCTTTCTGAAATTCTTGTAAAGGAATTTTGGGAAATTCGAAACCAAAATCCTCAATTATCTCAAGTCAACAACCTCCTTGGTGAAATCTTGTGTCAAACCCTTGGAAATAATTTTCCTTGGTTCTAAGGTTACCTTGTGACACCTCTGAATTATTTCATAATTTTTGGAAATTATTTGAAATATTTTAGAGGCAAGTCAAACCCGGGTCAAACCTCTGAAATAACATTCTGGAATTTCTTGAGGAAATTCCAGTGCACAAAAATTCCTAGAAATTTTATGGGAGGTTTACCAGGTAATCACCTAGCTCCAGTAAAAGTTTCATTAAATTTAGAGTTGAATTGATAGCTCAATTAAATCCTCACATAATCAGCCCTTAAATTAAAAACCAAAACTAAAATCACTATTCCTGGGGCTCGAGCCCAACCCTGGTCCGACCGAGTCCAACGGACTCGATCGAACCCAACCCGAGCCAACCCCACCGCACCAGCCCATCTCGGCCGCCTGCTTTGAAATCGGCGCCCGATGGTGCCACGCCTCGCGCCGCGCCCTTGCCCTCTTCTTCCTCCCCACGTGCGCTGGCCTGCGCTCTGCGCCGCCACCGCTCGCCACCTCGAGCCTCGCCAACGGCTCTCTTCTCCCTTTTAGCCTTGAACCATCCCCACCGCTCCCTTTTCACTTCCTCCCCTCCATCACCCGAGAGGCGGAGCTCCAGCTCCCGTCTCCGCCGCACCGCTTCGTCCTCGGCCGGCCGCCCGGTGTCCCCGACCACCGCCGTCTGCGTCACCTGCGCCATCCGCCCCGAAGCGTAGCCCTCCATTTGTTTCGTCGTTGGAACACCGTGAGCGCGCGCGAGCCTTTCTTCTTCACCTCCGCCGCTTCAAGCTCCACCGCCGCCGCATCTTCTCCGGCGCATCCCTCTTCGATTCCCTCCATCCTGAGCACCACCTCGCCTCCTTCTACCATCCCCGATAGCTCACTCGCGCTCTTGTCTTCTCCAGGTTGCTGCCGCCGTGGAACTCCCTCGGCGCCGCCGTCGTCTCCGTCGCCGGCCTCCTTCGGCCCTCTTCGTCCCGGCAGCGCATGGTAAGCTTCCTTGGACCTCCCCCATGCTCATGCGCGTGCTAACTTCACCCCAACCGCACCCACGATCGCCGCCCTCTTTTCACCTCCGCAGCCGGCCACCACTCACCGTCGCCGTGCCGCCGTGCTGCTCCTCCGGCTGCGCCACCGCCACCCATCGAGTCCATGCCTCGGTGGCAACCCATTTTCGCCTCACCGAACCCCGCGCGCTTCCTTCACGGCGCCATTTCCGCCGAGCGCCTCTCCAAGCCCTCCTCTCGCTGCCCTCTCTCTGTCTCTACTCTCTACTCTCTCTCGCTCTCTCGTCCAATGGGCCCCACCCTTAAACCTAGTGCTAACCCACATCAAGAATGCAATTAATATTTGGTTCATGGCTTGGCAAAATCAAAATAGAGGTTTAGCTTTGGCAAATAGATCATTGTCATGGTTAATATAATGGTTAGCAAAATTGTGCCTTCAACCCCATTTGAACACTTAGGTTTCAATAACCATCAATTTGAAAACCAATACTAGAATCTGAAATTTTCTAAAACCAACGAGTTTCGAAATGGTTAAGTCTCAAAACCAAGTGAGTAGGTGTTTTCTCTTTCGTATCTTTTTCATTGTAAGTCCAAATTAGATGATTCCAATTTTGTTAGCTTCATTATAACTTGAGCTTAAATGGAAAAATAATTAGAGACCATGATCAAACCTGAAAACCATTTTCAAAAATAGTAAACAAGTGAACTTAATACTGTTTTTAGAACTTTTAGCAAACTTGTAAAATGCATAACTTTTAATCTATAGATCCTTTTTGTATGAATCTGATTGGATTAGCTTCCACTGCTAGTGTATTTGCTAGGAAAATTGGTTTCACAAATTTTACTGTTTTTAAAAATCATAAGGATCATATTTTAGTTTAATACCCTAAACAATTTAGACAAATCATAACTCTTTCAATATAACTCCAAATGACCTGAAATTTTATATGGCTTATCACTATACCAGTAGGTAGCTACCATAAAAGTTTCAGCTTCAAAATCTTTCTAGAAAATATTTTTGCTACAGTATCTAATTATGGCAAAAATAGGTTTTAGGGAATATCTTTTGCACCACAAATCCAAATTAGGTTTTTCCAGTTTCTATGTCTAGGTTTATTCCTATTTTACCTTGTGTATAAATTTTGTGTCATTTGAATGCTTTTTGCTCAATATTTGTGATTAGGGTTTATTGTCTTATTTGCTTTTCGTCGTGTTATTTGCTTATGCGATTAGGTGACGAAGAGTGGGTTGAGCTCGAGAGCGATCCTCTGCAATGCTTTGAGCAACAAAGCAAGCGAGCAAGCAGTTTGATCATTTCCATTGATCCCATTACTTTTAAAGTCTAATATTTTGTTTAACTTCTATGTATGCATTGCTAATTTGTTGTTAAATTGATTAGTTAATCCTCTAGTTGCATAATCTGTAGGTAAATGATTATCCTCTACTACCTGAGCCTAGGTTAATTGCTGTGATTAGAGTTCGTTGGATGAGCTCTTGTCACTTAGTAGATTTCGGATAAATATTGCTTAGCCATGCCTAGTATCGGTAGTATTGGGCGATCATCGACTTAGTCGGTGATCTTGATCACATAAATGCTATTATTATTTCATTATGTCCAACCCTTGTATTTTACCAATTTGCAAATCAAAAACTGAAAACAAAAATTATATCTTGACTTGGGCACAATGGTATGTTGGGTGTGTTTGGAATGGTGCCTAAGTCCCCAAGGACCGAGTTACTTGTGTCACTAAGCCAGCGCCATCGCGTGCTAACCACACGAGGGGGATATGGAACCTCTCTTGACTAAGTACTTTGGAAGGTGTTAATTATGAGCTGGTTGGTGGGTGTGTTCTTGTGTGCGTGTGTTGGAGGGGAGCATTAGCAGACCGGTTAGGCTGTCTAATGTGTCCTTCTCCCGTGGGTTGCGGCTCTTAATTAGCATCGTCCATTGGAAAGTGTCTCGTTAGACTTAGCCGTGCCTGCATACCAAAGGAAGTATGCTAACCGTGGCTGGTGGAAAGGCGGTCTATCGTGTGGGTACATTGGTACACCCCTGCATGGTTTAAAACTATTCGAATAGCCTCGTCCTAGGTTATGGACATGCTTGGTAAGGTCGTGCAAGAACTAGACTACAACCTTTTAAAAACTTAAACTTGACATGGGTGGTATGAAGGGGTACTTCATGCTATTGTTGTGGTGACTATGGGTTAGTCACTTCTAGGTTGGTGTTGTTCTCTATCTATTGTTATTATTGTCTCTCTTTAATTGAACAATAAAAGTTAATTGCAAACTTGCTTTGAATCTATTACCTTATTGCAAATGAAAACTTGCTTTATGCTGAAAATAAGTCCAGAGCCTCATCCACTTAAATAAAGCTTACATGTAGTTAATTATAGTTCTGTTATCTCACACGTCAGTCTTGCGAGTACAAAAATAATTTTTGTACTCGTCTGCTTTGCTTAATATTAATTGTTGCAGAGGAAGAAGGTGAGCCCCAAGGGCCTCACTTTTGTGAGCTGTGTTGCGGCGTTGTTTGGGACGATTAGCTTGGCGGTCCGGTTGGTTGCCTTGTGGGTGAAAGGCACACCGATTGGCTTTTGTTTATTGCCATCTTATGGCCCTTTTGCTTCCGCTGTTTAAATTAGTTACTTATGTGTTATTTCGCCGGTCGACCTCTCTTTTATACTAACTCTCTTTTTATTATCTATGTCTTTCAGCTGTTGCTTTTGTTTCGGCTCTATGTGTATGAATGGAATTGATGCATGATTTTGTAACGGGGTGTGTATACTGCAATTCTGGGAAGTATACATATCTCGAGGCTTGGTTTATTTGATTTGTACTGTTAGGACCAAGTGGATGGTTAAACAAAGATGTTTGAATAAACCGGGTCCTCAAAAGTTGGTATCGAGCCATTCCAACCGTAGTAACCCAAGCCTGGTCGTCCCTAGGATATTTTGAAAACCTTATTTTCAAAGTATCAAATAATTTATGAAAGCTTAAGTAGATTCTCAGATTTTATTCCTTACCTATCTTAACTTTCTTCTCTCATCTTGCTCTAAATTGAGTTTTAAAAGTTGTTTTCCTCTCCTTCCCTCCAAAGATAGTTGTTATCGATTAATTGGGTTTTGGGAACCAATGGGTTTGGCAAATTGAAGTGTTAGCTGCCCTCTACAAGGTTTTGAAGCTTCCGAAGTTGAAGATTTTGGCTAGGAGGCTTGGATGCAAAATCTGGACAGCGACCATTCAGTTTCCGGACAGCAAGCTCAAAGGTTCTAAATAGGGTAGATAATGAGAGGTTAATTTAACTAAAATTTGTGGGAATTGAAAGGGTAAGATGTGATACTAGTTAGCTAAGTATCTAACACTATTTTGCCGTCTTAACCTTGCTCTTGAATAGTGTTAGACTTGATAAACTGTGCTGAAATTTTATCTTCCCAACCAATTACTCGTTCATTCAATACGGGTTAATTGTGTCGAGAAGTTGAGCTTTGGTTTGGTGTTTCCTTTGCTGTTTTGGAGCCTTTTTGGAAGCTTTTAAAGTTTATATACTTGCTAATTTGGTTTTCGTCTAGGGTGATATCTCATTCCCTTAGTCGTTAGTTTTTCGCTTTCATCAACTTCAAATTTCGGGTGGTGTTGCTAACCCAAGTTAATGATAACCCCCATTGTTTCTAAACCTTTTTAAGGCTTTTAAAATGAAATAGAACCATTTGGTTTTGATGAGAGTTCAAAACTTAACCTGAGTTTTCGAAAGAATTCTAAATGACTAAAACAAACTTCAACAAGTCAAAGCTGGAATTTCTTTGTGTTGAGTGGGTTCTGAAACTACCCAGGCCTCCCTTCGGTTTTGTCTTCTCTAGAACTCTCTTTCGATGCCCCTTTCTCTGGAATATCCATACCGCGTCAACTCGGTGTTACCTCTATGCGGTATTACCTCCGTTCAATTTCGCACCGCTTCATGAGAGAAACAAACTCTTTGGAACATGGGTTCTAGGAATCCCTTATCGTCGAGTAGCAACGGTGCTACCGGAGGTGTGGTGGCACCGAGTCTTGCAAACTCGCAAAGACCAGTGTTTGAACCTCTTTATATACTAGACGGGACCTCCTTGATTTAATCCGAGCCATTCAGACCTCTTGTTGATTCAATCTTGACCGTCAAAGACCATGGCATAGGAATTCATTACCATCCGGGCAAGACTAATGTTGTCACAGATACAATTAGTCAAAAAGGTGTTTTGCAATGCATTATTACTCCAGGAATAGCAGCCTGCCCTCCTCGAAGACTTTTATTGTCTCAACTGGGGTGTGGTTGAGCACGGATCTCTTACTACCTTAGTTGTGCAGCCAACCTTGGTGCCTCAAGATCTAGTTTGCTCAGCAGTCGGATGCTGGAGGGAACCCAATCAAGCAAAATGTCAAGGCCAGAACAACCAAGTTCAGTTAAGTCGAGATCGATTGCGCATGGCTCAACCAGACAAAAGAGCTATACGAATCGTGCCATCGCGAATGAGCTTTACTTCCGTGGCCTAAACGGCCGCAGCCCTCTACTCAACTAGCTACGGAGGGATGACTCCGTATAGCTAGTTACCACGCTGAGGTCTCGTTCGTTAGTGGAGTAACCAGACAAATTGCTCCACCAACTGAGAATGGCCTTGGTTTCCCTAAGAACCTAGCTGGAGGGATGACTCAGATAGCCGGTTAGCGGTGAGATTCCGTTGTTAGTGGAATTAACCGCACATATCACTCCGAATTAATCCGACAAATTGTTCCGAATTAACTGCATAAATCGTTCCCCAACTAACAACGCAGTGCACCCCACCCGTGGAATCAAAGCGAGTTCTTAGTCCTTGTCAATCCCGATTATATCTAGACACTGGTAAGCTTTCCCCGTGTCGACTAAAGTGGCACATTTTCTGCCGGTCAAAACCAAGATTCGTACCGGTCACTTGGCTGAGCTTTATGTCTCAAGGATCGTAAGCTAGCAAAATGTACCGAAGATGATCGTGTTGGATCATTTCTCTGTTCCCTTCCCGATTTTGGCATAGTCTACAAGAGGCTATGGGAACTCGTCTTTCTTTCCGTTCAGCTTACCATCCTCGACCTGATGGTCAGGCCAAAAGGGGCCATCAACGTTTCGGCATTAAGGGTAGGTTAGCTCCTCGATGTGTGAATCCTTACCGCATCATCAAAAAGGAATGGGCCGTTGCTTATAAGTTGGAATTGTCTGCTGCACTTGGTGGGGTACATGATGCGTTCCATGTGTCCCAATTAAGGAAGTGCCTTCGTGTTCTAACCGAGGAAGCTCCGTGGGAAACTCTTGATGTGTAAGAAGGTAGGTCAGAATCATAACTTAACGAGAAACAATACAATAAAACAATAGATCCAAGTACAACAAAAATATTGTAAATAGATATAGAATCATAAAAGAGGGTTTGCATCCTTAAAGAAGCTGAGCGAAAATCAAGAAATCGTGTCCTAAAGATCCTAAAAGATCAGTGGTTACATCATTCCAAGGATGAAGCTACTTGGGATCGGGACAATCGTCTGCATGCGGACTACCCCTCTTCTTCCCCGAGCCAGCCAAATCTCGGGACGAGATTTTTGTAAGGGGGGAGGTTTGTAACATCCCAATTTTCAACTTGTGTTTCAAAAGTAAGAAAATGAGGATAAATTAAAACTTTTCTAACATCTTAATGCTTTCGAACTTTTCTGAAATTCTTGTAAAGGAATTTTGGAAAATTCGAAACCAAAATCCTCAATTATCTCAAGTCAACAACCTCCTTGGTGAAATCTTGTGTCAAACCCTTGGTAATAATTTTCCTTGGTTCTAAGGTTACCTTGTGACACCTCTGAATTATTTCATAATTTTTGGAAATTATTTGAAATATTTTAGAGGCAAGTCAAACCCGGGTCAAACCTCTGAAATAACATTCTGGAATTTCTTGAGGAAATTCCATTGCACAAAAATTCCTGGAAATTTTATGGGAGGTTTATCAGGTAATCACCTAGCTCCAGTAAAAGTTTCATTAAATTTCGAGTTGAATTGATAGCTCAATTAAATCCTCACATAATCAGCCTTTAAATTAAAAACCAAAACTAAAATCACTATTCCTGGGGCTCGAGCCCAACCCTGGTCCGACCGAGTCCAACGGACTCGATCGAACCCAACCCGAGCCAACCCCACCGCACCAGTTCCATCTCGGCCGCCCGTTTTGAAATCGGCGCTCCCGATGGTGCCACGTCTCGCGCCCGCGCCCTTGCCCTCTTCTTCCTCGCGTGCGCGCTCTGCCGCTCTGCGCTCGCGCACTGCCGCCCCTCGCCGCCACTGCTCTGCCACCCTCAGAGCCTCGCCAACGGCTCTCTTCTCCCCTTTTTAGCCTTGAACCATCCCCGGCTGCCTCCCCTTTTCACTTCCTCCCCCCCATCACCCGAGAGCCGGAGCTCCAGCTCCCGTCTCCGCCGCACCGCTTCGTCCTCGGCCGGCCGTTCCGGTGTCCCCCGACCACCGCTGTCTGCGTCACCCTGCGCCATCCGCCCCCAGGAAGCGTAGCCCTCCATTTGTTTCGTCGTTGGAACACCGTAGCCGCGCGCAGGCCTTTCTTCTTCACCTCCGGCCGCTTCAAGCTCCACCGCCGCCGCATCTTCTCCGGCGCCTCCCTCTTCGATTCCCTCCATCCTGAGCACCACCTCGCCTCCTTCTACCATCCCCGATAGCTCACTCGCGCTCTTGTCTTCTCCAGGTTGCTACCGCCGTGGAACTCCCTCGGCGCCGCCGTCGTCTCCGTCGCCGGCCTCCTTCGGCCCCTCTTCGTCCTCGGCAGCGGCATGGTAAGCCTCCTTGGACCTCCCCCATGCTCATGCGCGTGCTAACTTCACCCCAACCGCACCCACGATCGCCGCCCTCTTTTCACCTCCGCGGCCGCCGCCACTCACCGTCGCCGTGCCCGCAGCCGCTCCTCCGCCGCGCCACCGCCACCCATCGAGTCCATGCCTCGGTGGCAACCCATTTTCGCCTCACCGAACCCCGCGCGCTCCTTCGCGGCGCCATTTCCGGCCAGAGCGCCTCCAAGCCCTCCTCTGGCTACCCCTCTCTCTGTCTCTGCTCTCTACTCTCTCTCGCTCTCTCTGTCCAGTGGGCCCCACCCTTAAACCCTAGTGCTAACCCACATCAAGAATGCAATTAATCTTTGGTTCATGGCTTGGCAAAATCTGAAAATAGAGGTTTAGCTTTGGCAAATAGATCATTGTCATGGTTAATATAATGGTTAGCAAAATTGTGCCTTCAACCCCCATTTGAACACTTAGGTTTCAATAACCATCAATTTGAAAACCAATTCTAGAATCTGAAATTTTCAGAAAACCAACAGAGTTTGAAATGGTTAAGTCTCAAAATCAAGTGAGTAGGTGTTTTCTCTTTCGTATCTTTTTCATTGTAAGTCCAAATTAGATGATTCCAATTTTGTTAGCTTCATTATAACTTGAGCTTAAATGGAAAAATAATTAGAGACCATGATCAAACCTGGAAAACCATTTTCAAAAATAGTAAACAAGTGAACTTAATACTGCTTTTTAGAACTTTTAGCAAACTTGTAAAATACATAACTTTTAATCTATAGATCCTTTTTGTATGAATCCGATTGGATTAGCTTCCACTGCTAGTGTATTTGCTAGGAAAATTGGTTTCACAAATTTTACTGTTTTTAAAAATCATAAGGATCATATTTTAGTTTAATACCCTAAACAATTTAGACAAATCATAACTCTTTCAATATTACTCCAAATGACCTGAAATTTTATATGGCTTATCACTATACCAGTAGGTAGCTACCATAAAAGTTTCAGCTTCAAAATCTTTCTAGAAAATATTTTTGCTACAGTATCTAATTATGGCCGAAAATAGGTTTTTAGGGAATATCTTTTGCACCACAAATCCAAATTAGGTTTTTCCAGTTTCTATGTCTAGGTTTATTCCTATTTTACCTTGTGTATAAATTTTGTGTCATTTGGATGCTTTTTGCTCAATATTTGTGATTAGGGTTTATTGCCTTATTTGCTTTTCGTCGTGTTATTTGCTTATGCGATTAGGTGACGAAGAGTGGTTGAGCCTGAGAGCGATCCTCTGCAACGCTTTGAGCAATGAGCAAGCGTGCAAGCGCTTTGATCATTTCCCATTGATCCCATTACTTTTAAAGTCTAATATTTTGTTTAACTTCTATGTATGCATTGCTAATTTGTTGTTAAATTGATTAGTTAATCCTCTAGTTGCATAATCTGTAGGTAAATGATTATCCTCTATGTGTGGGTACATTGGTACACCCCTGCAGGGTTTAAAACTATTCGAATAGCCTCGTCCTAGGTTATGGACATGCTTGGTAAGGTCGTGCAAGAACTAGACTACAACCTTTTAAAACCTTAAACTTGACATGGGTGGTATGAAGGGGTACTTCATGCTATTGTTGTGGTGACTATGGGTTAGTCACTTCTAGGTTGGTGTTGTTCTCTATCTATTGTTATTATTGTCTCTCTTTAATTGAACAATAAAACTTAATTGCAAACTTGCTTTGAATCTATTACCTTATTGCAAATGAAAACTCTTTATGCTGAAAATAAGTCCAGAGCCTCATCCACTTAAATAAAGCTTGCATGTAGTTAATTATAGTTCTGTTATCTCACACGTCAGTCTTGCGAGTACAAAAACAATTTTTGTACTCATCTGGTTTGTTTAATATTAATTGTTGCAGGGGAAGAAGGTGAGCCCCAAGGGCCTCACTTTTGTGAGCTGTGTTGCGGCGCTGTTTGGGACGATTAGCTTAGCGGTCCGGTTGGTTGCCTTGTGGGTGAAAGGCACACCGATTGGCTTTTGTTTATTGCCATCTTATGGCCCTTTTGCTTCCGCTGTTTAAATTAGTTACTTATGTGTTATTTGGCCGGTCGGCCTCTCTTTTGTACTAACTCTCTTTTTATTATCTATGTCTTTCAGTTGTTGCTTTTGTTTCGGCTCTATGTGTATGAATGGAATTGATGCATGATTTTGTAACGAGGTGTGTATACTGCAATTCTGGGAAGTATACATATCTCGAGGCTTGGTTTATTTGATTTGTACTATTAGGACCAAGTGGATGGTTAAATAGTACAAGCTGAATAAACCGGGGTCCTCACAAAAGTGCATGGCCATGCCGCTAGTGATCAAAGTGTTCGACCACATAAGGTTATCCGACAACTCGATCGAGAAAGTATTGAACAGTCCATGGTTGACACATTATCTCACCTGGAGTTCAAACCAGATATCGTGAGGCAAAGGGAGAATACTAGAGTAAGTCGCTTAGTTCGATCAGATCCAGACAAGTCGTGTGGTGATACGAGCAAGTTGTAGACTGATCGAACGAAATCACAGAGTGGTCAAAACCTGGTCGTAAGGAGTTACGAGCTGGTCGTGACCGAGTGCGAACTGGTCGTATAAAGATAAGACCTGGTCGTAAGTGATGAGGATCTAGTCGTAGATCGTATTGCATTAAGGTTCGTCCGATATAATTTGTGTGTATTCAGGAATCGATATGTCCTGCTAGGGACCGCTACGACTCGTGGTCGGAAAGGGTTTCTGAGTCACAACCGATTACACACAAGCCTAACGGGTCACACACTCAATGGGTTGGAACAAACCAGTACGAATACGATTCGTCAAACGTGTTCGGATAGGATCCAACACGGGGCACTATATAAGGAGATGCTTGAGGCTATTATCATGGAAGAGAGACACTCGAGTTGTTTCCACCGAAAATCCTAGCCGCCATCTTCTTGAGAGAGCCTTCCCGTGCGACTTGGTGCTAGCACACCGGTGTACGGTTGTTCCTTCCCTGGACGTGTGGATACCGTAGAGGCGCTACTGCGGTCGCTGTTGCGCTGAGGACGATCCGCGATCTTCACAAGGAACTACGGAGGTTGCTGGAGGAGACGATCGACTACGAGGACGTTGGACGATCATCTACGACCACTACATCGGCGCATTCATCGTCGGACTAAGGCTGCTCCGACTCTACTTCCGCTGCACTGCGCGTCTGGTGGTAACGATCTGTGATCATTTAACTTGCTTGGCATCCTGGTTTACGTGGTAGAATTTTTGAATTGTTGCTAGCGTAGCCTACCCGTATCCCTACAGCTGTGCCAACATCGATCATGCGACAATCATATGTGAGCATGGTCTATGTAAAAAAAAATAGCTTGTTGCAAGTGCATATGCAACGAGCATGGTCAAGCGTGCACTCATGGATGATCCTCTCATGGATCATCCCATAGCGTCCTTTCTTCCCGAAAAGTACCTCAAAATAAAACTCCCGTGTACCCATCTTGAATGCCCTATGCATCTCACTCTTCTTACTCTTCTCCTCCATGTACTTGGTGATCATGACGGAGTACAATACTTTGTCATTTGCCATAGAGACAGACGCAATGTTGATTCGGTCAACAAAATATTTTGTAGTACCACGCAGAACTACCTCCACAATACCAACCAAAGGGATGTACCTCGTGCCGCGCCTGATCTAATTATACACCTCAGCTAGATTCATTGACATGACACCATACCGAGCACCAACCTTGTCATGCAGCAATGACCACTTCACATTAGGCTTGTGCTCAATCCAATCCGAGAAGCATTTCACCTGCTAGATGGTATACCTCGTCATAGTGGGACCATTTCTAGGTAAATAGGGCAATGACTCGGGGAGATTTTCAGTGATTGTGGTGGGCTTCTTCATTGTCTCCCTTCTGTGCGTCCTGGTTCGCTCATTTAGAGTTTTCTAGAGTGCATCAAACATTCTTTGTCGGTTCTGGTTGCACAGCCACTTGAAAAACTTTATCAAGTCCTTATTATGAAACTGCTTGTAAAAGTTTGCACCCATGTGCATCATACATCACCTACTCTGCAGATTCACCTATGGAAGTGGCTCGTGTTCCCCTTACTGTAGCTGAGTTATTGCACTCAACTGGCCAGCATGTCAATCATGTATGACACATACGTTAAGGCGGCAATGTACAACAGAAATTATCACGTTCCTCAAAAACCACAACCTACTATCTGTGTTCCCGTCCATCGTAATTGCAATAAGTATCTACCCTTCGTACTTTCTAATCAGGAACATGCCATCCATACATAAGATCGGACGGCAATGCCAAAATGCATTGATGCATACACCAAAGGCGAAGAAAGCTTGCTACAGTACCCTCTTCTCAGCGAACCGCGGATGCATGGAATCAAAAATATTAACATGAGTATCGGGATTCATGTCCTGGATAACTTAGAGTTGACCGAGTAGGTTGAGGTACAAGTCTTCGAACATACCGAACCTTGTTTACAATGTCTTTTGTTTTTCCCTCCACACCTTAGCATAACTGATTGTGTACTAGAATCTTGACTCTATTGCTCGAATGATGGATTGTGGCTCAAAATCCAGATTATTCACAATCTCGCCGTACATGACATTCACAATGAAGCCTCATGATAGGTTTTTGTGTGATTGCATTGATTAGGAGATGACACATGTGTGAGGGATTACTATATAGCATTTTCAATAGGTGTCCCACTTAGGTTGGAATACGTGCACTCACCAAGGGCATCCCGCTATCTCGCACTTCACATCGTAGCACCTAGGGTTCGACTTCACTACTGTGAACATCCGCCGCAGCGACAAGGCTCAAAATTTCACAGCTTCTTGCACTACCTCCTTACATTTGTATATAGCTCCTTGTCTCATCTCGTTCTGGTGGTACTCCCACAATACACGGGATCCTTCATCCACGGCGAGGTTGTCAGATTGTATGTGTTCCACTCAAATAGAACCTCCTACAATTTTCTCCACCATCCTCATCATTTGAACCTTCATCTTCTGATAATACCTCATAGTTCCAATCTTCAAGCGCCGTCATTTCAACTAAGGCTTCGATCTCCTCATCTTTGTCTACAACCCCACTAACTTCTCGGACCAAATGAGCTTCTTCGACTGCGTCTTCATCAGCGACATTAGCAACTCCCCGACCTTCGACCGTTGTGTGCTGATCGTTCTAATTGGAGTCCCCAACTTATTCAGCATCACGACCAACTACCCCTTGTTCAACCGCATATGCAGCCGAAGCTTTAACATATGCCTGGGCCAAAAGGACAAAATCCCACCCGTGATCTCTCGTCATGTTTAGGTATGACTACCATAACCTCATTCCCTTTAGCTGTACTAACTCGCAATGTGTGCCCTGTGGTGCCCGGGTGGCAAAGCAACTCAATTTTAGATCGTGCAGAGCATGGTCCAACTCGAAGGTGTAATACAACCATCGCATCATAACGCTCCATGTACGTTGCTCTGGTCTTGTTAGGTTGACAGTCACCGATTGGAAATAAAGCAAATGAACCCCCTTGGACCCTACAGAACAGTCCATGGACCATAGTAAATTTTGGAATTGACTGTGTCCGACATATCTACGTACTGCACCATAAAAATATCTATACGATTAACCACATATCTAAAACTAAACTATACACACCTAAAAAGATGTACTACAACAAACTACACTGCATATCCATACATCTAAAACTATCTAATCCATTCAATTACGGACCACTAGTTTTATTTGCTAACCTATCAGGGTTTCAAAATTAAATATAAAATTAGAAGAAAAAAAATTACCTACAAGGTGGCCGATCTCCCCTCCTCCGTTATGGACGTACAACGCTTTGCTATCTCCTCTCCCTTTCCCTCCCCTCTTTCTCTTTTTTGGATTAAAAGTCAATTTCGGCCGAATTTTTGGGCCTTTTATAGAGGAGATTCTTTCGCAGTTACAAATAGTGACAGGAAGCTGCAGGGTTTTTGTCGCCATTTGGAATGGCGATTTGCCTAGAAATTTAGGCAAATGTCCGTACCAAATGGCGACAAAGGCATTTAACACTGTTTGGTGGGTGATATACTCCCTCCATTTAGAAATGTACTATATTTTAGAATTTAAGTGGTCAAACTTTTTTAAGCTGGACCGCTAATATGCACAAAACTATTTAGATTGATCATATGATAATCGTACCATCATATTTGTTAAGAGAAATACTTTCATAATATAATATTTTATATTTTTAACTTAACATATTACTATAAAAATAGATGGTCAAAGTTAGTTACTAGAGAACGTGTCTTGCCCAAAACGTTGTACATTTTTTAAGGAGTATATATATAGTTGTCTCCCGTCGCAACTTTTATTTTAAGCAACCACAACATAGGACGTGGTTTAGTTTTGGACAAAGTTCGTAAAGAAAAGAGAGGACCTTGCAGTTTTGACATAAATTCGGAATAACAAATTCTTTGTTATTTTGGCCGACCTTACGTACGCAAATGCACATTTAAATTTTGTAATTACCATATTCAAGTTGGAATAAGCACCCCATGAATTTCAGCGAAACTAGACATCAGATCAGAAACTAGAGTACTCGATCGGCCTTTTCTCTGACTTGATTTTGTTCTCTATTCTCGCTGAAACTAAAATTTCGGTCATACTTTTCCCCTTTTTTTGTCAGTTATTTTGTGCGTCTTTGTTTATTGCATGGGAGAACTTGGAATCGATCGTTAGGTGACGGGGCATTTTCTGCTTACGATGGAAAGCAACTTGAGCAAAACTTATATATAATTATATATTGTTGTGTGTCAACTACCATCACCACATGCAATTCACAAAATAAACACATCACCACATGCAATTCACCGAATAAATACATCACCACATGTCCACATGCATGGATACACCCCGTACGAAGCTTCTTCTGCACCCAACGTGTCCAGCCCAATTAAATCGACATAAATCAGATTAGGTTAAACAAAAGTTTCTTACGTGGCGCACCATTAATTCAGACGTGCCACCTAATGCTAATCGTGATTTACGACGAACCCTATACCTGCTCCAATGCTACCAACTTGCTAGAAAGATTAAAAAAAGAGTGGTCTTCGCTCACTGGTAGGTTCTACCAACTGACACCTTGGACCACGTTACATGAGAAAATGCTAACGACCCATGGTAACACCGGCACAGCGGCACCTACTGCCTATTTTTTCTCTCTTTGATATTACTTGTAGCCAAGGATCCAAAAGTCGGTACGGATCAAATTCCATCGGCAGCCGGTAAAAACTAGGCAAGAACGGTTTTTCGGGAAAACCCGGTTGAATTTCGCATGAATTCGCTTAAAACCATCCGAAAATCAAAATTTAAAATTTGAATTTGCAAACCCTGAAAAAACCGTCCGGTATTTCACTTGCCGTCTTCGCCGGTATTTCACTTGCGGTACATCACCGGTTTTTCTATCCCCGCTTGTAGCTGAGGCATCGTTTGGAACGCATTAATTAAGAAATAAAGGAATAGAAAAAATGGATAAATTGGATGTTATGCCTTGTTAAATTCTACAGGAATCAGAAACACAAGAATGTGTAATAAAATGCTATTTGGTTGAACCACGGGAAAAACACTGGAATTTTGGTGATTGACATGGTTGTTATAGAGTCGAAGGAAAATTTCCAAAAGGTTTGAGTGGATGTTTGTTTTTCTCCAAAATTCGCATGAAAATATATCAGGGCATGTTTGGTTCGAGGCCTGAGAGCCGTGTCTGAGAAAAAGTGGTGCCTGAGAGTAGCACGAGAACTGATGATTTTGCACAGTCGTGCAAATCAAGATATGGTGTTTGATTGATAATACGTGCCTAGAGATAAAAAGAAGTGAGAGAACTAAAGAAATAGCTGCCGCAGCAGCAGATCTCCTGCATTGAATTTATACGCCGCCAAAGCGTGGGTTATCGAGCTTCAAGCAAACAACCTCCATCGGCCATCGATTCTGCTCCAAGCCAGCCTGCGCTCGCCAAGTTTCAAAGCAAGCAAACCCTCATTCCATAGGAATTTCAAAGGAATTCTCTTGGCAATTCCTTTGAACCAAACACCCCACATATGGATTTTTCCATAGGCATAGATTCCTCTAAAATTCCTTTGTTTTTCCTTCAATCCAAATACGCCCTTACTCTTTGCATTTGTTCAGGAAATATTGTACCGTACTAAGATCATTACACATAAGCGAAAATGATGATGCTAATTCTACAATTTGTCCCCACTTATATAGGCCAGGGTGAAAGGATCATTGGTACGTAGTTCCAGCCAAAATGTCCTAGTATATCTTTGCTCTAGAGATCTAGATCACTCCACAGTTACTACATAAATGTCATTTCAGATATTGATCCGGTCTCCATATACACATTGGACCATTAATATTTTCTGGTCATATAATCTTTTAAAAAATCTAGCTATACATATGAGAAATTAACTATAAGAAATATAATAACAGAGAAGCATATGATAAATTTACTAAAACTATTCCCATGTGATAAATTTAAATAGTTTTACCTATATTAGAGGTTAGCATTTAAAAGATTGACTGTATGAGTGAGTAATATTTACTTTCCGCCACAATAAAGTTCCATCCTAGGATGCAACCACGAAACCATTTTATTATTGACCAAAGATATATTCATGTGTATCAATCAACATGTAAAAATGATACGAGTAAATTTACCATAAAAGATATTTAGTATTATACACGGTAGCCTTTCGCAAATATGAAATAATAAAATCTAATTGTTAAAATTGCATCACGGATATTTTTTAAAAAATCAGAAACAATACTTCCTTTGTGACAAGAGGCAGTACTTCATATTGCTAGCTTATTTCTTTAAGAAAATATGTTGTTCAAAATACTGCAGTCTTTCTATGGAAAACCTATATTTAATTTATATAATTAAGAAGTACGCAAAATGTGGTGCTTCGAAACTTCGTATGATCCCTGTTATCCTTGTCTCTTCAAATTTTATGGTGAGATCAAGGTTTTCAGGAGAAGTACTTCAATCAGTGGCGAAGTGGCTATTGATCGATTGAGACGACTTTCTCATTTGACTACTCGTCCCCGTCCATTAATACAATCTAGGGCGGGTGTCAATTCAATTTTCCGACCATTGTGTTCTTTTTCGAAGATATAAGAGCATTTACAATGGGTTTATATAAGCCGTTTATAATTACTGTTATGTAGGATTTTTGCTTATGTGAATAAAAGAGAATAAAGATAGAGAAAGATATTGTCTACAATCCTGTAGCTGACTGTAGCACTAGAAACAAAAAAAAGTATTAAAAGATTGTGTGTTCTATAAAGACAACAACTGTCTATACTATTGTATAAGCTGTGTTTAGTGCTGTCTACAGGTGACATAGAGAGTTGCTATAGACAGCAGTTGTCCGTACCATTGTACATGCCCTAAGTGGTAATACGATTAGCTCATCTACAATGGTTTGTTTTCTACTTAGAGTAGAGAGTACTCAATCTAATAAAAAGAAAACAAGCTTTCTAATGAATTGTTTCTTGAGCTTATATCTAAAATTTTAATTGCTACAAGTGTATTTGGAGATAGTAGAACCCACAAAACGAGTTTTTATGTAACAAGCAAGTCTCCAACATAGTATTTTGTTGTTTTTTGTGTCTTGGTATCAACAACTTGCTTGTTTCTTTGTCTAGTAATAAGCTCACATTCTCTTCTCATCATCTCTTCTTCATATCACCTAAATACCGATGTATTCATCCTATAATAACAAATGAATGATATGGACTATGGTAGACACTCTCTTAGAAACAGAGTATAGAGAGCTGGGACTGATCCCATTGGGCTCGAACATATGCTAAACGCATGAAGAAAATATCTGTGCCAGCTTGAATCGTTCACCACCGCATACGTGCTTGTATGAACATGCAAACCTCGGATTAAAAAAAAAATGAAATCTCGAGAACCCTTAGGCAAGACGTATGCAATTTCTTGTTCTGCTGCGTTCCCAAATGCAGTAAAACTTCCTGACATGGGCTGAACTGCGTACCACACGGTAAACTAAACGAATCATGAGTTGCCAAAAGAACAGGCATCTATCTATACACATTTTACATGAATCCTATATGTTTAGCTGTGGAGGAAGCTTGCGTTGTCTCTTAGCCTTGCATACAATGCAACTGGTTTGGTGCCACTGAGCTGGTGGTCCATGTGGTACTTTGCTCCTCTGCTTTTCAGTAGTTTTGCACGAGATGTCATGAACAATTTTTCCTTGTCCACATGGCCTTATGGCGCATTACACCTTAAATCAAGCACAACGTTTGCCTCCCTTCATGCAGATCCTTCATGTTCCAAATATACAACAGAAAGTGTAATTAGGAGAATGCAGCGAAGTCCTTCATTTTTTTCACTTCCTTTTCTAACCTTGGGACGCACTTCACTTGCTTTAGAAGGAAGGGGCACCGGGTGTCCTTTCCTCCACACGTCCAACGTCGCCAGGGCAACCGCTCCAAAAATGACACGGCCGGGAATAAAAAGTCAAGGAATGCACGCCAAGCCATCGATTTCGGTGGTGCATGTGACCCCATCCGGCGCCAACAACCTTACCTGACACCAAAACACCAATCCACACTTTGATCAAACTCACCTCGCCTCGAATTCGAATGGCATGTGACATGTACTAACTACTAAGTAAGACTCCGCTACGCAGTGAGTTACTTCTACTATAATTCTTCGAGTTTTTTTAAATAATATTATTTTAATAAAGAATTACAAAAATAAATAATCTTTTTTTTACATAAATGGGCAACTATCACCCGATCGTCATTTGAAATGGCGACAATACCGCGGTCTCTATGGCCATTTGAATTGGCGACAGGAGGTCGAAATTGTAATTAAATTAAATTGTAATTAAATTATGTTTATATTTTAGTAATATCTTTAAGTGTTCGTGCAACCGGTAATTTTTAAAAAGATAAGAAAATATGAAGTAGAGAACAATTTAAGAGTTTTGGTCTTACCAAATATATTTGGAATGCGATTTCATCGGTGTAATAACAAAAATAGCCCCCCCCCCCCCACACACACACACACACACTTTCGGTGATGCAATAACAAAAGTATTGAAGTATCAATTTCTAATGCAATTGTCCCTTTGCTGAACCGAATTATTTGAGAGTACAGAACAAAATATTAGAGAGAGAATGACCTGGGAATGCACTCATCGTCGAAGTCGTAGTCTGAGGTCTATGCTTCCTCATGCAACACCAACTCCTCATCCCAAAGGGGTGTATGACCTGTGCATGAGCCTTCTCTTTTTCTTCTTGTTTCCAATTCACTACTAAGCAAGTTCGAACAAATTGACTATTCGTATGATAAATTCTTTGAGTTAACTTGCTATTTTTATGAGAAATAAAATTGACAAGTCGAAGATGGAAATTATCCTCTTCTTGCAAGAGATCTTGCGGGAAAAGTGTTGCTAAATTTTTCCCTTCGTCCATTTCATATGCGACTGCAGGTCGAATTGAAACAAAATACTTTTCCTTACTCTTGAGAATTTTTTTTTCTCGTTGAACATAGACCCAAGTTTTCCTTTTTTTATGCATGTAAACAAGATGGAAATACTAAAATAGTACGTTATGCATGTAAACAAGATAGACATACTTGGTTGCTGCATCGCAGCGGATGACTCCGCGTAATCCTATCCCGTGTACGGGTGGAACTGAGGACCTGTCAGGAGAATTGCCGTTAGTAAATAGTGGAGTTTGAAATAAACAAACAGATGTGAGTGTTGCAAGTGTACATGCGAACTGTGCTAGGGTACTCCCGGCACGATGTCACGAGGACCCGCCCGACACATCTGACTGAGGAGCCGTAGGGTGTGGCATGCTGTGGCTCACCCCTCGTCCACGCACTATTGGGTCATGCATGTCCCTCGGCCTCCGGCATGACGTAAGCTCGATGCATGGCCTCGCCTTCTCTATGATCTGGTCCATTGCGTCTCTGAGGTCGCGCCCCATTAGGACGGCATGCTCCCCGGTCGTCATGCCACACATGGAGCTCACCAACCCATACATCTCTTAGTTTATATCGTTCTGTACACAAAAATAACAAGAAACCGGAAACATGAGAAATAAATAAGAAGTATGGACCGTTCAATATGTATCGTGTGATGGAATGCAGAGTCCGGTTGGGTAGGGTATGTGTCGGTCATCGCAGCATCGTGTCGTGGTGGGTCGTCTACGACCTTGATGCAACGGACCCTCGATCGAGTGGAGTACCACTCAATGTACTCCTCGTACGTTTGGTGATCATAAGGAGCATCCTCCTGGACTATGCCCTCCGAGGCGTGGAGCCACTGCTTAATCCAAGGGACTAGCTTCTCAGCCTAGGAAGTCCAACCAGATACTCCCTTCCTGGTGTACCTGTAGAAGGCAATAGGATAAATGTGTAAGTACGAAGGCAAAGGCTACCACAAAATTAAACGTTAACTTACCGATGGACATTTGGCAGCAATGGCTCCCCCTAGGGCACTGGGACCTACTATCGTAGTTCGAACTAGCACATCACCCTGTGCACGTGGTACTCCTCCAGGAAGACGTCGTGCACCAAGAGAAGCTGCGTGAGTAGTACCCGGAGTCTTGCTAGCACAAGCTTGACAGGCCTTGGGGTACACACGTGTACACCCGCTGGGGAGTGTACGGTGTGTAGATGACGTGGTCATCCATTAACTGATCGAACATCGTAACATAGTCCCAGTAGGACGCGTGCATAATGATCGGTGTGAACATGATCTGTGGAATAGAACAACAAAACCTAAGCACATGCAAATAAAGCACATTACTAAACAAACTAAATGTTCAAAAAACTTACTCATCAGTGACACCACACCGTACCCATGGTCGAGCCCTCTACGTCAGTGGCGTACATGGCGATGGTGTAGGCTCTGAGGTCGAGTTGTGGTTGTCCGATCTAGAAATGCTCGAAGGATCACAACTAAAGTAGAAGCAGGTATTCGGAGAGGACGGTACTATTTCAGACCTGGTGGCATGCGTCGCACAGGGTGTGGTACGTCGCGAATAGCACCGCTGGGCCCCAGGCATATGGTTGGATCTTCTCCACTTCCATGTCCGCAACCTTCCGTACGTAGCGGATCATGTGCTTGTCGACGCCATCATCGTAGGACCTGTAGAACATAACCCACCAGAATAGCCATATTAGGTAGGCCTCGAAGTGCTTCCTCACTGTGCAGTCGGGTGCGCCCTGCAACATATGCTGCGGCTGTAAGAAGACATAGACTCATTCCTAAGTTGAACAAAATGATTAAAGCAGAAACACAAGAGTTATAAATACTTACGTAGAACTGGTAGAGCCACTTCTACGTCGGCCCGTGCATACTACTGAACTCCCTATACCCGGCATTGGGTGGAAGCACCCCCTAGAATTTCGTGAGGAGGTCCGTGCGCCACGTCTCCGCGATGTTCTACTCCATTCGGGGGAAGCCCGTGCACGTCATACCGATCAGGAAGCCCACGTCCTAAAGCATAGGCGCCATCTCCTCACATGGAAGGTGGAACATATGCATCTCGGGCATCTAATGGTCAACCAGCACCGTCAGGAGGCACCGGTTGTACGGAAACCACCTCGATGTCCTGGTCGTCCTCCCATGTCGCCTCCACCATCCTCGCTAGCGAAAGTAGGCTTGCCACTCTCAACCTGCGTTGAAAGGATTAACAACATATGTGAGTCCACCCCCACAAGTCGAACTAAAATTGAGTACATGAAAGTCACAACTACACGTACTTAGGAACCCAACGTGGGTTGACCCTTCATGCCCTTATGGGCGTGCGCAGCCGCAACACGCCAAGCTCGATGGGTGTCTCACCAGGCTGGGGGAGGACGGTAGTGAGGCGGCTATGGTGACCCGCGTCAACGGCTGGGTCAAGCAACCCATAGGGACACTACGTAGCGTCCCTGGCAGCTGCTATACCTGAAAATTCAATGCTTGCACTATTAATAACATGAAACATAGATAAAAAGTAATAAAAAATGACATATCTAATTAATTCAATTATTGCACCAAAAAAATATTACATGATTAGCGACATATTCAAAACTGATCTACACACAACTAAAATAATATACTACACGACACTACACTACATAGCAATACAATCCATCTAGAACTATCTAATTAATTCAATTATTGCACCAAAAAAATATACACGATTAGTGACATATCCCAAACTGATCTACACGCAACTAAAATGATGTACTACATGACACTACACCATATAGCAATACATTCCATCTAAAACTATCTAATTAATTTAATTATTGCACCAAAAAAATTCTACACGATTAGTGACACATCTCGAACTGATCTACATATAACTAAAATGATGTACTACATGGCACTACACCACATAGCATTACATTTCATCTAAAAGTATCTAATTAACTCAATTATTGCACCAATTTTTTTTACACGATTAACGACATATCTGGAACTGACATACACACAACTAAAATGATGTACTACACGACACTACACCACATAGCAATACATTACATCTAAAAGTATCTAATTAATTCAATTATTGCATGAACAAAATTTATCGCACGATTAGCGATATATCCAAAACTAAACTACACACAACTAAAATAATATACTACATGACACTACACAACATAGCAATACATCCCGTCTAAAAAATATCTAATTAATTCACTTATTGCACCAAAGAAATTCTACACGATTAATGACGCATCCAAAACCAGACTGCAAGATAATACACTACATAACAATGCATCTAGAACTTTCTAAACCATTCATATACTGCACCATAAATAATATTTATACGATAAACTAAACTATACACATCTAAAATGATATACTACATCAAACTACACTATATATCAATATATCTAAAATTATTTAATCCATTCAATTCTATGTTGTTAGTTTTATTTGCTAACCTATCAGGGTTTCGAATTTAGATACAAAGTTGCAAAAATATTTACCTGCAAAATGGACGATCGGGTCTGCTTCTCCCTCTCTCTCCTCCTCCGCTACGAACCGACATCGCTTTGCTAGGTCACTCCTCCCTCTTCTCTTCTCCCTTCTCTCCATCTCTCTTTTTCTTGGAATAAAAGTGTCTTTCGGCCTAATTTTTTAGGGGGTTTTATAGGTTGACCTGACAACAGGGTGGTGTGGGCTCCTGTCGTCATTCCAAATAGCGATTGCATATCCAGTTGCCATTTGGAATGGAGACAGGAAGGGGCAACCGGCGATAGAGGCAGTAAATGCCAATGAGGTGGGCGACAGGACCCAATCGCCATTTGAACCCGTCGCCATTTGAAATGGTGACAGTAACTCATTTCTTAAAAAGAAAAAAACCAACTATTGATTTTGGTATTTTTTTTATTAAAATAATATTATTTAAAAAATCATAATTCTTCCTTGGTTTGACTAGCTACTATACGTACAAATGAAATATACACAACTAGAGGCGCGCTGGGCCTTGAGCCTCCGGGGCATTGGCTTGAGGCCCAGACTCAATCCTCATATAAACTCTACGTAGATAGCAACAAATTCCCACGTGAATTCTACGTACCCTGGACCAGACTCAAGCACAATGGCTGAGCCGGCCTGAGACCTGACCGTGGGCCAGCTACGCTACTGTACACAACACTAGTATTATGGAGAGCCTTGATGTGCATTTCTTATTAGTTAATTTTGCGTACCATATAAATAATTTTGCGTACCATTTAAATCTATTCTGCTTACAAGTTTGTGCGAATGACATTGAAGCTAAGACCGGAGACCAAAAAAAAAAAAAATCCACATGGAGCATACGGTTTCCAGTGGGCGGAAGGGGTCCTCTGCAGTACTGTCATTAACCTAAGCCATTGACGATTTGGCTGCCTAAATGAGGCCTAATGCGCGGGTACTGTGCACCGGAGGATCCGCGTCCTCCGGTGGGCTACTACCCACCCCTAACCACACCAATAACAAAAGGAAGGAATAGGACTCCAAACAAAGAGAGAAAAAAGAGCCACCTGTAAATTCCTGCGCGTTCAGTCCCGTATCGTCAAAGCAGGAAGGCGGAAGCAGCCTACCGCCGCGCCACACCACCACCGTTCTCACATAAATTCCAAATATATATAAATACGCGAGGAAAAACTTTTCCCAAGAAATACTACTCATTTCTACTGACTAATTAATCATCACGCGCTACGCTCATCGCCAGCATTTCTCGCTACAAATGCTTCAGTCTTAGCGATCCCACCTTCTGCACTGCTCTTGCTCCCCCCTCTCTCGTCTCCTCTCTCTCTCTCTCTCCCCTTGTCTTTTGACTTCTCCCTCTGTGTGTGCGCCGGCGTGCGCCGGCGTGCGTACGTGTGATTTCGTGGGTGTGCAGCATTGTGTCCATCGATCCCTGAGGCGCCGCAGGATTTGAGATGACGTCGACGGCGTACTCGCGGCCGTCCAAGCTGCCGGGCGGCGGCGGCGAGCGGCGGCTGCCGCCGCGGCTGATGAGGAGCCTCACCACCAAGATCGAGCCCAAGAAGCTCGGCGTCGGCCTCGTCGCCGGCTGCTGCCTCGCGCTCCTCACCTACGTCTCCCTTGCCAAGCTCTTCGCCATCTATTCCCCTGTATTCGGTGCGTACTGGTTCCAATCCAATCCAGCAGGCTATACATTCGATTAATCCCCAGGCTTCCTCTCTAATCTAATCTGAGCTAATCGGAGCTGTTGAATTCGTCCTCAGCAAGCACGGCCAACACGTCCGCCCTGCTGCAGAACTCGCCGCCGTCGTCGTCGTCGCCGTCGTCTTCCGTGCCGGAGACAGAGGCCATTCCGCCCCAAGAAACATTTAGTGGCGGCAAGAACGACAACAGCATGGATCTCGTCGATCCCCCGGAGGAGAAGCCGGCGGCGGCGGAGGGGTCTGAAGAGCCCGGCTTGCCGGAGGCGCTCTCGAGAAAGGTCGACGCGGAGAAGGCGGCGGCGACCTCGGAGCCAAAGCCCTGTAAGGAATCTTGCCTCTTTCTCTACCCTTTTTCTTGCGCACCTTTAAATGGAAAGCAGAACAAAACTACCGAGCAGGCAGGCAACTTCTTTTACTGCCATCTCCCAGAAATTTAAAGCTCTGTACTTTGCAATCTCGGCAAAAAATTGTTGCGCCCACCACAATGCCCACTTCTTGACGCAGTTAATTTGGGTTGGATTAATTAGAAATGCGCGAGATCTGCCGTGTTTTAACGGGGATTTGTTGGTAATCTTGTTGGTTAATTCAGCTGAGAAGGTGGGGGAGGAAAAGAAGAGCAATGGCGGCGGGGCGGCGGATGCCGGGGCGGCAAAGATGACGTGCGACGAGAACGGCGTGGACGAGGGCTTCCCATACGCGCGGCCGGCGGTGTGCGAGCTCTCCGGCGACATCCGCGTCAGCCCCAAGCAGAAGACCATGTACCTCGTGAACCCGTCCGGTGCCGGCGGCTTCGACGAGCGCGGCGAGAAGCGGCTCCGCCCCTACGCCCGCAAGGACGACTTCCTCCTCCCTGGCGTCGTGGAGGTGACCGTGAAGTCCATCCCCTCCGCGGCTGCCGCGCCGCAGTGCACGAAGCACCACCTTGTCCCCGCGGTGGTGTTCTCCGTCGCCGGGTACACGGACAACTTCTTCCACGACATGACGGATGTGATGATCCCGCTGTTCCTGACGACGGCGCACCTCAAGGGCGAGGTGCAGCTGCTGATCACCAACTACAAGCCGTGGTGGGTGCAGAAGTACACGCCGCTGCTGCGCAAGCTCTCCAACTACGACGTGATCAACTTCGACGAGGACGCCGGCGTGCACTGCTTCCCGCAGGGGTACGTTGGCCTATACCGCGACCGCGACCTCATCATCTCCCCGAACCCGACCCGCAACCCGCGCAACTACACCATGGTGGACTACAACCGCTTCGTCCGCGGCGCGCTGGGGCTGCCCCGCGACCGGCCCGCGGTGCTCGGGGAGGAGCCCGGGATGCGGCCCCGGATGCTGATCATCTCCCGCGGCGGGACGCGCAAGCTGCTGAACCTGGACGAGGTGGCCGCGGCCGCCTCGGAGCTGGGCTTCAACGTGACGGTGGCGGAGGCCGGCGCCGACGTGCCGGCCTTTGCGGCGCTGGTGAACTCCGCCGACGTGCTGCTGGCCGTGCACGGGGCTGGGCTGACGAACCAGATCTTCCTGCCCACGGACGCGGTGGTGGTGCAGATCGTGCCGTGGGGGAACATGGACTGGATGGCGACCAACTTCTACGGGCAGCCGGCGCGGGACATGCAGCTCCGGTACGTGGAGTACTACGTCGGCGAGGAGGAGACGAGCCTCAAGGACAAGTACTCCCGGGACCACATGGTGTTCAAGGACCCCAAGGCGCTCCACGCGCTGGGGTGGCAGGCGCTCGCCGAGACCATCATGAAGCAGGACGTCGCGGCCAACCTCACCCGGTTCCGGCCGTTCCTGCTGCAGGCGCTCGACAGGCTACAGCAGTAACAGCAAACTGCTGCTCGAGACAGTCACTATTCACAGGCACAAAACACACACACACACACAAGCAACACAAGAAGAAAAGGGGAACAAGGTATCTGGTACCGCTACTAGAAATACCAGAGAGAGAGGATCCGACCAAATTGGTAATTGGTTGGTCTGTTTGTCTTTTGGTTTGTAACAATTTGGCTACACACGAAAAATGTATTCATTTTTTGTTCTTCGCTTCACTCGTCATTCTATTGAACAGCTAATTTTTTTAGTCGTAATTTGGAGCATACTAGTGCCATATATTCATAAGTTAATCCAGCCAAAGCAATGTGTTTTGTTGATCTAGTGAGAATTCCATTTGGTGTTCATAATCATAGCAGTATGTTCCAAGTAAACGAAGGATTAATGGTTGTTTCTGTGCATCATCATGTCACGGGTGAGTGATGATCACCTGATCTGGCACCACTACCCGTATCTGAGACTTCTAGGATCTCCTGATCTGTGCAGGAACCTGCTTGTTCATTCGTGGCCACGAGGAGCTTCTGGCTAGTGTGGATGTGTCAGCGTCTAGTGCTCCTGCTAATGAAAGGGAAGGGAAAAGCATCGATGCTTTGTCGAACACCCCCGACCCTGAACCTGTCTGCCCACTTTGCCCTTAAAAGCCACTAATAATGAAAAGCAGCGACATCTAGCCGGTTGTGCAAGAAAGCTGTGAGAGCGAAGTACTTAATGGGCACGGCCTACCTGCAAAAGCAGCAGGGTACCTTACTCTCGTCGTTCACAGGAAAGAAGCATGATCTAAAGTGCATCATCTACAGTGTATAGACATTATAAAGCACTGTTCGAAAATTTTAGTGTTTTTGGTCACAAATTGCTACACTACATCCATGCAGTGATCCTCTGCAACGATCACGGAAAGAAATACAAAAACTTGAAATGCACCCTTTATTTTTTGTGCGTAAGCGTAGGTAGGCGAAGGACGACAGGTTCGTTATCAGTACGGCGAGCTGAGGAGCGTAAGACTTTATACGTTGCACAAGTGACCCAGCAACTACCCGAGGAGAAATCATCATGGATTTCCCAAGTTACGAGTATACGTGCTGCCATGACCGATCGCGCGTCAGATGATCGGATTTGTATCCGCCGCCGTCACTTGGATAGGCACACATGTTGTGCCGTTTACAAAACAGAAATGCTTCGCGGACGAAAAATCATCTTATGTGTACGACATCTTGGTGAGCCTGTCCGCCCCTCCTCCCGAGCGTAACCTTGCGTGTGGCACCTACCCACCCGTATCGCCCTCGGCACCCCCAACCCTCCCTAACTCCGATGAGCTTGTGCGCCTCGCCCACCTCCTCCAATCAGCCCGTGCGTCGCCTCCCTCCTCTCTGGATGCGTCGTACGAGTTTCGAACGTGAAAATTGTTGAAGTATAAGTGAATTGTCCACCTTTCCTCATCAGCTTAAGCTACTATGCTGAGCTCGAGTCTGGCCCTTCGTGAAGAAATCCGCTATCTGAAGCTCGGAAGGCACATACTGGAGAGCAATCACCTGATCATGCACACAAGACCGCATAAAGGAAGCATCAACACCAATATGCTTGGTGAGCTCATGCTTCACGGTGGTCACTGCAATATCGAGATAGCACTTGTCTTGTCGGACAAGAGTGGAGTCGGTGTAGTAACAGAAACACCAAAATCCTCAAGTAACCACCGTAACCAAGTAATCTCTGCTGTCAAGAGAGCCATAGCACGTAACTCAGCCTCTTGCACTCGAACGGGACACTGCGATGCTTTCTTCGTCTTCCGTGCAATGAGAGAACCACCAAGAAAAACACAAGATGGCGAGAGATAGACCGCGATCGGAGGATCGCCCCCAAGTAGCATCCGAATAAGCTCGAAGTCAGAACGAGTTGGAGTGTGGAAAGAAAAGACGGCGAGAGATAGTCCCACGAAGGTATCGCAGAACTCAAGAAGGTGGTCAGTGGACCTGAGTGGAGCAGATCTGAATCGACTCGAATGTGGACAGGATAAGTGATATCTGGACGAGTAACAGCAAGATAGACAAGACTCCCAACAAGATGACGATAGCGAGTCGGATCAGAAAGAGGCTCGCCATCAGAGAGTCGGAGGTGAACATTGAGTTCCATGGGAGTCTCAACAGTACGCTGATCAGTGAGAGAGGCGCGATCAAGAAGATCCTGAATATACTTCTCTTGGGACATAAAGAAACCATCTGGAGTGGAAGTGACCTCAATCCCAAGGAAGTAACGAAGAGGACCAAGATCCGACATAAGAAATCGCTCACTAAGACGAGCCTTGACAAAGGCAATGTACTCGAAATCATCTCCTGGTAATGATCATGTCATCAACATACGTAAGAAGAAGAGTCCGACCACGAGGCGAAGTGTGGACAAAGAGCGCAGGATCATGATCACTAGTGAAAAGCCAGCAGAGTGACCACAGAGAAAAGCGCTCAAACCAAGCACGAGGGCTTGCTTAAGGCCATAGAGAGAACGACGAAGACGACAGCACCATACCTCGAGAACAGAATACCTGTGGCGGAAGCATGTAGACCTCCTCTCGCAACTCGCCATTAAGAAAGGCATTCTTGACATCAAGCGAAAAAGACCCGATGGCGAGCACGCCACCGCAAGAAGAGCGCGGACGGTGGTCATGTGAGCCACAGAGCAAAAGTCTCGTCGTAGTCACGACCATGCTCTCTTGGAAGCCACGAGCAACAAGACGCGCCTTATAGCGCTCAAGAGAGCCATCAGAGCGAGTCTTGATCTTATAGACCCACTTACACGTGATGGGACGAGAGTGAGATGGAAAGGAACAAGATCCCAAGTACCATGCGGCTCGAGTGCAAGAATCTCCTCGGCCATAGCATACGCCACTCGGGATGAGTAACAAGATCACGATAGGAGACAGCTCAAGAGTAGCTGCACCAGAAAAGCCAAAACGGGCAGGAGGCCGAATCGACTGACGATCGCGGAGAGCGTAGGGAGGAGAAGATAACCCATCAGGGGAAGATGGATCATCAGGAGAAGATAGAACATCAGGAGAAGATGGCTCAGCTGGAATATCCTCAATACGAGGTCGACGAGTGTAGACGAGTGTAGTGGGAGGAGCCGGAGGAGCCGAAGCAGGCGGCGACAACGGCGGAGAGACCACAGGAGGAATATGTGGAGACTCAGTGGGACGGGTGGAGAAGGGCAAGACAGATATAGGTGTATCTGGAAAGGTCAAAAAGGACAGAGACTCCACAGAGGAAGCCGAAGCCGAAGGAGAGGTAGGACGTGGGTAGAAAGGACGAGACTCATCGAAAGTCACATCCCGAGAAATCCGCATCCGTCGACCAACGAGATCCCAAAGACGATATCCCTTGTGCTCGCCTCGTATCCCGTAAAGACACACTCAACAGATCGAGCGGTCGGTTTGGTGCGTTCTCGGGGCGAGGAGAACATAGCAACGCAGCCAAACAGAATGAAGGCGAGTAGTCGTGAAGAAGACCACAAAGACGCTCAACAGGGATCGCACCCTGAAGAGCAGAAGAGGGCTGAATGTTAACGAGATAGGTGGCAGTGGAAACAGCCTCGGCCCAAAAGTGAGGTGGAATAGAGGCGGCAATCATTAGGGCACGAGCCGTCTCAAGGAGATGACGATGCTTGCGCTCAGCAACACCATTCTGAGCATGAGCACCGGGACGGAGAATCGGCGAGAGTACCGCCTTTCGATGAGGAAGCTACGCAGGTAACGAGAGAGGTACTCGCCAGCGGAGTCAGCACGAAAGACACGAATAGGGGTGGAGAACTGTGTATGGACCATAGTGGCAAATTGTTTATAGATAGACAAGACCTCACTACGAGAAGACATGAAGTATATCCAAGTGTGGCGAGAAAAATCATCTATGAAAATGATATAATATCGATGACCCCCTTTCGAAACGAAGGGAGCCGGACCCCAGACATCTGAATGAACAAGATCAAAAGGACGCTGAGACACTGACTCACTATTCAAGACTCGGTTGGTGCAATTAAAAATAATAATTGCAGCCCACTTCTATTCCACGTCTTAGGCCTGAGGGAGCCTATACGTGAGGGGGAGTGTTGAAGTATAAGTGAATTGTCCACATTTCCTCATAAGCTTAAGCTTTTGAGTGAATTGGTTTGTGCATGCAACTCAATATGGTATCAGAGCCAAGAGGTCTTGAGTTCAAGACCCGGTTGGTGCAATTAAAAATAATAATTGCAGTCCACTTCTATTCCACGTCTTAGGCCTGAGGAAGCCTACACGTGAGGGGGAGTGTTGAAGTATAAGTGAATTGTCCACCTTTCCTCATCATCTTAAGTTTTTGAGTGAACTGGTTGGTGCATGCAATTCAATAAAAATGTCGGGTGTATAGCAATACTTGTTACAAAATGCAAACTCCTCTGTATCCTCGGAAATTGGGAGGTCTAATTAAATGGTTGATAAGTTAGGGGGCAATATCCTCTACCGATAGGAGTAGGCCAATGGATTAGCGGTGGAGATTGTTTAACATCTTCCCATCAGGTTCTAATCCTAGGAACGTCTTGGATACTCAACTTTGGACTACAACCGCTTCGTCCGCGGCGCGCTGGGGCTGCCCCGCGACCGGCCCGCGGTGCTCGGGGAGGAGCCCGGGATGCGGCCCCGGATGCTGATCATCTCCCGCGGCGGGACGCGCAAGCTGCTGAACCTGGACGAGGTGGCCGCGGCCGCCTCGGAGCTGGGCTTCAACGTGACGGTGGCGGAGGCCGGCGCCGACGTGCCGGCCTTCGCGGCGCTGGTGAACTCCGCCGACGTGCTGCTGGCCGTGCACGGGGCTGGGCTGACGAACCAGATCTTCCTGCCCACGGACGCGGTGGTGGTGCAGATCGTGCCGTGGGGAACATGGACTGGATGGCGACCAACTACTACGGGCAGCCGGCGCGGGACATGCAGCTCCGGTACGTGGAGTACTACGTCGGCGAGGAGGAGACGAGCCTCAGGACAAGTACTCCCGGGACCACATGGTGTTCAAGGACCCCAAGGCGCTCCACGCGCTGGGGTGGCAGGCGCTCGCCGAGACCATCATGAAGCAGGACGTCGCGGCCAACCTCACCCGGTTCCGGCCGTTCCTGCTGCAGGCGCTCGACAGGCTACAGCAGTAACAGCAAACTGCTGCTCGAGACAGTCACTATTCACAGGCACAAAACACACACACACACAAGCAACACAAGAAGAAAAGGGGAACAAGGTATCTGGTACCGCTACTAGAAATACCAGAGAGAGAGGATCCGACCAAATTGGTAATTGGTTGGTCTGTTTGTCTTTTGGTTTGTAACAATTTGGCTACACACGAAAAATGTATTCATTTTTTGTTCTTCGCTTCACTCGTCATTCTATTGAACAGCTAATTTTTTAGTCGTAATTTGGAGCATACTAGTGCCATATATTCATAAGTTAATCCAGCCAAAGCAATGTGTTTTGTTGATCTAGTGAGAATTCCATTTGGTGTTCATAATCGTAGCAGTATGTTCCAAGTAAACGAAGGATTAATGGTTGTTTCTGTGCATCATCATGTCACGGGTGAGTGATGATCACCTGATCTGGCACCACTACCCGTATCTGAGACTTCTAGGATCTCCTGATCTGTGCAGGAACCTGCTTGTTCATTCGTGGCCACGAGGAGCTTCTGGCTAGTGTGGATGTGTCAGCGTCTAGTGCTCCTGCTAATGAAAGGAAGGGAAAACCATCGATGCTTTGTCGAACACCCCGACCCTGAACCTGTCTGCCCACTTTGCCCTTAAAAGCCACTAATAATGAAAAGCAGCGACATCTAGCCGGTTGTGCAAGAAAGCTGTGAGAGAAGTACTTAATGGGCACGGCCTACCTGCAAAAGCAGCAGGGTACCTTACTCTCGTCGTTCACAGGAAAGAAGCATGATCTAAAGTGCATCATCTACAGTGTATAGACATTATAAAGCACTGTTCGAAAATTTTAGTGTTTTTGGTCACAAATTGCTACACTACATCCATGCAGTGATCCTCTGCAACGATCACGGAAAGAAATACAAAAACTTGAAATGCACCCTTTATTTTTTGTGCGTAAGCGTAGGTAGGCGAAGGACGACAGGTTCGTTATCAGTACGGCGAGCTGAGGAGCGTAAGACTTTATACGTTGCACAAGTGACCCAGCAACCACCCGAGGAGAAATCATCATGGATTTCCCAAGTTACGAGTATACGTGCTGCCATGACCGATCGCGCGTCAGATGATCGGATTTGTATCCGCCGCCGTCACTTGGATAGGCACACATGTTGTGCCGTTTACAAAACAGAAATGCTTCGCGGACGAAAAATCATCTTATGTGTACGACATCTTGGTGAGCATGTCCGCCCCTCCTCCCGAGCGTAGCCTTGCGTGTGGCACCTAGCCACCCGTATCGCCCTCGGCACCCCCAACCCTCCCTAACTCCGATGAGCTTGTGCGCCTCGCCCACCTCCTCCAATCAGCCCGTGCGTCGCCTCCCTCCTCTCTGGATGCGTCGTACGAGTTTCGAACGTGAAAATGTCGGGTGTATAGCAATACTTGTTACAAAATGCAAACTCCTCCGTATCCTCGGAAATTGGGAGGTCTAATTAAATGGTTGATAAGTTAGGGGGCAATATCCTCTACCGATAGGAGTAGGCCAATGGATTAGCGGTGGAGATTGTTTAACATCTTCCCATCAGGTTCTAATCCTAGGAACGTCTTGGATACTCATCTTCCTCTTAAGTAAATACCATCCAACTTTTTTTTAAAAAAAAAAACTCTCTCGATTAATTTTGCACCTTACGAAACTTCTTCATAAAATGCAGGATTGTTCCCATGTGTGTCCTAGCACTCAAGTTTTTTTTTCTTCACAAATTCCATTACATTTTATATCAAGTATTTGCATTTTATATGATAGGTGGCTGAAAGCAGCGGTCGTCACTTTTTTAGAGACAAGAAATCCTTGTTCTTTTCTTAAACAAATGTGCACATGCATCCAATTGCACCACAGCATACAAATCTTGAACCATTTTACGGAGTCACTTTGTCAGTGAACAGTGCCAATTGAGGGGATCCTTGCCTTTTTTGCCCCCTTCAGTCACTTTCTGCAAGTTTGGCAAGCACAAGTGATGAATTAGCCAATCAGTGACCTCTTTTTCCTCACTAGTAACAGTTTTTGAGGCATAGGTGAATGAAACTAGCTGCTATTACTGAAACTAACAGTCCTTGGATTCCGTGCCCTCCCACTCTGTTCACGTCGCCCCAAAAAAATATGGACGTCCGATCGCCTCCGGAGGGCCGGGATCGCGCCAGCGCTTGGTGCGTTTCTCACGCGGTCGCTGCGACGCGCGTCAGGTGGGCCCACGATCGACGCCTTCACCAACAGCGGCGCGACGCGCGTTCGGTGGGCCACGGTGCCGCGCAGGCCTCTCCACGCAACGGTGCGACTCGCGTTCGTTGCGTTCGGTGGGCGCTGTTGCCGCGCAGCCCTCTCCACGCATGCGGCCCACGCACAACGAAACGGCCCGCGCCAGGGGTGCGGGTGGTCTTCTAGTTTATGTAATGGACAAGTGGTTTCCTATAACACAACAGTGTTCATGTAGTCAGGTAATTAAGTACCTGTTATGACAACTGCTGTATGCATTAGATTGTGATGTTCCTGGATGTATTATAAATTGTTCCATATCTATATATACTAGTAGACGACCCGCGCCTTGGCGCTCGAGACATGTGGGGCATGTGGGGCCATGCACGCCAGGCGCGCCTGTGACGATTCGCGAAGGCCTGCGCGCAAGCGCGTGTATCGCCGGGACGTGGAGGGAGCAAGAAGGCTCGCGAAGGCCAGCGCCTGCGCACGTTTTTCTGGGGAAATCGAGCGGCGGCGACGGCGGAATCGGACGGCAAAAAAAGACGTGCTGACGTGGCCCGCAGATTGGAGGCTCAATTTTCTCTTCTTTTTATACCGTAGGATTGTTGCTCTGTTCCATTGCGACAAACAAATGGTGTGTGCATGTATGACCATTCCCTGGAAAGAGATTGCTTGGACCACTCGTGGTCGTCAAACGATCTTCGACATATATCTACATTTCCACACCTAGAGAAAAAAAAGAACTGACAGAAAAAGGAGAACAATGCAAGTGTTGTAAGCTTTGTGTTCTTCTGTGCTTTCCACTCCATATTTGAACAGGGGAAAGTGGAAGAGAAATGGAGTAAGGCACGTCCAACCTTAGGCACGAAGAATGATGTGCCATTCTTGCAGTGCAGCTGCTGTTGGTCCTATTCCCGAAAAGCACGCCAAGAACTTCTTTGCTTAGAACATACGTGCTGTCTGCTCAAGTACTCCGGGTATTCACCTCACATTTACACGTGACATTGGAATATCGAACTATGCAATCAACTGTTTAAGCCAAAGTCAGTACTCGAACATAATGATGGTGATGATAATGATAAAGCTTTTGTGTGTCTGAAAAAATAAGAAGACATTGTCTTTCTAAAAAAAAGGTTTCCATCATTTCCTTGACCCGGACGGTTGATTCTCGATCTGTTTCCATGGCGCTACAACAGCACCATTTACAAAATTAGGTGAGCAGTGGTGAGAGAATTTTGATTACTCGTTGTTTCATACGTACTTTGCGTTTCGGGACCAACAGCAACATGCTTGTTCCTTCCTCGCACAAAAAGGAGGAGAAGAAAATACATGCTTGTTCCCGTTTCGTTTTCAGAGAGAGCTGAACGGCTCTCAACTTCAAAGTCCCCGGAAATCAAACGCCGGGTGGTGTTTCAGTTAGGTACAACAAAAAAAAGGCTGTCGTTTCCAAGTCACACTCACATATGGAGTAGTAGTTTGGTAGGCCAAAAAAATTAATGCACACATTTGACGCTGCTCCTGCAACTTGTACTACTGGCTAGTCATTCACAACACCAAGTTCCATTAAACCTGGAAGTGCACAAGGCTGGGTCGCCGTCCTGTTAGCTATTTAACCTGACGAAACATGACATTTTTGTCAAACTAGTCAGATCAATTTATTTGCTTGTGCCTCACTCCAAAATGATTATTTTGTAATAAATGAAAAGAATTGCATCACAAGTTCTGGAACTTATATAACCACGTCAATTATGCCATTGACTTAAAAGACATTTTTATTTTGCGAGGTATATACAATATTCATTTTGTCCTAAGACAATATTCATTATTGCGTCAACTTTGCTCATTGAATTTTTAAATGTTAGTGTCAGCTTAAACCTTCATGAACAAGTCAATGTAGTCCTAAGATCCTAGACGGTTGCTGCAATTTATAGTCCACCATATCAATATCCATCAATTGCATTCAGAGCACTATATATATCCATCAATTGTTACGTAAGCATTCTAGAAACTAAGTTTGTTTTTTTCTCCAATGTATTGAACCGATTTCTACTAATAACTGCTTGCCAAACTGACGAACTTGATTTGACAATGCCTTTATCTGGACAAACTAGGCTTCCTTGGTAACATCATTGCACAAACGTCTCTTCTTTGACTGCTTCACTGGACACACGGATCCTGCTGCGTTACCACCTACTATGGGAGTTATGATCTGGACTGATGCATCTTCCGACATTCTTGCATATTGGAGTGAGTACCTGGTTCTTCTGAGGACACTGGCTAACGTAGTGACCTTTTCCATGATAGTTGTAGCATAGACATGTTGAACCTTGCGATTTTTCTGACGAGACTATGGTAGAACGACTATTCTTGTGTTCTTCAACCTTCAAGAAGGATAGTCGCTTTGTAGGGCATCTCTTGGCATTCTGGTCTTGCTTACCACACTCGAGACAACCTCCTGACGATACTGGCTTGTTTCTCTTTTGAGGTGAGCTACTGAGGTCAATATTCTGCTTTTGTGGTCCTTCAGCTGACAATTTTTGTACTGACAATGGGTTGACTTCTTTTGTTAATGCTTTGACTATGGCTTTGAAATTTTCTCGCTGACGTTGTTTTGCAGAAGTCAACACTGAATACATGAGGCACTGGCTCGGACAATGATCATCGCTTTCACACAAGAAACATGTGATCTTGATCATGGGACATTTTCCAACGGAATGGTTTCCTTCGCAACTAGAACAATTGATATTGTGCTCATCGGCGTTATGGCCTATTTCTCCACAACGGATACATGCACAAACTTCTGACTTATCCGGTTAGCAGTACTTCAAAAGATAATGGCTACCTTTGGTGTAGGATATCGGAATAACAGGTTTCTCTTGATCACTTATGCTTGATATTGTATATTGTTGGCACAAAGCGGTGGTGAACTCTGCCCAAGTGATGGTGTGCTCGTCCTGATGGGCGGCACAAAATTTTTCCCACCAATCTAATGCAACTCCTTCTAATTGATGAGCAGTACAGAAAACTTTCTCATTATCGTTGCACTGCACAATAGTTAGCTTTTCTTCTATGGTGCGAATCCAAGATTCTGCATGGTTGATCCTTCAAAGATAGACGGCTTGGTCATCATGAACTTTGAAGATTTGAACCGAGGGTGCGTCGTTGGGATGGCAACGAGTTGTGCATCCTTGCAAACATTAATACTGTCTGATGGTTGCATCGTCACTTGCATGATATGATTCTGGGCGGCAGGGAGCTGGCTCGGGTTTTGATGTGTCACTACTAGCACTGGAGATAGTAGCTGGTTATCGTCTGCTCTGGTACTAACACTGGTGATGGTATGACGGCATGCTTCATTATTCCGATTCAACCAATTGATTAAAGTAGCGGTGGTCTGATTCTGCTCGGTCGTCATGTTGTTCATGTTCTGCATCATCGCGTTCAAGAGTTGAGTCTGAGCTACCAAGAATTGTTCCATGACTGGATCTGCTACTCCAGTACTAACAATCGTCCCACCGGATTGACAACATCCGAGTGACACTGCATCGTCTTGAGATTACTGACAAGGCTGGCTTCACTAGGGTTCTCCATCTGCTGGCTGACCAGGTCTTATAGATGAGAGAGAAAAGCACAAGGTAAGGGAAGACAATCTACTAAGGGGAGCAGGTTTAACCCAAAGAACACCAAGAAATACACAAATAGCCGGAAAGCTATTAAGAAGCATAAAACTCACAGCCAAACTACACCGAAGAAGGAAACAAATATCTAATCGTCTAGTCGATTAAACTCTAACTTAATAGGGAGACTTGGCTCAACACACGGGAGGAACCTATGCTGATTTATCCTATATGGCTGGTCTGAAGAAAAACTCAATCTGATCACGATCTTCGTCAAACGTTGACTACTTGCGATCCTTGGAGGCGAAGCTTGGAGAAAGATGGAGGCGACGTACAACTTCTTCTTAGTCTTGAATTTTTGCGACGCACTTGTCTTGAACACTTGGAGAGATATCGGTACGTTGTTGTTTGTTGCATGGTCTTCAAACAGTTGCTCAAAATAGCTCTTGGGCATCCACCAAGATATTTGACATGGATAACGATGACTATAGAAGTTATGAGGGGAGAGAGTCCAATTTAATACTCCAAATGGCGATTGAAGCATATAGATGAGGAATGGATAGAATGGAAGAGTATAGAATAGAAAAGGTGAGAATAGTACATCATTAAGGTTTTCCATTTGTAAAATAAGTTTTGAAGTTTTCCTTACAACAGCCATTCTAACTAAGGTCACGACCGACAATCGATATGGCTCTGATACCACCTCCGTCGGGACCCAAAATACACTCGGACCCTCTGTGTATCTTTGCACTAGTCCAGGATCACGCTAGTGCACACAGTGGCAACATCGATGAAATATCATTTCCATATACAAAGATGACTAATAAATAAGCAAATAACAATAAATATCGAGTAAAGACCTTAAGGTCAAAGCTTACAATTAATGCCTCGGAGGCGAATAGCTCAATGAAGTGCAATGGGCAAACGGAATAACCGGTGGTATGTGACAATGCCCTAACTTAGGGTTTGTATTTCAAATGTAAAATTTTGAGGAGAAATAAAACTTTTGTTGTCTCTTCAAATCATTTGAAAGTTTCTACAATTTTCCTAGCAATTTCCAATTTGTAGAATTTAATTCTTGTGATTGGAAATTGTTGATTATCAGATTCTAGCCTTCAAACTTGTGATCATCCTCTGAAACTATTTTTCCTAGCATCTTGATCATCCTATCTACCTCCTGAATTATTTCACAATTTTTAGATTTTGTTTGCTATTTCAAATGGCCAAGTCAACTCTGTTTGAAATCTGGTCAAACTCCTGTACAGCAGCTTGTGAATTTTCTCTAGAACAATGCAGTGCATAAAAAGTTCTGGAAAAATTATACAAGGTTGTCCTCTGTCCCTAGTAGCTACCATAAAAATTTCGAAATTTTTGGAGCTCAGGAGCTACCTCTAAAAATTCCCCAAACCTTCTCTGTCTTTTAAATCAAATTCTAAAAATACTGTTCCTCGGGCCCGAACCCAACTCAGGCTCGAGTCCGACTCGTCACCACTTGACTCGGTCGCGTCAACTAAACGCACCGCGCGCGAGTCCAATCGATCGTGACCGTCCGATGCAAATCGAACGATCCACGTCGCGTGCGCAACCGACCTGTCCGAATGCATACATCAATCTCGACCGTCCATCTCAGATCCAACGGTCAGCATCTTTCCGATCGAGTAGAACCACGGTTCGCACCGCTCGTCGTTGTCGGCGACATATGGGTCCCACATGCCGTTCTTCTCGCCGACTCGCGCTCACCGGAGCTCGGCGGCGATCGCGCATGCGTGCCACGCAGCTCGTCCGCCACGCCGGGGGCGCGTGCGCCTCCGGAGGATCGCTCAAGTCCATCTACCTCATAGGGTCGCCCATTCCTTCTCGCAGCCATTCTTGCGCCTCTCGCCCATTTCTTAGCTTCGGCCGGAGAAAAACTCGAGCGTAGCGCCGCCGTGTTAGCGCCGCCCTTGATTCCGCAACCACGCCATCGTGATCTACTCTCTTCGCGCTTCCATTTTGCCCATCCAGACCCTCGGCGTCGATATATCGCCAGGGCACCTTCGTCGTCGCCTCCGGTTGCGGCGGCCCCGCGAGCTGCTAGTGCTCGTGAGTTTCTAGCTTGACACTTAGTCCCTTAGGATCGCATTGATGCAGTCTAACGGTGGGCTTGTTTACGCCTTTTGTGCATCGTTGCGGCGTCGCACCAATTCTTCTCCAAGCTCGGTTTCCGCCGTGGAAATTCCGGTCACCTCGGGCTTTCTTCGTCGGCGTTATCGTGTGCTCCTTGCTCTCGGTGTTGAGGCGGCTTAAGCACACCTTCCGAGTCTTCTAGAAGCCCGTATCGCCTTCTCCGCGTGGACCGTGCTTTCTTCTCGCCTCCGGCCGTCGTGAGCTCATCTCCGTCGACCATCGGGCTCCGCGTCACCGTCATCGAGTTCGCTAGGTCCTCGCGAACCCGAAGGTACCACTCTTTCGCCGAAACCTCTGGTTTGCTAGTTCGGTTCTTGTGCCGCGCATCGTGCCGTCTTCGCCGCGTGAACCGCGGTGATGATTTGTTTGACTCTAATCATGTCTACCTTGAGTCTCGTCTTGTGGGCCCTTGCGTTAATCGCGTTTAGAAATCGCTTTAATCCAACCGCTGCATTTCGCTTTGAGTCTCGTCATGTGGGCCCGGAATGTCGCTTAGGGTTTGTGTAGTTTCCTTAATGCGTTTTCTCGTTGGGAAGCGTACTTCTGTGAGAGTGTTTTAGGTTTGCACTTAGTAAGTAGCAAGACGTATTCTTTGAATACGCCTTCGACGTCACTTTCGCGGGCCGGTATGCAGTCAACATTTTCGCGGCCCGCTGTCGGTGTCCGGGGCTAGATAGTTGTGGGTAGAAAAGGATTTAATGCTTTAGTATTTCTGTAATATGTTTTCTGTTGCACTGTTAGTTCATTTAAACTTAGAAAATGCATAACTAATTCAATTTTTGTCCAAATTGCATGAAACCAGTGCTGTTAATTTTCATTTCAAATGTATTATTTACTAAAATTAGTTTCATCCATGTCTCTGTAGCAAAAATCTGTTAATTAATAAAATGATGTCTTATGTATCTTCTAGATTAGAAAATGCATATCTCTTTCAATATTTGTCCAAATCCAGTGAAACCAATTTTGTAATTTGCCATTTTTAATGTACTAATTATTAGGATAGGTTATATACACTGTTTCTGTTCATGAAAATTTGTTAAGTAATTAACTAGTGACTTGTTGTGTTTTTAGCTTAGAAAATTCATAGAAAATTATTAATAACTTAAAATGATTTGTTCTCTGTTTCTAAAATTCTGTTATTTCATGCTTAGGCTGCTTGTGTGAGTTTTGGCTTGTTTGATGTTGTTGAATGTTTGAGTTTTGTCGGTGTTATTCGTTCTTATTTGTTTGTTATGTTCGATCGTTAGGCTCGATATTTGCGGCAACCACGAGGACGATCCTCCGCACCATATTGAGCAACGCAATGAGCAAGCGGTTTGATCATGTTTAATCCCAGTATTTTAAAGATTAATATTTTGTTTCAAATTGTATGTATGCATTGCTTAATTTGTGTTAAATTGATTAGTTAAATCCAGTGAGTGCATATCCTGTAGACAAAATATTGATCTCTACTACAGGCCTAGGTTATTTGTGTGATTAGAGATCGCGGGATGATCTCTTGTCACTTAGTAGATCCGGTCAACTTGCTTAGACATGCTTAGCTATCGGTAGAATCAAGGCGGTTATCGACTTTAGTCGGTAACCTTGATCACACAAAATTTACTATAGCTTTATGTTTTAGCATTTCGCTATGTTTAATTGCAAAACTAAAAATGAAAACAAAATAATTTAGACTTGGGCACAATGGTATCTTTGGTGTGATCTGTTGGGTGTGACCGAAAGGTGCCCGAGTCGCTTAAGGACCGAGTTACTTGCGCCACGTCTTGAGCATTTTGCGTGCTAACCACACTAGAGTATATGGGACCTCTCTTGACCTAGTACTTTGGCGTGTATTGGCTCCGGTCGCAGGAGGTCGCAGGAGGGATGGAGGTGGGAGCATGGTAGTTGTCCAGAAAGCTTTATCCCGAGTGGGTAGTTGTCTTTTCGGCTTTACCATGTAAGCGTATGGTGTTTCTACCCATACGAGCGGCTCGGGGTTGATACACAATATTGGAAAGCAGTCTCGTAGGACTTAGTCAGCGGCATACCTTCGGAAGTGTGCTTTGGCTTAAAGGCGATGCAAGTGTGGGTACATTGGTACACCCCTGCAGGGTTAAAACTATTCGAATAGCCTCGTCCTAGGTTATGGACACGCTCGGATACGCCCCCCAAGAACTAGACTACAACATTTAAATTAAAACTTGATGGGTGGTACGAATCTGGGATTCGTGCTATTGTTGTGGTGACTATTGGGATAGTCACTTCTAGGTTGTTTATCTTTCGCTTTTGTTATTACTATCCTTACTGTTATTTCAATCTTAAAAATGAATTGCAAACTTGCCTTTAAAACTGTATTACCTTATTGCAAATGAAAATTGGCTTTATGCAAATGAAACATATGGCCTCCACCAAATAAGCCTGCATGTAGTCTATGAGCAGTGCGCTGGTTCACACGTCGATCTTGCGGGTACAAAGACAATCTTTGTACTCGTGTGCTTTGCTTAATGTTTTGTTGCGAGAGGAAGAAGGTGAGCCTCGTGGTCCTCACTACGTGGTGTCTTGTATAAACCGTGGGTGACGACTAGTCTTGGCGGTCCGGTCAGATGCCTTGTGGGTTGAAGGCACGCTGATTGGCTTTGTTTATAGCCATCTTATGGCACTTTTGCTTCATTTATCGTTCTTGTTATTTGTGTATCTTGTGGCACAGCCGGCCTATATCATAATTCATTACTATTTGTTTATCTTCCGTTTGTAGTGTAATGTTTGGACTCTATGTTTTGAATGGAGTTGTTTGTCTAATTTTGTAACGAGGTGCGATCTTCGCTTCAGAAGTATACATATCTCGAGGATCGGTTTATTTGATTTGTGATGCTAGGACCGGTGGTTGGTTAAGCATTACAAGCCAAATAAACTGGGGTCCTCACAGAAGCCCATCCATATGCCTACAGGCAATCGCCTGGGGTGCGCGACCTAGTTCTCCTTGATCCTTGAAGTAGACCTTGTTGACCGACGATTCCTCTATTTCTGTACGTTTGGGCACAAGTTTTACAACAAGCGTGAGTACACAACCGTACTCGCAAGTCATACCACAGAATGCAATGTATAGATGCAGGCTTATTCCAAAGGAAAAAGCTTCTGTGGTTATTTTGCAGAAATGCAACATTTGCAACTGAATATGAATAATAGGTTGAAAGTATAATTCAAAACAAATAAACAATATTAATTTAACATTTGTTTTCACAAAGACACATAGCCTAATCAAATTCTTTCACACAGCCATATGACTTAAATCACACAGCTGTCCCTTCCCAATTATTTTATGAAAATCTACCTCGTGTGAAATCCCCAGCATGTCCATGACCAGCGACGCGCTATTCGAATAGATTGTTTAACACTCGCAGAGGTTGTACACTTTACCCACACGATATAACCGGTGTGGCGCACGATCATAACAAAACGTTTGAAACTTCATCTCAACATTGACACTCCCGATGTGCTTACAAACCGCTATGCCAACCCAAACGGCGCTTTGGCATAACACACACCGGACGGGGACACGGCGAACCGCCCGTGATGCGACTACCTTGTAGTACACACCTCCACCCATAGCCTAACCTACCACCTGAGTAATCAATGCCAAGAATCCATAACCTACTAAGTTAGGCCCGTCCCATACCAGGCATGTGGTCGTACAGTAAGGCTCAGTTCAATGGCGCACAAAGTTAAGCCCTTAATTGACCAAGGTAAGACTTCCATATTCTAACTAAATCACAAAGATTATCTTTCCCATCACAAAGTCCACCATATCACAAAGTATCCACCACTTGCCTCAGTCCAAATCCTTTCCCACCCTGTTGGTTTAGTGCAACACATGCTATCACAAAGTAATAACACATAGCACACACAGTTTTACACAAAGTTCCATAATCACTTAGTCAAATTTATAATTGCAACTCAGGTGATGATGATGACTCGTTGCGTGGCTAAGCAGCTACTCGTACTAACCAACCCATGTTGGTAATACCATAGTACCAACTAAATATGAACCATTCTAGGGTGACAAAAGATTATGACATACAATAGACAAAATGGATATAACAAATTGGATTAATAGCTAAACCCAAAAGCATTTAAATAATTACTTAAAGTAAATGAAATAATTTGAATCAAAGTAATTTTGAAAACTGGGATTTAATATGATCAAAGGTATAACTTGCCTTGCTATAGCAATGATGATTTTATTTTATCTTCACTCTTCTACTTGCTTGATCTTCAGCTGCTTCGGACGATTCCAGGACTTCGGCGTCTAACGAGAAAGAAAGCGCAAAATAAACCAAATTCAAAAGACAAATCAAATAAACTCCAAATTGAAATTGAATGGTATAGGAAGGTAGATATCGAATTTAGATGAATTTAGAAACTTGAACGGGTTCAATCGGAATTCGGATGAAGAAGATATGGCTCTCGGAAGATTGGAATTCACATGAAATGATGAAAAAGCTCTACGGAATATTCTCAGAATACTCTATTCCGAAAATATTAGAAAAAGAATGAGTGTATGATAGGTGGGACCGACTGGTATTTATGGATTTCTAGAATTAAAATAATTCTTGAAATATGGTAGAGAGAGTGACAAGCGGGACCAATAAGACAAAAGGACTTTTTAAGAATTAAATTAATTCCCGAAAATAGGATTAGGGGTTGACATGTGGGCCACTGGTCTATGGACCAGGTCCACGGATATAAGCTAGTCTACGGTAGACCAAGCTCATGAACAAGGTTGACCAAGATTGACTGACATACGGGACCCGCATGTAAGTGAGATAAATAATCTAGGGCTTTAATTAGGAGGATGACATGTGGGGACAACATGTAAGAGAGATAGATATATTTATTATCTTGTACGACATATGGGGTCCATTGTCATAGACTGAAAGAGAGACAAAGAGTTAACAATGGTTCTGGACAAAGGAACAGAGAAAGAAGAAAGCATCGGCAGAGCAACATGTTGCTTGGTTCCATGCGCATGGAGACAGGAGATGACTGCTATGAGGCGAGGGATAGCAATTGGCATGGCACAAATATGGCAGAGAGATAAATATATTGGCCTGCATGCAAAGAGATTAGAGAAAGACAGAGAAGGATCACTTAGCAACCACAGAGCGAAAAAGCTTAGTTCGGACACGGCATGAATAGGAATGAAGCTACTGGTGATATTTGGTACATGGCGATGGCAAGAATTTTGGTGCTGGGAAGGCAAAGCAAGGAGTCAAGAACTAACAGAGAGGATGCATGGATTAATTAGATGACCAGGGAATCAAGCTACAGAAGGGCAAAGGCAACCAGAACCGAACACATACATGAATAGGGACTGTCCCATGCATTGGCCGGTTCTTGGGTATGGAATAGGCATCGGCTTGGCGGCAAGAGAATTAACGTAGAGATGGACTAGCAGGAGGAACCACCAGAGAACAGGGCTTTGGCCGATTGAGTTGGAACTTGCATGGCGGCATCACTCCGTAACTGACATGGCAAAGTAATGGAGAGAGGATTAGATAATCAAAGATTAGGGAATAGAGAGCAGAGAAGATGTTTTGGCTTGGATTGAATAACTAAGGAATCTACACATGAGGGAAGTAGGCAAAAGGAATCAACAGAGAGAAGCCACGCACAGAACGCATCAACAGAACTGAACCAAAACTCACGCATCGACTTGTGCATGAACGGTCGCGCTAGGTGGCCGGCGGCGGAGGCAACGAGCATGCTGCGGCGAAGGGGCAAAACAGAAAGGAAACGATGAGCCGGACGCGATGGCGCGGTCGGATTTTGGAAAAACTCACTGAGGAAGCGAGCAATGCGATGAACACTGTTTGGCTCTAATGGCCGACGATGCTCCGGCGATCTTCGGGCGAAGTGGATAAAACCATGACGTAGAGGGCGACGACGTGAAGGCAACGCCGCAGACGGTTCGGCCGGCGGACGTCGGACGAAGGCGCAGTTCGCCGGAGAAGACCTTCGGTTGGAGCTCGGTTTTCTGGAGATTGCGACGAAAATAGATTGATTCGGAGGAAACCAAATCAGGGGATTGGAAGAGGAGATCAAGACGGACGCGTGAGCGCAAACCGTTCGCTTTTATATGCACCGTGGAGGAAGATATGGAATTTTAAAGTTTTCAGCCCAATACGTTCTGGACTCTCTGTTCGGTTCGGGAGCTGGAAGATGAACAGTAAATCGCGATTTATTGTAGCACGTGGGTAGGAGAGAGAAAATGTTGATTTTTGAAATTAAAATAAAAGGTCAAAAATCAAGGAGATCAAATAAATAGCAAATAAATCCGAAAAAATATCAAAAAATACCCAAAAATTCCTTGAAAGACAAGGAGGCCAAATAACACAAGTTTTTATTTAATTAATGTTTATATTAGTCAAATTAAATATTTTTAATTTAGAAAAATTCTAGATTAAGCTTTATTAATTCAAATAAAATTGGTGAAAGTTTTCAGGGATCTAAACTACTCAAAAGATTTTTGAAAAGCCAAATTTTAGAATGTTACAAAAACCACCTCCGAAATCACGTTAGGTGGTTATTTAGACGATTTTGCATAATTCAGGAGGGCACAATACCTAGTTTTATACTTCACGGGCTGAGTAGATTAACCACCGTACTTCAGGGGGTAAGTAGACTTAGTTCCATCTTTGATATAAAATATTTGTAACAAATCTGGGTGGGGGTGCGGTGGGGGGTTCCACGGGAATAAAAGAGAATAGTTAGTGTAATCCATTATACACAGCTTTGGCTGTGGGCCATGCAAGGCGTGCAGAAGGCAAGCCGATGAGGATCAGGCTGATTGATCCTCTTATCTTTAGTTTCCAAATTGTTGGATTAGTTCCCTTTTGTTATGATCATATCTTATTTTTCCTACTTGTTCGCAATGGTTGGTGGAGGCCGACCATATAAAGTACCCGGCTACTATTGAGGAAGGCAAGCAAAGATAAAGCAAATTATCCTCTCTCTCACTTCTCCCTCTAGTTCTTATCTCCCTGCCGAAGGCTGCTTCTTCCTCTGTCTTCTTGTTGTTCCCGTCTATCTTCTTCAAACTCTACCCCAACTATCCCTCCCAAAATCACTCCATAACACACTTTGTGCCGATTCACTAGTGCCCTCACTTGATTTTCGCCCTGGATCCGTCACTAAATTTGTATCACCAACATTCATAATTGCGTATTATATTTGCTAATTGACCATGGTTTAATTCACACCAACCATAGTTTGGGTGGGTTAATTGTGTTGATTTTTACTGCAATTTATTTAGTGTTTAAACATGTGACCACAGAATTATGAGGCTTAATATGACTACACTAACCAATTGTCCTTACTCTAAAGAAATGGGTTTCTTTTGAACTAGATACTAGACTCCCTGACTAATATCACTACAACAATTTTGGCTTTCAATGACAAAAACCCTTATGATCAATGTTGTTATCGTCATTGATAAGTACAATCAACGACAATTTTTGGACATTGACATAAATCTTAGTAGTAGGCATAACTTTATGACAACTTGTTTAAGATCGTCACAGAATATGAATACTATTTCGTCACAAAAACTCTGTAGGCAATGGACATACCCAGTACATGCTATCTGTGACATTATGTCACACTTAAAGTGACGAAATATATTTTGTCACAAAATATCATAAGTAATTATGGCACATTTCGTCGTATAATACCTATCCATTCTATGACAAACACTATAATTGCCATGGACTAGACTGTTGAGTAACCTACCCACCCCAGCCAAATTGTACACACTATATCATGGCAGAATTGTGGTGGTAAATGAAAGGGGACACATACCACAAGCATGTGTTAGTCTTTGTTCCTATGTAACCACCCTCATGATGTTAAATGTTAATAGTAGGAAGATCATCATCCTTGAAATGGAAAACATCTAGTAATCATTGCTAAAGTGATGAGTTATCTAACTTTAAAATTTCAACTTCAATATTATGGAACTATCGGCATGTTGGTTAAGTGAAGTTACTAGAAATCTTTCATGTGTTTTTTTTTTCCAGTTGATCGGATCTATGATGTTTCAACTAAATTTGTCGCAGAAGGTTCAAAGTTCCATGACAAATGTGACCATTGTGTCACAGAATATATACCTTTTCATGACAAATTTGCGATGTAACGTCATGGAAACATGACACAAGCAATGCTATCCATAAATATATTATTCTAAAAAGAATAGCTAAAATAATTTTAAAAAAAACTACCTGTTGTGTGTTTCTACTAGGGATGGCAATTGTGCTCGACACAGCAGCCGCAGTAAATACCCTAATGAAGCCGGGCTTAGGGTGTTTTTTTCCCAAGGGCATGAAAATGGGTGCAACTCTTTGCTCATCGGATAAATGGGCATGGGCATAGGTGAGATCCACTCGCGCCCCGTCTCGCCCGTTTACCCGCAACATACATTGACAAATGGGCCACACTCCTACTAAAACCCTAGTCACTCTTACTCAATCACTACTCACTCTACTCCTAAGTCCCAACCACCAGCCCCGTCCTCGGTCCTCCTCACGCCCCCCAAAACTCCAGATCCAGCCGCCACCCCGTCGGCCCATCCTCCTCCTGGCCAGCCGCCGCCCTCATCCATCTCCCAACTGGCTGCCTCCCCCGCCCCTCCCGCTAGAAACATATCCTCACACCCGCCTAGAATTCCAAATATAGATCCACCCCTCTCAGACCATCCTCCTCCCGGCTAGCCTCCGCACCCGTCCTCCTCCCGGTCGGTCGCCGCCCTCGCCCCTCCACACGCCCGGCCCCATCAAGCCCTCCTCATGCCCAGTCCCGTCAAGACAAAGTGATGAAGCAGTCAAGACGAAGTGACACCTGGCCATCGCCCCTCCTCAAGCTTGGCCACATCCTCAACGCCAGGTCGTCACCCCTCCTCAACGCCCGGCCGCCTCCTGAACGCTGGTCACCTCCTCAATGCGAGGTCACCGCCCCTCCTTGACACCCGTCCTCCTCCTCAATACCCGGCCCACCTCCTCGACATCCAGCCATCGCCCCTCCACAATGCCTGGCCACCTCCTCCCGCCTAGCCTCCTCCTCAACACCTGCTCCCCTCCTCATGCCCAGCTGCCTCCCCTCCTCACGCCTAGCTGCCTCCTCAAGGACCTCAAGCCCTCAACAGTCAACACCCAGTCGTCTCCTCTTGCCCATCCGCCACCCCTCCTCAACGCCTGTCCACCTCCTCCCGCGGTTACGTATTTAGCTCTCAATTACTCTTATTATCAAATTGTTTGTAGGGACTAGGCATCAAGAATACAATATTACACAATTAGTCGGGGTTTGTCAACTATCAATCTCTCATATTTGTGTTCAACTCTCAGATGGCGACTCCAGGAAGTAGTAGGCAACATGGGCAATCTTCTCAAGGCTCAATACTTCGTCCTCATTAGTCGACATACTTTTAGTTGAGTAGGCTTCTCCTTTCATTAGCTGACATACTTTTGGTTAACAGTTGATGGTGGATTTGCATTTTATTAATTGATAGTTGATATGTGAATGTGATGCATTGTTCGCGGGTACATGGGCATGCCCGTGGGCGACGGGTACCTGCAGGCGAAGGGCATAGGTGAGGTTCTTCGCCTGTCGCCCTTCGCGGGCATGCCCATCAGGGAAAATCGGGGTCGCGGATGTGGGTATGGGCGAGCACTACCCGTGCCCGCCGTGTCCAATTGCCATCCCTAGTTTCTAGGGTCTTAAAAATTATGTAGAGCATAGTTGTACAAGTATACGTAGAATACAATCATGCTTTTTCAATTGAATGTAATTTTAGCTTACTATCTGCATGAAGTGGATCCTTTAGGCATATTGTTTAGAACTTACCAATGCACCATTGTTTAGAGTTTAGCCTTTTGATACTTTAAAGCAAGTGCAGATCAAACTAAGTGTAAGGTCCTGTTTGGGACGTCTTCAGCTTTGGCTTTTCGCCTCGAAAAGCCGGAAGCCATCCCAAACAGGGGGGCTTTACCCATCGGCTTTTTCGGAAGCCAGAATCCGCGTATAACATGATAAAGCCAGAAGCCACCACTGGGCATCTTCCTGAGGTCCCCCTTTTTGAAATTACCCCTGGAGTTGGGTGGGATTTACTTGCTTTTGCCACCGGACAAAACCCCCATTCCTTCGAACCCTCCCAAAACCCTAGCAGTCCGCTCCTTCCTCCCTCCTCCTCCCGCGCCTGCTTCTCCTCCTCTCATCCTGCGCTCGCTCCTCCTCCCTCCTCATCCTCCTACGCCGGCTCTGCCGCCCACCCTCCTCCTCCCATCCTAGTGTCGCCGCCCTCCCTCCTCCCCAGCGCCCGCTCCTCCTCCCCCGACGCACTCCTTCTCCCTCGACGCCCTCCTCCTCCCTCGGCGCCTCTGTCGGCTCGCGCCATTGCCCGCCTCGCCTCCGGCTCCCTCCTCCGCCACCGACCTACGCCGCCATGGTCCTCCTCCTACCCCGATGCGGTGCCTCCTCCCCCGACGCCGACCTCCTCCTCCACTGAGCCGTCGTGGTCCTCCTCCTCCCCTAACTCCCATGATGCCACCGCCTCCATCATCGTCCTCCTCCTCCGCTTCCATCGTCTCCTCCCCTGACACTGCCATTCCCAACCCTAACGTGCCGTTACCGACTCCCTCGTCCTTCCTCTCTCCTCCTCCTGACCCGGCGACGCCCTCATTGTGCCGCCATTGTGCCTTGACCGCAACCCTAGCCGCTGCCTCTTTTCTTTTAATTTTCATTTTTGTTTTTCTATTATAAATTAATTAATTATGTAATATTTTATATTGTAATAATTGTTTATTGTAATAATTTTTTATTGCAACTATTTATGTAATTATTTTAAATTGTAATTAATCATTATTAATTGTCGGTTTTTCTGTTACTTGTCGCTAACTACATTAATCGTCGTTAATTGTGGTCTATTGCGCTAATTGTCATTAATTATGGTCAATTGCATTTATTGTCATTAGTTGTGTTATTTGTTGTTAATCACATTAATTGCGATTGTTGTCATCTATGACTTTAATTATCGACAATTGCGGTAGTTATCGTAAAGTGATTTCAATTGTCGTTACTTATCATTAATTACTGTTAATTGTCATTAAACGACATTAAATAAGACATCATTTGTCTCAGAAGCATTTCAGACATTTCCCAAAGCTATAGCTAGACACTAAATCTCTTTAGCTCGATCGTGCGATCGTTCGCCTGCGACTGCAACCGAAGCCGCTTTAAAAGCTACGGTGTGTCAAACATGCCCTATGTGTACGCTAGGTAATTTGCTTTGAGTAGAACAACGATGTCATTGCCGCGGAAGAGTTCCGTCATGGTGTCAAATTTATTTATTGTTTTAAAGATAACAGGAATCATTACATGTATTCAAACATTACCTAGAATTCTTCCATAATTTTTAAGACCATGTTAGAATTTTGGCCTACATATAAAATTCAAAAATCATATTGAAAGTTCCGAAGGTCAATTTATCTAGATTATGACATTTTAATTTTTCGTGATCTTAGGCCTTACTTTGATTATGGCAACGAATAACTTATTATTATCTACGTGTCTAACTCTCTTGTTTCTGGGGCCATTCATGACTAAACAGAGAGTTTTAGTTTTTTTTTTCTCTTAAAAAGGGCATCTGTCCCAAAGAAAAATAGTCCTGTAGCCCCAAATTTCCCAAGAACCGCCGAGTTTTCCATTCCCCTTCCAGTCATATTGTACTGCACCATTCTTTTAGGGTGCGTTTGGTTGGATGAACCAGGGTGAATGGGATGAGATAGAACAGGATGGATGAGATGGTCCTGTATGAGATGATACATGTATGATGTTTGGTTGGTGGGATATAATGATACATGATTTTGTTTGGTTGGTGGGATAAGATGATCCTAGATGGTTCAAGATGGTATTTGGTTTGATGAATAGGGTTGTATTTGAATTGTCATAATTTTTTTCTTTTTCTCCCCCCCCCCCTCATTTCCTTCCTTTCTTTCCCTCTTTTTCTTTTTCTCCCTTATCCCTTCTCCTGCTGACACTCTTCTTTCTTCCCCGAAACAGGCAGGAGGAGAGCAAAGTGCACCGACTGCGCCTCGCGGCAGCCATTGCCAGTCTTGGCTTGCCCGGCTGCGCCCCATGCTCTCTCCCCCGGCGCCTCTACGTGCCATGGCCGCCTTGCGCCCCTGCTCCTCCCCGGCTTGGCTCCTCCCCGACCCACGCCCGCCACCGGCTCCTCTCATCGGCGCCGCCTCCACCCGTGCCATGGCCACCTTGTGCCCCTGCTCCTCCCTGGCTTGGCTCCTCCCTGGCCCGCGCCCGCCACCGGCTCCTCTCCCCGGCGTCACCTCCACCCGTGCCATGGCCGCCTTGTGCCCCTCCTCCTCCCGGCTTGGCTCCTCCCCGGCTCGGCTCCCTGCTGGTTTGCCGCCACCGCCGGTTCCTCTCTTCTCCCGCGCCACGCTTGATGGTGCGCCGCTTCCCCGCACGTTGAACCGCGGGGTTCGGCAATTTTTGTTGAACGACCTGGTACAACATCAATAGAGAATATTCTCCGAATTTGAACCAGATGGTCCGAAATAGTTTGATACCATTCAACCAACCAAACAGCTGAATGCTCTCATTTCTCGTATTGAACAATCCTGTTCAGCCATAGCCATGCAACCAAACACACCCTTAATACGACATTTTTGTAATTAGCCTGCCCATACGAAACCCTGGATGAGTAGGGTTTCCACACACCCTGCCGCCATTCTGCCATCCCCCCTCCACCCCCAATTCCCCACTACTCCACTCCATTTCGTCCCGATACAGCACCTCCACCCCAAATCTCTCCCCTCGGAAACATCCAATGAATGTCTCTTAGCTTCCGGCCCCATCAAAAACCACAACACAGTGCTTACCTAGTGGATTGTTTGGTTTGTTTGGTGGATTTGGGACTGCATCTTGAGGTTTGTGTGGACTGCTCTGTTCTAGGTTTTGCAATTAATGGTAGATGTTTATTTGGTTATTTGCTTGACACTTTTAGTCAATTGATTGGTTTTGTTCCTGAGGCATCAATTGCATAGGTTATTCCCGAGCTCAGATTTGGAGGCTTCTCCATTATTGGATATTAGATCTAGCATATATGTTGTTTGTAAGGAAATATAGCACTGTAGTGATTAATTTAATTCGGAATTCATGAAACAGATAGCTTGCAACATATATACTAATACTAGGTGAAATAAGAACTACACATTATTGCATACGCCTATCTCATTTGTATGCGCTAACACAAAGAGTACTATGGCCAAATTCATGATTGAGCAAAGCGTATAAAGCACTAGTAGTAAAAATGAATCCATCATGTATACAAAATGAAATGACGCAATTTACAGACAACCGCTCCTGCGAAGGTTGTGGTCGAGTCGGAAGTACATGAGCGACGAGGAGGAAGACAGTAGCGAGCAGTCACGTGAAGACGCAACCCAAAAACCTTATTCGCCCCAACACGTGCAGGACCAGAAGGAGTGACAGCTTCGGAGACACTGCTCTCCCTACCTCGGTGCACGCCAATGAAGGGATGGAGTAGTCAGACAGCACATCACAAAGGAACAAGGAGGCAGTAACGATTCTCTCTCAGCTATATTTGGATAGAGAGGATGTTTCTTCATATAAACACAAATAAGCTCAGAAGGAAATCAAATCACCATGCAGCAAAATTGGAAACCGGTGGAAACACAATTAATGCGTGTCATAAAAGCCCCCACAGAATTAGTGCAATTCAAACATTCGGTTTCATGTGTGCCTAAAAGCCCGTTTGGTTTCCAATTCATATATGTGTAAATGCCATGTCATCATGCATTTTTTTAGGTGCAAAAAGAAGCAACAGCCCTAGACTAGCAATATAGAACTAAACTTCTCACTTTCCACCATGCATTATTGGGCTTTTGGATTTTTCTAGGATTTATGAAGAGTATTATTTGGACGAAGCCCATAGACTCCAACATTATTTTGTTTTTGTTTTTCTAAAAGGGGTGATTTTCTCCTTGTCCTTTGTATGTTTTTACCTCTAATGCAGGTCAACAGTCTGATTTACTCGTTGGATTTTGGGTGCAAGATTGAGTACGAACTGCAATATGTTTCAAATTATTTAGCAATTAATTCTTGTCGTTTTTCTGAAAAATTATTAGCTACTGATGTACAAACTGCCGAAAGTTAGGTTTTTTTGTTTTTCTAGTTGGTAACATGTAAACTGCTTCATGGTGTGAAACTTTTCCTACCTAAGAAGTTATCTAGGTGGCCACTAATAAGTTATCTTTTCATTCAAGAAACTTAAGAAAGAAAAGCAGAACCAAGATGGTATCAAACTTAAGCAAATCGCCAGTTCCCAGAGCTATGCGGCCCGGTGGTTTTCTATGGTAAGTGAATTATCATTTCCAAACTAACTGGAGTTAGCAACTGTATAGTTTATATGTTTTGGTCATACAAGTGATGCACTTAGCTGTTAATTTTAAATTGTTAACCTCGTAACACAGAAATAATTGTCAACCCATCGTCCTTTAAGCTCTCAACACAAGTGATGAACTTAGATGTTTATTTTGCATGGATTTGGAATGGATTTTTGTATTAATTGGTTATGAAATGTGAATGAGTCCGAAGTTTGCTCTGTTTATATTCTTAACTACAGAATAGATATAATTAATTAACTACTAATATTTTATATTATTAACATCTGCCGACTTTCATTTTTCAGATTAACATCTGCCGCTTGGGCACCGTAAAAGTGTAAAATTTTCGCATGGCTCGTCGTTCAGGAACGGATTCCAACGGCAGATATTCTAACAGAAGACATATGCAAAACGATTATGGTGCTCTCTTTGTCAGTAAACCCGAAACAGAAGACACTGTTTATCAATTGTGCCTACACAAAGAGGGTGTGGAATGCTATAGCATCTTGGTCAAATCATATCAACATTTTGCCAATGCAAGGGGACACTCAGGAATCGGTTTTGTAATGGTGGGTACAAACGTCGGAAAAGGAAGTAGCGACGAGCAGAAAGGGCCAAAGTTCCTTAATTATGCTCACTTGGCAAATTTGGAAAGAAATGAACAGGCGAATTTTTAAGGCACAAAGGACGGAGGCTTTAGGGCTGGTAGCAATGGTCAAAGAAGAAGCCTGAGTTTGGATCCTTAGTGGGGCAAGCGGTCTCGCGGCATATCTTCTTTTTAGTTTTCGCTTGTTTTGTTCTGCTCTTTTGCGTTTCCTTTTCACCCTGATTTTGGGTCTTTTGTAATTTTTGAACCTTGTTTTCTATCCGCCTTTAATGCAGTGTTGTTTTTAAGTCTTTTGTAATTTTTGAATCTTGTTTTTTATCCGCCTTTAATGCAGTGTTGGCAGTTCTCCTGCCTCGCCTCAAAAAAGAAAAGAAAAGATTAACACAGGATCTGCAGAACCTCAGTAGCGTCTATCGGAAGAATTGAACAAGAGCTAGAAGGAAGAGTTGGATAGTTCAAAAAAGGGCCAGTAGGAAGAATTGAGAAAGAACCAGTAAGCGTCGGCAAAAAGAGAGAGAGAGAGAGAGAGAGCCAGTAGCAAGACTTGAGGAATTGGGTGGCATGAGGAAGAAGCAAGACGAAACAAATGTGCTTCTTCGACTTTCTTAAGGGTACAATATCTAATAATTGTAGTTTATTTTTGGTAGTATGATTCTTAGAATCCCTAAGTCACAAATATAGGCGAAGTTTCTTATGTCTTTTGCTCTCATGAGCAATGAACTCTTAGCTACCTGTGCAAAACTTTGTACATGTTGTGTCGTATCAAAGTTCTTGAATGAAAGAATATTTTTTCCATATATTCCATTATTATTTTATAAATTATTGAAATATTCCATCATAAATAATTTTAGCAAAATGAGAAGAAAACGTGGAAATAGCGATATGATAAATAGCATGCGGCAAAATTTGATATATGCCACTCAGAAAGTTGCCATTTCAAGATATACTACCCAATTTTTTGAAATTCAAAATTTACTACTCCAGTTTTTTCCACCTTTGAAATTTGCCATTATCACTCTTTTTCTCTCATTTTATTTTCTTTTTTCTTATTTTCCATCAATTCCCTTGTAAACTACCTATTTTGCCCCTCATCTATTCCTCCCCATCCATTCAGCAGCATCCACATCCATCAGAGCACAGCACAAGTTTGAAAAGTTTGACCCTTGTGAACTACCTCTTTATTGACTCACCTTCAGGTGGAGACCAAGAACAATAATGAAAAGTTTGGCCCGTTAATGATTAGGTAAAAAGGATTACTCCTACAAGGAACCAAATCAAGGCTGATCTGAACCTTTTCCTGTGTCATTCGATGCAAAGCCACTTATGTCCATGAGCTCCTTGTCCTTGACGCACTGCTCAACTTGGCTGCCTCCATCATCAAAGCTGCACCCTGAATCCTGAAAATGCACCTGCTCTTTATCAGCTTGGAACGTGAACTCGAACCGGCCGTGCAGCTCTGCGCACCGGCATCCACGGCGTGCCGCGGACGACATGAAGTCGAGGAGCGAGCCAGAGGATGATGCGCTGGACGTTCGACAATTCTGGCAACATGCAGTGCTTGACGCGTCTGGAGCGTCGTCGTCGTCCATGCCTGGACCCGGCCTCCAATTTGGCACCAGTGCATCGACCTCACCGTCGATCATCTCGGCGATGTGAGTCACCTCATGGTCAGTTATGTCCAGCTCCGCAACCATCTCCGTCGCGACACTCAGCGCGGTGTCGGCCTCAGTGTCAAAGGGGAAGTACATAGAGCTCGCTCGAGGGAGGCGCGGCTGGGACGTAGTGGGACCGGCGGGGGGCACAGGGAAGGCGGCGCCTATTCAACCAGCGTAGCCAGCGCCTGTGCTGTGCTATGATGGATGCAGATGCTAGTTCATTCAGAAGGAATGGATGGAGAGGAATAGATGAGGGGCAAAATAGGTAGTTCACAAGGGAATTGATGGAAAATAAGAGAAGAAAAAAAAAGGAGAAAGTGAGTGATAATGGCAAATTTCAAAGGTAGAAAAAACTGGATGATATATTTCGAAGTGGCAACTTTTTAAGTGGTATATATTAAATTTTGCCGTAGCATGCTATGACAATTTAGATTGTCGCTATTTTACCTGCCCGAACGGGCAGCATCATCAATTAATGACGAAGCCTACATAATAAGTGATAAGGTTTTTCATTATATATGACAAATAATTTTGTCACAAATGTACAATATTCTATGACGAATTGGCGAATGTCACTAAAGAGTTGAGCGTCAATGATGAACGCAAAACATACGGTCATTCCAGACTTTCTGTGATGCACATACTACGACGATGGGTATGACAAAATATTTATGTCATAACCTACTATTTATGATAAAAGCTCTTTGCGATGTTTATCATTCATAACGGAACATCAAATCTGTTGCAGTGACTTTGCTTCTGAAATTTAAAGGCAGTTCAATTAATTCCAACGATTTCTATTTGATCAAAGTGATTATTGTTTCATTTAACCCCTCTTAAATACTTCATTCCAAAATAGATGTTTTTTTTTTTACATTAACATGGTCTACAATACACACATTTGATAATATTTTTAGGCAAAAGTCTTTCAACCTTCAACTACGGTTCGAGTCCGGATTTCAATCCTTAACTTTAAAACCGTTAGGAATACAACACTTAATGTTGGAATTAATTTACAGAAAATAGAAACAGAAGACACAAATTTTACGTGAAGAACCCTTTCGGGAAAAAAACACGGACGCACGAAAGTAATATCACTATGTGACAAGATGTTTACAATAAAGCTTTTGCTCTTCCCTATAGAATATATGTATATATTTATAATGGTACATAAATGATGAGGATCTAATAATCCTTAATTAATTAAATTGTATGTAATATTTCTTATGGATGATAATGTCTTTACACAACTTTCAAATGTACTCCTTATCATTAATGATAAGAGAAGATTACAATATCTAATAATCGTAAGCTATTCTACGACCACCCAATATAGTCGTAAGCTATTCTACTACTATCATATGCTCACAAAATCTTCTACGACCACCATATGGTCGTAACTTATTCTATGATCACCTCATGGTCATAAAATTTACTACGACAAAGTCAACCATGACCCTATGGTCGATAATACCCGCAGACATGTGGACTCAATCGACTAGGGACTTTATACGCTATGTTTATCTATACATAGTAGTTAAACATGTGTTGTTATTCTCTAATATAACTGCATGTAATTATCCCTATCTCTGGCATAACTACAAGGCAGATGTTGGGGGAATGTTTCTCTGACAATAACTGTCATCAAACGTACACAATTAACCAATAGTTGAGGCGCCTCCTCGCATAGGACAACTGCCACCCCCACATGCTATATAAGGGACAACATCGATGGACAAAGGAGAGAGGACAAGATAGAAGTCATTGGCCTTAGCTTTTGGTGACTTTCTTCTTGTTGTAATTACTATTAATACAAGAACACAGGAGTAGGGTTGTTACTCTCAGGAGAAGGTCTGAATCTGTGGGAAGATTAATATACTGTAATGGATTATTGTATTGAGACTCGATGGCGGTTTATATAGAGTACAAAGTTTGAAGGGCAAGAAGCCTCTCCTAGAGATAATGCACGTATCACGAGATTACAAATAGTAAACTACCAAATATAGAGATATGCCAATATACTCTAACATCCCCTCGCAGTCATAGCGGTAGCGTCGCAAACAATAGGAGTGTCACGAGCGGTCAGACTGGAGAGGAAGCCGAAGGTGGGGAACCATTGGACTGACATCCCCTCGCAATCGCAACGGGAGCATCGGAGACTGCTGTGGTGTCGCGGACGCGGTGACTGTAGAGGGAACCGACGAGTTTGCTCAAGATAATAATAGCCCTTTGTTGCCGAGGTAGCCGAGAGCGAGGTGACCATGGTTGTAGCCATGGAGGAGGGAGCCATGTCGAGGTAGCTGGTGTCGAGGTTGTTGTTGTGGTCGGGGTAGTGGAGTTGATGCAAAGGAGGTCATGGTCGAGGTTGGGGAAGAGGTCACCGACGTCATCCGGCTGTGGTCGAAGATGAAGCAGGGGGCGGCCGGATCCGATGAGGAGGAGGCCAGTTCGCCATGGTTGAACGGACATGGTCGATCAGCCGTGGTCGAAGATGAAGCAGAGGGGGGGTGGGCGGATCCGGTGAGGAGGAGGCCGGATCTGGGCGAGGCACCGTCGAATCCGACGCGGAAGAGGTCGAATCCGGGAGCGACGACACTAGAGAAGGCCAGGGCAAGCTGGAGGCAGCGACATTGTCGGCGGGGGAGGCCGGATCTGGTGCTGTGGAGACGAGCGGCGGAGAGAACCAACTCTAGATCCAGGCGAAGAGAAGCCCGTCAGTGCATCCGACGAGGAAGAGGCTGGATCCGGGCGAGGCACCGCCGAATCCAACGCGGAGGAGGCCGTATCTTGGGAGTGGCAACACCAGAGAAGGACCTGATCAGCGTTGACAAAGACGATGGTGTTGACGATGGTAATAGTGACCACGGGCAGCGACACTGCAGCCAGAAGGGACGATGCAGTGGCAGCCCGTGCATGTCGATGGCATGACCACAAGTGCGGGCTCCCGGTGGTGCGACAGGCCGGCGATGATGATCCGGTGTGATGACGATGGTAGACGGGGCGCTCGGAAGGCTGTGTCAACGAGCGCACCGCGTCATGCCACGACGTCATCAGAGGAGAGGAGGCGTTTGAGAGGTTGAAGCCGAGGCGGTGAAGTCCGGAGCCGAGGAACATCGATCTATGATAAGAAAAAAAGAGAAAACTCGATCTGAACATGACCGAGGAAAACTCTAATTGGTAGCCTATCGGATGATTGGTGACATGACTTAACTACGGGTTGCACAGGCCCCGGGAGAGATCGTAGAGATGAGATCATCTCCCAGGGGCGGCACGGCAGAAGCTGTGGAGGAGGTGGCTCAGGAACGTCACCACTCTGATACCATGTGGGAAGATGAATATACTGTAATGGATTATTGTATTGAGACTCGAGGGTGATTTATATAGAGTACAAGCCTTGGAGGGTAAGAAGCCTCTCCTAGTGATAAGGCACATATCACGGGATTACAAATCATAAACTATCAAATATTGAGATATGCCAATATACTCTAACAGAACTTATCTAAAAATCAATGTGTCTCCACTTGGATAGTCTCGATCAAAGAAGGCCCCATCATTAATTTCATAAGTTCGATATTAAAATATCGATAATGAAAGACTCCATGTAGAGTAGAACTATGAGTTAGAGTAGAAAATAAAATTCGTATCACATTCAAACTCAACAATCTCCACCTTGAGACAAATTCCTCCTATAGACAAAACAAAACGTGATCTCTTGGAAACATATTAGCATGAACACCTTATGTGCCGAACGTCCATAGGACCACTGAATGATACCAACTAAGTTTGAGCAAATCTCAAACTTAGTAGTAGGAACTAGATTTGTCATCATATCAGCTGGATTATCATGAGTACCTATCTTGCTAACTTTTATGTCACCTTGAGTAATGACACCTCGAATGTAATGATATCTAATGTTAATGTGCTTCATTCTCTCATGAAACATCTGATCATTCATAAAGAAAATAACATTTTGATTGTCACATAATACTGTAGTGCAAGACGTACTTCCACAAAGCTTAGGAAACAAACCTCTTAGCTAAACGACTTTTTTGCAAGCTTCAAAAATAGCTATATATAAGCTTCTGTAGTAGCTTGCAGACTTGGTTCCCAACTAATGGCATATCCTCCAATAATGAACACATAACCAGTAAGATTTCTTCTCTTATCCAAATCCTCAGCAAAATCTGAGTCCACACAACCAACGATTCCATCTTTAGTCTTTCGAAACTATAAATAAGTATCATATGTGCCCTGCAAGTTTATGAAAATCCATTCAACTTCTTTCCAATGCACTTTGCCTTGATTAGCCATATATATAACAACAACATTCAATGACTGAGATAAATTAGTGCGAGAACATACCATGGCATACATAAGTGAACCAACTGTACTAGCATATGGAACTCGAGACATGTACTCAATTTCATCATCTAACTGTGGATATGACGCTGAAGAAAGTTTGAAATGTGCAGCTAACGAAATATATTCACCTATTTGGTTTTATGCATATTGCAACGACAAAGAACTTTATCAATATACCATTTTTGACTTAGGTATAATTTTCCAATCCTTTTATCTCTGGTAATTTTCATACCAAGAATCTTCTTTGCTGCACTGAAACCCTTCATCTCAAATTCATTACTCAATTGCGCCTTCAACCTCGAAATTCCTGCCTTATCTTTTGCAGCAATCAACATATCATTAACATATATGAGCAAATAAATAGTTTAGCCATTAACAATTTTCAAATAAATACAACTATCATAATCAAATCTTTTGAAATCCTAAGAGATCATAAATGAGCCAAATCTCTTGTATCACTGTCTGGGCGATTGCTTCAGACCATAAAGAGATTTCTCTAGCATGCTATAACACCCCGCTTGGCAAAAGCTCAAGATGTCACCTACAACTATTATCACCACAAATTTCTACATCAAACACAAGTATTACTATCTTCTAGACGTCACGATTAAACATTATACAATGAGGTAATCATAAATTTTAGCAAGACGGTTAATCATAATTCAGTTATAATTTAATCTAATTAATTGTCAATGGCATTATAGATAAATTTCAATTAAGGGAAAACAACAACTAGCATTGATATCGACCAAGAGGAACTAAGGGAACAACAACCTATTCAATTTTTTTACAATTCCAAAATTAATGAATCATGAAACAGAGTGAAGTGCTTCTCAAGTGCAAAGGTTCCATGTTCTACTTTCTCCCCAAAGTATGCCGTCATCACGTTCACCTAAAATATTAAATAAACAAGCGTGAGTCCAAAACCCAGCAAGTACAAACAAGACAATAACCCAAATCTCATAAACATACTTTGAATTTAACACAATCAGCCATCCACAATAACATCATAACTATTCACTTTTATTGCCATGCAATGCACATCCCACAAATGCACATTTCTTTTCTCTTTGCATTTACTGGTAATACGGAGTATGCATCCGTCGATGCATAACCATGTCTGTGCTTTCAGCACAGGGACCTCCAGCCCACACTCCATGAGTGTGGGGACCTCATGCCCATCTAATACATGATGGGGACCTCAAATTTCTCGTTACTTGGCTACAACATAGACCAAGCCTCAAGGATCAACGAATGATGCAAATAAATGATGCAATAATGAGTTTAACTTTAACAACATTACCATATCATGCCCATGGTAATTGCATCAATATATTATAACCACATTTAAGCAATAATAACCTCACAATGTCATCCCCATGGTAGTTGCATCATCAACACTATCTTACTCTTTTCATCAATAATACCATGATACTAAAATAACTTATCAAAATATTATTTGATCTCATGGTAATAAATCAACAAGAGAACGACAAACACCCGTTATCACCCTTATACAAGTACTTGCCTCAACCGTGCGATGTATGACGACGAGAAGAGGGCACTACCCCTAGAATCACACCACCACCTGAGCATATAATAAACATACTAAGGAGACAATACAGTAGCATACAACATTACAAAAAAATAAATAACTATCAACGCTCCTAATTGTGACCCAAAACGTCGTTCCTCCATGAGCATCGTTTTGTCCCAAAACAAAACAGTCACATTACAAAAATCATATCTTTCATTTAGTTTATCCAAAAATTGCATTCTTAGTCTCTCTAGAAACCTTAAGGAATTATCTATAATAGTCTAGTTGGTGAGATTCCCTAATTTGATCATTAACTATTTTTAATATACAAACTTCAACTGCTAGAATCTAATAGACATTCTGGACATCAAGATTGAAATATCCATAACTTTCATTCTATAGATCTAAAAATTACGTTATTTCATATTTTTGAAAGCTAATTGAATTACCTACAAAAGTCGTTTTGGTCAACAGCCCTTATTCAACAGTTATCTATTTTTAATATATTAATTACTACGACTACTATAACCTGACAAAGGTTCTGGACAGGCAGCAATGGAAAGACCATAACTTGAAAACTATTCATCCAAATAATGCGATTTAAGATTCCATGAAAAGCTACTGACATTTCTCACAATTCTTCAGGAGATGATAAATCCAAATTTCATAGTTACAAATTTCAAAACTATAGCACAATTAACAGCAGTAAAAACCCGATCTACTACCCGAAAACAATCACATGGAAACGAATTAAACAAAAACATCAAAAACTGAGAAATCACCCTTGAATACACGCTGTGACTCGTTGAAATCCCCGTGATAACCTCCTATCCCCTTCTCCCTCTTCCTCCTCTCTTCTCCTTGGCCGGCGGCACCCGAAGACACACCTTCCTTTCTTTTCTTGGCCAGTAGCAATGGAGGGAGTGGTAGTAGGGGGAGGATGTACTACAGTAATAGTGGTGCTACAGTACCATGTGCTACAAGGGAGGAGGCGCAAGGAGGAAGGAGGGTGGCGGCTGTTAGGAGGGATGAGGGGGAGGGGTGCAAGGAGGAAAGAGGGGGCTAGGGTTGGCTGCCGCCTTGGGCCAAGAAAAATGTTGTGGGCTTTCGGCCCACGGCTCAGGTTCTCAGAATTAAGCAAATGCCCCCCCCAAAGCTGGTCAAATCCATTCTCTAATTAAATTATCCTTTCTAAAGCACTTTTCCTCTCTTAAATATACTGCAAGCATAATTATCCTTTCCCGGAAAGACAACCTTCCGGTTGCTCTATATAAATATCTTCCCCCCAATTTTCCATGTAAGAACACAATTTTCATGTCCAGTTATTCAAGCTTATAATCATGCATAGCCACTATATTGAGTAAAGTACGAATGTAACTATGCTTCACAACTAGGTAAAGACACAAGTGAAACCAATACTTGGAATTTGGTCATATCCTTTAGCAACGAGCATAGCCTTGTACCTAACCTCTTCGGTTGGTGAAATGCTTTCTTTCTTCTTGAAGATCCATTTACAACGAATAATCTTCTTATCAATTGACAATCTGACGAGCTCCTAAGTGTCATTCTACTCAAGAGGATGCATCTCATCATGCATGATAGCCATCCATCTCTCTGAATCAACAGAATAGATAGCATTTGAATAAGTAAAAGGTTCTGCAGCACCTTCAATTTTTCTGCCATATTCAAAGCATAAGTAACAACATCAACTTCTATAGTCAATCTCTTGGGAGCTTGAATATTCTTTTTAGGTCTATCGGCTGCAATGGAACATTATGGTGGTTAAAAGACAATAGGAACATCCTGTATGTTTTCCTTTTTGACTTCTGGTTTAGATTCTAAATCAATAATATGCTCCACCTGCATGCTTGATTTATGCAGCTTCTCAAAGGAAACATCAATAGATGATTTATCATGCTACATAACAGATTCATTAAAAGTAACATTTCTGCTAATTACCACCTTTTTAGTGTCAGGATTACACAATTTATATTCTTTCACACTAGGTTTATAACGAAAAAATGCACTTAGTGGCTTTAGGCTCTAATTTACCATTGTTAACATAAGCATAAGCAAGACAACCCAATATTCTAAAATTTGAATAATTGTTGTAGAACCAGACTATACCTCAATTGGAGTCTTCTTATTAATTGCCATGTTCGGTAACCGATTGATCAAATAACAAGTAGTGGACGCGGCTTCCGCCCCACAACTCCTATATAAGGCAGAGTTAGATAGTATGTAATGTATCTTCTTTATAATGGTTATATTCATATGTTCGGCCACACCATTTTGTTGAGGAGTACCTAGGACAGTGTAATGTATCACAATGCCTTCTGATCTGCATAAAACTTCAAATTATCCATAATAGAACTCCAAGCCAATATCAGTACATAGCTCTTGACATGCTTGTCAGTTTGCTTTTCAATCATTATCTTTCATTCCCTGAATGTCTTGAACAAATTTGATTTGTGCTTACGAAATATGGCTAAACTCTTATTCAATAATGATCAATGATAGTCAACATGTAGCCATCACATTTAAGGAATGGAAGATGTGATTCTCCATACAAATCAGAGTGAACATAATCCAATATGCCTTTTGTAGAGTGAATTGTTGCGCTAAACTTCACTATATTTTGCTTACTGAAGACACAGTCTACACAAAATTTCAATTTGTCGATGCTTTGACCATGAAGGAGTGTGCTTTTGCATAACTCTATTATGCCAATTTCACTCATGTGCCTAGGCGCATATGCCAAAAATTAGTAGTATCAAAATCAGATGATTTATTCGAGGCAACAACAATATTACCTGAAATTGTAGTACCTTACAGATGATATAAGTTGACAGTTTTCATATCACTTTTCATCACAACAAGAGAACCTTTGGAGATCTTAAAAACGCCTCACCTGAATACTTGTACATTTAGTATTAAGAGTACTCAGTGAGATAAGATTTCTCTTCAAACCTAGAATGTGTCGAACATCTGACAAAGTTTTGATGGTGCCATCAAATATCTTGATCTGGATAGAACCAAGGCCTGCAATCTTGAATGGTGAATTATCACCCATCAACACATAACCACTTGGTGTAGCTTCATAATTCATGAACCAATTTCAGTTTGGACTCATGTAGAAAGTGCAGGCCGTATCAAGAATCCACTTATCACCGGCTTTAGAATTACCAGCAAAGGCAATGAGAGCATATCTATCAGAATCTTGCATAGTAACAATAGTGGCTTAGCATCATTCTCTTGTTGATCCTTCTTGAAATTATTATTCCTTTTATCTTTTTTATTTACCCACCAACATTAAGATATGTCGTGTCTATTTTTCTTACAATACTTGCATGACTTGTACCTGCCTCTGGATTTCAATCTGTCTTTGTAATTTCTGCTTGAGCTTATGCCTCTTGAGTCGTCGTTTGTAATTTCTGCTTGAGCTTAAGTGTGAGGACCCCGGTTTATTCGGCTTGTACTGCTTAACCATCCACTTGGTCCGAGCAGTACAAATCAAATAAACCAAGCCTCGAGATATGTATACTTCCCAGAAATGCAGTATACACACCTCACTACAAAAAGCGTGCATCAATTCCATTCATTCACATAGAACCAAAGCAAGCAACGAGCTGAAAGACATACTTAATATAAAGAGTTATTACAAAAGAGAGGCCGACTGGCCAAAAGACATACAAGAGCTAAGTAAACAGCGGAAGCAAAAGTGCCATAAGATGGCGATAAACAAAAGCCAATCAGTGTGCCTTTACCCACAAGGCAACCAATCGGACCGCCAAGCTAGTCGTCCCAGAACCTGCACATCTCGCAAAAGTAAGGCCCTTGGGGCTCACCTTCTTCCTCTGCAACAAAACAATTAAGCATAGCATATGAGTACAAAAATTATTTTTGTACTCGCAAGACTGACGTGTGAGATAACAGAACTATAATTAACTACATGCAAGCTTTATTTAAGTGGAGGAGGCTCTGGACTTATTTTGACATAAAGCAAGTTTTCTTTGCAATAAGGTAATACATTTAAAAGCAAGTTTGCAACTAATTCTCATTGTTCAAATAACAGAAACAATTATATCAATAGATAGATGACAACAACATCCTAGAAGTGACTAACCCAATAGCCACCACAACAATAGCATGAAGTACCCCTTCATACCACCCATGTCAAGTTTTAAGTTTTTAAAAGGTTGTAGTCTAGTTCTTGCACGACCTTACCAAGCATGTCCATAACCTAGGGCGAGGCTATTCGAATAGTTTTAACCTGCGAGGGTGTGCCAATGTACCCACACGATAGACCGCCTTTCCACCAGCCACGGTTAGTATACTTCCTTTGGTATGTAGGCACGGCTAAGTCTAACAAGACGCTTTCCAATGGACGATGCTAATTAAGAGCCGCCACCCACGGAGAAGGACACATTAGGCGACCTAACCGGTCCGCTAATGCTCCCTCCAAACACCACACACAAACACCCACCAACCAGCTCATAATTAACACCTCCCAAAGTACTTAGTCAAGAGAGGTTCCATATCCCTCTCGCGTGGTTAGCACGCAATAAGCGCTTGGCTTAGTGACACAAGTAACTCAGTCCTTGGGGACTTAGGCACCATTCCAATCACACCCAACAGATCACACCAACATACCATTGTGTCCAAGTCAAGATATAATTTTTGTTTTCAGTTTTTGATTTGCAAATTAGTAAAACACAAGGGCTGGACATAATAGAATGATAGTAATATTTGTGTGATCAAGATCACCGACTAAGTCGATGATCGCCCAATACTACCGATAACTAGACATGGCTAAGCAATATTTATTCGTAATCTACTAAGTGACAAGAGCTCATCCAACGAACTCCAATCACAGCAAATAACCTAGGCTCAGGTAGTAGAGGATAATTATTTACCTACAGATTATGCAACTAGGGATTAACTAATCAATTTAACAACAAAATAGCAATGCATACATACAAGTTAAACAAAGTATTAGACTTTAAAAGTAATGAGATCAAATGGGAAATGATCAAACTGCTTTTTAGTTCTGTTGCTCACTATCTTCAGAGGATCACTCTCAAGGATGGCACAATCGTCGGAACCTCTAGAAAAGAGCGAAAAAGAATTGATAAGAACAAAGAAAACGAAAAAGACTTTAAAACCAAAATGCTCCAAATGCTCTGAAAATTTTACAGAAGCAAGAGCAAGATTTAAAATGAATTTAGAAATAAGAACCAACTGATTTGGACTCTTAATGCAAAAGTTATGCTCAAAACAATGTGGTTCGGCTGAACAAAAATGCAATCTGTTACTATTCACATAATTAAATTGTTTGGTAAAAATTTCTAGAAAGGTGGTGTAGCTGAAATTTTTATGGTAGGTAGTTACTGACATCTTAAGGCTAACACAAGTGCTCTCACCTCAATTAGAGTTAAAATGATTTAGTTATGATTTTTCTAAGTTATAAATCTCAGGTATGATCAATTTCAGAAATAAAGACTACTTTAAAACCTATACTATGCTAAAGTACTATAACAGATGCATTTATAGAACTTTAGTTTATTAAATTTGGAGCTACAGAGAAAAAGATATGCATTTTTGAAGTTTAAAACAATTAATAAAGTGCAAATAAAAGCTCTCGGGACTTAATCTGGAAAACCGACTCAAACTGGGGGAGGTCGTGGGCCGTTGATCAAGAATCACACGGCACACGAGCACAGGCGCGAACTCCACCACGAGCACCTGGGCGCCAAGACCTCATCGCGCTTAGGGGAGGTCTTAGCCGTTAGATCCAGACTTGATGGCCCAGATCCAACAGGAGGTCCTTAAGGTGGAGGTCTAAGAGAGGAGGTCTGGACGGTGAGATCTGAAGGAGGGAGGTCTTTGACGGCTAAGATCTACTGAGGAGGTCTAGCCCGTCAGATCTAAATCTAACGGTCCAGAGCTGACGGGGAGGTCCTAAAGCTACGGATCTAATGGAGGAGGTCCTAGACGATCACGATATCTAGGGGGAGGTCGTGAACGGCTAAGATGAAAACGAGGGAGGTCGGGACGGCTAGGATCTCACCGAGGAGGTCATGGATGGCCATGATCTTGGCGGGAGGTCCTATGAGACAGTGTTTAGAGAGAGAGGTGCGGGCGGTTCGGATCTCGCGAGAGGTCTGAGCGGTCCAGATCTGAGCGGAGGGAGGTCTGGACGGCTAGGATCTCACCGAGGAGGTCCTAACGGTTCAGATCAAGGCGGGGAGGTCCTGCGACTTCCTCACAAAGGACCCGAGGTGGTCTTTTTGCAAAGAGGACCCCAAAGGTAGTTTTGAAGGTTCTCTTTACATAAGACCAGGGGTGGTCTTTTTGCAAAGAGGACCTCGGGTGGGTGGTCCGAGAGGGTGGTTTTGACAACACGACCAGGGGTGGTCTTTTCGCACAGAGGACTTCAAGGAGGTCTTTTGCAAAGAGGACCCCAAGGTGGAGGGTGATCCTAACGGCTGGGATTTAATCTACGGAGGTCTTTAACGGCCAGGATTTCAGCGGGGAGGTCCTGGCAGCTAGAGACTTATACTAGGAGATCTAACGGCTGAGATCTGGGTCGGGGTGGTCCTAAGCGGCCACGATTGAAACTAAGAGGTCGGGGACATTAACTACACCCACGGCTTGCCGACAAGAACACATTTAACCCAAATGATTAGGCTCTCGGACAACTTAAATGCTAATCATTGGGCTCTGACACTGTCCGAGTAAGGCACGACAAAAACATGAACTCGGTTTTAGCTCACCGCCGGCGAGGACTTCGCCGCGAAACCAAAAGCACGGCTAGGTTCCAAATTGTAAGGAGAACCTCAGTCACCAAAACTAGGGCTAGAGCGCATCCTCTGCGGCTAGCCGGAGATGACGAAGGAGACCAACTACGGCAAAATGAAAGGCTAACGAGGTTCAAAGCAGTGGGTTTCTAAAACTAAAGTACTAACACAGGAATGAAGGAGGTCCAAGAATGGTCGCAGGAGCTCCGGTGACGGTGGTGCTCGCCGGAGTTGGGGAAGACGACCAATTCAGCCCCGAAAACAAGCTCCCCAAATTGTCAACCTCTGTGAAGGTTAAACAAAACAAGTTAGGGAGACTTGAGGTGACCAAGATGACAAAGTGACAGCCAATATTGCAATATTGAACCACTGGAGCTCGAAGGTCGCCTGGGAGCTCCAAGGTCCAGCAATGGTGGCAGAGGCTTTCGGGTGTTTGGAGCACAAGAGCAGAGAAAGAAGCTAGGGGTGCAAGAATGGATCCAAAGAAGCCTAAGGGAGAAGCTCGGGCTCAATATATAGCCGGAGAGGAAGAACAAAGGCAGTGTTCGTGGTTTCAACAAGCTAGGACACTCGAAATGATGGGAGTAGGTGTCAGAGAGACTTTTGAGAAAAAGGGACTGCCACACAATTAATGTTGGTAGCACATAGCCGTTTGTCAGCCCTAGAGTTGACAAGGCACAAAAACTGACAATAACCAGGCCCCACCAGTCAGCGAGAGAACCAGGGAGGACCTGTCAAAGAACTCAACGACTAGAATCAGCACAGAGCTCCAACTAGGGAGGTCTGAACGGTTGGATGAGAATCTAAGGGCTCAGATTTTAAATAAGGATTAGAGGTTCTAACACTTAGGGGAGGTCTGAGCCCCAGATCCAAAGATGAACGGCCCACGATCACCCAAGTGCTAGGGGTGGTCGGGGAGGTCTGAGGAGGACGCCCCAGGGTGGTCTTTGCAAAAGATGCAAAGGAGGTCCTAGAGGGTTGTCTTTGCAAAAAGAACATGAGGAGTTCGTGCGGGTGGGAGGTCTTTTACAAAGACCAGAGGAGGTCTTTGCGGTTGGATTGAGATCCAAGGGCTGCGGGGCTGGTGCGGTTGCACGGGCGCGGGCTGGTGCTTTTAGTTGGTTTGACCGAGCCAGTTGGCACGAGCCAGACTCTGGTGCGCATCCGAGGAACAGTGAATCCCAATTTGAGTTTGAAATTAAAAGCTGAGACTTGGGGATTTATCTGAGGTAGCAAACTAACTCCAAATTTTATGAAATTTTGACAGTAGCTTGCTAACCTTGAGATGGACCTTGTATAAAATTTTCAGAGGTTTTTGTGCTGTACACTTTTCTCCAAAAATTCTACAAATTTCTGGTTTAAGGTTTGACTAATAGTCAAACAGGTTTGACTGCCCTCTAAAAATATTCAAACAATTTCTAAAAATTGTGAAATTTTGCAGAGGGGTCACATACCATCCCAAGAACTTAGGAAAATATTTCCAGAAGATGATCAAAATATTCAACAAGATGGTTTTTGGAGGATCAAGATTTGGATCAAAAGACTTATGACTTTGTATTTCCATACGCTTGTACAATAGTTGTTTAGTACACACAGGAAATACACGATGTAAGAAAAAGTTTTAATTTCTACTCATTTTCTTACAGTTAAAATACAAGTACAGAATTTGGGATGTTAGAAAACCTCCCCCCTTACAAAAATCTCGTCCCGAGATTTGTCTCACTCGGAAAAGAAAGAGGGGTAGTATGCACGGAGACGATCTTCTCGCTCCCAAGTAGCTTCATCCTCAGAATGATTCGACCACTAAACCTTAAGGAACTTGATGGTCTTATTCCTCATTCTTCGTTCAGCTTCGACAAGGATGCGAACAGGATGCTCGCGGTAGGTCAAATCTCCCTGGACATCAAGAGTTTCCAACAGAACTTTCTCAGTTGGAACACGGAGGCACTTCTTTAGCTGGGACACATGGAACACATCATGTAACCCGCCCGGTCGTGAGCAGCAACTCCAGGCTTGTAGCGCGGCTCCCTTCTTCTCGATGACACGGTATGGACCGACATATCGAGGAGCTAACTTGCCTTTGACGCCGAAACGTTGATGGCCTTTCAACGGAGAGACTTTGAGATAAACAAAGTCATTGGGCTCAAAGCTCAACTCACGACGATGGCGATCCGCATAGCTCTTTTGCCTGGATTGAGCCGTGCGCAAACGATCACGAACAAGCTGGACTTGACTCTCGGCTTCATTGATCGAGTCCGGGCCAAAGAAAGGTCTCTCACCGGTCTCAGACCAATACAACGGGGTTCTACACTTTCTCCCGTATAAGGCCTCAAATGGTGCCATGCCGAGACTGGCTTGGAAGCTGTTGTTGTAAGAAAACTCGGCGAATGACAAGCACTTCTCCCAATGCTTCCCATAGGAAAGGACACAAGCTCGAAGCATGTCCTCCAAAACTTGGTTGACCCTTTCGGTTTGACCATCAGTTTGGGGGTGATACGCTGAGCTGAAGGAAAGGTGAGTTCCCATAGCCTCTTGCAGGCTATGCCAAAATCGAGAAGTGAACAACGAGCCACGATCTGACACAATCGTCTTTGGCACACCATGCAAACTCACGATGCGGACTATGTAGAGATCTGCGAGGAGACCCACTCGAAGGTCAGTCTTGACAGGGAGGAAATGAGCCACTTTAGTCAATCGATCGAGGACAACCCAGATGGCATCATTCTTCTTTGGAGATCGGGGTAGACCAGTGATAAAGTCCATCCCGACTGAATCCCACTTCCACTCCGGAATTGGCAAGGGTTGAAGCAATCCAACCGGACGCTGATGTTCGGCCTTGACACGACGACACACGTCGCACTCGGCAACGAACCTTGCGATCTCCCTCTTCATTCGGGTCCACCAAAATCGCTGCCGGAGATCCTGATACATCTTTGTGGCCCCGGGATGAATGGATAAAGGAGAATCGTGGGCTTCCCGGAGAATCAAACCCCGCAATTCCATGTCCTTTGGAACCACAAGGCGTTGCCCGAATCTCACTACACCAAGCTCATCTTCGGAAAAGCACTTGGTTGTTCCATTCTTGACATTTTCCTTGATGCGGTTCACTCCAACATCCGACTGTTGAGCGGACTTGATCCGATTCACCAAGGTTGGATGTACAACCAAGGCAGCGAGGGAACCATGCTCAACCAAACCCAAGTTGAGACGCTAAAATTCCTCCAGAAGGGTGGGCTGATGCTCTTGGAGCAACAAGGCATTGCAATGCGCTTTGCGACTAAGCGCATCCGCAACGACATTGGCCTTGCCTGGATGGTAGTGAATACCCATGTCATAGTCCTTGATCAACTCCAACCATCTCCTTTGCCTGAGGTTCAGATCTGGTTGGGTTAACAAATACTTCAAGCTTTTGTGATCCGAGTACACTTCACAACGATTACCGATTAGGTAATATCGCCAAATCTTCAGTGCATGGATCACAGCGGCCAACTCCAAGTCATGGGTAGGATAGTTGAGTTCATGAGGTCTCAATTGCCTGGATGCATAGGCCACCACCTTGCCTTCTTGCATAAGGACACAACCGAGGCCTCGACGAGAAGCATCGCAAAAGATATCGAAGCTTCGATGGACATCGGGAAGAACAAGAATGGGAGCGGTGGTCAACCGCTTCTTGAGTACTTGGAAACTTTCCTCGCAATAGTCAGACCACGAGAACTTCTTGTCCTTCTTGAGAAACTCTGTCATTGGCTTCGCTATCTTGGAGAAGTTCTCGATAAAGTGGCGATAATATCCCGCTAAACCAAGAAAACTCGGACTTGGTGGCCAAGAGGGTCGACTCGAGAAAGCACATCGATCTTGCTAGGATCTACAGACTCGCCTCCTGCTGAAAGAACATGGCCTAAGAAGGCCACTTCCTTCAACGAATCGCGCTTGCGAACTTGCATCTGGTGGTGCTCACGAAGCTTGCCCAACACAAGCCTCGGATGCCCGTGTTCCTCATCGTTCTTGAGTAGATAAGAATATCATCGATGAAGACCACAACAAACTTATCCAAATACTCCATAAACACCGAATTCATGAGATTCATGAACAAAGCGGGAGCATTGGTTAAGCGAATGACATGACGGTATACTCGTACAAGCCATAACGAGTAGAAAGCCGTCTTGGAAATATCCTCGGTCAAATCGAACTTGATGATATCCCACTCTCAAATCAATCTTAGAGAGACTCGAGCTCCGATCAATTGATCGAAGAGATCGTCGATGCAGGGCGAGGATACTTGTTCTTCACCGTCACTTCATTAAGCGGCGGTAATCCACGCACATGCGTGAGTATTGTCCTTCTTCTTTACAAAGATTGCAGGACAACCCCATGGGGATGAGCTAGGACAGATGAAGCCCTTCTCTGAAGCTCCTCGATTGCTTCTTCAACTCCACCAACTCGTTTGGAGCCATCCGGTAGTGCCTCTTGAAATCGGGCGTCACGGGAACCAACTCAATGGCGAACTCGAGGTCACGGTGCGGCATCCTGCGAGATCTTGGGAAGACATCAGCGAAGTCACATACTGTAGGGACTTCACTAATATCTAGAGCTGGCTTCGCTTCGAGCACGAAGAGATGCGGACTTTGCAGCTTCGGCGAAAAGCGAACCTGCTCGCTAGAAGGACTGGTGAGACAGATGAGCCTCCGGGCGCAATCGATTTGTCCCATGTGCTGAGACTACCAATCCATGCCCAGAATTACATCTAAGCTCGCTGAATGGAGGAGGATAAGGTTCGCTAAAAATCCTACTCTCTATCTCAACAGGGACATCCCGACACTCAAGCTCAGCTCTCAACTCCGAACCTGGAGAGCGAATGAGCAAGGGGACCAACAAAGGAGCAAACCGAAGCTCACCAACAGCAGCAAATGATTCAGAAACAAATGAATGAGATGCTCCTGAATAAAAAAAAAATAGTAGCAGGATGAGAGTTAACCGAAAGTGTACCCAACACAACGTCAGGCGCCTCCTGTGCCTCCTCCGCGGAGATGAGGTTGACGCGCCACTACCCACGCCTTGGGTAGCGGGGACAACAACCGATCTGGAAGGACCACCTCCTTACTGCGTCCTCCATTAGGGCGAGGGCTGCTCCGATCTTCTTAGGGCATTGGTTCGCATAATGCCCCTTCTGGCTGTAGGAAAAGCAAGTGACCCCGGCAGCCGGATTGCGGGGGCCACTCGGCTGACTCGCAGTGCGTGGCCGGGCACGCGGCTGCGGAGCGAGGGTGCCGACGGCCTCGGCGGTGGTAAGGCCAGAGCGGGCCTGGTGCGAGGCCCAACACGGGGACGGGAAGGCGGCTGTGCGGACCATTGGGCCTCCCACTTGCGCTTGCGGGCCTCACCTAGCGCCTTCACCTTGTGCTCAGCAACAATGGCCTTGTCCACCAAGGTCTGAAAGTCGGCAAAGTCCACAATGGATAGCTTGTCTTGCATCTCTTCAGACAAGCCCTCCATGAACTTGTCCTGCTTGGCCTCATCAGTGGCCACCTCAGATGGAGCAATACGAGCCAAGTGGTTGAACTCGTAAAGGTACTCCATCACTGACTTACGCCCTTGCTTGAGCGCGAGAAATTCCTTCTTCTTCAGTTTGTAACATCCCAAAATTTCCAAAATGCAAAAATACGAGACTTTTTAAACTTTTTGTATGATTATCTGTTGTCGTTCAGTTTGTCTGCAATTTTTGTGAGTTATTTGATTTGCATTTATTTTGCCGGAACGAGTAATGAGAAATAAAAATCCTAATTACATGAATCCTAAAGACACGAACCCTAGAAACATAAAATTGTAAAAGTAAAAGAATCAGATACAATTAAATCATCATAACAAAATTAACTTAAAATGTTGCCCTGTAAAATATTAACTAAAGTAAACCTTAGGTCAAAGACCTGTTCAGAGCTTAAATCTCTGAATTTATTTTGCTAACCCTAAAGTCCTACCTCGGTCCTTAGCATATTTTTCCTCTCTCTCTCACTGTTCCTCGGGTGCAACCTTAGTTGGCTGATCCAACCAAGCCAGCTAGAGCTCAACACCCATGCCGCTCTCTCTCTCTCTCCCGGCGACAGCCTCTGAAGCTCCTCGCCACGTTGCAGCCGCCGCTCTGCCATCGCCGTGTACATCCTTGCCGGCAGCCATTTCTCCACGCACCGCCCAAGCTTTGTGCATGCAACTCGCCAGCAAACCACCGCCTCGCCCCGGGTTCTTGACCCGCCCATGGTTTCGCCTTCGGCTTCGCCCACGCAGCCGTATTTCTCACCGAGCGCCTCTCCGCTGCACCAGTTCCTCGTGCCAGCGCAGACCGCCCTGGTGCTCTGGCTTTATCTTCTTGGCATCTCCTCTCCATCCTCCTTTCTTCTCCAGGGCTCAGACCAAGCCAGGACTTAACCGCCACGTGCCCTATCTTGCAGCCTCGCACTCAGCTTGCATGTGCGCCAGCGTAGCCTCACCGCCCCCCGTTTGCTCGGCCACCCGTGGTATGCCCCTGCCCTTGCCGTAGCTCACCGAGGGCATCGCCCTGGCACATAGAAAAGGCAGCGCCAGCCTTGGCCTCCTTCCCTGCCATTCCTTCCCCTCCCTTCCTCCTTTTCTCCACCAGGCAGGCGCCGGCCGCCCCTCAGAGCCGCTGCTGCCTCCCAGCTCCTCTGGTGCCGCCGCCGCCCCTCAGCGCCGTTGCCGCTGCACCTCCAGCGCCCCGCGCCCTTGAGCCCGAGCACCGCCGCCCCCCTGGTGCCTCTCCTCCTCTGCGCCAGTTGCCCAGCCGCCTCTCTGGCGTCGGCCCTCTTCCCGCCTCCGCTTGCTGCCGTCGGCCCCGGATCTGCGCCGGCCCCATCCACCACCGCCACCAGCTGCTCCGGCTCCTTCCTCCTCTGCTGGTGCCCCGGCCGCCACCCCTGGCTCCTCTCCGCGGCCCGGCCCGACCGCGCTCTCGAGCCACCGGTTCCTCCCTGCGCCCCGGCCGTGCACCACGAATCCACGCCGCCGCCCTCCTCGCTGCCACCATCGCGCCCCGCGTCCCGGAGCCCGTCGCTCGAAGCTCGGCCGGCCGTCTCCGTCCGCTCCGCCCGGCCTCTCCCTCCGCCGACCCGGCTACTCCATGGCCGCCGCCGCCTTCGTTGCCCCGGATCCACCTCGGCTGCCCCGGCGTTGCCACCAGCCGATGCCGCTTGGCTCCACGCCGTGGTCGCGCATGTAATCGCCGATGGTTTGACCACGGCGACGAACCACGCCGAGCCGCTTGAGTTTTTGCGGTCTTGGCCTCCTGTTCTATATCTCTGTATTTTACTCTCCTTGAGAAATAATGCTCATCAGTGAGATCAATGGAATCCATTTGATACTAGACCTTTTGATTAACTCCTGGATTACTCAAACCCAAGTAGCATTTGAATAAATGGTTTGATGAAAATGTGTTAGCACCCTATTTTCTGAAGGTGTTATGTTGTAGTTACCTGAGCAGTAACCTGAAAAATGTTAGTTTTGTCAAAAGGCTAATACCTTGGCTAATTCCACTAGATAGAGTTCTCTTAAATGGAATTAGCTGAATACTTTTCTTACATCAGCGACTAAATCTATAAAGCATTAGGGATGTGAACTTTGATAACCAACTGAGACCATCAGCTCTTTCCAATGAAGTGGTTGTCCAAAGAAGGTGCCCAGTTCAAAATTTGGAATGTCAGTAGAACCCAGTTGCTAAACCTTATGTCTTTGGCTAGCAAGTTGACCATATCTGAAAATCAGTGATAGAGGGGGAGCTTTTAGAAACCAACACAGAGTTAGCAAAATTGAAATTGAATTTAAAGAAGTTCAGTCCTTAGCACTTTAGTGCTGAAGATCTGACTTTTGTAGGAGTATGAGTTGAAATCTGATGACAATCAGATTGGCCATATAAGCTAATAATCTTGTTAATGCAGTAGTTAGAAATTGTCGTAAACCAATTAGTCAGTTTGCAGTTATCTAACAAATCTGAATTGTTGACAGAAAACAATAAACTCTTTTTGGAGGAAGTTTTGATCAAGTGGAGGGAAGATGGTTAGGAAAAATTGTTTTGCCAATTGAGCCACTCTAGTGAAATAGCTAATCTGACATTTGAAATCTAAATGAAGTAGCACCTTAGTTTAGGTGGTTATGCTGTTGCAGGATATGTGAGTAGTAATCTAACAAATATGTCAAAAGGCTGGTAACCTGACTAATACAAGTAGTTAAGTCTTTCTTAAATACTGTAATTAGTTGGACATTTAGTTGTCAGTAGCATTGTAGTAAAGCTAACCCAAGATCACCATCAAGTCCGCTGAAAAAGGAGAACATATATGAGGATTGATTTTGACTGTATGATCATCGTGGATCTATACATAGAATGCCTAGAGAGAGAGTGCTTGTGAGAATCAGGGGGTATGCGTGTCCAATAACAATAGACCTTATGCTATAATCTCAATTTCAGTGATTCATAACCAATTCAATTCAACTCTAAATCAAATAATTTATGCCTCTAAATTTATTATCTTTCTTTTTTATTAATTTCTTAATTGTTGGAGATTCTTTTGGCATTCTGGTGTTTATTCGTTGTTTTTCGCTTTGACAGTTTTTATCGTTAGATGACGTTGATTTCGAGAGTGATCCTCTGCAGCAAGTCGAATATCGCTAACAAGGCAAAGGCAAGCAGTTTGATCATATCCACTCAATCCTATTACTTTTAAAATCTAATACTTTGTTTTACTCGTACGTATGCATGCTTTTGAGTCAATGATTAATTTTGTCGATTAGAGGTAGTTAATCCCATTGCATTGTTGCCACGAAAATTGTTCACCCCCGCCACTACCTTAGGAATATTATTCTCACTTGGTGAATTAGAGCCGGTGAATGATTTAGGGCCTTTTATTTGTCTTCTACGATATGATGCTTAGCCATGCTTAGAATCTTGGTAGAATTGGGCGGTTATCGACTTAGTCGATAACCTTGATCACACAAAATTATTATAACTTTACATTTTCAGCCTTTGTGCTATGTTTATTTGTGAAAACTAAAAATGAAAACAAAATGATTTGGACTTGGGCTGTGGTAAGATGGTGTGCTTTTGGGTGTGACCGGAATGGTGCCCAAGTCAATTAAGGACCTAGTTACTTGCGCCACCGTACTGGGCATTTTTGCGTGCTAACCACACTAGAGTATATGGGACCTCTCTTGACTTAGTACTTTGGCGTGTATTGGCTCTGGTCGCAGGAGGTCGCGGGAGGATGGTGTTGGGAGCATGGTAGTTGTCCGAAAAGCTTTACCCTTTGTGGGTAGTTGTCTTTTCGGCTTTACCATGTAGCGTATGGATTTCTATCCATACGAGCGGCTCGTAGTTAATACACAATATTGGAAACGTCATGTTAGACTTAGCCGTGCTGCATACCAAAGGAAGTATGCTAACAGTGGTGGTGGAAAGGCGGTCTAAAGTGTGGGTACATTGGTACACCTGCGAGTTAAAACTATTCGAATAGCCTCGTCCTAGGTTATGGACACGCTCGGATCGCCCGTGAGAACTAGACTACAACTTTTAATTAAAACTTGACATGGTTGGTATGAGCAGGTGTTCATACTATTGTTGTGATGGCCATTGGATTGGTCATCTCGAGGATGTCTTTATGTTACTACTTATCAGTATCGCTGTTATTTCGCAAATAAAATTTGAATTGTTAAACTGCTTTCAAACTATTACATTATTGCAAAAGAAAACTTGCTTCTGCTAAAAGTAAGTCCAGAGCCCCCTCCACTTAAATAAAACTTGCATGTAGTTAAATTATAGTTCTGTTACCCTTACACGTCGGTCTTGCGAGTACAAAAATAATTTTTGTACTCGGATGCTTTGCTTAATGTTTTTGTTCTTTGAGGAAGAAGGTGAGCCCCAAGGGCTTTCCTTTTGTGAGTCTTTTCTTGAGTTTGACGACTAGCTTGGCGCCCGGTTGGTTGCCTTGTGGGTAAAGGCACACTAATTGGCTATTTTATTTATCGCCATCTTATAGCTTTTGCTTCCGCTGTGTAGTTTGTTTTTTATCTTGTAAGTTCAATCAGTTGTATTATTTGTAGTTTTGATATTGTAACCTCTCGTGTTTGGAATTGATGCATAATTTTGTGAAGAGGTGTGTATCTTTGATTACTGGGAAGTATACATATCTCGAGGCTTGGTTTATTTGAATTGTGATGCTAGGGTCAATGGAAGGCTAAGCATTACAAGTCGAATAAATCGAGTCCTCACAAAGTTGGTATCAGTAGTCTTGTTGCACCGTAGAAACCCCTAGCTTGGCGTCATTAGGATATTTTGAAAAACTTATTTTCAAAATGTCAAATGGAGTTATGAAAACTTAAGTAAGATCTCAGATTTTACTCCTTATCTATCTTAGCTTGCTCATCTTGCCTTATTCTTGTTGAGTTTTGAAAAAGTTGTTCCCTCTCCCTCCTTTCAAAGTTAGTTGGTTATCGGTTAAATTCAGTTTGGGGAATAATGAGAGTTAAAATATGAAGTGTTGGTTGTTATTTAGTGAAGATTTGAAGCATTCGAGTTGAAGCACTCATCTCGAGCTCGGATACAAAATCTGAGCAGAAGCACAAGTTTGGATCACGAGCACTTAGTTCGTCGTTAGGGTTAAAAATGAGATGTTAAATCAACTAAAATTCATGGGATTAAAAGGGTAAGATGTGATATTAGATGGCTAGTGCCTAATGCACCCTTATATGGTCTTTACTATGCACGTTAGATGCGTTAGAACTTGAGTTGTGTTCTAAAATGTTATCATCCTAAACGATTGCCCGTTCGTTCAATACGAGTTAGTAGTACCGGGAAGCAAATCTTTTGCTTTGTGGTTTTGCACTGGTCTTATGCTTTCATACAAATATTTGGAGTTCATTTCTCGCTTATTATATGTTTGCAATCGGGTTAGGGTAATGTCTGTTTATTCGGCTTGTACTGCTTAACCATCCACTTGGTCCGAGCAGTACAAATCAAATAAACCAAGCCTCGAGATATGTATACTTCCCAGAAATGCAGTATACACACCTCGCTACAAAAAGCGTGCATCAATTCCATTCATTCACATAGAACCAAAGCAAGCAACGAGCTGAAAGACATACTTAATATAAAGAGTTATTACAAAAGAGAGGCCGACTGGCCAAAAGACATACAAGAGCTAAGTAAACAGCGGAAGCAAAAGTGCCATAAGATGGCGATAAACAAAAGCCAATCAGTGTGCCTTTACCCACAAGGCAACCAATCGGACCGCCAAGCTAGTCGTCCCAGAACCTGCACATCTCGCAAAAGTAAGGCCCTTGGGGCTCACCTTCTTCCTCTGAAACAAAACAATTAAGCATAGCATATGAGTACAAAAATTATTTTTGTACTCGCAAGACTGACGTGTGAGATAACAGAACTATAATTAACTACATGCAAGCTTTATTTAAGTGGAGGAGGCTCTGGAATTATTTTCAGCATAAAGCAAGTTTTCTTTGCAATAAGGTAATACATTTAAAAGCAAGTTTGCAACTAATTCTCATTGTTCAAATAACCGAGAAACAATTATATCAATAGATAGATGACAACAACATCCTAGAAGTGACTAACCCAATAGCCACCACAACAATAGCATGAAGTACCCCTTCATACCACCCATGTCAAGTTTTAAGTTTTTAAAAGGTTGTAGTCTAGTTCTTGCACGACCTTACCAAGCATGTCCATAACCTAGGGCGAGGTCGTTCGAATAGTTTAACCTGCGGGGTGTACCAATGTACCCACACGATAGACCGTCTTTCCACCACCACGGTTAGCATACTTCCTTTGGTATGCGAGCACGGCTAAGTCTAACAAGGCGCTTTCCAATGGGCGATGCTAATTAAGAGCCGCCACCCACGGGAGAAGGACACATTAGATGCACCCTAACCGTCCGCTAATGCTCCTCCAAACACCACACACAAACACCCACCAACCAGCTCATAATTAACACCTCCCAAAGTACTTAGTCAAGAGAGGTTCTATATCCCTCTCACGTGGTTAGCACGCAATAAGCGCTGGCTTAGTGACACAAGTAACTTTCGGTCCTTGGGGACTTAGGCACCATTCCAATCACACCCAATGATCACACCAACATACCATTGTGCCCAAGTCAAGATATAATTTTTGTTTTCAGTTTTTGATTTGTAAATTAGTAAAACACAAGGGCTGGACATAATGGAATAATAGTAATATTTTTGTGATCAAGATCACCGACTAAGTCGATGATCGCCCAATACTACCGATAACTAGGCATGGCTAAGCAATATTTATTCGTAATCTACTAAGTGACAAGAGCTCATTCAACGAACTCCAATCACAGCAAATAACCTAGGCTCAGGTAGTAGAGGATAATTATTTACCTACAGATTATGCAACTAGGGATTAACTAATCAATTTAACAACAAAATAGCAATGCATACATACAAGTTAAAAAAAGTATTAGACTTTAAAGTAATGGGATTAAATGGGAAATGATCAAGCCGCTTGCACATTCTTTGTTGCTCACTATGTCGCTTGGAGGATCACTCTCAAGGATGGCACAATCTTGGAACCTACAGAAGAGCGAAAAAGAATCGATAAGAACAAAGAAAACGAAAAAGACTCTAAAACCAAAATGCTCCAAATGCTCTGAAAATTTAACAGAAGCAAAAGCAAGATTTAAAATGAATTTAGAAATAAGAACCAACTGATTTGGACTCTTAATGCAAAAGTTATGCTCAAAACAATGTGGTTCGGCTGAACAAAAATGCAATCGGTTATAATTCACATAATTAAATTGTTTGGTGAAAATTTCTAGAAAGGTGGTGTAGCTGAAATTTTTATGGTAGGTAGTTACTGACATCTTAAGGCTAACACAAGTGGTCTCACCTCAATTAGAGTTAAAATGATTTAGTTATGATTTTCCTAAGTTATAAATCTCAGGTATGATCAATTTCGAAAATAAAGACTACTTTAAAACCTATACTATGCTAAAGTACTTTAACAGATGCATTTATAGAACTTTAGTTTATTAAATTTGGAGCTACAGAGAAAAAGATATGCATTTTTGAAGTTTAAAACAATTAATAAAGTGCAAATAAAAGCTCTCGGGACTTAATTTGGAAAACCGACTCAAACTGGGGGAGGTCGTGGGCCCTTGATCAAGAATCACACGGCACACGAGCACAGGCGCGAACTCCACCACGAGCACCTGGGCGCCAAGACCTCATCGCGCCTAGGGGAGGTCTTAGCCGTTAGATCCAGACTTGATGGCCAAAATCCAACAGGAGGTCCTTAAGGTGGAGGTCTAAGAGAGGAGGTCTGGATGGTGAGATCTGAAGGAGGGAGGTCTTTGACGGCTAAGATCTACTGAGGAGGTCTAGCCCGTTAGATCTAAATCTAACGGTCCAGAGCTGACGGGGAGGTCCTAAAGCTACGGATCTAATGGAGGAGGTCCTGAGCGGTCACGATATCCGAGGAGGTCGTGAGCGACTAAGATGAAAAGAGGGAGGTCGGGGCGGCTAGGATCTCACCGAGGAGGTCATGGATGGCCATGATCTTCGCGGGAGGTCCTATGAGACAGTGTTTAAGAGAGAGTGCAGGCGGTTCGGATCTTGCGAGGAGGTCTGAGCGGTCCGGATCCGAGCGGAGGAGGTTTGGGCGGCTAGGATCTCAGGAGGAGGTCCTAACGGTTCAGATCAAGGCGGGGAGGTCCTGCGACTTCCTCACAAAGGACCCGAGGTGGTCTTTTTGCAAAGAGGACCCCAAGGTAGTTTTGAAGGTTCTCTTTACATAAGACCAGGGGTGGTCTTTTGCAAAGAGGACCTCGGGTGGGTGGTCAGGAGGGTGGTTTTGACAACACGACCGGGGTGGTCTTTTCGCACAGAGGACCTCAAGGAGGTCTTTTGCAAAGAGGACCCCAAGGTGGAGGGTGATCCTAACGGCTGGGATTTAATCTATGGAGGTCTTTAACGGCCAGGATTTCAACGGGGAGGTCCTGGCAGCTAGAGACTTATACTAGGAGATCTAACGGCTGAGATCTGGGTCGGGGTGGTCCTAAACGGCCACGATTGAAACTAAGAGGTCGGGGACATTAACTACACCCACGGCTTGCCGACAAGAACACATTTAACCCAAATGATTAGGCTCTCGGACAACTTAAATGCTAATCATTGGGCTACAGCACTTGTCCGAGTAAGGCACGACAAAAACATGAACTCGGTTTTTAGCTCACCATGGCGACGGGGACTTCGCCGGCGAAAACCAAAAGCACGGCTAGGTTCCAAATTGTAAGGAGAACCTACAGGTACCGAAAACTAGGGCTAGAGCGCATCCTCACGCCTGCTAGCGAGATGACCGAAGGAGACCAACTACGGCAAAATGAAAGGCTAACGATGTTCAAAATGACCGGGTTTCTAAAACTAAAGTACTAACCTGGGAATGAAGGAGGTCCAAGAATGGTCGCAGGAGCTCGGTGTGGTGGTGCTCATCGGAGTTGGGAAGACGACCAATTGGCCCAAAACAAGCTCCCAAATTGTCAACCTCTGTGAAGGTTAAACAAAACAAGTTAGGGAGACTTGAGGTGACCAAGATGACAAAGTGACAGCCAATATTGAAATATTGAACCACTGGAGCTCGAAGGTCGCCTGGGAGCTCCAAGGTCCAGCAATGGTGGCAGAGGCTTTCGGATGTTTGGAGCACAAGAGCAGAGAAAGAAGCTAGGGGTGCAAGAATGGATCCAAAGAAGCCTAAGGGAGAAGCTCGTGCTCAATATATAGCCGTAGAGGAAGAACAAAGGCAGTGTCCACGGTTTCAACATGCTAGGACACTCGAAATGATGGGAGTAGGTGTCAGAGAGACTTTTGAGCAAAAGGGACTGCCACACAATTAATGTTGGCAGCACATAGCCGTTTGTCAGCCCTAGAGTTGACAAGGCAATGCTCTCTACTAACATGCACAAAAACTGACAATAACCAGGCCCCACCAGTCAGCGAGAGAACCAGGGAGGACCTGTCAAAGAACTCAACGGCTAGAATCAGCACAGAGCTCCAACTAGGGAGGTCTGAACGGTTGGATGAGTAATCTAAGGGCTCAGATTTTAAATAAGGATTAGAGGTTCTAACACTTAGGGAGGTCCGAGCCCAGATCCAAAGATGAGCGCCCACGATCACCCAAGTGCTAGGGGTGGTCGGGAGGTGCGAGGAGGACGCCCCAGGGTGGTCTTTGCAAAAGATGCAAAGGAGGTCCTAGAGGGTTGTCTTTGCAAAAAGAACATGAGGAGTTCGTGCGGGTGGGAGGTCTTTTACAAAGACCAGAGGAGGTCTTTGCGGTTGGATTGAGATCCAAGGGCGGAAGTGGTGTGTGCGGTTGCAGGCGCGGTGGTGCTTTAGTTGGTTTGACCAGAGCCGGTTGGCACGAGCAGACTACAGTGCGCATCAGAGAACAGTGAATCCCAATTTGAGTTTGAAATTAAAAGCTGAGACTTGGGGATTTATCTGAGGTAGCAAACTAACTCCAAATTTTATGAAATTTTGACATAGCTTGCTAACCTTGAGATGGACCTTGTATAGAATTTTCAGAGGTTTTTGTGCTGTACACTTTTCTCCAAAAATTCTACAAATTTCAGTTTAAGGTTTGACTAATAGTCAAACAGTTTGATCGCCTCTAAAAATATTCAAACAATTTCTAAAAATTGTGAAATTTTGCAGAAGGGTCACATACCATCCTAAGAACTTAGGAAAAATATTTCCAGGATGTTGGACCGAAAAGGCGACTAGAGGGGGGGTGAATAGGAGCACGATCTCTTTTTCTCCCAAAATCAATTCAATACGAATCTCACTCCAATAGCTATGAAAGCTATGAAGATCAATCAATCATGCACACGGAAGACTTGTATTGAATCAACTCAAAACCCCAAAGTAAAATCAACACAAAACCAAAACACGAAGACAACGGCGTCGACCTCTCACGGCGGTCGGGCCAGTCACCGGGCGATCGAACCGATCCCAGTAGTCGGACGTTCCTCGGGCGGTCGAGCCGATTGGCGGGAGTCGGACCTCGTTCGATGAACAGAAAAACGGCCGACAAACCGAAGCGCAAATTTATCAAACTTTTGATTCGTGAGTCCAAACTTCGTGAAACTTGACACACAACTTCCTAAGGATGTCAGAACCTATTCCAAGCAACAATTGTGATAATTCTTGCTCGAGGTTCAGACCTTTACCGTTTGGCGAAGTTAGGTCAAAAATCGAGTCAAAGCGAAAATATGATCTTAAGACTTGCGTGGGTGATTGATGATCTTGATGATCCTAGATGTATTCTCACACGTCCACAGCAAGCTAAATCACGTCAAGAAACTAAACAATAACTCGCGGATCAAGCAAAGACTCAATTCATCAAAGAGAGAAAGAAAGCACATGAACTCACTTTTGAAGAAACTTTCTTTGGATTGATTTGATCAGTTTACACCACTCCATCAATGGATGACAAAGACTCAATACATGAGCACGAAATCAAATCCAACTCTCTAGAACCCTAACCTCCTCTCCTCTCTCCTAAGCAAATTAGGGTTTCTAAACAATGAAACGTCCGAAGGTCGGGGAAAGGTGCAGCCACCTCCTCCTCTATTTATAGTGGAGGCTTAGGGTTTCTAATAGAGTCTCCTAATGGGCTCCGTTAAGGCCCAAAACAAGCGGGTGACACACGCACGCATTTTAAAGCGCCGTGTTCATATTGTCACGGCACTAAACTGCTCGCCACGTGTAGGTTGATCCAACGGCTCTCATCATGTCGGCAAGTCTCTCCCATCCGGCTCCACCGAAACCACCATGGCACTTGCACCACCCCGCGCCACTTGATTCAACCGATCGCGACCGAACCGCCTGTTCGGTCACCTTTGTCCATCTTGCACTGTAACATCCCAATCTTGGGCTTGTGTTTCAAATGTAAGAAAATCAGTAGAAATTAAAACTTTTTCTTACATCATGTATTTCTGTTGTGCCAATCAATTCTTGTTCAAGGAATTATGGAATTACAGTGTCACAAGTCTTGTTGATCCAAATCTTGCTATTCCAAAAACAATCTTGTCAAATCTTATGATCATCCTCTGGAAATATTTTTCCTAAGTCTCTGTGATGGTATGTGACCCCTCTGAAAAATTTCACAATTTTTAGAAATTGTTTGTATATTTTAGAGGGCAGTCAAACCTGTTTGACTCTCAGTCAAACCTAAAACCAGTACCTTGTGGAATTTTTGGAGAAAAATACAATGCATAAAAACCTCTGAAAATTTTACACAAGGTCAATGTCTCAGTCAGCAAGCTCCTGTAAAAATTTCAGAATTTTTGGAGTTATTTTGCTACCCCAAATAAATCCTCAAAAGTCTCAGCTTTAATTTAAAACCTAAAGCTGATTCACTATTCATTGGGTTGAGTCGGGCTCGAGTCCGAGCCACTTGACTTGGTTGAACCACCTAACGCACGAGCCGCGTATTAAAGCGTGCGTGCGATATCAGCCGTTGGATCCCAATCGCGTGGCCGCATTGATGATGTCATTCGGACCCTCCGGTTGCATTAGCCAATTGGGACCGTTGGATCTCAATCAACCGTCCGATTTCCGTGAGGCAATCGGATGTCCGCGAACTCTTTTAAATCACGACCGTCCATCTAAAATCCAACGTTCGTGGTTTGTCTTCTCTGTTCTTCTTCCTCCTCGGCTTCTCCGTGCGCGCAGCGACAATGGCGAGCGAGAGCGAGCGGCGGCGTGATGTCACCTCCACGTTTGCTTTTGTCAACGTCTCTCGCAATGCATTAAATGCACCAGAGCTTTCTCCTCCATTGTCACCATGCTCACTTGCTCCCATCTTTTCTTGGTCTACAAGGAGCATGAACCGAGCCACCATGGACTCGGGTTCTTGCTCAAACCCTAATCCCTTCCCTATATAATTGCCCCTCTAGGTCCTCCCGGTGTTCTTTTACACCACACCAGCTACTCTCTGTGTTTGAGCTCAAAACCACCTCACACCCTCACAAAGACCATTGTTGGCGTAGAGCTCCAATGGCGGCCTTGGTGTCCAGTGGTTCATCTTCAACATTTCTTGCACCCTTTGAACTCCTCAACCTCCTTTGTATTTCCCTAACTTGATTTTGGGTTGCATTCACAGAATCACTCAATTTTAAGTTTGGAGATTTTGATTGGTTTTACCTTTTCTTCTCCACTCAGTTAAGTGATTCCTTTTGCAATTATTTGCTTTTGGAGCCTCTTTGAGCTATAATGAAGTCATGGTGATGATTTGGTTCCACTCATTTTGCTCGAACCTCATCTTCCACTTCATCTTCTTCGGCTCGGTGGACTTCATCGTGTTCAAGTCTTCCCGCCATCTTTGGAGCTCCTCTCGGTTAAGGTAGCTTCTATATAGTCCCTAGAAGTCATGGCACTCGCTTTCTGGATGCAGTGGAGCATTTTGCTATTTTCATGTTTCACCAAAATGGCTCCATCTTGTTTTCGGCTCGCCGGCGTTCTAGACCTCCACCGCGGCGAGGTCATCATTGTTGGGACCGCAACACTATTGCGAACCCATTTTGATAGTTTGTGGCGCCGCCATGGTAGAGTCGCCGGCGACAAGCCGGCAAAGCTACTCGGGTTTTGTCGGTTGAGAAGCTCCGTTTAGTCGATAATTAGGACACATTTAATGTTTAATGATTGCCAATCGGTAGAGCATTAATGGTGTCTTAATCTGGCCTAATGTCTCACTGACATGTGGGTCCAGCCCCCTTAAATCACCCGCTGGCTTTTATCCGTGCGTTTAGGCATCGTTAATGCTAATCATGGGTTAATTAAAGTGTCGGCACTATTGGCTGTCGGAAATAACCCCTACGCCAACGCGGTGGGCCATAAGCTCAAAACCGAAAACCGAAAGTCATTAGGGCTGATTTTGGGTTATTTATTGCTAATCATTGTTAGCAATAATCGTGTCCCGAAATTACCTTTTGGGTCAGCGCGTGTGGGCCCTCTGTCCCTAAATCACCTCTGTTCAAAATCTTTAGGACACATTAATTGCTAATCATCACTAATCATTGGCCATTAGTAATTAATTAGTTGTCCTTAGAGTCTCCTTTAAGTCACTGACAGGTGGGTCCACGTGCACTGTGCACGTGTGTTAAATCTCGCATGTGTGACTCTCGATCCAGCGACATGCGCCCCACGTGTCGGTATTCTGCTTGCACTTCAATCTTGGACCGCCGTCCATTTTGCGATCTGCGGCCCAGATCTTGTATGCATTCGGACCATCCGGTTCCCCTCATCGTTCTTGGCCGTCCATCGCTTGATCTGCGGCCCTGATCATGCGTGCAATCGGACCTTCCGACGGAAGCGCTCTCGTGCCGTTCATCTTGAGATCTCTGGTGTGGCGCCAAGGCAACCGCACCGTCCCGTTGCATTCGTCCTCGTGAGCCGTTGGATCTTGATCCAACGGTGAGCTCTGCTTTGAATCGCGCGCTGCGGCTGTGCTCGTCGCGTGCAGCCCGTTGGATTTTGCATCAACGGCCCACGAGCGTCCACGTCGTTTATTCTCGGTTGGGTTGGTTTTTATTTACGTAAGTATTTATTTATCAGTGAAAATTGTATCAAAACTTTAGAAATTCATAACTAATTCAAGATAAATCCTTTTACATGAAACCAAGCGCAATAAATTTGTATTTCACTAAAGTTTAATATAAAAATGCTTTTAGCTATGCTTGATGATCAATTCTGTAATCTTTAATAGCTTGTTTTCTCGCTATTTTTATATATTCAAATTGTATTAAAACTTGGAAAATGCATATCTTTTCTCAGATATCTGCTAATTGAATGGTTTTAACTTTGATAAATTTGTTATTAACTAAACTTTAATCTAAAAATGGTGGTAGGCCTAAATCAGCACCAGAAAAATATGTTAATAGATTTAACCTTATTAGTAGCATTTAAAAAAATTCATTTAATGATGTAATAGACACCAGTAATTCACTGTAAATCCTAAAAATAGAAATTTGATGTTAGGAAATCCCTCTGTTATCATACTATAATGTGGAATGGGTTTTGCACATGTTTATATTTCTGGAAAGTGCATTATGTTAATTTTGCATCTTAGAAAAATCATAACTAAATCATTTTAACTCCAAATGACCTGAAATTTTATATGGGTTACCACTATGGCAGTAGGTAGCTACCATAAAAATTTCAGCTTCAAAATCTTTCTAGAAAATGTTTTTGCTACAGTGCTAATTATGGCTGAAAATGGGTTTTTAGGTAATATCTTTTGCACCACAAATCCAAATTAGGTTTTTCCAATTTCTATGTCTAGGTATATTCGTATTCTACCTTATGTATAAATTTTGTAGCATTTGAATAATTTTTGCTTGCTCGTTTGTTTAAGTGCGCTCGTCTTATTGGTTGTTCTTGGTTCTTTTGCCTTTTAAGCTAGGATTAGACATTTGCGGTAATCCCGAGCGACCCTCCACAACAGCTTTGAGCAACGGCAAGAAGGTAAGCGGTTTGATCATGTTAATCCCAGTATTTTAAGTATTTATGTTGATTACAAATTCTATGTATGCATTGCTACTTTGTGTTAATAGTTGGCCTAGTAGATGCATTTCCTTAGCAAATGATTATCCTCTACTACCATGAGCCTAGGTTACTTGCTGTGATTTAGAGTTCATGGATGGGCTCTTGTCACTTAGTAGTTGCGAATTAATTGCTTAGCCATGCTTAGTTTCGGTAGAAATGGGCGGTTATCGACTTGTCGATAACCTTGATCACTAAAACTTATTATGATTATGATTTCCACCTTGTGCCATGTCTATTTATGAAAACTAAAAGCTGAAAACAAAATGATTTAGACTTGGGCACAATGGTATGATGGTGTGATTTTGGGTGTGGTCGAATGGTGCCGGGTCAACAAGGACCGAACATCTTGTTACACTAAACCAAGCATTTTAGCGTGCTAACCACATTAGAGGGTATGGGACCTCTCTTGACTTAGTACTTTGGCGTGTATTGGCTCCGAGTCGCGAGGAGTCGCGGGAGGATGGTGTTGGGACCATTGTAGTGTCCGAAAGACTTCACCCGTGATGGGATTTGTTGTCTTTCGACTTGCAATGTAAGCATATGGGTTTCTATCCATATGAGCGGCTCGTAGTTAATACACAAGATTGGAAATGTCTCGTAGGACTTAGCGTGCAGCGCATACCTCGGTAGTGTGCTTGTGGCTTGAAGGCGGTCAAGTGTGGGTACATTGGTACACCTGCGCAGGTTAAAACTATTCGAATAGCCTCGTCCTAGGTTATGGACACGCTTGGCAAGGTGCATGAGGACCGGAATATTTAACTAGTAACACTTAACCTCCAAATGGTTCTAGCATTACTATTTAAACATTCTAAGCCTCGATGGGCATATGTTTCCCAAATTGCAACATATGCACATCATCACAAATTACACATCACTTCCATACAACATACAACGCTAAGTCAACAACGACATACATGAAAGTTATTACAAAAGAGAGCCGACCGCCAAATAGATCAATAAACAAGAATGACAATGAAGCAAAAGCGCCATAAGATGGCTAGAACAAAAGTCGACCGGTTAGCCACACACCCACAAGGCAACCGACCGGACCGCCAAGCTAGTCGCCCATAGCTACCACAACACACTCACAAAAGTGAGGCCCTCGGGCTCACCTTCTTCCTCTGCAACAAAACAATTAAGCAAAGCAACCGAGTACAAAGATTGTCTTTGTACCGCAAGATCGACGTGTGGAATAGCGGACCTATTCATAACTACATGCAAGCTTGTTTAGGTGGAGGTTGTATGTCTCATTTTGCATGAAGCCAACTTTATTTGCAATAATGTAATACATTTAAAAGCAAGTTTGCAAATCTGTTTTTAATGTTGAAATAACTGATAATAAAGATACATACAAGTAACCACACGGAAGTGACTATCCCAATAGCCACCACAACATAGCACGAATCCCGATTCGTACCACCCATCAAGTTTTAATTTAAAAGGTTGTAGTCTAACTCTTGAAAGACCTTGCCAAGCGTGTCCATAACCTAGGGCGAGGCTATTCGAATAGTTTTAACCTGCGGGGTGTACCAATGTACCCACACTTCAGCATCGCCTTTAAGCCAAAAGCACACTTCGAAGGTATGCGGCACGGCTAAGTCCTACGAGACGCTTTCCAATATTGTGTATTAACTACGAGCCGCTCGTATGGGTAGAAACACCATACGCTTACATTGCAAGCCGAAGACAACAAATCCCATCCCGGTGAAGTCTTTCGGACACTACAATGCTCCCAACACCATCCCTCCTGCGACCTCCTGCGACCGGAGCCAATACACGCCAAAGTACTAAGTCAAGAGAGGTCCCATACCCTCTAGTGTGGTTAGCACGCTAAAATGCTTGGTTTAGTGTAACAAGATGTTCGGTCCTTGTTGACTTAGGCACCATTCGATCACACAGAATCACACCAACATACCATTGTGCCTAAGTCTAAATCATTTTGCCTTTAGTTTTAGTTTTCACAAGTAGACATGGCACAAGGTGGAAATCATAAATCATAATAAGTTTTGTGTGATCAAGGTTATCGACAAGTCGATAACCGCCCATTTCTACCGAAGCTAAGCATGGCTAAGCAATTAATTCGCAACTACTAAGTGACAAGAGCCCCTCCACGAACCCTAAATCACAGCAAGTAACCTAGGCTCAAGGTAGTAGAGGATAATCATTTACTAAGGAATGCATCTACTAGGCCAACTATTAAAACAAAGTAGCAATGCATACATAGAATTTGTAATCAACATAAATACTTAAAATACTGGGATTAACATGATCAAACTGCTTGCCTTCTTGCTGTTGCTCAATTGGTTGCGGAGGATCGTTCTCGGGATTACCGCAAATGTCGAATCCTAAGCGAAGAGGCAAAAAGAACCAAGAACAACCAATAAGACGAGCCACAAATAAACCAATGAGCAAGCAACAATTATCCAAATACGACGAAATTTATACACAAGGTAGAATACAAATATACCTAGTCATAGAAACTGGAAAAACCTAATTTGGTTTGTGGTGCAAAAGATATTGCCTAAAAACACATTTTCTACCATAATTAGCACTGTAGCAAAAATATTTTCTAGAGAGATTTTGAAGCTGAAATTTTTATGGTAGCTACCTACTGGTATTGAAATAACCATATAAAATTTCAGGTCATTTGGAGTTAAAGTGATTTAGTTATGATTTTTCTAAGATGCAAAATTGGCATAATGCACTTTCCAGGAGCATAAATATGTTCAAAGCTAATTTTACAGTGAAGTATACCAACAGAGGGGTTCTCTAGAATTTATCATATATATTTTGCATTTACAGAGAATTATTCTGGTGCATTTTATAAGTCTCTAGAATTTTCTAATTGCTAAAAATAGGTACTAACTCATTAATCAAGGTTTATTTACAATCTTGGACCTATCATCATTTTACATTAACATTGGGTTGATAACAAATTTATCAAAGTTGGAATCATTCATTTTGGATATACACAGAGCAAGATATGCATTTTCTAACGTTTTATCCATTTTCCGGAATATTCAAAATGCAGAACCAAGTTATTCCTAGTCATACAATTTTACACTCTTTTGGAACATGCTTAAATCCATTTTTATAATGAGCTAAAGTGATAACATAATTTATTCCAGTTGGAATTAACTAAAAGCGATTAAAATGAATTAGTTATGAGTTTCTAAAGTTTTATATCATTTTCAATTTGTCAAACAAATACTTACCAAATACGAACAACCTAATAGAAGAAAATGGCGTGGGCGCCTCGGCAACCCTTGATCGACATCCTCACGGCTCACGCCTGAAAAAAGCGCCGCCGCGCGCAAACCCTAACGAACCCACCGTTGGATCAAGATCCAACGGCTCGCCGAGTGTATGCAACCTGACGGTGCGGTTGCTTGGGCCAATCGGCCCGCAGACGACGGATGGACGGCCCGAAACGCACTAACAACCGGATTGTCCGATTGCACACGATCTCGACCATTGATCGCAAGATCGACGGCCCGAGCGACGAGGAACGGATGGTCGAATGCATGCAAGATCCGGGCCGCAGATCACAAAATGGACGGCGGCAACAGATCGAAGTTCAAAAGAGGGGACGAGTGGGACCGCATGTCGACTCACGAGTCACGACCACAACGATTTAACCCACGCGCCAAAGCAGCTGGGCCCACAAGTCGACGACCGCAGAAGGTTTCCGACGAGATTAAGTGCCGGCATTTTTATTAATCAATGATTAAGCATTAATGATGCTCGGAGCGAATGCGGGTGACCAGATTGATTCAAGGAGATTGGGCCCACCGGTCGATGGCTCAATAATAATGATTAAGACACAACTAATGACTAATGATTGGTAATTAATGTGTCCTAATGATCGATTTAAACGGAGCTTCTCGGTGACAAAACCAGAGTGGCTTTACCGGTCGCCGGCGACTCCGCGTGTGGCGGCGCCACAACTATCAAAATGGGTTCGCAATAGTGTTGCGGACCCAACGATGTGACCTCACGGCGGTGGAGGTTCGGCAAACGCCACGAGCCGAAAACAAAGATGAAGGCCGACACGGCAAAACACTAAAATAGCAAATGCTCCGGGCCGCAGTCCAAGGAAGTGCCATGACTTCTAGGGACTATATAGGAGCTACCTTAACCGAGAGGAGCTCCAAAGATGGTCAGGGAAGACTTGAACACGATGAAGTCCACCGAGCGAAGAAGATGAAGGGAAATGAGGTTACGAGCAAAATGAGTGGAACCACATCATTACCACAGCTTCATTATAGCTCAAAGAGGCTCCAAAAGCAAGTAATTGCAAAAGAATCACTTACCGAGCGGGAGAAGAAAGGGGTGAAACCAACTGAAAATCTCCAAACTTAAAATTGAGTGATTCTCGTGAATGCAACCCAAAATCAAGTTAGGGAAATATAAAGGAGGTTGAGGGGCTCAAAGGGTGCAAGAAATGTTGGGGATGAACCATTGGACACCAAGGCCGCCATTGGAGCTCTACGCCAACAATGGTGTTTTGAGGTGAGGGGTGTTCTTGAGCTCAAACACAGAGAATAGCTAGGTGTGGTGCAAAAGAACACCAGAGGACCTAGGGAGCCAATTTATAGAAAGGGATTAGGGTTTTGAGCAAGAACATGAGCCCATGGTGAGCTCGGTTCATGGCGCGGTTGTAGACCACGAAATGATGGGAGCAAGTGAGCATGGTGACAATGGAGGAGAAAGCATCATGCGCATTAAATGCATTGCGAGAGACGCGTTGACAAAAGCAACGTGGAGGTGACACATCAACGCCGCCGTGCGTTCTCTCGCTCTCGCCATTGCGCCCGCGCGCTCAAGAAGCAGAGGAGGAAGAAGAACAGAAAGACGAACGGTGACCGTCGGATCGAAAATGGGCGGTCACGATTAAACAAGTTCGCGGACATCCGATTGCTCTCAAGGATGCGGGCGGTTGGATTGAGATCCAACGGTCCCTATTGACCAATGCAACGGAGGGTCCGAATGCTTACACGAACATGGGCCACGCGATTTGAATCAACGGTGATATCGCACGCTGCTTTTAAACGCGGCTCGGTGCGATTAGGTGGTTCAACCAAGTCAAGTGGCTCGGACTCGAGCCCGACTCAACCCAATGAATAGTGAATTTGGTTTTAGGTTTTTAATTAAGCTGAGACTTTTGAGGATTTATTTGGGGTAGCAAAATAACTCCAAAAATTCTGAAATTTTTACAGGAGCTTGCTAACTCAAATATCAATCTTGTGTAAAATTTTCAGAGGTTTTATACTTTGAATAAATCTCCAAAAATTCTGCAAGGCTCTGTTTTAAGGTTTGACTAAGACTCAAACAGTTTTGATCCTCTAAAAATATTCAAACAATTTCTAAAAATTGTGAAATTTTTCTGAGGGTCACATACCACCACGAGACTTAGGAAAAATATATCCAGAGGATGATCATAAGATTTGACAAGATTGTTTTTGGAAGAACAAGATTTGGATCAAAAGGACTTGTGACAATGTAATTCCATATTCCTTTGAACAAGAATTGGTTGGCACAACAGGAAATACATGATGTAAGAAAAAGTTTTAATTTCTACTCATTTTCTTACATTTGAAACACAAGCCCAAAATTTGGGATGTTACAATTCTCCCCCCCTTACAAGAATCTCGACCCGAGATTCCGTTTACTCGGAGAAGAAAGAAGGAAAATCTGCACGAAGGCGATCTTCTCGCTCCCAAGTTGCTTCATCTACGGAATGGTTTGACCACTGAACCTTAAGGAACTTGATGACACGGTTCCTTGTTCTCCGTTCAGATTCCTCAAGAATACGAACAGGATGCTCGCGGTAGGTCAAATTCTCTCTGACATCGAGAACCTCCAATGGAGCTTCCTCGGTTGGGACACGGAGGCACTTCTTGGTGTGAAACATGGAACACATCATGCACACCCTCAAGTGCAGTTGTAGCTCCAATCAGACGCTTGCTCCAACTTTCTCGATGATACGGTAAGGCCCAACATATCGAGGAGCCAACTTGCCCTTGATGCCAAAACGCTGATGGCCCTTCAAGGGTGAGACTTTGAGATACACAAAGTCATTGGGCTCAAAGCTCAACTCACGGCGACGACGATCTGCATAGCTCTTCTGCCTGGACTGGGCCGTGCGCAGATGCTCGCGGATCAATCGAACTCGACTTCGGCCTCATTGATCGAATCGGGCGAAAAAGCGCCACCACGGTCTCGACTGGTTCAATGGGGTTCTACATCTCCTTCCATACAAAGCCTCAAATGGTGCCATGCCAAGGCGGCCTCAAAGTCGTTGTTGTAGGAGAACTCGGAAATGGTAGGCACTTCTCCCACTTCTTCCCATAGGAAAGAACACAAGCACGAGCATATCTTCCAACACTTGGTTGACTCGCTCCGTCGGCCATCGATCCCCGAGGATGAAAAGTCATGCGAAATGGCGGGTCCCCATAGCCTCTTGCGGACTATGCCAAAACGCGAGGTGAAAAGCGCACCACGATCGAAATAATCGTCTTGGTGACAGTGAAGACTCACAATCCTCGAGACATAAAGTTCGGCCAAAGGCCCCACACGGTCGAGTCTTGACGGGAAGGAAATGTGCCACTTTAGTCAACACATCGATCACGACCCAAATAGCATCATTCCCTTTGGATGGCGCGGGCAATCCGTGATGAAGTCCATGCCAGCGAATCCCACTTCCACTGCAGCGGCAAAGGCTGAAGAAGACCGCTGGGCCGATGTTCGGCCTTCACACGACAAAGCACGCGCACTCGACACGAACTTGGCAATCTCGCGCTTCATTCGGGTCCACCAGAATCTCTGACGAAGGTCCTGATACATCTTGGTAGCCCCGGGATGGATAGACAAAGGAGAATCATGGGCTTCGCGGAGAATCAAATTCCGCAATTCCATGACCTTAGGAACCACAAGGCGCTGCCCAAACCACACAACGCCATGCTCATCCTCTGAAAAGCACTTGGCCATCCCATCCTTGATGTTCTGCTTGATCTGGCTCACACCGGCATCTGTCTGCTGTGCCGCCTTGATTTGGTCCACCAAGGTGGGTCGCACAACCAATGTAGCAAGAGAACCGTGCTCGATCAAACCCAAATTGAGGCGCTGAAATTCAGAAGTGAGGGTAGGCTGCTGCTCTTGGAGCATCAACATGTTGCAATACACCTTCCAGTGAGTGCATCGTAACGACATTGGCCTTGCCGGATGGTGCGAATACCCATGTCATAGTCCTTGATCAATTCCAACCATCTTCTTTGCTCGAGGTTGGATCATTTGGGTGAACAAGTACTTCAAGCTCTTGTGGTCGGAATACACCTCACAACGGTTACCAATCAGATAATGCCGCCAAACCTTGAGTGCATGGACCACAGCAGCTAACTCCAAGTCATGAGTAGGATAGTTGAGTTCATGAGGCCTCAACTGCCGCGATGCATAGGCCACAACCTTGCCTTCCTGCATAAGAACACAACCTGGACTCGACGAGAAGCATCACAATAGATATCAAAACTCTTGTGAATATCAGGGAGAACAAGCACTGGGGCTGAGGTCAACCGCTTCTTGAGTTCCTGAAAACTCACATCACAAGCAGCGGACCACTCAAACTTCTTGTCTTTCTTGAGCAACTCGGTCATAGGCTTTGCAATCTTGGAGAAATTCTCAATAAAGCGGCGATAGTAGCCAGCCAAACCAAGAAAACTCCGCATCGGTGGTGACTTGGGTGACCCAAGATAGCACATCACTGACCTTGCTAGGATCCACAGCCACACCTCCTGCTGAAAGAACATGGCCTAAGAATGCCACTTCCTTCAACCAGAACTCGCACTTGCTGAATTTGGCATACAACTGGTGTTCACGCAGCTTGCCCAATACAAGCTTAAGATGCTCAGCATGCTCTTCTTCACTCTTGGAGTAGATAAGGATATCATCGATGAATACCACCACGAACCTATCCAAATACTCCATGAATACTGAGTTCATTAGATTCATGAATAAAGCAGGAGCATTAGTCAAACCAAAGGACATGACGGTGTACTCGTAAAGGCCATAACGAGTAGCAAAAGCCGTCTTAGGAATATCCTCGGTCCTGATCCTGACTTGATGATAGCCCAATCTCAAGTCAATCTTGGAGAAGACTCGTGCTCCGGTCAACTGATCGAAAAGATCATCAATACGGGGCAAAGGATACTTGTTCTTTACCGTCACCTCATTAAGCGGACGGTAATCAACACACATGCGCAAGGTCTTGTCCTTCTTCTTCACAAAGATAACTGGACAACCCCAAGGAGATGAGCTAGGACGGATAAAACCCTTCTCTTGCAGCTCACCCAGTTGCTTCTTCAGCTCCTCCAACTCATTAGGAGGCATGCGTCGGACCTCTTAGAAATAGAGGCGATGCAGGGCAACAACTCTATCACAAACTCCAGATCGCGAACAGGAGGCATCCCTGGTAAATCTTCAGGAAAGACATCCGCGAAGCCACACACGGTGGGGACGTCGCGAATCTCCAATGCTGGCTTTGCTTCAAGGACATAGAGATGGGGCTCTACAATCGGCGAAACCCAACTGTTCACTGAAGGGTGGTGAGATAGACAATCTTCCCGCACAACCGATTTGCCCCAAGTGTTGGGACAACCAATCCATGCCAAGAATCACATCCAAGCGCGCCGAGTCGAGTAGAATAAGATTCGCCAAGAACCCTCGCCTTCGATGTGGATAGGAACATCCCAATACCGAGTCGGCTCTCATTTCCAACCCGAGAGCGAATCGGCAGTGGAATCCCGAGAGGAACACATGTGAAGCCCACAATCAACGACAAAAGACCTCGAAATAAAAGAATGCGAGGCCCTGAGTCAAATAAAGCGTAGCGGGGCGCAAATCAACAAGGCGTACCCAACACCACGTCGGTGCCTCGTGCCTCCTCGGCCGAGATATGATTGACTCGCCGCCTCCCCAACCCGGTCTTCCGGTCGGTGGTGACCACTCCCTTGCCGCGTCCTCCATTAGGGCGAGGGGTCCGCTCGGTCTTCTTAGGACAACTACTCGTAGTGGCCCTTGTCGTGGCGATGAGGCGGTGGCGTCGGCGCGGGGTTCACGGGAACACCTGCTGGCTGGGTCGCGGCGCTGCGTGATCGATCCACGGCTGCGGAGGACGTGGAGCTGGTGCGAAGGCCTCGGCGGTAGGGAAGCTCGAGGGCGGGCCACGGTGCAGTCCAACACGGGGCGAGCGAGGCGGCTGTGCAGGCCATCGGGCCTCCCACTTGCGCTTGCGGGACTCGCCAAGCGCTCTCGCCTTGTGCTCGGCGATGATGGCCTTGTCCACCAAGGTCTGGAAGTCGGGGAAGTCCACGATAGAGAGCTTGTCCTGAAGCTCCTCAGACAAACCCTCCATGAACTTCTCCTGCTTGGCCTCATCAGTGGCCACCTCAGCGGGGGCGTACCTCGCCAAATGGTTGAACTCATGGAGGTACTCGATCCGCATTTGCGCCCCTGTTTGGCGCAAGGAACTCCTTCTTCTTCACTTCATCGGCCGGCGGGGACATGGGCCCGACGGAAAGCTAACCTACTCCTCCCGACGAGACCACGTGTCCCGCAGTCGCATGGCGAGAAATTCTCCCACCATGAGTGCCGCGCCTCCGGTGATGAGATGCGAAAAGTGCCCTCCTGCTCACGGCGAGCAACGTTGAGCTTCCGCTCAATCAGACGCAGCCAGTCGTCTGCGTCCAAGGATCCTCGGGCCGGGAGAAGGTGGGAGGCTGCGCTTGCGAAGGAACTCCGCAAGTCCCCACGAGATTGGTGACCACCTCCAGATCCAGAGGCACCAGAGGGAGTAGAGGTGTTCTGGCGATGACCTCGGCAGACTGCGGTCCTCCGAGCGATTGCGTTCGATTTGCATGAGGACTTCCGCCATGGTCTGAGGAGGAAGCTCCTCATCGGGACTACCCGGCTGATTCCGGCCGCTACGTGTCCCACCAGCCATCCTGATTTACTAAGACAAGTTAGACACAGTTCAAGACCCAAGAGCACAGAAATCCAAACTTAGTTAAAATGACCAACGAACAGCCACAAAAGAACATGAGATCATAAGTCACCGAATCCACTTCCCGAAACGACTAACCCGTATGGAAGAACGAGTAATCGTTTGAGAAGACCCAAAATTTCAGCACTAAATTCTAGCTCCAAACAGTCCAAAGATCAAGGTATAACCACCTAATAGAGTATAGGCATTAGCTAATCTCATATCACTTCTTACCCTTTCATTCCCACAAGTTTTAGTTGAATTATCCTCTCATTATCTACCTTCTTTAGAACCTTTGAGCTTGCTGTCCGGAAATTGATGCTTGCTGTCCAGTTTTGCATCAAGCTCCTAGTCGAAATTCTCCATTCGAGCTTCAAAACCTTGTAGAAGGGCAGCCAACACTTCAATTTGCCAAACTCATTGGTTCCCAAAACCCAAATTAAACGATAAGGACTATTCTTTGGAAGAAGATGAGAGGAAAACAATTTTCAAAACTCAAACTAGAACAAGATGAGAGAAGAAAACTAAGATAGGTAAGGAGTAAAATCGATAACTTACTTAAGTTTTAAGTAAACTATTTGAAAGTAAGTTTTCAAAGTATCCTAGAGGCGACCAAGCTAGGGGTTTCTACGGTCAGTATGGCTCTGATACCAACTTTGTGAGGACCCGGAATATTTAACTAGTAACACTTAACCTCCAAATGGTTCTAGCATTACTATTTAAACATTCTAAGCCTCGATGGGCATATGTTTCCCAAATTGCAACATATGCACATCATCACAAAATACACATCACTTCCATACAACATACAACGCTAAGTCAACAACGACATACAGATAAAGTTATTACAAAAGAAGAGCCGACCGCCAAATAGATCAATAAACAAGAATGACAGTGAAGCAAAAGCGCCATAAGATGGCTAGAACAAAAGTCGGCCGGTTAGCCACACACCCACAAGGCAACCGACAGGACCGCCAAGCTAGTCGCCCATGCTACCACAACACAGCTCACAAAAGTGAGGCCCTCGGCTCACCTTCTTCCTCTGCAACAAAACAATTAAGCAAAGCAGCTGAGTACAAAGATTGTCTTTGTACATAAGGCCGACGTGTGGAATAGCGAGACCTATTCATAACTACATGCAAGCTTGTTTAGGTGGAGGTTGTATGTCTCATTTTGCATGAAGCCAACTTTATTTGCAATAATGTAATACATTTAAAAGCAAGTTTGCAAATCTGTTTTTAATGTTGAAATAACAGATAATAAAGATACATACAAGTAACCACTGAAGGTGACTATCCCAATAGCCACCACAACATAGCACGAATCCCGATTCGTACCACCCATCAAGTTTTAATTTAAAAGGTTGTAGTCTAACTCTTGAAAGACCTTGCCAAGCGTGTCCATAACCTAGGACGAGGCTATTCGAATAGTTTTAACCTGAGGGGTGTACCAATGTACCCACACTTGAGACCGCCTTTAAGCCAAAAGCACACTTCGAAGGTATGCTGGCACGGCTAAGTCCTCTGAGACGCTTTCCAATATTGTGTATTAACTACGAGCAGCCAGATGGGTAGAAACACCATACGCTTACATTGCAAGCGAAAGACAACAAATCCCATCCCGGGTGAAGTCTTTCGGACACTACAATGCTCCCAACACCATCCCTCCTGCGACCTCCTGCGACCGGAGCCAATACACGCCAAAGTACTAAGTCAAGAGGTCCCATACCCTCTAGTGTGGTTAGCACGCTAAAATGCTTGGTTTAGTGTAACAAGATGTTCGGTCCTTGTTGACTTAGGCACCATTCCAGTCACACCCGAGAATCACACCAACATACCATTGTGCCTAAGTCTAAATCATTTTGCCTTTAGTTTTAGTTTTCACAAGTAGACATGGCACAAGGTGGAAATCATAAATCATAATAAGTTTTGTGTGATCAAGGTTATCGACAAGTCGATAACCGCCCATTTCTACCGAAGCTAAGCATGGCTAAGCAATTAATTCGCAACTACTAAGTGACAAGAGCCCCTCCACGAACCCTAAATCACAGCAAGTAACCTAGGCTCAAGGTAGTAGAGGATAATCATTTACTAAGGAATGCATCTACTAGGCCAACTATTAAAACAAAGTAGCAATGCATACATAGAATTTGTAATCAACATAAATACTTAAAATCTTTGGGATTAACATGATCAAACTGCTTGCCTTCTTCTTTGTTGCTCAATTGGTTATGGAGGATCGTTCTGGGATTACATAAATGTCGAATCCTAAGCGAAGAGGCAAAAGAACCAAGAACAACCAATAAGACGAGCCACAAATAAACCAATGAGCAAGCAACAATTATCCAAATACGATTAAAATTTATACACAAGGTAGAATACAAATATACCTAGTCATAGAAACTGGAAAAACCTAATTTGGATTTGTGGTGCAAAGATATTGCCTAAAAACACATTTTCTACCATAATTAGCACTGTAGCAAAAATATTTTCTAGAGAGATTTTGAAGCTGAAATTTTTATGGTAGCTACCTACTGGTATTGAAATAACCCATATAAAATTTCAGGTCATTTGGAGTTAAAGTGATTTAGTTATGATTTTTCTAAGATGCAAAATTGGCATAATGCACTTTCGGGAGCATAAATATGTTCAAAGCTAATTTCTGATGAAGTATACCAAAGAGGGTTCTCTAGAATTTATCATATATATTTTGCATTTACAGAGAATTACTGGTGCATTTTATAAGTCTCCTAGAATTTTCTAATTGCTAAAAATAGGTACTAACTCATTAATCAAGGTTTCTGTTACAATCTTGGACCTATCATCATTTTTACATTAACATTGGGTTGATAACAAATTTATCAAAGTTGGAATCATTCATTTTGGATATACACAGAGCAAGATATGCATTTTCTAACGTTTTATCCATTTTACGAATATTCAAAATGACAGAACCAAGTTATTCCTAGTCATACAATTTTACACTCTTTGGAACATGCTTAAATCCATTTTTATAATGAGCTAAAGTGATAACATAATTTATTCCAGTTGGAATTAACTAAAAGCGATTAAAATGAATTAGTTATGAGTTTCTAAAGTTTTATATCATTTTAATTTGTCAAACAAATACTTACCAAATACAGAACAACCTAATAGAAGAAAATGGCGTGGGCCGCAACCCTTGATCCGACATCCTACGGCTCACGCTACGCTACAACAAACAGCCGGCGCGCGCGCGACCCTAACGAAACCCACCGTTGGATCAAGATCAACGGCTCGCCTGCAGTGTATGCAACCGACGGTGCGGTTGCTTGGGCCAATCGGCCGCGGATCGACGGATGGGCGGCCCGTAACGCACCAACAACCGGATTGTCCGATTGCACACACGATCTCGACCATTGATCGCAAGATCGGCGGCCCGAGCGACGAGGGGAACCGGATGGTCGAATGCATGCAGATCGGGCGCGGATCACAAAATGGGCGCGCAGCGGATCGAAGTTCAAAAGAGGTGCGGCGAGTGGGACGCGATGTCGGTGACTACGAGTCACACCACAACGATTTAACCCAGCGCCCACGATTAGCACTGGCCCACAAGTCACACGACCGGAGAAGGTTTCCGCGAGTTAAGTGCCGACATTTTTATTAATCAATGATTAAGCATTAATGATGCGGAGCGATGCGCGGGTGACCCCAGAGATTGATTCAAGGAGATTGGGCCCACTGGTGCTGGCTCAATAATAATGATTAAGACACAACTAACGACTAATGATTGGTAATTAATGTGTCCTAATGATCCGACGCAAACGGAGCTTCTCGGTGACAAAACCCGAGGCTTTGAGCGGTGAGTCGCCAGCGACTCGTGTGGCAACGCGCCTAAACTATCAAAATGGGTTCGCAATAGTGTTGCGGACCCAACGGTGACCTCGCCGGTGGTGGTTCGGCAGGCAGCCGAGCCGGAAAACAAAGATGAAGGCGACACACGGCAAAACACGAAAATAGCAAAATGCTCCATTGCGGTCCAAGGAAGCGAGTGCCATGACTTCTAGGGACTATATAGGAGCTACCTTAGCCGAGAGGAGCTCCAAAGATGGCAGGGAAGACTTGAACACGATGAAGTCCACCGGAGCCGAAGAAGATGAAGTGGAAATGAGGTTACGAGCAAAATGAGTGGAACCACATCATTACCACAGCTTCATTATAGCTCAAAGAGGCTCCAAAAGCAAGTAATTGCAAAAGAATCACTTACCTGAGGTGGAGAAGAAAGGGTGAAACCAGCTGAAAATCTCCAAACTTAAAATTGAGTGATTCTGTGAATGCAACCCAAAATCAAGTTAGGGAAATATAAAGGAGGTTGAGGGCTCAAAGGGTGCAAGAAATGTTGGGGATGAACCACTGGACACTAAGGCCGCCATTGGAGCTCTACCCAACAATGGTGTTTTGAGGGTGAGGGTGTTCTTGAGCTCAAACACGAGAATAGCTAGGTGTGGTGCAAAAGAACACCGGGAGGACCTAGGGAGCCAATTTATAGAAAGGGGATTAGGGTTTTGAGCAAGAACATGAGCCCATGGTGAGCTCGGTTCATGGCGCGATTGTAGACCACGAAATGATGGGAGCAAGTGAGCATGGTGACAATGGAGGAGAAAGCCTGTGCGCATTAAATGCATTGCGAGAGACGTTGACAAAAGCAACGTGGAGGTGACACATCAACGCCGCCCGTGCCTCTCGCTCTCGCCATTGCCGCCCGTGCGCTCGAAGCGAAGCGAGGAGGAAGAAGACGAAAGATCGAACGGTGACCGTCGGATCGAAAATGGACGGTCCACGATTAAACAAGTTCGCCGGACGGTCAGGTGCTCTCAAGGATGCGGGCGGTTGGATTGAGATCCAACGGTCCCTATTGACCAATGCAGCCGGAGGGTCGAATGCTTACACGAACATGGGCCACGCGATTTGAATCCAACGGTGATATCGCGCGCGCGCTTTAAACGTGGCTCGGTGCGATTAGGTGGTTCAACCAAGTCAAGTGGCTCGGACTCGAGCCCTCTCGAACCCAATGAATAGTGAATTTGGTTTTAGGTTTTTAATTAAGCTGAGACTTTTGAGGATTTATTTGGGGTAGCAAAATAACTCCAAAAATTCTGAAATTTTTACAGGAGCTTGCTAACTCAAATATCAATCTTGTGTAAAATTTTCAGAGGTTTTTATACTTTGAATAAATCTCCAAAAATTCTGCAAGGCTCTGTTTTAAGGTTTGACTAAGACTCAAACAGGTTTGACTGCCTCTAAAAATATTCAAACAATTTCTAAAAATTGTGAAATTTTTCAGAGGGGTCACATACCACCACAGACTTAGGAAAAATATATCAGAGGATGATCATAAGATTTGACAAGATTGTTTTTGGAAGAACAAGATTTGGATCAAAAGGACTTGTGACAATGTAATTCCATATTCCTTTGAACAAGAATTGGTTGGCACAACAGGAAATACATGATGTAAGAAAAAGTTTTAATTTCTACTCATTTTCTTACATTTGAAACACAAGCCCAAAATTTGGGATGTTACAAGGTCTTTCAAGAGTTAGACTACTGTTGGAGATATGCCCTAGAGGCAATCATTTTGATGATGATATTTCGTTGTATCCATGATTTAATAAATGTTCCTTGAATATTGCCTTTGTGTTGATTAACAAGTATGTGACTTGTTTGTGAAACTCTTTACTTGTATGGTTATTCTAAAGTTGTCCCTAGTCGGAGTTCATGTGAGGACACACGTGAATGATGGATTAGCACATGTATCGGTTGATGACCATGTTTCACAGGTCATAGACATGGAGATGTCAAACCAATAATGTGGACACATGTTTAGAACATGGGTTGGACCAGACCCAACATGAGACATAGCTTTTATACTTATGGTTCTCTCTACACAATGTGTCGCCTTGTCCTCGGACACGAGATTGTCGCATGTACTTGAGATGTGAATAGACCTACTTAGGGGCTATCAAACGCTACTCCGTGGCGGGTAGTTATAAAGGTAGCTTTCGGGTTTGTCATGAAGCATGCTGCGAGGCATGGTCAGTCGAGATGGGATTTGCCCCTCTCTACCTGAGAGAGATATCTCTGGGCCCCTCGAGTGATCGGATCCAGAAATGCATGGCCATGCTACTTAAGGTTAAGAGTTAACCTAGTAAGGGATTCCGGATCACAGGATCGAGAAAGAGTGGTCAGCTTGGAGCTCGACCAAATATCGTGAGGCAAAGGGATTGGCATGTACATAACGTTGTGATGGTTCGTCCGATATGATCTTTACGTGCGTTTAGGAGTTGGCACGTCTTGCCAGAGGTCGCTACCAACTATTGACCAAGTATGTGTACTTGCGTCATGTCTAAACATACGTGAACCTATAGGGTCACACACTTAGAAGTGAAGCCTAGTTCGGATTGGATCCGAATTAGACGAGCATTGAGTCCTAATGGGCCTCTATTCGTAGAAGCCCATTATAAGGGCGTCTATAAAAGGAGGCGGCGCCTCGTTGGGGTTGAGTTTTTCGTGACATCCTCAAACCACGGCGCCACCCTCCCACGCCCTAGTCGCTCGCGGATCTAGTAGTCGGCGTCGCCGTCGCCGTCGTCGTGTGGATACCTTTAGAGCGCTGCATCTGTGGCGTTGGGACGAACCGCAAGAAAGGAGTTGTGCGTGGGGCGCGCGGCGAGGACGCAGGAAGTAGTGCGACTACTGCGCCTGACGTCTCGCATCAACTTGGTACGACTACACCGCCCGACGCGCTGCATCAACTTCCGCACTGCGTCTAGTGGTAAGACCGTGATCTATAAGCTGCAGTGATCTTGGTTTACGGGTAGAATTTTTTAATTTGCGCTAGTGTAGCCTACCCGTTTCCTACAACTACAACCTTTAAATTAAAACTTGATGGGTGGTGCGAATCGGGGATTCGTGCTATGTTAATGGTGGCTATTGGGATAGTCGCTTCGGTGATTACTTGTATGTATCTTTACTTACTGTTACTTTGATAACAAAGCAGTTTGCAAACTTGCGTTTAAAATGTATTACATTATTGCAAATAAAGTTGGCTTCATGCAAAATGAGACATACAACCTCCACCTAAATAAGCTTGCATGTAGTTTATGAATAGGTCCGCTATTCCACACGTCATCTTGCGGTACAAAGACAATCTTTGTACTCGGTTACTACAACAAGCTGTTTTGTTGCAGAGGAAGAAGGTGAGCACGAGGGCCTCACTTTTGTGGTCTGTGTTGTGGTGGCTTATGGGCGACTAAGCTTGGCGGCCTTCGGTTGCCTTGTGGGTGTGTGGTTAGCAGGTCGACTTTTGTTCTAGCCATCTTATGGCGCTTTTTCGGCTTTGTCATTCTTGTATATTGTTCAATTTGGCGGTCGGCTCCTTTGTAATAACTTCACTTTATGTATGTCGTTGTTGAACTTAGCGATGTATGTGTATGGAATTGATGTGTAATTTTGTGATGATGTGCATATGCTGCAATGCAGGAAGCATATGTCCATCGAGGCTTAGAATGTTTAATTAGTAATGCGGAACCATTTGGAGGTTAAGTGTTACTAGTTAAACATTCGGGTCCTCACAAAGACAATGCTTGAGTCCAATGACTTCACCCGCATCGTCGATCGTTTTGAACCTCGACTCTCCAAGCCTAGTCCGATCATCCTCGCCGTTGACCGTGGGTGACCACCAAGCAACTTTGCACAACAATAGACAAGCAAATCGAATTCGGGACAAGTTCTTCACAACTTGACCCACGTTAGTCAAAACATGCATCATGCAACACATATGCCATGAAATCCACGAACTTGACCTAACAAGCAATCATCGCCGCCACGAGCGGCGACTTAAGTGAAAACCGGTCGGATCTTGACCTTGGCGGTCGGCCCATACGGCCCGATCGGCCTTAGCGAGGCGGTCGGCATCGCCACAAAGGACTTAGCCAAAATTTCAACACCGAAATCCGCAACCTCTCGGAAATTTAAAGCGAATAGAACTTTTGACCGAAGCTCCAAAATTATGGGACCAAGTGCGATGAATCTCCTCACTTGCCTACACCCTCTATTTTGGCCCACCTCAAACTCAAGTCACTCAACTTGCCGGTCCGGCCGCTCCACGACGCCGGTCGATCGCTTACAAATCGGTCGACCGCCGAGGCCGGCGATCGGAGCCGCCCGGCCTGGACACAGAGGCATGGGCGTTCGACGCCACGTACGGATCGACCGCCCGAGACTGACAGAATCGAAATTTGCCGAAACTCGTGTTCCAGAAACCTTCAATATCATTGCCAATTGACACATCATCCTAAGATCATGAGCATATCCCCATGATATCCACAATCTCCCCCTGATGATCACATTGGCAATTCCCAACAAATGCAAGTTTTGAGGTTTGAAAAGTAAAAACTCAACGTTTGCAAAAGCACAACTTGGTCCATATGCAAGAAAAAGCAAAGGAAATGACCAAGCTGGCTTCAGAATAGCATCGGCAAGTGAGATAAGACAAAAGAAAGCAAGAAAGCTTCAATTTCCAAATAAGAGTCAAAAATCTCACTTAAGGTCCATATGAAAGAACAATTGTTCGAAATGACCTTTGATCATGGTGAAGATCAAGAATTGCAATTCAAGTTCAGAAGGAGCAATAAAACCATAAGAATGCAATAAAACCATAAGAATGCAACTAAGATGCAAATAAGAAACTCCCCCTCACTATGATCCTCGAATTAAACTTTGCACCATCCCATGTCTTGTAAATTGATGGTGGGTCTATAAAATTAGGGCACCATCAACTTTCCTTGACTAGATGAGTTTTGTATCGGATACTTACATGCATAAGGATTGGTGAACTTAACAAGGTTATCATAAAGGTTATGGGCCTTGGGGCATAAAGGTTGGGGCCAAGGCATAGAGATGTCACCCAACAACAAGAGTCATATAGAGATATGATTAGCAAGGTGTTGCTTACCGAATTATCTTGTGTCCTAGCGGTGATGCAAAAGCTCACTAGTAGACTTGTTAATTGCGGATCTTGAATCGCTAAGAATCAACAGAGGATGTTGATTTTAGTGGGAGTACATTCTATTAAATTTGTTTAATACAGTTTACTCTATCATGGTTTTATTTGTCTTAGTATTTTGCATTTCCTATTGTAGATCAATGGCATCTAGCAACCACACACACCCTTTTGCTTTGCGATCGATTCTTGAGAAAGAAATTAAATGGAACAAACTATTGAATTGGTCCGAACACGAGAATTGTTCTCGGGGCGGATAAAGGAAACGTTCGGACACCCCAATCCCGGAAGAACACGCTAACAATGCGTCTAACATTTAAAAATGCCTACAAGAAAGCATGTGATGACTCTCTTGAGATTAGTCGTCTTATGCTTGCATGCATGGAACTGACCTTCAAGCGGTTTGAGGATCGGGAGCGTATGATATGATCATAGCGCTTATGACATGTTCGAACACGAGCCGAGGCTGAGCGGTTCAATGTCTCTAAGGCTTTTCTCGAATGCAAGTTAACGAGAAGGTGCACCAGAGGCCCACATGTGATCAAAATGGTTGGTTCTGATCAGGACTTTGGATAAACTTGGTTTTCCAATTGGCCAAGAGTTGGCAACCGATTTCATTTAGCGTCTCTTCCACCTAGCTATGGGCATTTCATTTCGAACTACCATATGCATGGGGCGGATAAGGGCCTTAATGAGCTTTGTGGGATGCTCAAAAGCAGAGAGTGACATTAAGAAGTGTGCGGGGCCTAGCCATGTGATGGTGTGCGAGAACAAGTCTAGCTTCAAGAAAAAGGGTAAAGCCATGGCCAAAGAATAAGGGCAAGGTTAAAGATATGATCTGAAGCCAACGCCTAAGCCTAATCTTTGGACACAGCCGAGACAAGATGCTTCTATTGTAAAGAAAGCGCCCTTTGGAAGAGAAACTGCAGAAGTACATGGATTCCGATGAATGCAAGAAGAAGGCTGGAAGTAAGACTTCTACCCATGGTACACTTGTTATAAATGTTTTAGACATTTTCTCGCTTGATTCTCCTATTAACTCTTGGGTATTTGATACTGGATCGCTTGCTCACATTTGCAACTCGATCACGTGGCTAATAAGAAGTAGAGGAGTCGCAAGAGGTGAAGTTGATTTTGCGTCAGAATAAAGCAAGGGTTGCTTTGCGTTGACCGTCGGCACCATGCAACTTCAGCTTCCTTCAAGATTTATTATGGAATTGAATAATTGTTATTATGTTCCTAGTATGAGTCGAAACATTTTATCCCCCTCATGTTTGATGAGAGATGGTTATTCATTTGCAAGTAAAGACAATGGTTGTTTGATCTCTAAAATGGAATGTTTATGGCTTTGCGCCCATTGTGAATGGGTTATTTATTTTAAATCTTGATGATGCGCTATCTTTAACATAAATGCTAAAAGACTTCGACCTAATGATTTGAATCCCACCTATGTTTGGCATTGTCGTTTGGGTCACATAAGTGAAAAGCGCATGAAGAAGCTCCATGCTGATGGTCTTCTAACATCGTTTGATTTTGAATCATACGAGACATGTGAAGCTTGTTTGCTTGGTAAGATGACCAAATCACCTTTCAAAGGTTCTTTTGAGAGGGCGTCAGACTTGTTGGAAATCATACATACTGATGTATGTGGACCAATGAGCACGACTGCTAGAGGTGGATTTCATTACTTCATAACTTTCACTGATGATTTTAGTAGATATGGCTATGTCTACTTAATGAAACATAAGTCTAAAACTTTTGAAAAGTTCAAAGAGTTCGAAATGAAGTTGAAAATCAACGTGCCAAGAAAATTAAGGCTCGCGATCTGATCGTGGTGGCGAGTATTTGAGTCATGAATTTAGCAATCATCCAAGAGTTGCGGGAATTGTTCCAACTAACACCGCCTAGACGCCTCAAAGCGGGGTATCCGGCGGCGCATCGACCTTGTTGGACATGGTTCGATCGATGATGAGCCGATCAGTTACCATTATCCTTTTGGGGTTACGCTCTAGAAACGGCAGCTTTCACACTTAATAAGTACCGTCTAAATCCGTAGTTAAGACACCATATGAGATATGGTGGAAGAGTCACGCAGTTGTCTTTTCTAAAGATTTGGGGATGTGGCGTTTGTCAGCGACTCTGATCGGACAAGCTCACACCCAAGTCGGATAAATGCATTTTCGTGGGATATCCGAAGGAAACCTTTGGATATTACTTCTACAACCGACTAGAGGCAAAGTGTTTGTCGCTCAGTGGTGTTTTCTAGAGAAAGAGTTTCTCAACGAGGAGACAAGTGGAAGAACGGTGCAGCTTGAAGATGTTCAAGATGAACCAATCGGGAAGACTCGACGAATGATGCCCATGTGGCGTAACAAGTTGAGGAACCCATGGCAAAGGAAGCACCACCACCACGAAAGGTCGGAAGGCTCGCAATGCGCGAGATATATTATTGTTAGACAATGATGAGCCTACGACCTATGCGGAAGCAATGATGGACCAGACTACTGAGAAATGGCATAGTGCCATGAGATCCGAGATAGCATCCATGGGAGACAATCAAGTTTGGAATTTGGTTGACCCGCTTGATGGTGTTAAAACCATAGAGTGCAAATGGATCTATAAAGGAAGATTGATATGGATGGAAATGTTCATATCCATAAAGCTCGACTTGTCGCAAAGGTTTTCGGCAAGTTCAAGGAGTTGACTACTGATGAGACTTTCTCACACGTAGCGATGCTTAAATCAATACGGATCATTCTAGCTATTGCTGCATATTTCGACTATGAGATATGGCGATGGATGTCAAAACGGCTTTCCTTAATGGAAATTTAACCGAGGACGTGTATATGATACACCAGAGGTTTTGTCGATCCAAACAATGCTAGAAAAGTATGCAAACTTCAAAAATCCATTTATGGATTGAAACAAGCATCTCGGAGTTGGAACATCTGTTTTGATGAAGTGGTCAAAGGGTTTGACTTCATCAAAAACGAAGAAGAATCTTGTGTTTACAAGAAGACAAGTGGGGAGCTCACTCGTATTTCTAATCTTATATGTAGATGACATATTGCGATTGGAAATGATATTCCTATGCTCGAAGTGCATTAAGACCTCAACTGAAAATAGTTTCTCAATGAAGGACTTAGAGGCGTGCATATATTTTGGGTATTAAGATCTATAGAGATAGATCAAAAAGGCTAATAGGATTAAGCGTGAGTACTTACATTGACAAAGTGTTGAAACGGTTCAACATGGAAGAGGCAAAGAAAGGGTTCTTGCCCATGTCTCATGGCATAAATCTTGGCAAGACTCGGTGTCCTTCGACAAGCGATGGCGAGATCGCATGAGTAAGATTCCATATGCTTCGCCATTGGATCTATCATGTATGCTATGATGTGTACTACTTGGATGTTTCCTATGCTCTAAGTGTTACGAGCAGATACTGGCTGATCCAGTGAGAGTCAACGACACAGCGATTAAAAACATCCTCAAGTATTTGAGAAGAACTAAGGATGTGTTCCTAGTCTACTTGAGGTGAGGAAGAGCTCGTTGTAAATGGTTACACCGATGCAAGCTTCCAAGCCGACAAAGATGATTACAAATCGCAATCGGGTTTTGTGTTCCTTTTGAACAGTGGTGCGGTAAGTTGGAAGAGTTCCAAGCGAGGAGATTGCGACTCTACAACGGAGACCAGAGTACATGCGGCTTCAGGCGGCAAAGGAAGGTGTTTGGATAAGGAAGTTCATAATCGAACTAGGTGTGGTTCCTAGTGCGTCGATCCTCCTGGATCTTTCTCGTGATAACGGTGGGGCCATTGCGCAAGCCAGGCGAGAATCACCAAAAGAACAAACACATACTGCGGCGGTTTCATCTCATTCGAGAGATCCTTAATCGAGGAGATTTAAAGATATGCAAAATACACACGGTTTGAATGTTTGAGATCCTTTGAAGCTCTCCCACAGCCTAAGCATGTGGCGCACACAAGAGCTATTGGTATTAGATATCTTCTAGATTGACTCTAGTGCAAGTGGGAGATTGTTGGAGATATGCCCTAGAGGCAATCATTTTGATGATGATATTTCGTTGTATCCATGATTTAATAAATGTTCCTTGAATATTGCCTTTGTGTTGATTAACAAGTATGTGACTTGTTTGTGAAACTCTTTACTTGTATGGTTATTCTAAAGTTGTCCCTAGTCGGAGTTCATGTGAGGACACGTGAATGATGGATTAGCACATGTCGGTTGATGACCATGTTTCACGTGGTCATAGACATGGAGATGTCAAACCAATAATGTGGACACATGTTTAGAACATGGGGTTGGACCGACCCAACATGAGACATAGCTTTTATACTTATGGTTCTCTCTACACAATGTGTGCGCCTTGTCCTCGCTTTGAGATTGTCGCATGTACTTGAGATGTGAATAGACCTACTTAGGGGCTATCAAGCGCTACTCCGTGAATCAGGGTAGTTATAAAGGTAGCTTTGGGTTTGTCATGAAGCATGCTTGCGAGCATGGTCGATCGAGATGGGATTTGCCCTCTCTACGAGAGAGATATCTCGGGCCTCGGTGATCGGATCCAGAAAATGCATGGCCATGCTACTTAAGGTTAAGAGTTAACCTAGTAAGGGATTCGGATCACGAGATCGAGAAAGAGTGGTCAGCTTGAGCTCGACCAAATATCGTGAGGCAAAGGATTGGCATGTACATAACGTTGTGATGGTTCGTCCGATATGATCTTTACGTGCGTTTAGGAGTTGGCACGTCTTGCCAGAGGCCGCTACCAACTATTGACCAAGTATGTGTACTTGCGTCATGTCTAAACATACGTGAACCTATAGGGTCACACACTTAAAGAAGTGAAGCCTAATCGGATTGGATCCGATTAGGCTCGGGCATTGAGTCCTAATGGGCTCTCATTCGTAGTGAAGCCCATTATAAGGCGTCCTATAAAAGGAGGGCGGCGCGGTTAAGGTTGAGTTTTTAGTGACATCCTCAAA